>CM031622.1:28956766-28969266 GCA_018398815.1 Conus ventricosus | reverse complement strand
GTTTTGCACCTATGATTGGTAGATTGTTGAATGCTGTTGGGAGGGGAGGGGAATGGGGAGGGCAGGAGAAGGCAGCAACACAGACAAGACAGTCTGAAAGAATGCCAGAGAAGAGTGAGCAAACGAGATGAACAATGATGGGAGAAGCAGACGAACTGGCACACCCGAACTGTTTGGCTGAAGCGACGGGAACCTGACATCGGTGAGAGAAGACATGGTGAGCAACCTAACGGTACTGTACCAGTCTCTTTGGGTAGGTAGCAGGCTGCAGGCAGGAGAGCTGGGAGTGGGGTTGTAGGGGGTGGGTGGAAGGTGGGAAGACTTCAGGGGAGAGATGGGCTGATTAGCAGAAAGTGAAGTACCCTAATGAGCGCTTCCCTGGCCTTGGTTCGATCCCCGCAGTAGCCGATGTGTGTTATGTGTTGACTGACTGAAGAGTCAGTGATTAGGAGCGAGCGGGGGAGGAGGTGGTGTGAGAAGAGGGAGGAGGTATGGGAAGAACGATGGGGAGGCGGTGAGAGGTGACTGACGAGGGCGATTGGTGGCGAGGTTCGACAATCGCCAGCCACCTGACTCTTGTCAACAACCAACTCCCCTCCTCAACCCATTGCCTACCCTACCAACATGCGCTATTATATGCCCACCATTTCATTCATTCATTCTCATTCACTCCCCCCCCCCTTTCTCTCTCTCTCTCTCCTTCTCTCTCTCTCTCTCTCTCTCTCTCTCTCTCTCTCTCTCTCTCTGTGCAAAAGCCAGTGCCAAATGACGAACTGGATTTAGCACAATCATTCGGAATTCTAGCAATTGTGGACTGATGATTTCCAGCACTAGCTGTGTGCATTTGGATTAAATTCTTATCAGCATAAATGTGTCTCCTAAATCAAGCATTAAGGCACTGTAGAATGGTTCATGAGTATGCCGAGTCTACTTACAGGACAGGGACCCCCCCCCCCCCTCTCTCTCTCTCTCTCTCGCTCAGAGAGAGAGCGAGAGAGAGAGAGAGAGAGAGAGAGAGAGAGAGAGAGAGAGAGCACATACACAGATGACTGACACTGAGAGACACGATTCAAAAGAAACACAAAATTGAGCACTCAGAGACGGTGATGAAAATCTTTTGAGCATATGCTGTCTGACGATGTTAATCTCGTCACAAAATGAGTATGTACTCACTAACGTGTCTGCATTACAAGTGCATTTCAGCTCTAGTCTTATCTTGCTCGACTCCGCCCCCCCCCCCCCCCCCCCCCCCACCCCACCCCCATGCCAAAGGTCAAGTTGATTAACAGTCTCAAAGGATTACTCCCAGATACACCTGAAATTCATTGTGGGGTGAAAAAGTACCACAAAATCATGGTAATTTTGACCTCATATTCCTGTGTGTGTGTGTGTGTAGTGTGTGAGGCAGGAGCACTGTCAGTCACTATAAAACTGTGATGTCTACCTTTCCATTCCGACCATTAAACCACAGTGCAGAGAGCTGTACAACAGTAATACACTTTTTGTATATCTCAGGTTGTCAAATCAGAACCTGCGACTTGATGTGTCAGAGCACATGATTTTTTGTATCTTTGTCAGATAATACTCTAAATGTTAATGACTTTCTTAACATTAATAAATGACTTCGACGAAAATCACTGAACTAATTATGTTCTGGCCTCCAACAGGCCATTGTAAAATCTTCGTGACAGGTTAACACGATCTACAACCTGTTTAGTGTTTACTCAGTTTTTTTCCTCTCTGACTAGAACATGTGTGAATAACTTTCCTTTTTTCCTTTCTTCTGGTCTTTCCTTTTTTCTTTTTATCTATTTCATTGTTTAATACATAATAATTATTATTATTATTTGGTACCTATTTTTCTAATTTCTAAGCAGTCTGTTTGCATGTGTCAGTTCATGCTTGTGGTGTCCTGTTAGTTTTACACTGAAAATGAACACCCTGACTGGATCTCTGCGACCAACTGCGATATCAATCAGAGGATCTGGATTTTGAAGGCAGATCTCTACGTCCAACCTGAAGCAAACAACTTTTCATTCTCCTCCTGAAGGGTGAACCCTCTATCCCTTTCATCAATACCTTACTACAATTCTGCATATCTGTCCTGAAGGGTGAACCCTGTATCCCATTCAACAATACCTCACCACAATTCTGCATATCTGTCCTACTGAAGGGTGAACGCTGTATCCCATTCATCAATACCTTACCACAATTCTGCAATATATCTTTCCTCCTGAAGGGTGAACCCTGTACCCTATTCATCAATACCTTATGACAATCGTGCATATCTTTTTTCCTGAAGGGTTAACGCTGTATCCCATTCATCAATACCATACCACAATTCTGCATTGTCTTTCCTCTCACTCAACCTCCTGGAAGTCATCCATGGGCCCCGAAACACCCCCACACGCAACTGCTTAAAAGCAAAAAAAAACAGCAACACCGATCTATCCCTCCTGACTCTCCCTTTCAACAGGTGCCAAGAAAACTGTGTGGAGGACAACGTGCGAACCAGCCCTGAGAAACTCTGCATCTCCAATGTTTGAAGATCCTCAAAATAGAATTTCTAAAGATACACTGCAATGTACACAACTCTGCTGTGTAGAGATGCTAGTGTTTAAAGAGTAGGTGATTAGAAGGCAGGGAGAGTGGGGTGGGGGAGGGGGGGGAGGGGGGCATGAGCCTTCCTCACTGATGACTTCAAGAAGTGGGAAGGGAGACTGGCTCATTTCATCTGCCTAGCTGCTTGCTGTTTGACTACTATTTGTAACTTTACGCCTCACGTGTTTTCTATGCTGAAGGAAAGGAGCGAAGAACCTCAAAAACAACAGCTCAAAATAGAAGGGAATAATGACTGGACGGGGCACGTCATCCAAAGGACTGAAAACACACATCATCACCACAGCTTTCCTTGCAGGAGCAGAAGACAAAATACACAACTATTTCTTCTCAAGTCACAGGCCATTATATTACCCTTTCAGTCAAATGCTGTAAGCTGCACTCATGCCTGCATAACCAATAAGGAAAGTATGTTTGTTGTCCCGCAAGGGGAAGAGAGAAACATTTTCAGCAGATATTTCCTGGAAACATAACAGTCCACCTATACCCTACAAGAGAGAAACACTGCCATAAAACTGCCACGCCAGGGTTTCTTCTCTAATTTCTCCAACCTGCATGATCTGACGACACTCCTCCCTTATGCTCCAGACTTCACTACTGACATGAGTGACCCCAAACCACTCAGTTTCTCCACACTCAAGTCTTACTGCTACATAGTGGCTGTTCTGAAGTACAGGCCACAATAATATGGCACAGCATCTTTGACCAACGACTCGAAAGATGACAGCCACACTTGGTAAAAATCACAGTAAAATAAGCAACTAAAAGAAAAGACAGCAAAGCAATCAAGTATGCCCATGACAGAAAAGGAGAACAGAAACCAAGAGCAAGACCCTGGCAGCGTGTTGCTGTAGAGGTGTGCCACAGATTAAAAGCAGGTGGAAGTGACTGGCATGGGAAGGAATGCACTGTGGCAATTAGTACAGCTTGGTGGAAGTCCTAAATGCCATGCAGCCCCGACATCGCATCGCTCTGAACTTGGTCATGGCTTCCTGCAGTCTGACACAGGACACTTCATGACACAAAACTGTGCATTCCTTTTCCAGCTGATGGAAACACAGACAACAGTTCTTCCCCATCTATCATACAAACAGAAACGACTTTAAAACCGATTCTTCCCTGGACCATGCAAATGGCAGACATGCTGATTCTGGTGGAAAGCACCACATAAAGTCAGGCCATGTCACAACTCTCAAACTCTCCATCACCCATCCCAATTCCAACAACAATAACAACAATGGCCTCCAATAATAATAACTGTAACAGTAACGTAAAAACATTATGTAATAACTAGTTAGATAAGATAATGTTGCTTATAGCCCAGCCGACCCCCCAAAGTACGTAATAAACTAACTGCGGGACTATAATTGATGTCAATAATCATCATCCCAACCTCCAACACTTTGACATTGTTAATTCTCAGGAAAAAAATGCAAAGATCCAGCTTTGAAATAAATGCTAGCCAGTTCCAGCTGGTTCTGGTCAAGGCTGAACAAAAGTTGACATATAATGGCTTATACCTCCTAACTTAAAACAGGTGGGATTTTTTTAGCAATGAGGATAAAAACGCCTTTATAAAAAGGCAACGTCTTAAGACACTCATCCACCAGGAAGCGCCGGGGAAAACAATTCAAACAGCTGACTGGCATCTATGAGTCATGACCTGATGTGGCCTGGTCTCCTAGGTATGTACAAAGTTCACGGCTGAAGCACTTGTCTACTTGGGGGGGGGGGGGGGGGGGTTGGGTGGTGGGGGGGGGGGGGGGGGGGGGGGGGGGGGGGGGGGGGGGGGGGGGGGGGGGGGGGGGGGGGGGGGGGGGGGGGGGGGGGGGGCTTCTCTGAAGACCTTCTGCTGTCAAGCTCACCCTAGAGGTTCTTCTACCGAAGCACTTCAGTTGCAGGGCTTCCACCGACTGGAAGTACACCGGTTATCCAGACCTACCCCCACCAAACTTTATGTATCTTGGCTTTCTTCCCTTGTATCCAAGTTTCGTGAGTGTTTACCCTCTATGATATGAGTGTACATCCACTGCCGTAGGTAGGCAGTGGTAAACATCATGCACCAATGTACATTTCTTATGCATGAAATTTCCATCCGATTCACAGATGTTCATGCCAGTGACTGAGCGAGTCACTCAAATGCATCAAAATTTACCATGACATGATGTTTTTTCTCCTGTACACTTTACAACCTAGTGCAGCACATCACATAAAGGTAAGTTCATCTGAATCTGCTGTAATCAAAGCTGATAAAAAGTTTAACTTTTCCACGGCGCTTTGAACATTCTGAATCACTGAAGAACTTTCACTTGAGAACTCTTTGCTGAAAACCAATACAAGTCTTCAAAATAGACCACTCAGCCTCTAGCTATTAGGCCAACTGCCCAAAACATGACAATACCACATGAAAGTCATGGACAGTTCAGCTATGCATTACAGGTAATAATCCAGCGAAGGGAACAGAAGTCAAATGATCAATGCAACATGACCAGCTCAGACATTTCAAATGTTTCCATTACATGGACGTACAGGTTGGTTGTACATAGTTTCATCAAATGTTCCAATTTTTTCATCACTTGCGTCTTGTTTATCACCAGGCTTCCAATATCTTTGCATGGGACTGAATATGGTCAAGCTATACATTATTTCAACACTGACAAAAAAGTCCTCACAAAGTGTAAATTCTGATGGATACAACTGTGACAATAATCGAAGACGGCATTCAACAGATCAAGTTTCACTGTTAAAATCCCAATAGTGTATGGTGCTCACATTATTCACTTAAGTTCATACCACTTTAATAACATATCAAACATGAATCTGAATAAATAATGTTTGACATAATTTGGAGTTACCCTACTTGTTTATTGTTTATAATTTGGAGTTTTATGAACTCTGTCATTAGAATCTCTTTTCTTATCCATTTGTCTCAATCTCATTGTCTGTATGTGTGTATATATCTGACCCAGTCAGAGCATGCTTATGTGTACGCGTGTGTGAGTGTGTGAGTGTGTGTGTGTGTGTGTGTGTGTGTGTGTGTGTGGTGTGCGCGCGCGGCGCGTGTGTGCATGCTTGTGCGCGCGTACCTGCTTGCGTTGTGGTGTGTGCATGCATGAGTGTGTTTTCAGGTTTTCATACCCTTTCTAGCAATTATAAACTGTGATCCCGTAAATGTTTTGGTGACCTCTGAATATTTCAAAACTTTGTGCACCAAACTTGACCCTCTAATTCATAGGATAAAATTATCACCGATTATCTGTTTCAAAATAAGTTCAGGACTGGCAACTGAAACTACAACTATCTCTTTTTAGCTAGGAGGAGGAATGGCAAACTGAAAACAGCAAGCGCACAAAATAAAGTAAAGAAAAAGAAGCAGACTTCCTGTGCCCCAAAAGTTTAAAACAGCAATTTCATATGAGACAGAATGACCTTTAATTCCCATTCATGTATTTCAGCTGTGGCTTTTCACCATGGGGTGTGTGGATCTCAATGAAAGAGCACGTTATCATGCTGTCATAATCAAGCACACAGTTTTCATCAGGCTTTCACACCAAAAATCCACCCGACAAAAACTGTTCACTTAAAAAAAAAAACCGGAACATACGGTCCCTTTTTTTGGCAACCAGCTGTCAAAACTCTGGAAAATATGTTCAACTCCTATCATGCACATGATATGTTTTATACATAAATGTGATCACTTTCAGTGGTGTGTGTAAGGCAGGAGGCATTGTTTCAACCTAAATTCAATACGGCAGAGTACATCAGCCTGCAATTATTACAAGTGACCTTCAGAACCTTACTTCAAACTGGAACATTCCAAGCTCGAACACTTTATAAATTGGGTGATTAGTCTTCATTAGACTTACTGTACCACCCCACTAATGCAAACAATACTTTTGGGAAAAGTGGCTATAAAGTCAGCGCAGCCAAATCACAGAGTCCTGGGAAACTGCGTTATTTTTGGTTCATCAGGATTTAAACTGGCACCTGCATGCATGCCCTTTGGGGGAGTATACATCCACCGTACACTACAACACCTTGTCTGCCTCTCCCTCTCCTACATCTCACATACCTCCCCTCCCTTACACCCACCCACCCCCTCTGATTTCCCTCCTCCCCTAACCCTCTGGCTGGCCTCCATCCATCGCCTTGCTCCTCTATCAGTTTTTTCAACAGCTGAATGTTTGAAAGCAGTCCTGCACCTCACTTCCCTCCCTCAATATCCCCCCCTCTTAAACTGCCCTCCTCCCACTGACTAAATTGAAAGAGGCTGAACAGATGCAATTAAGGAAAGGGGGGGGGGGGGGGGGGGGGGGGGGGGGGGGGGGGGGGGGGGGGGGTTATTGGATCAGGGAAAGCCACATAAAATGCAGTAATAAATATCACTGCAATTAATTCTACAGAAACAGACAAAACATATTTTCCTGGCAACAAATGGGTAATTCCATCTACAACTCTAAAAACTGTCCCTTTCATTCTTTTTAATCCAAAATGTGGGTGGTGCATACTTACCCTATGCATCTGAAAAAGCATGTAATCCCTTTTATCATTCAGGAAATAAGTGCACATGCACTGCAAAGGTTGCCATAAATCAAGTAAAAAGTACAAAAGTTTCCTGACTACATCTCGGGAACTGGCAATGATTCAAAAACATTTCCGCAGGAAATGACACCAACTTTTCTACTAAATTTAATTTGATTGAAGGCTTTTCTAAAAAAATCGGAGTGGGGACTCAAGAGAATAATTTTGATTAAACGACTCCCAAAAACAAATCGCATTCACTCAAAAAACGGACCAAATTAGTTGGAAGGACAGCAAAAAATTCAAGAGAACGGGGGGGGGGTTTATTTTCACCACAAATTTGAAGATGTTTCAAGCTGACGTTGTGTAAAAAAAAAAAATTTTTTTAGCCAACACTTTTGAAGATCAACATCAATGAAGCCGATTTGGAGGGGTTGACAGCTTTTTGCGCGAAAATTTGTGGCAAGCCCACAATAAGTGTAATTGCAGTCTGAAAAAGGTTTTTTTTCAAACGAAAAAGCACGAAAAGTGTTCAAACAGACAATTTCAGACTGAAATTTATCAGCTGTCGCAGTTTTTGAAAGATAAAGCGATACTGGCCTTTTTTTTAAAAAAAAAGCGGGGGTTGGAGGCCAAATTTAGATTTTTGATCAATTCCCAAAATTTGTCTGACCTTTGTTTTTGTTTTAAATCCATCACTTAAAATAATAAGGCACTTGAACTTTCGAAGTTTTTTTTAGATGAAAAAAAAAGAAAAAAGCCGCCTTAATGACAGGACCTGAACCTTTTCCCACACATTAAAAAGACTGATCGGGGAAAAGCATAAGCCCCTTTGGAACCTCAGCTCACAGTCTGGCTTGGGAAAGTCCCCCTCACATAGAAAAGGGGTTAAGCGGGGTTACTTTGGGGGGAAAATGCATCCAGCACAGGGTTTTAACCCCAGACAGTAAAGCTACATTAAACCCACCCTTTTTGCCACCCCAGCTTAGTCAGTCTGAACTTCCCAGCGTAAAAACTCTAAAAAGAAAAAAAAGTGAGTAACTAGCTTAACTGATCCTATCCTTAACATCTATGTTTACACCCTTTGGGAAAAATGACCCTTTCCAACTCCGCAAACGGTTCCTGGGCCTCACCCTTACATACATTAATCGTCACCACTAACACATCCGCCGCTGGCCAGTCATCTAGCATGTGGGGGGCTATATAATACAGCCGTTTTAAAAATGTAAAACATGAAGTTTTAACTCATTTTTCTCTCCTCCCTCCGTCTCCCAACGCATCATGAAAGAGTAGGAGGGAGGGAAAAAGGGTTTGGGGGGGTCAGCACCAAGAAACACCATATAGTTCACTCCCCCATTTATCTCCAAAAGTTTTTTTTCTTCTTTTTTTTATAGTTCACTTTTCCCCCCTCTTTTCTGCAATTTTTTTTTTTCTGGAAAAGAAAGTTCAAATTCCCCCCCCCCCCCCCCCCCCCCCCCCCCCCCCCCCCCCCCCCCCCCCCCCCCCCCCCCCCCCCCCCCTCCTTTCTCTTAACCTTTTAATTTATACTTTTTAGCTTCATTTAAGACAAAATTTTAAACACGCCCCCCTTTTGTCCTTTTTTCTTTTTTGGGAAGCGCATTTTTGTGAAAAAAAAGAAATTTTATAGGGTGGGGGTTGGGTAAAGGGGCGGGAATGAGAAGGGGGGTTTTAACCAATTTTTTTGGTGGCCCGGGGGGGGAAACAAAGCCTTTTAATGAAAAAACCAATAATTTAAATTTTAAGGGGGTTTTCCTTTGGGTTATTTGGGGAATTTCCTAAAAGGGGGGGAAAAACAAGCCAAAAAGGGGGTAAAAGAAAACCAATTTTTTTTAAGGGACCTTTCTCTCCACTCCCAAAAAGGAGGGAAAAAGACTACAGAAAAAGGAGGGGAAGGGGGGGGGGGGGTTTTTGGGGGGGGGGGGTGGGTTGGGGGGGGGTTGGGGGGGGGGGGAAGGGGGGGGGGGGGGGGGGGTTTACCTGTCAAAAAAATTGCAACATTACTGAAAATTTTTCTTTTTTGAGTATTTTACAAAACATGTGGGTGCAAACTTTGTTTTTTTGCCCTTTCTGTGGCCCAAAAAAAGGGGAACGGTGTAGTACTGTGCTTGTACAAGGGATTTTTAAAAGAATAATTTAAACCCCCAAAATCCGGGGTCAGCTACCCCGGGTGCATATGCAGAGAGAAAGGCCCAATTTGGAAATGAATGCTTGTGCTCCATTTGGGGAAACCCCATCAGGAAAGAACCCCAAACCCTGGGAGCAGGGGAGGGGGGGGTGGTGGGGGGCCCCCAAAAAATTCCCCCCCGAATTTTCATTTTTTAAACCCCTTACTTTTTCCCACCCTCCCCAAAAGGCCATCATTTTCGGCAGAAAATCGGCCAACAGAGCATTATGTTTTTCCCAAATTTTTCTGGGGTCAACAAGGACTCCAGTGCGGGGGGGGCCCAGCCTGCCAAATAACCCCCATTTTGATCTAAAGGGGCAAAAAAAACCGGCCACACGGGAGCCTTATTGGTTTCCCAAATTTCGGGTTGGTAGACAAGGTCTTTTGCTGCGGAGGGCCACCCTGCCAGATACACCCCCAGTGATCTCAAGGGAAGAAAGGGCCAGGGAGGGGGGGAGGGAAATGACTCCCAGTGACCCCCGGCATTACATGCTGAAAAAGGGCCTAACAGATTTTAAACACCGGGGTATCAAACCCCCTTCATTGTTTCAATGTTCCCCCCTAACACACTCCCCCCCCCCATCCCCCCTTTGCTCAAGGCTACCCCCAAAACCCCAACACAAACACACACACAACACACCCCACACACACACACACCAAAATTTACGGCTTTGAATGCAACTACATTTGGGCGTTCACAAAGAAACCCAGAACCCCGCTTGTCACAGAAAATGCTAAGAAGCGTAATGCTCTCTGAGGGTTTAAGTAATTCTATCAAATTAAAGGGAAAACACCCTTTATGACTTTACAGAGCTACCTCTCTTTCAAGGGTTTTGGAGCTTATGAACTCTGGGGTTTAGGAAAAATCAGCAATGAAGAACGAAGCTCGTTCTCTCTCTGTGTCTCTCCCTCTCTCTTTTCTCTCTTTTCTCTTCCCCCCTCTCTCTCCTCTCCTCACCCCAAAACACACACCACACACACACAACAAAAACACACCCAACAAAAAAGTGAATTTCCCCACAAAAAAAACATTGGCCCCAAAAAAAAAAAAATTTAAACCCAAAATGAAAACATTTTTCTTATTTAAAATTTAAAGCCAAACCCCCTTTTGTTTGTTTTGGGGGTTTTTTTTTTTTAACAAAAATTTTACAAGCAAATAAAAATTGGGTCACAACATCAATTTTAAAAGGGGTTTAAAAAATTTTTTCCACAGAGATCCACCCAAAATTTTGTGGGGGGGTTTTAGCAGATCAAGGCTCAAGTCTTCATCAACCCCGAATAAAGTTCTTATCAGGTAAATGAAGCTCTTTCCATACTGAACCCTTACCCTTTAAATTTTGGAAGCAATAGAAAATCAAAGGCTATTCTATCCCATTCGCTTCACTTCCCCAAAATCAATGTGTGCCCCTAAAGCATTTTTTCCCCAGCTAACTGTCCCCCAAAGGGTTTTAGAGTGCCTCAAACCCTTTTTCTGAAAGACAGGGACTTACACCCAAATGCAAAAGAGTTCACAGTGATCCCACTTGAACGCTCAAAAAAAATCATAAACTTTCCCCTGGGGCCCTTTTTGTTTCCTTTTTGGGCTGACTTGAAAAAAAGTAATATATGTTAAACCCCTGCCCGGGAGGGCTGAACATGTATATGAGAATTTTTTAAATATTACAATGGGAAAATGGTTTATGAACCAAAGAGAAAAATTAATAAACATGACTGCGCATTTTTGATCAAACCCCAAAACCAAACAAATCCCCCAGAAAAAGACAATGGACAAAACAAACAAGTTGTGTCGTTGGTTTAAAATCCAGCAAAATGCTCCAGTTTACATAAAAAGGCGGGGGCTTTTTTCATAAAACTCCCGTGAAACACCACCATTTCCCTTTACTTACCCAAATAGCCATAGGGAAAAAAAAAAAAAAACACAAAAAAAAAAACCCTAATACTCCAAGGTTTGGGAAAACGTAAGCCCCATTATTTAAACTCCCCGGGGTTGATAGACTGCCTACTAATGTTCAAAAGGAAAACCCCCTTTCACCCGGAGTAAAGTTTCCCCCACCTTGCTCGGGTGAAAGTTCTAAAAAGCGGGAACAATACGCAGAGGGGAAACCCGTGGGTCAAAGAACGTCCCAACCCCAATTTCACAAATAAACAATCAAATCCCCCCCCCCCCCCCCCCCCCCCCCCCCCCCCCCCCCCCCCCAAATGTCCCAAAGAAGTGTACTCACTTTCTGCGGTCCTTGCACTCGACGACCTTGCCAAAGGTCCCCTCTCCTAAGGTGGCCACCACTTCATCTGGAGAAACACAATCTCAGTCACAATCGGCCCTCTCCGGCATCTGCCGCTTCCATTCTTTCCCTAGCCAGCATGGACCTTCTACCCAGCGGCAGCAGCCTGCTTTCCTCTTGAGGGTCACATGACACCCTTCTCAATCACCAAGTCATCACCATGACACCATGTGAGACGGGCATCTCTTGGTCAGATTTCTACAGAGCTGTGATTAATGTAACCGCTCCAGGGTTACGATTAAAGGAAAATCATAGCAACACTGGAGAATGTTTACTTCCCTATGATGAGCACTTCAGAACAATTAATCCAAAAATTAAACTCATTTTCTATTTCTCTGAATTACCAGAAGCAATCAAATCATTTTTCTCTTTGCATTTGTCTGAATCCAACCTCGCTTTGTTTTAGGATCATGTTTATAATTTTTGGTTAATTATCAAAAAAATTTGGAAACGTTGTAGAAATGAACCTCACTGAAGAAAGGAATGTAGCTGAGGCCTTTGAAAACAAGGAAAGTAGATTGGTGCCACCTGTCTACTGTACAGCAGAAGCAGAAAACCCAGGCTGTCCTGTAGATATAAACAATGGTCATCAACACCACTCATCATTACCATTCAAGTGCATTCGCCCACAATATCCCCCACATCTCTACACACCAAACCAAGGACTAAAAATAAATACGAAAAAAGCTCACTTTTAAACAAGTGAAAAATGGCATGTGGTAAACATTCCCTCATACTGTATAAAAAAAAAAGTCATTCACATAAAAATTGCACTGTTGTATATTAACAATCATCAATATCAATAAGCATCTATCAATTATGAGGTTATGACATAAAAATCTGGCCAGTGGGTGGTGGGATGGGGGAAGGGGGCGGGTGGGGATGGGGAGATT
>CM031622.1:28919266-28951766 GCA_018398815.1 Conus ventricosus | reverse complement strand
CTAGTTAACATGGTTCTTGTTCTTGTCACTCTAAAAGTAGTACTGTTTCTCATTTCTTCTGACAACTATCAGTGATAAAGTAGCAACAATAGCGTTCCAGCAACAACAGCAGTTATGGTAGCAGTAGTAATAGCAGCTGCTGTGGTTAATGTGGACGTTGTTGTAAATGGGAATTCGGATAGTAAATAAAAAGCCGCATAATAAGATACAGATTCCCTATCTGCTATGAGGGAGGGGGGGGGGGCATTGGAAATGAATAAGAAATAAGACCTGTAAAGATCAAGAAAAAGCCTGCGGACTGGGTCTGCATCACAGGAAACCGAAATTCTCCAGAGGACGCAGGTCTGGCGCGCTGCCATCAGCATTCCTGCCTGAAGCTTGCCGTGAGTTGTACACTGCCAGCCCACCCCACCACAGTCCCCCTCCCTCCCTCCATCCCAACTCCACTCAATAACAACAAACCCTTACCACCACCACCACCACCGTTCTCTCCCCTCCTATTTGTGCGTCTTTCCTTCAACCCTAGCTTGTGGCCGACCCTATCTGACTCGCTGGCCCGCTTACTTAGCCACTTCACCCTCGTTGTCAACACACTTACTACTTATTGCAGCATGCTTCCGAGTCCTTTGCAACAACGTTCTTTTTATCTAACTTGTTTTTCCACCATAACACGAACAGGACACTAATTATCGGCAAAGATCGCCACCGGGCTCTAAACACCACTCTGGCGGACCAACCAAAGGCACACAGCCTAGGCTACATCGTAAACATGTCACGTTCTCACAATCTCATAGATAATAAAAGCTTGGTCCCTATCCTCTGAAAGACAGAAGCTTGAGCGGCTCTCGGGATGACCCAGTCTACAGCTAAAGAAGCCAGACATCCACCACTGTTGATCTACAGGCTTCTCAGACAGTCTCTCTGCTGTCTGTTTAAAGGGTTCTCAGAACCCCTACCTGACCAACTCCCAACAACCGACATCCATCTGCAGCGCTCTCAATAGTCCTAAGCCTTCGAATCTATCACAAAGGTTCTCAGGTCTCCTTCAGTACTTACTGAGCTGAAAACCTGGCCGCACCTCAGTCCGACTTCCACACAGCCAGCTCGGGGGCAACTGGAAAATTATCTTATTGTACAATGTTTTCACCATAAGTAACCCAAACAAAATAAACTTGGTGACTGGTGAAAAAACAACAACTGCACATACTACAGCATGGGAATGTGCCAAGTGGGAGCTACTCTTATTCAAACTCTCCTGCCATTTTGATTCTGCCCGGATTTAGCAACATCACCACCATAATGTTTCCTTGTGATGCGGCCCAGTTGCCATTTTCTGTCAGACTAACCGACGTCATGTTCTGTTCAGAATCTCCCTTCATGCTCCACAGTTATATATCATATGATCATAGAAAACAAATTCCGTCTCCTGGGAGTGAGAAAGAGGGGACAGGGGAAGTGGGAGGGGGGGGGGGGTGGGGGGCTGATGGTGGTGCCTCCCCGATAGAGGTGTTGGAAAAGAGATAACCTGAGACATAAATTAACTGCATAATTTGCAACCCCACTCTCCAAGCGACAGTGTATGTGTGTGTGTGGTGTGTGTGGTGTGGTGTGGCGTGTGTGTGTATGTGTGTGTGTGTGTGTGTGTTGTGTGTGTGTAATGCAGGCATGCATGTAGTAGGCATGCATGCATGTGTGCGTAGCTATTTATGCGCGCTAGTGTACGCAAGCACATAAATGCCTTAAGAATGTTCTTTTTTTTGCTACAAATTTCCATTTAACACAAGCTTTCTTCATTCACCTGTAATGTGTAGACAAATATCTAACAATCTTCTTTCTTGCCAATACCACCACAGCACACAGATCTCCGATCTGTAGGCCTAGTGCCTGGCTGTGTGGTCCCAAAACTGGCTTTCTCCATCAGAAATCTTTCCAAGATTTATTCAGAACCAGTAGCCTTGAGTCCTTTTTCGGCGATGCCACGGTTAATTTAAGTACACGTTTCGGAGTACATGGTAAACGACTCTAACGAGTCCCCCTCCTCTCGCTTCTCGCCCCTTCATCTTGGAGAGAAGTCAGAGTGCCAAAGCGTTCTGACAGCGGCCGGGAACACGGCAGCTTCCCTGCCCTGACACGGAATGAGACCCGTCTGTGAAACTCGCCTCCCCCACATTTGGCAGCGAGTTCCGTCCCTCACAGCCTGCGCCCCTCTATTCACCCGGCGGCCTGACGGGAGCTGAGAGGGCCCCGGAATGCCAGCATAGGCAATTGTGACACAATACTAGCGAGCAATGCAAGTACACACACACACAACTAAAATAGCGGTTGGATAAAACACACACACCCCCCCCTGCCTCTGAGATCATAAACCGTTCCTGGTTGCCACTCTCTCTTCCTCAGCCCGCCTTTGTACTTGGACTGACCTCGTTCCCGAGTTGCGTATTTACCCATCTCTTATCTAATCAGCCCCCAAGTTCCAAGTCGCCCCCCTTCCCTGCTCCGGCCTTTTTCAAACACGAGACACATCTAGAACATCCAACTTCGAAACCCACACGGACACGCGCACCGTCTCCTAGTGGACAGACCTACCGTGATGTTTCTACGTCGGCCATACTTGCCAAGGCCCGTGGTCGGCATATTATTCCCTCCATTCTTTGGCAGCACCTCCAACCTCTACTCTCATGCTGGCTCTGCTGCTGTGCAGCCCCGGAACCACGGCAGCCAGAGAGACAGAGCCCCTCTTCGGCAGCTAGCTTCCCATCAGCAACAGCGGCACAGGCAAAACCTACACCACACTCCACTTGCCCACTCACAGCTCGGAAGACCCACTCTCACGTGAAGCAAGCGCGCACACACGCACGCGCACGTACACACACACACACCGCTTGGCGTGCTGATTCCTACTTTCACTTTCCCCCAAACCCCTTCGCAAAACTTGACAAGGCGGCAACACTCGTCTGTTTTGCCTACTTCCCCCTACACTGCTGGCCTAAACACACCAACGGAGTCACTAAAATCGAGTGGTCGCAGCCTCATACTGGCTGAACAGAACATCCATGGAATATCAAAATCATATCCCACACTTCACACTATCCCCCCCCCCCCTCCTAACATGCACGCACTCTCCTCTCTCTCACTTCCTCTCTCCTCCTCTCTCTCTCTCTCCTCCTCTCCTCTCTCTCTCTCTCTCTCCTCTCTCTCTCCACGCGCAATACAAGGGAGGTTGGTTCTCTGACACGCACACACATACACCTCAACCTGCCTTTTGCACTGACGGTTCCTCATCCCCCCCCCCCCCCCCCCCCCCCCCCCCCACGCATTTATTTTTCGACTGATCTGCATGGCCTGAAAACACAACAGAAGGAGCAAACTGGGTTCCTGGTGGAGAACGCAAAACCAACAAAACAAAAAGACAAGTGATCATCTGTCTTCGTCGTGGACTTCACTTACAAAATCCTTTCCTGCCTTATGCCACAAGGTCGAAGACCTTGGAAAATCCACACTCACAATCAGGGTTTTGCTTTGCTGTTTTTTGGTTTTTCATTTGTTACTTTAGGCGTTTTAACACACACGCACACCCTCCCCGCCCCCTACCACACACACACACACACACACACACACACACACACACACACAACACCTTTTATTCGGCGAGGCTGAAAATTTGGTTGGAGTAACCTAGTTGTTCTTCCGTTATTGATTAACATCGCTGCTTCCTTCGGAGGACCTATGCAAAAAGGACTTAGTTGTACCACACCTGGAGCATTTCCTGGTCACCAAGTCCACTCTAACTGAACCCTCCACCCCTACCTCATTCCCTCCAACGCTGAAGAAAACGGGAACGATCCCCTCCTCTCTCCTATGAATAACTAGGGGGAAAACAACAACACAACAACAACAACAAAGAAAGAAACCTTCAACAGTTTCCATACTGTAAAACTAGACATACATTACCTGCCAAATCAAGGATTCTGTATCGTGTCCCCCTGCTTCCCCGTATTCTGATTTGTTATCTGACACACATGGGACAGCCCAATGCAGACGTGTCTTGAAGTGAATACCGACCAGTGCTAGATATGTTACGTTAGCGTGTACGATCCGTCCGCGGCAACCACAGCCTCCACTATGCAGCCAGCCAGCTGTCGCCCGTTTCTCCACTGTGTTTTTATTCCTGTCCGAACAATGTATTGGCCTCTAGATGATGAACGGCTTGTCTGTGTGGAAGTCCGTGGCATGCACGCGTGCATTCTTCTTTTACTATGTACGCTGACTGCTCAACATGTGTTGTATAATCTGTGATTTTCAATAGCACTAGTGCTGGGTGGACATAGCGTTTTCCCCCTCCTATGGCCCGGTCTCCTCTTTCCATCTAACCTCTGTGCGCGCGCGCGCGCGCGCGCGTGCGTGTGTGTGTGCGCATGCGTGTGTATGTGTGTGTGTGAGGGAGAGAGAGAGAGAGAGAGAGAGAGAGAGAGAGAGAGAGAGAGAGAGAGAGAGAGAGAGAGAAAGAGAGAGAGAGAGAATGTATACAAGACCTGTGTAGGCACGCATGCGCGCACATATATGTGTGTGTGTGTGTGTGTGTGTGTGTGTGTGTGTGCGCGCGCATACAAACGAGCGGGAGAGAGCGAGTAGACGTGTGAGTGTGTGTGTTACTGGGCTCAGAAGAAAACAAGTATAGGTGTGTACTTGTTCAAGCGTGCACCAATGTGCTTGTGCATGCGTG
Organism: Conus ventricosus; assembly: GCA_018398815.1. Taxonomy (NCBI): domain Eukaryota; kingdom Metazoa; phylum Mollusca; class Gastropoda; order Neogastropoda; family Conidae; genus Conus; species Conus ventricosus. The sequence goes on along the minus strand of CM031622.1, from coordinate 28,947,043 downwards.
CAAGTGTGCTTGGTTGTTCATCATCCCAGTCTCCCTAAACACTATCTCACCATACACACAAATATCAAACCTGACCCAATAAAATACGCAGTATGATGAAAGTTGACGAAATTCACAGGAGCTGTACATACATGCAAAGAGCATTTGTGAAAGCAAACTGCTTTCCAGGTGCTATGCATACATACAAGGGCATTTGTGGGATGAAAAACAACAAAAAAACAGCTTTCCAGCAGCTAAAATGGGTCAGTCTCCAGAGTTTGTGCCCCACTTACCCCTTACTTAATTAATATTTGTTTAAAAATCTCAGAAATGTTAGTTAACAAATTTGAGTTACACACACATCAATTACACATTGAATATGCAGCACAAACAGTTTACAGGCCTAGCGCTGCATTAAAAATGTGTTTGATGCTAAAACCTTCTGATTTTGATCAGAAAATGGCGACCTGGAGTGTGACATCGTTTTGCCTGTCACAAATAGTCATTAAATGTGTACAAAAGAAACATGCAAATGATTAAGAAAGTGGTTTACATCATTGCTTTTTAATTGTTTTTAAACTGTGTTTGACATAAACATATCAGTCGACTTGGCTTCTATTAGATATTAGCACACAAAAAAATCACTGTCCAACGTAACTTTCGTTACCGGTGTTAACTCGCGCGTTCTGGACGACGAATGTACTGAACGCGGATGAATATGGCACTACTTTTATGGGTACAGATCGGAGGAAGAATCCCATGTTGTGATAGTTATGAACTTTTTAAAAATTGAAACTGACTGGACTTCAAAATCGGATTTGAATAAACTGATCGAACATCGTTCCGGAATTCTATGTTACGTTGGACCAAACAAATCAATCGTGTGTGAAAAAAAAATCAAACGATTTGGAACTATTTTGTTCTATTCATGCACACAAATGTGGCGGAAGCATCTATACGCGTATTTCGGCCATCTGTCCATTGTGAATCAAACAGGCGGCCGGTTCGAAGTTGTGGTTACCGAAAATCCCAAACAGTTACTCTGGACCACGTTGTTGCAGAGGTGCACTTGCACCTTTGTTTTTTCCTTCTACATCTGTTGTTCATATGCATTGAATTATTTAAACCACCTCATTGAAGATTAAGCTTAATATTAGTTATGTTTTGTGAGTCTTTTTTGCTTGTTTAGGGTTGTAGTGTCCCGTGATTGCGGTCTGACGATTTCGGTTTCCTTGTTACATTGGACAACAGTTGAAAGCGCTTAAATATTTACAAAATATCAACTGTTTAGCCTTTCTATTTTTGTATCATGAATGTCTTATCATTTAGCAACAGTAAAGTCAGAGATCTGTCCAATTTCCCAAACATAAAAGCTGTTGTAGATTCTGATAGATTTTTTTTGTTTCTGCGTTACATTGGACGTGGTTTCCTGGTTACATTGGACATGAACAGTTGAAAGCGCTTAAATATTTACAAAATATGAACTGTTTAGCTTTTCTATTTTTGTATCATGAATGTCTTATCATTTAGCAACTGTAAAGTCAGAGATCTGTCCAATTTCCCAAACATAAAAGCTGTTGTAGATTCTGATAGATTTTTTTTGTTTCTGCGTTACATTGGACCATAAAAACCGTGGTTTCCTGGTTACATTGGACATGAACAGTTGAAAGCGCTTAAATATTTACAAAATATTTCCTTATGTTTTGCAACAGCTTTTCTATTTTTGTATCATGAATGTCTTATCATTTAGCAACAGTAAAATCAGAGATTTGTCCCGTTTCCCAAATAAAAAAGCTGTTGTAGGTTCTGATAGTATTTTTGGTTCCTGTGTTACATTGGACTTTAAAAAAATGTAATAGGGCAGAAATATTTCAAAAGTGGAGAAATCAGTTTCTGTCTGCAAGTTTTAACAAAGTCCAAGGTCACTGCTGCCCAAAATAGGGAAAGTTGGCTGAAAATTGGTTTTAGAGTAAACGTATGGAGAAAAAAAACCCACATTTTTTGGTATCGTTTTTGACACAATTCAGCATATAAATCATTCGTCAAAATTATGTGTTAAAAACAGTTGTGTTGCATTTACTTGGGTGCTCATTACTGTTTTCATGATGAATAAAGGTCTGTAGTGCTCTCACATTCTTTTTTTGTTCAATTTGTGAAGTGTTTAGTTACCATGTTACATTGGACACACAAGTGTGTGAGTGATTTTAACATGAGTACAATCAAAGACAAACATCCATGCTGTTAAATATTTAATAAAACTTGTTTATTTAGACCTCAAACTATGCAAAAAGTGTAAAAAGCATGTACTCTTGGGATTTTTTATTTTGTGGTCTGTGTCACATTATTGGTACACAACTCTGGAGACTGACCCATATATACATACAAGCGCATTTGTGAAAATAAAACTGCTTTCCAAAGAATAAAACTGGTCCCAGAGTCTGGCAGTTCTCCTCAAACAATCAATATCTGACTGGAAATGACCAGTTACCACGACAACAAACTACTGTACTTTCCCCCTTTTTTGCATGTTTTCCAGTGCCCCAGCATCGATGCATCATACCCATCAGTTTCTTTCAAATGCTTTAAAAACACTCTGCGAAATAACACGCGGCTCTCACTGACCTTGTTTGTCAAAGAGAGGAAGGGAATAACCCCAATACATAAACGTGCTTAATCACCAACAATGCGTTCTACACACACACAGCAAAGTGTGCATTATTTTGCTGCATTGTGTGACACTGCTGCCAACTGCCTGTCCGTCTGTCAAGTGCAGGCCTGGCCCTCTCCTTCCCATCTGTCGTCTGTTTCATGACTGTGGCCTCCTACTCCCTCCAACCCCGTTCCCTTCCCTCCTTTCCACTGTGTGGCATAAAAAAAAAAAAATTTAAACACGTTCGCGCACGCACGCACGCACACACACTATTTTCCTTAGACAATCAGTTTAAACATGTTTGCTTGAAAATCCATGAAGGAATCAAGGGGGGCGGGGAGATGGGGGGGGGGGGGGGGAGATGGGAATGGAGAGGGGACTGGAAATGGGGAGGGGAGAGGTGGTGGTGGTGATGATGTCTTTCCTGCAATGTCCCATTTAGCTGTGACAGAGGTATGACAACATTTACTTGAAATATCTGAAGTAGGCACCGCAATTTTCTGTTGGTTTGTCCAGCAACTTGGTGTGCCTGATTGTACAAAAGTTGTATGCAATGTTGAGAAGCTGGTGACACTGACTTAAATCAGTGTGAAAAGTACACCAAAGTAATGACTAATACATAATGAATACACACTTTTTGTCCATTCTTCACTCACAGCTTAAAAACTGCCATCACCACTTCCTTGTTTCCTCATATAGCACAGCATTAGACCAGCCTGTCTCTAAGATTGTACAAGACTTCTTAGGCCACTGTCTAAAACTCAACCCACAGATCACTGCACACAAGCTGCAAGTTCCTCATTCACCGTATCAGTCACCAGTTTGTTCAGACTACGAGTATACTTCATCAAACTTCGACCTTCTTCTGTCAGTGTTCATTAAATGTTGCCACTGACGAACGTTTATATACACAGCGAAACATAACATTATTTGGGATCTTATGTTTCAAGGTTCAGGCATTTTTCTTCTCATTAAAACAGCCAGGCAAGGTTAGTGGATGACATCACCATTGGAAAAAAAAAGTACTGTGCTCTTTCTTTGAATCAAAGATGATGTATTACAGCTCAGATCTTTGCTGAAGGCATGGGTCATCGTCTACAATCTTGTTCAATGTCAAAACCAGGTCACTAATTAATCTTGTTTAACTGTAAGAACAGACCATTAATAACAGAAATCGTCACATCCCTGAAGAATTCATCAGACTGCAAGTGATCTATTAAAAATTTTTTAAAAAACCTTGACCCAATGAATACTGAGAGAGAGAGAGAAGGGGGGGGGGGGGGTTGGAAGGGGAGGGGGGCAGACAGACAGAGACAGACAAACTGAGACAAAGAAATGTGTGTGCATAAGCCTTAAGGTTACCCATATAAATTTTCTCTCTCCTTCCATAATCCCAGCAGATACCACCTCACTAAATGCATAATCAATGTCAACTGTGCTTTAGAATCTGTTAAAATTGTTTTGTACAGAGTTCCTACAGATTTCAGGAACTGAATACAATGTAACTGATCTGTCTGACTTCACAGGAGGGACCAGATCTATTTGCATCCCTTCACAACACACACGCACACACACACACACACACACAATTTGTGTTTGTACACGTACCCACACTTCATAATATGTCACCATCAGATTTCCTTTTAGCTAGGGACAAATTTCAACCCTATCATACTGACCCTGCAATCTTCATCACCTAATTCTATCTAGAAAGAATCTCTTTTTTCCCAAAGCATACATTTCAAACCAATTACAACTCAGACAGACACCAAATAAGCAGCTCAAAACGTGTAATTTTTTTCCATGGCCAACCTCCCCAAACGCTAAACTTGTCATCAGATCCCCAAATAACCAGACCTCTACATTCTGAGTCATGGCTGAGAACTTCAACACAGGTCTGCCAGGCTGGCTAGAACCCTGCCTTACTTTGATAGGGTGTAAAATGTGTGTGTGAATGTGTGTGTGTGTGTGTGTGTGTGTGTGTGTGTGTGTGTGTGTGTGTGTGTGTGTGTGTGTGTGTGTGAGGAGACAGAGAGAGAGAGAGAGGAGAGAGAGAGAGAGAGAGAGAGAGAGAGAGAGACAGAGAGAGTGTGAAGCATCTGCAAGGCAAGCTAGAATCCTGCGTTACTTTCATAGGTTGTAAAATGTGTGTGTGTAGAGAAAGAGAGAGACAGAGAGGAGAGAGAGAAAGAGAAAGAGAGAGAGAGAAGAAAGAGACTGAGACAGACAGACAGATAGGGAGAGAGAAGCATCTGCAAGGCCAGCTAGAAGCCTGAGTTACTTTCATCGGTTGTAAAATATGTGTGTGTGTGTGTGTGTGTGTGTGTGTGTGTGTGTGTGTGTGTGTGTGTGTGTGTGTGTGTGAGTGAGTGAGTGAGTGAGAGAGAGAGAGAGAGAGAGAGAGAGAGAGAGAGAGAGAGAGAGAAGAGAGAATGTGTGTGTGTGTGTGTGTGTGTGTGTGTGTGTGTGTGAGAGAGAGAGAGAAGCTTTTGCAAGGCAAGCTAGAATCCTGTGTTACTTCGATGTGTGTGTGTGTGTGTGTGTGTGTGTGTGTGTGTGTGTGTGTGTGTGTGTGTGTGTGTGTTGTGAGAGAGAGAGAGAGAGGCAGACAGACACAGACAGACAGAGTGCGAGAAAGACAGAAACGAGAGAGACAGATATTGGAAGGGGAGAGAGAAGAGAGAGAGAAGAGAGAGAGAGAGAGAGGGGAGAGAGAGAGAGAGAGAGAGAGAGACAGACAGGCATGCAGACAGACAGACAGACTGACTGCCAAAGTGGAACAGAGAGAGATCCGAGCAGTGTCACAATGTACCACAATGCACAAAGGCACAGACCAACAGATCGGAGTCCTGCTCAACTATGCCAACCTAACTCAGCACTTAGTACCGACCAGTCCCAAGACAATTCAGTCCAGCAACAGTGTGAACGAACACGGACGGGGTCCACCACCGACCTGTGCACTGCTGACGACGACGTGTTGTCCACCACCCCCAGGCTTGACGGGCACAGTGACAAAGGAGGTACACCAGTACACACGGGGCACTGCCGCCGCCTGCCTCTGATGCACCATCCTCCTCACCCCGTTCCTCGAAGCACCACTCACAACCCTTACCCCGTGCCAGACACCTTGACCCACAGGGCTACTCAACCCTCCTCATTCCAACCTCGTCGTGTGTAGTCAACTGGGAACTGTCCCACTCGGTTAGAAAACTTTTATCACAAAAGCGCTGTTTAGAAACTCTCTCTCTCTCTCTTCTTTCCCCCTCTCTCTCTCCCACCACGACGGACTGTGTTCTGTCCCCAATGAGTGATGACAAATCCTGTCAAGACGCCTGCACGACACTATGAGAGAAACTCGGCCGGCCTGCCCGCGTTGACGACGACGAGGGAGGCAGCTTGCCACACAATGGTAGCAGCAGCCACTGCGGCTTCCCACGGCAGCTGTTCATGCTGGTCCGTGAGGGAGGCAGTCACTCAACACCGCGGACGCTGGTCACTAGGCCTAATGAGATGAAGCGGTGGTCTGGCACCGTTTCATCCATCACCCAACGGACCTTTCCCACGGACCTGCCAAGTCTTGGTGCCGGTGCTGCCTCTGGCCAATAATATGCCGGCACCTTTACGAAGGAAGGTGCCTCCAATTTCACTGAATGGACGTCACCCTCAATGACAGTGACATGGAGAGTCACGCAAACCTTCCGATTTACGCTCATAGGGTGCTGACTGATGAGCAGTATCTCAAGAGAATGATTCACGAGACATAGTATGTTTATGGTTTTACAATGCACCAACAAACATCTTACATAGTATGTTTATGGTTTTACAATGCACCAACAAACATCTTACATAGTATGTTTATGGTTTTACAATGCACCAAACATCTTACATAGTATGTTTATGGTTTTACAATGCACCAACAAACATCTTACATAGTATGTTTATGGTTTTACAATGCACCAAACATCTTACATAGTATGTTTATGGTTTTACAATGCACCAACAAACATCTTACATAGTATGTTTATGGTTTTACAATGCACCAACAAACATCTGTATCATTATGATGTATCTAAATTTTGTGCCAAAAAAAAAAGAAAGAAAAAAAAAAACGTTGATCGCATGTCTCTAAATCTTCTGCTCCTGATGGGTATTATTATCCATAACTATTGAGAAAGCCTTTTGTATGAAATTCTGTTCCTTGTTTCCACTGGAATGGTTTGATAGCTACACTTCACATTGTTACACTCGAACATTCTGCTGATGACTTGACCCAGTGAATGTTATAGTTCTGATCAATCCGAACTTCAGTTTTCTTTCCAATGTACTTGAAGCAAAATTCTAGCATTACTCCTAGAATAGATAGGTTTATATTATATATACACCCAATAAAATATGAATGTTAATTATCATTTCAACAACATTTCAACACAACACCATGCACGTTATCACAAAGCCTAAACATTTTACAGAGTGCCAGTGGCTCTCGAGTCATACGACATATCAGACAGCTGAACAGCAGGTTGTTACTCGTAATAAACCTCAGTAACTGCAGGGGACTGAGGCCATGATCAACTTCCAGCCAGATAATGAGGGAGGCCGCCGGGTTTGGGTTGGACAAGGGTGACCTTTACAAGTCTCCAGTGTGACGGCCGCTGCCAGGGGCTGTGGAGGGCAGGAGGAGGAGGTGGGGGGGAGGGGGGGGGACTTTCTCAGTTCGCATCACAACTTCAGAGCTCGTTATAGCACACACACACACACACTCTCTCTCTCTTGTACGACATTGGATGGGTTTGTCATACTGTTCACTTATACCGCTGCATCAACCCCCAGCCTCTCGACCCGCATTCTGTTTGTGAATGCGATTCTTTCTCCTCTTTGAACGTCAGCCAATAACGAAGCTCCTGTCCACCACCGCCACCCTCCTCCCCGCTCTCCCCAAACACGTACAGCATACTCCACGCCCCCCCCCCCCCCCCCCCCCCCCCCCCCCCCCCCCCCACCCCTTGTTTGTGCCAGCTTCTCCCTGGCCCGAACTGTCCAAATTGGTTGGAGGCCGACCTCTCACTTTGTGCTTCATGTCCTCATCCTACAATGACATTCCCTGGCCCGTCATAGTCTCCCGCTCGGTCTACAAACCATCTCACCCCCAACCCTTCCCCGCCCCCTCTTTCCCTACTGCTCCTTCCCTATGCCATCACCATCCATCTCTGCGCCATTCCATGGTGCGACAAGTATTCCTTTGTGACCGTTGTAACCCAGTTAGCCTCATGCCACAAATGCCATGGGCTTGTAAAGTTTCTCTGGCCTGGGAACCAGCGCTTTCCGTTTCGCTCGTGCGGCCATAATATACTGAATTACAGCATTCATATTCCACACCAATGCTCCATTTCTCTTTCTCTCTTGTCTCAGAGTCTCTGTGTGTGTTTGAGTGAGAGGTGGAGGAGGAGGAGGAGGGGAGGAGAAGAGAAAGAGAGAGAGAAGAGAGAGAGAGAGAGAGAGAGGAGAGAGGAGAGAGAGAGAGAGAGGCGAGTGTGTGTGTGTGTGTGTGTGTGTGTGTGTGTGTGTGTGTGTGTGTGTGTGTGTGTGTGTGGGGATGTGTGTGTGCGCGCACGCGCATGCACACGTGCATCGTATGCATACATGCACACGTGCACTCCTGCACAGTACAAACATGTATGTGAAATATGCACATATCTGAAAGAATACTAATGCATCTGGTGTGTTTGTAGACAAAGCTAATCCGCAGCATATTAATTAACAAACCATTTCTGACATTCTGAAACAGCCTACATACAACTTCATAAACCTATCATAAATACAACTTTATTCATTTCTAGAGCACAGAATAAAAGAGATTCTTCGCCCCACCCCCCCCCCCCCCAAAAAAAAAAAAAAAGAAAACAAAAGAAGAGAAAAAAGCGTGTAGGATGGGGGGGTGGAGGAGTCATTATCCAAATCTCTCACTGAAAACTGTGTGTCTAAGTGTCCTAAAAACAAACCAACAAATCACCATAGACACAGAACTCACAACAATTTCTAACACACCAGCTGATCTGTAGGCAGTGCTTTGGCCACCAGCTCTTCTGCTTCAGTCACCATCCCCAATTGGAAAAAGAAAGTTGAAAAAAAAAACAAGATGCGAAGCATATAAACGTACTCCCAGTTTTCCAAACCGCTTATAAATCAGCCAAGTGCTTTGTGAGATAAGAAATAAAGGCAAAATAACGGTTTTAAACGGTTATTTAACCGATGTACACTTTTGAAACTAGTATTTTAGTCCTCACTGGCTAAAGCCTGTGTACATACCCAAATTTCATCCAAATCGGACAATATGTCAAGAATAACGATTTTCAACGTCAGATTTTGAAACACTGCATGGAAGTGCCATTTGTGTGTGATGACCTTTCTATATACAAAATTGCATTAAAATCCACCAATATATAAAAAAATAACGGCAAAAAAGCGGTTTATCGGTTGTATAACCGATATACACTTTTGAAACCAGTATTTTAGTCCTCACTGGGCTAAAGCCTGTGTACATACCAAATTTCATCCAAATCGGACAATATGTCAAGAATAACGGTTTTTAACGGTTTAGATTTTGAAACACTGCATGGAAGTGCCATTGTATGTGATAACCTTTCTTATACAAAATTTCATTAAAACCCACCAATATATAAGAAATAACGGCAAAATAACGGTTTAATGGTTATATAACCGATATGCACTTTTGAAACCGGTATTTTAGTCCTCACTGGGTAAAGCCTGTGTACATATCAAATTTCATCCAAATTGGGCAACATGTCAAGAATAACGGTTTTTAACGGTCAATTTTGGAACACTATATAAAAAGTGCCATTTGCGTGTGATAACCTTTCTATATACCAAATTTCATTAAAATCAACCTCTATATAAGAAATAACGGCAGAATAACGGGTTTTTAACGGTTGTTTCCATTTTTCAGCATTACATCACTTACATATGGACAGAGGATCCGATTTGTCACAAGATCATCCAAACCGCTTATAAATTGGCCAAGTACTTTCTGAGATATTCCATAAAGAAGAAAAACCGTTACAGGCCGTTACAACCGTTAGTAACGGCTATAACGGGGCAAACTAAGACATCAGGCATCATCCGTGACCCATAATGAACATACCTGCCAGGGTTCGCGTTAACTGGCAATTACCAGTAAATTACTGGTTATAAAGAGGGAATACTGGAATTTTTTTTAGCTGTCAGTCCCAGGGACTGGTTTTATTTTGCTGGGACTGGTTACAGATTTATGGGGCAAAAAAAGAAAATCAATAAATTAAAAGGCTGAAAAAGAAAAGAAAAAGTTGATCGTTCATACAAATTATGTGCCCAGGCTTTCCTAGCAGCACTTTACTTGCCTTATCTTTCAACCAGCCCTCTCCCCTCTCCACACCCTCCGGCCTCTTCGCAACATGCAGATTGTCACTTAGGCCTAGCCATCGGCAATAACCGCTGCAGGCTATAGAGCCAGAATAGCGAATGTCCCATAATAAAAGCTCTACAGACGCCTGTACAGACGCGCTTTACTGCAGTTACTCGCAACTTCTCCCGAGACGTCTGGGTCGTCGCTTGCGATGCTAGCTAATCGCGTCATTACAATTCAAACTGATGCAGCAGAGCAGTAACTTTTAACGCGCTATCATTGATGATACGGTGGGTATCACAATGGCAGAAAAGAAACCGTGTCAATGTTTTAATTTTTTTTCAATTGAGAGAAGTCAGAATAGGCACCCGGTAATTGGCAAGTTTAGCAGTTCATGACGAAGACTTCGATAGCACATTCTCAAATCAGCTCACACACAAATTGGTCTAGACAACAGGTTAAAGAAATGAATTTAGCATGATAAATTCAGGAATCATGGCTGACAGATTTCAGATGGCTGGACGTTTAATTGCAATACTATTGAGATATCAATTTAAAATGCCTTACCGGCTTAACTTAGTAAGGGACTGGTTTTGCATCAGAGGCGCAAAAACGGTCGGTAAGAACACGGGATGGTTTTGAAAAATCCTAGCGCGAACCTTGACTGCTATTTTAAACACAAAGATCGCCAAGTCTTCAGAGATTCCATAAAGAAAAAAACCGTCGGCATTACAGCCGTTGTACGCTAAACGGTAAACTTAAAAGTCGGGCACTCCTTGACCCTTGAACCATTCGTACAAATTTTCAAAGATCGGCGTAGTTTTGTCTGAGCGGTGAAAGTTTTGCCACGGGACACACATGACAGACACAGACAGACAGACAGCACACACACACACACACACACATACAGACAGCATTTCTTTGTCCCATTCTAAAGTACTCCTGTTCTATAAGAACTGGGAGTAAAAAAAGATTGGCATGCATTTTTGTGTAGCTGGTAGTTCTTGCTTATTTGCCCTGAAGTTTACATCATTTATGTAGTTGATGTTAGTTGTAAAGGCCTAGGACAATAATCTGAGTGTGCATGTAAATATTCTTAACAACATACAGAATGATTCCCAAGCATTCGCGGGGACAGGGAGGAAGTTCCCCCTCCTGTATTGCTGGGAACATGCGGTGGTGAAATGAGACTGATTTTCACTGTCAAATGCTGCAGATGATGACTTATGATCTGGCCCTGGGACATTTCACTTGGGTCTGGAGTCGAATGGGACTCCATTACTTTTACTGTGTGTAATGACCAAAGAAAACTTGCTATTTCATAACTTACTTAAATGAAGGAGATGTGCATGTGACATACATCTGATAAGTCTGCCCATGACCAGATGGATGTAACATGCACATATGTTACAACATGCACATACGTTAGGAGATCTAAATGAACTCCCTGATTCTAATACATGCCATGAATGCCGGTGCTCATCCATACTTGTTTACACTAGCTATCTCCTTCACACTCACTCAAGTTCAAGTGGGTAACATCTTACTGTTACACGTGTGCAACAGTCTCTACCTTGTACAAGTCCACAGTGATTTAACCTCTACGCTCATGCCTGTCACAGGTCACTATGACCCATGTCAGCGACATGTGCCCCTGTGGCAAGTACCCGACAGTTGACAGGCTACATGCCGGTGTCCTCCAACTTCATTTGACACCAGGCTGATGAGGGCCCTGCCGCAGGGGAGGGGGAGGAGAGAGAGAGAGAGAGAGAGGAGGCGGAGGACGAGAGAATGGGATGTGGAGGTCTGACTGTGTATGAAAAAGTAGAGGGGGGAGAGGCGACGGATCACCTTCTATTGTCACTACTATCCCTCATTCCCTCCCACCTCCCCTACCTAGAGGAGAGGGAGAGACAGACAGTTGGAACAGAAGGCAGAGAGGAGAGGAAGCAGAGGTAAGGGGGTGGGGGTGGGGATGTTGGTGCTGCCAGAACCTTTAAGAACCACATCCAAACTACAACAGTGATAAAGTCACAGGCAAAAAGTGGGAAACTGAACAAAACAGTCCTCTGTTATTTCTCATGAAACCGCGCCAAAATGCTGAATAAAGCGATCCACTGATTATTTATTAGGAAATGTCAGACTATCAGCCATACTTCTGATCAAAATGCCTTCATTGCAGTTTCACAAAATTGTTGCTATGCTCCTCTCTTATGGTTCAGTCTTTCAGATAACTTTCAAAACTCTCTTTAAAAATGCAGCTGCTCAAAAAGTGATGTCAAATTATTTTGTTTGTTGTGGACAGAGAAAGAACAATTCAACCCCCCCCCCCCCCCCCCTCCTCTCCTCTCTCTAGCCGAGTCCTCCCCCTTCTGAGTCGTCCTCCCTCTCCAGATCCATGGGAAATGTGACCCATCTTTAAAAAAAAATGCTGACATGAAACATAAACAAGTTAGGATGGATTCACCAACATACTTTCTTCTTAAAAGAGCAATATTAATGTGAATCACTAATAATTTTCACATTTTCACAACTGTGAATCACTATGACATTTTTAAACACACACACACACACACACCACACACACACACAACACATGGGGAGGACACCTGCCGCTCCCCTCCCCTTTTGTTTTCATTTATTTCTCATTTTCTGTTACATATTTTTCTACTTGTTTTTATCCAGATCATAGGTATGCTGAGAAATTGTTTTATATTTATGCACAAACTGATGCTAAGCTGGCATGGCTGAATGAGATCAAATGCACATTTGGGGAGAATGGGGAGGGCAAGTGGCAAGAAGTGGAAAGTGGAGGGATGGGGGTGGCAAGAAAGGGGCAGAACTATTGATCTATTGGACTTCAGCCATTCACATCGCACAAGCAACAACTGTCTTTCTTATGAAATACAAATAACAGCTGCAGAAAGAAAATTCCAGTATAAGTCAAATGACTGCCTAGCGCCTGTAAAACATCACTGAAAACACTGACAATAACAACAGGAACTGACAACAACAAAAACACATGCTGTTACACAATAGTAAGCATTTTGCTGTGAAATAAACAGAATTTAGCTTCTTTTTTGTTAAATGTCCTTTGTTTGTTGTTGGTGGCAGTGGAGGTGTTGTGTTTTGTTTTGTTTTGTTTGGACATCTACCTATTTCTTTTGGATGGAAAAAAACATGTCGGCAAACAAGATCACCCGCCATTTGAAAAAACTCAAATGGTCTCCTTTCTCATTCTGTCACTTGGGTAGATGTCTCAACACATAAGAAAAACACACCAGAGGTCATAAACAATTACACTATCCACACATAAGCTCAGCAGATATATGCAACCAAATCAGAAAACTTCAGGAAAGAGCGAGAAAAAAAAATCTTTTACAAATGTCAGTGTGAGCAGTGCCTGAAGGAATACATCTCCCCCCAACCGCTGCCACCTCATCCATCCCACCCCTAAACCATCGCCCCTGCACCACACACCCTCAGTGCCATCCAATGGCAAATTTTCTGGAATTGTGTGAGTGCCTGCCAATGCCATGTCCGCTTACAGCACTACGTGTAGTTGCAAAGTGTCTTTTCTTAACCTACTTAGTCATTATTCTACAATGTCTCTATTTTCTTTTTATTCCTTTATGTTTTGTGTTGTTGTTTTTTAACTGTGTGTAGCTGCTGGTACCAATGAAGTCTACAAATTCACTCTTTGTTTTATTTCCTTTTTTTCTTTCTTTTCTTTTTCAATTTTAGGAAGAAATTGTGTGGTGTGTGTGTGTGTGTGTGTGTGTGTGTGTGTGTGTGGTGTGTGTGTGTGTGTGTGGTGTGTGTCTTTGCAGTATTAACTTAATTAAGTCTTCTTATGTTTATGTGGTCAATAGTGTTCATTACCCTATGCACCAGGGACCTATCTTGATTGTGAAATATGTTCAAACAAATACCGTAACTTATTTGAACAGATCTCATGTTGTTTAACAATTAAAGTTTGCTGTTTGTGCTCTATGAAATGTAAAAGAACAGAGATGAGTCAATCTAACAGGCACCAAAGCATGCCATGTCGCTTGACTGCTTTTATTCAGGTGTTTTTACAGAATTATGATTTACACTTATAGTACACCCAGACTACAAACGGTACTCATTATAACCCATCATTAATTTGAGTAATTAAGTGTAGGTAAAACCCACACACACACACCACAACACCATTAATGCCTGAATGTGTCTATATTTGACCCCAGTTTTCGGTCTGACCTCCAGCTTTGGGGACAGAGGGTCACTCTGTACCTTGAACAGGAAGCACGGACACTGGCACTCACATTAGGATATGTCACTGTGCTATGTCTGAGAAGATTGAATACAAGGAGTGCCAAGCTGTTTGTCAATAACGTTGACATACCACCTGTGATCTGAAGTCTTCTACAGAGCTTCAACAGGATTCATGCTCTTGCCATGGTTAATCACCACACAAAGTCTAATGAAAATCTGATATTAGATGCAAGCTTTATCATGCCTACACCTAGCTTCATTATGCTCAAAACCTTGTGTCACGGCACAGAAGTGGCCTCATAGAGTGTACAGGGTGGAAAGGGGGTAAAAACAAATAAACAAATATATAAATAGAATAAGTTGCATCATTCAGTTTCATTTCTAGGAACTGAACATTAACTATAAACTGCTCATCATGAAATGCCCTTTAACACTTCCTCATAATTTATCTGCTAGCAAAAGCTGCACTATTTACTTTTCTTCATCATGTAATCATTTGATTACATGTAATTTACTAAAAATATTGGTCAATTGTTTGACTTATTTTCTGCATACAGGCCCTGATATGGCCCTTTAGCGGTCGTGGGCTATAAGCAACATTATCTTATCTTTCTGCATACAGCATTTTAAATAAATGCACTTTAACTTACAGATGATGATAACAACTAGAAAGGTTAGTTAACAAAATGTAAATCAAATCCAATAGCGTTGAAGAATGTATCAAATGAAATTATGTGAAAAGTAGAAAATGTGATAACCACACACACACACACATGTATATATAGACAAACAAAATGAGATATATCATGTTGTACAAACAGATGTGCACATCAGGAGTATGGCAAAAAGATGTTATAATTTAATATCAAGTGATACACACACATAATCTGATACATGAGCTATATGATAGGAATGATATGAAATATAACACATGATATCAAACACTGAGTGATAACTACCTAAATGACAAATGATAAAACAAATGAAGACACAAAATAATGAATGTACAACAATGATTCTAACTTCATGAAACAAACACAACTTCATGAAACAAACACATTCAAAAAAAAAAAAAAAAAAAAAAAAAAATCAAGCAAAGAATGATGAATGGCAATGAACAGCACAGAACAAATATAGCACTAGACAACTGACAAGGACAACAAGGACAATGAAATTGCATGAGCAGTTCCACACAAACAGAAAAACAGAGGTTCATACTTATCAATCAGAAGAAATTAGTTACTGGCAAGTGTATTTAAACAGGGAGGGGGAAGCACACGTCTGTTTTGGAACACAAAATTCCTGTCTCACTTACCTGATGAATCTGCGAGACATATAAGTGCTAACAACATTCTAGTGCAAGGTCCACATGTCTTACAACTTCTAAATTCAAACCTCTATGAACCCAGAGTCACACATGCTCAAAGTAAGCAAAGGGGCATAACCAAGGTAGACACACAAAAGGTAAAGACTACTGAGTTTGCAGTTCCGTCAAGTTTTCCACTTTTTAACCCCTTCCTCTCCCTTCTCTCTCACATTTTCCCAATACATACTTGGCATGTTTATATGGGCAAGCATCAACTTACATGTATACATGTAACATATACACATGTAATTTGTTCAAACTTGAGCATCGATTCACAAAGTTACACGTACACACACATTCACACACACTATGCACATGCCAGTGCACACTTACACACTCAAACAAAAAATGCTGATAACAACTGTAAGAACAAAAATCATAATCAAAGTAAGACAATCAAGTCAAACTATCTACCTGGTGGATGTCTTATTACTAGTGGCTTTTACAAACTGAGAATGAATTGAAAAAAATCAAATTCAAGAATCACTTACCTTATCATAAAAAAAATTTTTTCCCATAGTTCGAAAAAAAAAATCTTTCTTCATCATAATTTTTCACAGACAGTCAAGTAATCCATATATGAAACAAAATATAAAGAAATGCTTACAGATTTTAAAATGTTATGAACTCGCAACTGATGACGCTGGTTTAGAACACTATTGCTGGCTTGCAACTACAATGTTTTTTAGATCCCCCATCTCCACCTCCTTGAAACTTCCTCCTCCCCTCACTTTTCTTGCTGTGAAAGACATGTCTGTGTTAATGTGACAAAGTTAAATTCAGAACCAGATGTCAATATCAGATCATTTCATATAATTTGATCCTCCCCACCCCCACCTCTGTTCTTGGCCACTTTACACAAGACCATTTGGCTGGAATTTGCAACTGTTCATTTTCCTCATAAATTTGTATTCTGATTTCATCTCAATCTTTGCTGTGCCGAGTGTTTTGTCACCACTGTTCATCCTAAATGTATCTGAAATCTTCCGACTTTCAAGTATGGTACAAAATGGTCTCTCGATGTCCATTGTTTTAAAAAATGTAAAAATATTTTGCACAGAGGTGGTATATTAAACCTGGCCCAAAATTAAAAATTTGGTAAAAAAGCTTAAATCATAAAGAAAAAAAAAAGATCCAAACACACATGCATCCACGCACGCACGCACACACACGCACAGAGAACCTTACCTCAGTCATGGAATCATTCAAACCACCCACCCGCCAAAAACATGAATAAACTTGACTTGACTCAAAACATTTCATGCAGTTTAGATGTCTGAGTCACACTTCTGAGGGTCATTTCCTCTACATGCTGAATGAAAACCAACAATCACCCCCTCCATCCCACATTTTGTTTCCCTTTTGAACTGTTCCAAACTTTCTGTAAGCCTCAGAAGTCTAGAACAATGGGTACTCACCCGACTGCACACAGATGAAGTGTTTCGGCGACCTCGGTGCCTGTCTTCATTGCGATAACGTTTCTCTCGACGGCGACGGTGACGACGACTGTTGTCAGAGCTGAAGCGGCTGACACGGCGGTAGTGTGGACTTCGGTCTCGTGTAGACATGTGAGTAGGACGTTCGATGGAGCGGTCTCTGTAGTGGTTGATTTCTTGTCGACGGTCATAACTGTCGTAATGTTCAGGTGTGTAGCTGTAAACAGATACATGTATGCAGAAAAATAATTCACTATGCATAAGGGTGCAATTGCTCACGAGTTCCAAAACCTGTTGAAGATTTGGAGGGGAAAAGGGGGGTAGACGGGGTAAAGGGGAGGGAGGAGGTATAGGGGGTGGGGGTGGGGGGTGCCAGCAGCTTTTACAACAACGTTGATGTTTCAATAAAAGTACAGCAGTCCTGGCTATTTAACACAAACCTTTCATAATGATCCTGTCTACACCAGGAAATTTCACACTCCTGGCCAAAAGCTCCGTTCACCCTAGTCAAGTTCCCTGGTTAACACAAGTGTCACAACATGAACTTCCTCTTACCAAAGTATATTGTCTATTTCAATTTTCAGGAAATATATATAAGCTAAATGTTCCACAATCAACCTCTAGTCTAAGGATAAAGAATAGATTTTACACAATGCATAACCTCCTGGGAGCATAAACACCAGACAACAACTCAATGTTTTCGATAGACTATTTTTAGTTGGAAAAAAATTGTTTTTTAGTGAAACAAGACTGCAGATCTGCGTGGTTACTTTCAGTCACTCTGTCACCCTTGGAGAGCATAAATTCAGGTGGACTAGTGGATTTCAAAACTGAACAACTCATCAGGCAACTTGTAAATTGGCTGTTAGCATCCATTTCACTGAGAAATTCTGAACACAAAGTCCTTTCCTTTTAACTGAAAGAACGGTCATCTTTTTCTTCATCACTCACTGTGCGTGAATTTGATACCCTGTCTCCATAGACAGTTTTAGATATACCTGGTCTAGTACTAAGTAGCCTCTAGTCTATGTCCCTGGTCAGCTCTTATTTGTCTATGAATTCGGTTGCTGCATCATCACTACATTAATTACTTAGCCACTCAAGTCCTATGATCAATGATGACAATATATCTACAATCTTTAGGGCGGGGATGGGCTTCAAATCAAAATGCAAAATGTGAGGAGAGAGGCAAAGTGTTAAATGACAATAATCGGATTGAGAGCATTATCATCTACATTGAACAAAATGGTTGAGTCAAAATAATGATTGCACTGTGCCAAGTATGTAAACTATACTTCTTGGCCAGGATTTCCCACTCACTAATCAGCTGAATAGTGATGTACCAACGTGTAAGTCTTCGGACATAGTCCGATTCAAATGGACCAAGGTGTAAAGTCTCTGGACACGATCCAGTTCAAATTGAAATGTTCAAGTGCTGTAT
Organism: Conus ventricosus; assembly: GCA_018398815.1. NCBI lineage: Eukaryota > Metazoa > Mollusca > Gastropoda > Neogastropoda > Conidae > Conus > Conus ventricosus. The sequence continues at coordinate 28,928,515 of CM031622.1, read as the reverse complement.
TTTCTGTCACCAGTGTCGGGTTATTTGTCAGATGGAAACTTCATGCTGGCCGACAATAACCAACAGATTTTCACGCCTTGCGGACAGAGCATCATATAGACAATAACCAACAGATTTTCATGCCTTGCGGACAGAGCATCATATCATTTACAAAGGATCAGTCAGTCACTGCAAAGCAGCTGTTGCAGAGTTTGTAGGACAAATACCAAAGTGATCATATTTCCTAGCCTGACTCCGAGGTGTGGGGTTCCCCACATCTAATGAACAAGGGAAAGAACTTCACACAACTAATGAACAAGGGAAAGAACATCATTTTAAGTTTTTTTTGCATTTGTAGTTTTTAATACGTCAGCGAATGGAAAATTTTGACACCTTAAAAAAGAAAAGAAAATAAAGAAAAAAAAGTTCTGCACACAATGGCCAGCAAACCTTATTTCTCAAATGAATGATGAAAGTCCAGCTGCTACCACAGCCGAAAATTCAGCTCAACCGTCATGTTTCAAAATCACAAGAAGCAAAACTGTTGCAAAACGGACCGCAGCGCATGACTCAGAAGAATCTGGCAAGAATCAGGAAAACAGGCTCTACCCATAGTCTACAGAGGTGGACTGATGCGGTGGATCAAAGAGAAATAGGAGCAAACAATTTTTCACAATAGGGTGCAATAACTTTCAGCAAAGTGCACTGGATGAAAAACATAAAACCACTGATAATCACGCTGCATTCGCAACGCCAGGACCCCAAGGCAGGCAAGAGCAGATCTATGCGACTGTCACCACATAAAGAGAGCTGTAGAGTAGAAATACTGTCAGGGCGGCTGATCTGGAGACAAAATTATCTGATTTTTCTCAGATACCGCTTTCATCCCGGCATTGCATTTCTTTGTAAATGTTAATTACAATGCGTCTGTATGCAAATGTGTGTATATGTGTGTTGTGTGTGTGTGTGTGTGTGCGTGGCGCGTGCGTGTGTGCGTGCATGCGCGAAGCGCATCTGTGTGTACATGTGGGTATGCATGCATGTGTTTGTGTGGTCTTTTTTGTGCATTTGTGTACGTGTCATTCTGATTCTGTATTTGCTGTTTGTTTTTACAAAAAATCTATCACATCAGAGCATGCACATATGTGTGTAAATGTGTGTGTGTGTGTGTGTGTGTGTGGTGTGGGTGTGTGTGTGTGGTAGTGTGCGGGTGGTGTGTGTAGAGAGAGAGAGAGAGAGAGAGAGAGAGAGAGAGAGAGAGAGAGAGAGAGAGAGCAAGAAGAGAGAAAGAAATGTGTGTATGACTCTATGGTTTGGGGCAGTCTCGTGTGTTGCAATATGTGTGTGTGTCAGTACAGGGATGTGTGTATGTGTGTCAGTGAGTGAGTGTGTGTGTGTGTGTGTGTGTGTGTGTGTGTGTGTGTGTGTGGTGTGTGTGTGTGTGTGTGTGTGTGTGCTTGCACATGGTGTGTGTGTGGTGGTTGCGTGTGTGTGTGCTGTGTGTGTGTGTGTGTGTGCAGTGCGTGCATAGGGAGACAGAATATGAACAAAACTTGACAGAATTTTATATTCAATGTCTTTGTTTACAATGAGATATCACACAAAAAAAAAATCAAAATTTTTTCCCCAAAAAAAGTGGAGAGTGGTTTGGTAGGATGTAAGTAGGGGGAGTATCTGTGTTTACTTTCCTTTCTTCTCTTTCTTCCTGTACTACTTTTTCAAGAAAGATTTGTAATATTTTAGCCAGCTCCATTTTGCCTTCAGTCGCATTCTCGCGGCTGATTGCACTACAATATGCGAATCCGAACCAACTTTGTAGCAAGACAAGGTGCCTACTTTCTAACTCTGAACTTACTAGTTATCACTAGTAGATTAGCTACAAAGTGAGGCACTGCAGGCGGAAACCTAAACAAATTTTAAATGCAATTAATTGTCCTCGTTTTCATTCAATGCCCATCTTGCGCTGAAGTGAATGAAGATAAGTGATTGATTGTTTATTTTCGTTGTCCAAGTGCTTTGTATCTTGTCTGAAGAAGACCTAAGTGGACGAAACGCGTTGTGTTTTGTCTTGTGATTTGTTTGTCTACGTTTTTCTTGGCGGTTCGCTATTAATTACATTTAAAATATTTTATCACTTGTTTCAATTCCAGATCAACTGAACGCCGATCATTTACATCTCAAAATGAACTGTAGTTGTGTGGAGAAGTACTGTTTTTCCCTTCTGATGCTCCACCAGATCGAGTGTGAGAAAGAAGTACCAAATCCCACCTTGGCATAACTGCGACATATATGTTAATCAATGTCAGCAACAGTATGCAACACAAGCTTGATATGAGAAGCACCACTGAAAAATTTCACTCCAAATGTCATGGGCACCCTGGCCATCTGAAGCTCCATTTTCGACTTTCACACTTTTTCTTCGACAGGTCATGGGAAGCACAGAGGAGGGAAAAGTGAAGATGGGAATGGTGATCTTGTACTAAAACTGTTGAGTGAGAGGATTTAAGCTAAGGAAAAATATTTAAATAGTGACAGAAAATAGTCTACATACCTCCTGCTACGGGATCGAGAACGACGAGATCGACCAGTGTGATAGTAGTCATCATAACTACTTCCCCTGTGTCGCTTATAACGGCGATAGTTGTCTTCATATGAGTATTCTCGGCTGTGGGAACGCTTGCGACGAGAGCGTGGCATCTGAAAGGAAGCAATGTTTTTTGTTCAGCTGTTTATTCAATAACACATTACAAAAAAACAATTCTAATTTCTAAAGAAGCAACTTTTTCTTTGTCTACTCAGTAACAACAGTACATTGAAAACGATTTTCAGCAAGGATACTGTAAGTCTAGTTTTGCCATGGAAATAGGAAATTCTCTTCCTTATCATTCACAGTCACAGTCATAGTGTACCTACCTAAAAACTTGACTTGACACAGTATATAGTGACATCGTTTCAAGAAAACAATTATAAATTATTTGCCACAGATGGGGAGCTAGGGAACTGGGTTGGACAGTGAGGAGAGTGAGAAGGAACTGGAATGGCGAGTGAAAGGAGGTGTCAATTGTTGATCACTGGGTTGTTGTTGTTGGTAGTTGTGGTGGTGTGTTTTTTGTTGTTTGTTTTGTTTTTGTTTTTCGGTAATGCTTATCAATCACCAACTATGTTTAGTGTAATAACAAACACATGCAAACACTAGAAAAGGTGCTGGGGAGGACCCAGAAAAAGCACTGTCTATCACCTGCCTTTGAGCATCCATGTACACCCTTGGAGCCCGCCTGTGCTGCGTGGACAGGTATCAATCACCAACATGTAGTGTAGTGTTACATATTCGTAACTTTACATGTACAACTGAAGGAAAAGTGGCACTGGGGATGCAAAAAAATGTAGTCAAGTTTATCATGTATTACAGACCACTCAGCCTCGGCTGTGGCTATAAAACAAGTGGACACTGTACTTTGACCAGCTGGGTCACTTGCAAAAATATGTGGAATGTTGTGATCGCATTTAACAAGACCATAGCCTGCATTGCAGCAACAACATAGAAAATTTCAGCGCATTTACAGAAAAAATGCATCCTTGTTTGATCGCATTGTACAGTTCGACATGAACCCAATGAGCACACCTTAGCTTACTAATTAAACAACACTTCACGATAAACCTCTGACGAATACGCAATTGACTCACTTCACGAATCCTATCGAGGAGCAATGGGTGTGATTTGTTCATTCACTGGCCACATGTCTACTGGTGCAAAGGATGCTACCTTCCTTAGAGTCAGTCCACTGACAAAAAAGAACCACAGCAAATATACTACTTTCCACTGAATTTTTCTTTTTCATGACTTTCCTGCTCCAGTTTTCCTGACCAGTATGAACCCTGCTTTCTTGTACGAGGGTTGTTCAATTTAAGATGACACTAGGCTTGCCGTTGGAAACGAAGCACCGCACAGAAAAATGTTTATACCAAACACAACTTTAAAGTTTACCTGATTAGAATTGCAGAAATAAAGTTGACGTCATGACGCAACTCGGAGTATGACGTAATTACAACTGTGTTTCAAACAGCTGAGCCTGAAAAAAATGGACGTCACCAATGAGCAATTTCGTTTCTACACTTTCACAAGGCTACAACTTGGTGACGATTGTAGGAGGATACACGCAGATTTGCAAGCTGTTTACGGAACGGATTGTGTGTCTTACCGCACAGTTTGCAGATGGGTCAAACAATTAAGAGCAGGTAGGGCGCCATCTGATTGGGGTAATCGTGCAGAGCGAGCTTTACCAGCTCGGAACGAACAAAACATTGCATTTGTGAAAAGACTGATAGAGGAGGATCCACATTCGACTGTGCGGGAATTAAGCGAGGCATGTGAGCTTTCAATTGGCACCATTAACAACATTCTGCACAAAGACCTTCACATGAGAAAACTGGCTGCAAGATGGGTGCCACATCTCTTAAGCGATGATCAGAAGCAGCAGCGGGTGGCATGTTCACGCAAACTGCTCGACGAGTTTGAGCCCAATGGGCCAAAACGACTGTGTGACTTAGTGACGGGAGACGAGAGTTGGCTGACATTCTACGGCATCCCAACAAACGCTGCAACCGCATGTGGGTTGGCCCTGACGGAGACCGACCAGTTGTTCTTCGCCCAGGATTCCAGAGTCGCAAGCGAATGTTTTCTATTTTTTTCAACACGCAAGGCCTTGTGGCAATTGACATTTTGCCTGAGAAATCAACAATCACTGCCTCCTACTATACCCAAGTTGTGCCCCCAAAAGTTGTAGGAAAAATCCATGAGCAGCGCCCAACCGTCAGCACCCAGAGGACCCTTCTTCTGCATGACAATGCCAGTGTCCATAAGGCGAAGGTCACCACGACCTTCCTGAGCGAGCAAGGAATCCAAGTTTTGGACCACCCACCCTACAGCCCCGACTTGGCCCCATGCGACTTCTGGCTGTTCCCTGCTCTGAAGGAAAAGCTCGCTGGGCGTAAGTTTGACCGGGTACAAGACCTCGCAAAGCCGTAAGATCAGAGTTGTCCGGTCTGCCTAAAAACCCACTACCAGAGGCGCTTGAGAATTGGCGTAGGAGGCTTGAAATTTGCATTCGAGCCAACGGAGAATACTTCGAGGGGATGTAAAGTTTCAAGTTGCTGAGATGAGAGGTACGTTTTTTAAGGGGGTGGTGACATCTTAAATTGAACAACCCTCGTATGTGTATGCCACAGGTTACTTTGACTAAATGAAATTTCAACAATCATAAATGCTTTCTGTTTCTAGTTTAAAAAAAAAAAAAAAAAAAAAGCTGTTTTGTGCGTTGTGTGATCCAAGTTCCACTTCCTGTTCTTGGCAAAACTGAAAACAGCTGATGAACAGTGCAAGTGACAGCTGTTTAGTGTTTGAGTTCAGGCACAGTTAGTGCTTTCTTTCTTTTTTCCCCTAAGAAGACACTGTCATTATACTGTCAATGATAAAAGAACATTTTTTTTTAAGAAAAACTTTAATCTCACTTTATGGGATGTTCAGTTGACATAAATTACAACTACAGGAAAGCCATTCTGGACACACATTTTCTTGTCTACTAAATAATAATTAATCTAAACTAATGGTTTTCACTAATTTCAGCAGTAATTTGTGTGAGATTGTTACAGTTTGCCTGTACAATGTTTATCATTGCATACAATACTCTAAACTGGTTCTTATCCATGTTTTAACTGTAATCGTCTCTTTTCTTCTTTTCCTGGGTGTTCAAGATTTTGAGTTGTCTATGACCGTTGAACATGTCATTTATTTTCAAAACATGTATAGATCTACTAATTTGGCAAGTATGATACCAACACTAATTGAAAAAAATTAAATTAATTTTTTTTTTTAAACGTGTTAGAATAAGATTATTCCAACACAAATCAAATTCAAAACAAATTTGGAGAGTAAAATAACGAACAGCATAAAGAAAATGGGAATTTTTGCATGGTTGAGTGCTAGGGGAATTGGGGAGGGGGGGGGGGAACACACAGTACACTTAACAAGCCTAGGGTATCTGTAGAGCAACATTAGTGTGCTGATAAGTGATGTTTTTTTCTTCATCACTGCAGAATAACATTAGTGTGCCGATAAGTGGTATTTTTTTCTTCATCAAACTCAATATCGTATAGGACACTACAAAATGACTCGCACCGGTACCGTATCCTTTACTTCACTGGACAATGTGGTATCATATCGTATCGGTGCTGCCACTTTACATTTTTTAGTGTAATAACGTATTGAAGTTCACTCGCTTAATATAAAATTGCACTGAACTGGTATTGCCTCAGTGAATAATTCCATGACCTAGACTCTCATACAACTGGTCTTTTATTCTGTCTGCTGGTCAATGAGTCAGAGCCATGCTTATATGATGATCAGTATTCAATACAGTGCTCAACTGTGGTGCCAGTCGCCAGTCGAGTCGTCACTCCCGATTCCGTCAGGCGTCACTCATCGGCCTGATCGGGACAAGGAAATGCGTTGTTTTCTTCAAATAGACAAATCATGAACCTTTTAAGTCTCCACTAAGGCACCTACAAATATTTTTCCCTCTAATTAATTCCCAAATACTAACCGTAACAGACTCTTTTCCCTTCGGTTTAAACAGAAATAACAGCTTGTGCATAAATTTATTATTTGGGTGCAACAAGCCCAAAAATGGCGGACAACACAACTCTAACTAGACGTGGGACTGGGAGCCGCATTTATTAAACAAATTAAATTCAAGTATGCCTCTATACGAATGAATTTTGTAAGAACACGCACAAGTAACATATTCTGTAACTGTCACTCGTACTTTAAAACAAATTTACTCACGGTTTCCCACAAAAAGTCGAGCTTTATTCGTCGGCAGGTAGACAATATCGAAGTCAATACATCCATTAGCCAATGGTACGGCTGTTCTGGTTGGAAGAGATTGTCCAATGAATAGGCCTATCAGAAATATTCAACCTCTGGCACATTGTGCACAGCATTGTCTCCCTTCGGCAAGGGGCGGAAGAGTGAAGAGTTAGCCTAGTTGAGGTTGGTTAGTAGAAGTTAAAATTAACGTCCTCACATCATATTGCTTCTAGGGACGAAAGGTTAGTACTGCATGCAGCAGTATGTGCAGTTACTTGTCTGTCGGCTTAGGAGCTGACAGACTTGGGTGGGTTCTGCATCTGGATTCGGAAGGAGGAATCCAGGAAGTTATTTCCCTCAGGCAGAAGCCTGGACATAGGGCCTAGTTGTTCTTTCATTGTTGTCAGTTTAATTCAACGTTTTTAAGTCGTCCCAGACGGATATTGGAGCGTTGATCGGGTCTTGCGTTCTTGCTTCCCCCCCCCCCCCCCCCCTCCTCCTCGCCTCCCACCTCATACCTCCTCTTCAGGCCGTCTTCAGGACTATCGGGCGGCCGTTTTCATGCTGAGAGGCATGGAATTTACTTATCTATTTTGTATTAAACATACTTTTCAGGTTTTAGCCTAAATTCAGGCTTTTTATAGGTCTTTAAAGCCATTCGTAAGATTTGCATAAACCTGCAGAGAAAAGAAGAGGGGGGGGGGGGAGGGAAAGAAGATAAGGTGGGGTGGGGGGTATGTAGCCCAAGATTAAGACAATCAGTTCTCAAGCCAGTCAATGCTTTTTTCCCAGTTTGGTTTGTCAAGGCCTATGCTGGCACCTCGAAATTTGTGTGTGTAAAAAAAAAAAAAAAAAAAAAAAAAAAAAAAAAACGGGCTGAAAATGTTTCAAAAGCCAAGAACGGAAGTATCGGCAAAAACATCGACAAGACTCCAGGAATAAAAAAAAATTGTTGAGACGAATGACGGCCTGAGGATACCATCAATCTAACCATAGTTTAACAGTCGGGGAGGGAGCAGTATGGTAGTTGGGGTGGTGGGGGGGGGGGGGGGGGGGGGGGGGGGGGGCTCAGCTCAGGGGGCATAACCGGCTGAACCTGCAAGGCCATCGCCCTGGCTGTGCTGGACCCTCTTGAAATGATCAGGCTTTTTCCAAATGCACAGGTCCCATGTCGTTAAAAAAAAAAAGCATTACTTTGAACTTCTTGTGTGTGTGGTGTGTGTGTGTGTGTGTGTGTGTGTGTGTGTGTGTGTGTGTATTTTGGCTCCTTTTCACTAACGTTGCAGTCTGTTGCAGTCATCTTCACTGACGGATAGCACACAGGAGCCGTAGATTTGCGTATTGTCAACGGAACCATCTGTTAAACGTTTGTTCAGAATCGAATTTCCTGAATGAGTCTCGTCACTTACCCCAGCATGGTATGTTAGACCATCCATGATATCCTAAACATACCACTTCTGATTTTATGGTAGATTCATCACAACAGGGGAGGGGGAGGGTGGGGGGGGGGGTCATCATGGCAACGGTTCCAAGGGGAGCCAACGAGGGCAAACTGAAAAAGAAAGTGGATGGACAGCACCACCACTATAATTCGTGCATTCTCTTCACCAATGGGGGACAATCACCATTCAACGGCCTCCAAACCACTCATCGTACAGTAGACTTAGAAGTGGATTGGGAGGGCGCCTGTGATTTTGTGGCGTCTCGCAATCAAAGGGAGACAGAAAAAAGTCCAACGGCCTCCCAAAGCCGCCATTGAGGATGAACTAAAAAAAAAAAAAACAAAAAAAATTAAAAAAGTGGATTTTCTGTGGCATTCTCAACACCAAAGGAGACACTGAAAATCCAACATTCTCCCAAGGCAGCCAGTGAAGGGCAGCCTACAGAAATGGACAGAAAGGGCCGCCTATAATTCCGTGGTATTCTCAACCCCACGGTAAGACAATCACTACCACGGCGGCCTCAAAAGGCTGCCAACAACTGGTCCAATCAGGTATCGAAAAGGTTTCCTGATAAAGAAATAAACATCGTGCGCACTCTCTCTCTCTCTCCATCTCTCTCTCTCACACACACAACACGCGCGCGCGCGCGCACACACACACACGTTATGGAGGAATGGGGTGGGGGAGGATCAGGATCGGCTGCGCATGGACAGAGATCAAAGTACGACTGGACAGAGGAAACTCGTACATTTAGTAATACAGTATCTTTAAATAAACAAACAAACAAAAAACAATCGATGTTTTGTTTTCCAGTTCTGAGACGAGAGAGAGAGAGAGAGAGAGAGAGAGAGGAGAGAGAGAGAGAGAGAGAGAGAGAGAGAGAGAGAATACGGATATTTTATATTAATGAGAGGAGAGAGAGAGAATACGGATATTTTAATAAGGAGAGAAAAGAGTAGGAAG
>CM031622.1:28909485-28918266 GCA_018398815.1 Conus ventricosus | reverse complement strand
TATTGTAGCACCAAAAAGTGAAGAAATTAGAGGGGACACATGATAGACCGCGAGGTCTAGGCTAATGAAGCCAGTCCCTACTACTACTACTACTACTACTACTAGGGACGAAAGGTTAGTACTGCATGCAGCAGTATGTGCAGTTACTTGTCTGTCGGGCTTCGGAGCTGACAGACTTGGGTGGGTTCTGCATCTGGATTCGGAAGGAGGAATCCAGGGAAGTTATTTCCCTCAGGCAGAAGCCTGGACATAGGGCCTAGTTGTTCTTTCATTGTTGTCAGTTTAATTCCAACGTTTTAAGTCGTCCCAGACGGATATTGGAGCGTTGATCGGGTCTTGCGTTCTTGCTCCCCACCCCCACCCCCCCACCCCCCCCCCCCCCCCCCATCCTCGCCTCCCACCTCATACCCCCTCTTCAGGCCGTCTTCAGGACTATCGGGCGGCCGTTTTCATGCTGAGAGGCATGGAATTTACTTATCTATTTGTATTAAACATACTTTTAAGGTTTTAGCCTAAATTCAGGCTTTTTATAGGTCTTTAAAGCCATTCGTAAGATTTGCATAAACCTGCAGAGAAAAGGAGAGGGGGGGGGGAGGAAGAAGATAAGGTGGGGGTGGGGGATATGTAGGCCCAAGATTAAGACCATCAGTTCTCAAGCCAGTCAATGCTTTTTTTCCAGTTTGGTTTGTCAAGGCCTATGCTGGCACCTCGAAATTTGTGTGGTAAAAAACAAAAAAACAAAAAAAAAACCGGGCTGAAAATGTTTCAAAAGCCAAGAACAGAAGAATCGGCAAAAACATTGACAAGACTCCAGGAATAAAAAAATTGTTGAGACGAATGACGGCCTGAGGATACCATCAATCTAACCATAGTTTAACAGTCGGGGAGGGAGCAGTATGGCAGTGGGGGGGGGGGGGGGGGGGGGGGGGGGGGGGGGGGGGAGGGGGGGAGCCTCTGCTTCAGGGGGCATAAACCGGCTGAACCTGCAAGGCCATCGCCCCTGGCTGCTGGACCCTCTTGAAAATGATCAGGCTTTTTCCAACTGCACAGGTCCCATGTCCGTTAAAAAAAGCATTACTTTGAACTTTCTTGTGTGTGTGTGTGTGTGTGTGTGTGTGTGTGTGTGTGTGTGTGTGTGTGTGTGTGTGTGTGTGTGTATTTTGGCTCCTTTTCACTAACGTTGCAGTCTGTTGCAGTCATCTTCACTGACAGACAGCACACAGGAGCCGTAGATTTGCGTATTGTCAACGGAACCATCTGTTAACGTTTGTTCAGAATCGAATTTCCTGAATGAGTCTCGTCACTTACCCCAGCATGAGTATGTTAGACCATCCATGATATCTAAAACATACCACTTCTGATTTTATGGTAGATTCATCACAACAGGGGAGGGGGAGGGGGGGGATCATCATGCAACGGCTTCCAAGGGGAGCCAACGAAGGGCAAACTGAAAAAAAGAAAAGTGGATGACAAGCACCACCTATAATTCTGTGGCATTCTCTTCACCAGTGGGGGACAATCACCATCCAACGGCCTCCAAACCACTCATCGTAGAGTAGACTTAAGAAGTGGATTAGGAGGGCCGCCTGTGATTTTGTGGCAGTCTCGCAATCATTGGGAGACAAGAAAAGTCCAACGGCCTCCCAAAGCCGCCATTGAAGGATGAACTAAAAAAAATAAAATAAATAAATTTAAAAAAGTGGATTTTCTGTGGCATTCTCAACACCAAAGGGAGACACTGAAAATCCAACATTCTCCCAAGGCAGCCAGTGAAGGGCAGCCTACAGAAATGGACAGAAAGGGCCGCCTATAATTCCGTGGTATTCTCAACCCCACGGTAAGACAATCACACCCAACGGCGGCCTCAAAAGGCTGCCAACAACTGGTCCAAATCAGGTATCGAAAAGGTTTCCCTGATAAAGAAATAAACATCATGTGCGTGCGCGCGCACTCACGCACACGCACGCGCACTCTCTCTCTCTCCACTCTCTCTCTCTCTCTCTCCTCTCTCTCTCTCTCTCACACACACACACGCGCGCGCGCGCGCACACACACACACACGTATGGAGGAATGGGGGGGGGGGGGGGGGAAGGATCAGGATCGGCTGCGCATGGACAGACATCAAAGTACAGACTGGACAGAGGAAACTCGTACATTTAGTAATACAGTATCTTTAAAATAGACAAACAAACAAAAAACAATCGATGTTTTGTTTTCCAGTTACTGAGACGAGAGAGAGAGAGAGAGGAGAGAGATGGAGAGAGAGAGAGAGAGAGAGAGAGAGAAACGGATATTTTAATATCTTAATGAAGAGAGAGAGAGGAGAGAGAGAGAGAGGAGAGAATACGGATATTTTAATATTTTAATGAGAGAGAGAGAAAGAGAGAGTACGGATATCTGTAATATTTTAATGAGAAAGAGAGAGAGAGAGAAAGACAGAGAGAGACAGAGACAAGCCAGACGAGTCATTAAAACAGACAGAGACTTGAGCCACTGCCCATTCCCATCCGGCCGTGGCTTGAGCAGAGGAAGTGATCGTGACCCTGTTGCCGGGCAAGTGGAGGAGCCCAGTGGTAGAGACAAGGCGCCATGTGTCATTAGCTGCCGGGTCCTTTATCTCTGCCTACAGATTGTAGTGGCAATCTCTCTTCGGGCTGATTATATGCTTGCAGAGTTTTACGGTGAGAGAAGAGGGGGTAGTAGCTCGCCTTATACCTGTTTGTGTGCGCCGTGTCCTCGTGACTGTCACACTCACTAAACGACCAGAACATCTGGATGACAACCTGTGGTTCGGGATTTATATTGTCTCCGCGAGAGATCAGGTAGGGACGATCGAACGTTTCTAGGGTTTTAAAGCATTTTTATTCGGTTTCCCACTCCATTGATTGCTCATACTTGCATTTGTTTTAGTATTATTCCCATATTCCTGTCTTTGCTGTTGCAGCGTTCGGGCTGTTTCAGGACACTGTTGTAGCCTACTCGCACATCCTCGGCAGCCATAATCACAAGTGTAAGCATCATTCCGATGCATGCGCTTGTGCGGATCAGTTGATTCTTCTCCCGGGATACAGACTTGTTACATGTTTGGCTTTGGTTGTGAGAGAGCTTGGCCTTTTTTCTTTTTTTTTTTTTTTTTTTTTTTTTTCGTTGTTTATTTGTTTCGTGTAGGCATTGAATCAGTTTACTTTAGAAGCTCGTAAAGCTGAGAGTTTGATAACTCAGCGCAACTTGAGAAAAACAGTTTTGTGGTCGGTCTTGTTCATAGCCTACCTGCCTGTACTTAAGTAAATTTCTACGAACCCTCCACCAAGCCGCTTATGATGAAATCCGCTATCAGTAAGCATGAGTACTGCGCTGCAACGGCGAAAATCTGTTCATCAAATTACTCGTGTGCTTGGGTACTGTAGCTTGTCAAAGGGTTTTTTTTTTTTTTTGCGTGTAGGTCTAAGTATGCTCTCTCTCTCTCTCTCTCTCTCTCTCTCTCTCTCTCTCTCTCTCTCTCTCTCTCTCTCTCTCTCTCTCTCTCTCTCTCCCCTCTCTCTCTCTCTCTCTGTTTACTTTGTTTTGTGTTGCAATATTAATTTCGTCGATTTTGTGGATTAATTTGCTTTGGTGATCTGGCCATGGTTTTGTTTTATTTATTTGTTGTTGTTTTTTTTGCTTGCTTGTTTCAGTGTGTGTTTTCCTGGCTTTGTTTGTTTGTCTGTTTGTTTTTTTAGTTGGTTGCTTAGTTGGTTGTTGCATGGCTGGCTGGATAACTGCATGTTGCGGTAATTGTTTAGTCTCGCAACATTTACAATCGACATATAGTTGTAACTTTCGGGACGACATGTAGACAACCAATTCCAGTGGGAGACTCATGTTACCTCTTTGAGCAAAATTACTTCCCAAAAATTTATTCATCTCCAGGAAATTACAACCGCTCACTGACAGTTGTGTTCTATAATGACCAGGGACCACGTTGGGACGACTGCGGTGAGGTTGAATCTCATTGCTCATGCCTGAATCCTTCTCTCAAGTTCAGCTGTCAGAGTCCGCAACTCACGGGCATAGAGAAAAATGGCAGTGACCAGGGAGCGCATCTTTTTGGGATCTTGGAACTGTTTGTGATGTATGTTTCTGTCATTCAAGATGGGTCCTGTCTCTTTTGCCTAGTGTCGTTTGCGCAGCTCTGGAGGAGCGCTTCAGGTTTGGATCCCTCATCATCTGAAACAGCTGCCCCGAGGTACTTGAAGCTCTGATATGTCTTGTTTTTTTTTTTTTTTTTTTTTTTTTCCTTGAAAGCGATTTTTAGCGCGATTTTTTTTTTTTCCCCTTAAATTTAGCTTGTCCCGGGCTGATTCCATGCCGAATGCTGCAGAACATTTGTCAAGGCGCTCTGCTAGGTTGGCTAGTTCCCGCTCTTCTCCTGGCTAGCCCGTCGATGTAATCAGCAAAACGAAGGTTTGTTACTGTCCTGCCACCAATGCTTACTGAGCCTTGGTGTCCTTCCAGTGCGTCAGTCATAATTCTCTCCAGGTAAATGTTGAAAAGAGTGGGTGAGAGTAAAACAGCCTTGCCTCACTCCAGCAATTTACGGGCGCGAAATGCATGCTACGCGCGTGACCAGCCCCGTCTGAAAGATTAGTCCTCAAAAACCCAATTAGAGAGAGAGAGAGAGAGGGGGGGGGGGGGGAAGGATGCTCCGTAAGCTTACGGAGAATCGAACCACAGGACGGGACTCTCTGTCTTCTTAGGCGAGTGTGTAATTCACTTGGGTTCCTTTCCACCATAATTATGTTTTGCTACTAACCTATCTGTTTCTTAGAGGATACAAATCGCTAAAGCTTACATGGTTTACAGTTGGATCTGTCTTTTGAATTGTGGGGCTCATATCAACCTTTCTCTCTGTCTGTCTGCCTTTCTGTCTGTCTGCTCCCCCCCCCCCTCTCTCCCCCTCTCTCTCTCTCTCTCTCTCTCTCTCTCTTTCTCTCTCTCTGCATGTAGGCTGATTTAAAGGGTCAGTTGCCTTTTACTGCAAGATCAGCTGTCACATCCAGCTGAAAGAGGCTGTGCTGTCTTATGTGATAAATGCAAAGGGTTCTGGCAAGGTTTTATTCGCGTCCAAGAGTCCAACACACACTTTGAAACTACCTGATTAAGGCTTGTGCCCCCTACCCCCACCATCCAACCTTCTCTTCCCTCCCATTCTCCACCTCATCTCTTTCTCTCTCCTTTAAATGAGCGCGCACACTTGAAACACACACACACACACACACACACACACACACCACACAAGAGCTCCGACCAAGGCTTTTAAACTTGCCCTGGTTAGTGCCTTATCATGTACCATGTCTCGGACACGCAGGGAAACGGGAATTACTATCTACTGAGCACCGGCAGCTTGCAGTTGTAAAGTACATCTTACAGAGTTCAACATGTGATAGTAGTGCTGATAGTGGGGGGATTTAAGACCTGGCATTGACTTTTTTTAAAAAGAGCGAAAACTATCTTTTCACTCACTACATTCAGCACTATACATAGGCTCTTGGTATTAAAAGGATACTTATACATATGGTGTATGAGCTAAGATCATCACTATTGTGCCAACTGCTTTCATTGTTTGTTTGTTTGTTTGTTTTTTAATCCTCCAGACGCGAACGATTGACTCCAATATTTCGCTTTTTCAAGTTCCAGGGTTTGACTAAGAGAGGATGGAAATGTAGATTTCGCTACGTCCATGATATTGATTGCAGATCGGTGGGCTAAAATCAGAAGACTTTGGTCATTTTTGGTAGCAGTAAATAAAAAGTATCTGTTTCCGGCATAACATTTGCGTGTAGGACCTGTTGTTTTTTCCCATGGGAATCAAAACCACACGTGGAACAAACTAGGCAATCTCAGAAGTCCCTTTTAGTCCACTGTCCTATTGCACGACCACACATGGAAAACTCTCGAATCCAAGCGCACCAGATTCCAACGTACTAGGCTGCACAAAGTATTGTCGACGGCCTTGTAGACCAGACCACTCCAACTGACCCTTTGGTTCACCCAGCAAACACGAGGGCAAGATCGTGTCATTCCAAACAGATCCTCCAGATTTTTTGTTTGGAACGAACATGTTCAGGTTTAGTCACCTCTCTGTCTCTGCCTCTTTGTCTGTCTGTCTGTCTGTCTGTCCTGTCTGCCTCTCTCCTCTCTTCTCTTCTCTCTCTCTCATCTCCCCCTCTCTCTCTCTCCTCTCTCTCTCTCTCTCTCTCTCTCTCCCTCTCTCTCCCCACCCACTCTTTTTTCTCTCTCTCTCTCCCATACCATCCCAGTGTGTAATGTTCTGCCAGCTTCGGTGACCGAGCTTCCTCTCTGGATCATTCAGGAGGGGCTCAGCAAACCTGTTTTCCACGACACAGATTAGGGAGCTGATTCTAACACAGGAGTGTGTCATGTCAACAAACTCTCTTTCCATGACACAGGTAGGGGCTGATGTAACACAGGAGTGTGTGATATCAACAAACTCTCTTTCCACGACACAGGTAGGGGCTGATCTAACACAGGAGTGTGTGATGTCAACAACTCTGTTTCCACGACACAGGTAGGGCTGATCTAACACAGGAGTGTGTGATGTCAACAAACTCTCTTTCCATGACACAGGTAGGGGGCTGATCTAACACAGGAGTGTGTGATGTCAACAAACTCTCTTTCCATGACACAGGTAGGGCTGATCTAACACAGGAGTGTGTGATGTCAACAAACTCTGTTTCCACGATACAGGTAGGGGCTGATCTAACACGGGAGTGTGTGATGTCAACAAACTCTCTTTCCATGACACAGGTAGGGGGCTGATCTAACACAGGAGTGTGTGATGTCAACAAACTCTCTTTCCATGACACAGGTAGGGGCTGATCTAACACAGGAGTGTGTGATGTCAACAAACTCTCTTTCCATGACACAGGTAGGGGCTGATCTAACACAGGAGTTTGTGATGTCAACAAACTCTCTTTCCATGACACAGGTAGGGGGCTGATCTAACACAGGGGTAATGATGTCAACAAACTCTTTCCATGACACAGGTAGGGGGCTGATCTAACACAGGAGTGTGTGATGTCAACAAACTCTTTACACGACACAGGTAGGGGGCTGATCTAACATAGGAAAAATGTGATGTCAATAAACTGTTTCCACGCCACAGGTAGCGGGTTGATCTGAACAGGAGTATGTGATGTCAACAAACTCTCTTTGCATGACACTGGTGGGGGAGGGGGGGGGGGGCTGATCTGAAAAAGGAGTATGTGATGTAAAACAAACTCTCTTTCCATGACACAGGTGTGTGTGGTGGGGGGGGGGGGGGGGGGGGGGGGGGAGGGGGGGGGGGCTGATCTAAAGCAGGAGTATGTGATGTCAACAACTCTCTTTCCATGACACAGGTAGGGGGTGATCTAAAACAGGGGTCAGTGATGTCAACAAACTCTCTTTCCAATGACACAGGTAGGGCTGATCAAAAACAGGGGTCAGTGATGTCAACAAACTTTCTTTCCATGACACAGACAGGGCTGATCTAAAACAGGGGTCAGTGATGTCAACAAACTCTCTTTCCATGACACAGGTAGGGGCTGATCTAAAACAGGGTTCAGTGATGTCAACAAACCCTCTTTCCATGACATAGGTAGGGCTGATCTAAAACAGGGGTCAGTGATGTCAACAAACCCTCTTTCCATGACATAGGTAGGGCTGATTAAAACAGGGGTAAGTGATGTCAACTAACTCTCTTTCCATGACACAGGTAGGGGTGATCTAAACAGGGGTCAGTGATGTCAACAAACTTTCTTTCCATGACATAGGTAGGGCTGAGCTAAAACAGGGGAAAGTGATGTCAACAACTCTCTTTCCATGACACAGGTAGGGGCTGATCTAAAACATGGGTAAGTGATGTCAACTAACTTTCTTTCCATGAGACGGTAGGGGGCTGATTCCTAAAACAGGGGTCAGTGATGCAACAAACTCTCTTTCCATGACACAGGTAGGGGGTGATCTAAAACAGGGGTCAGTGATGTCAACAAACTCTCTTCATGACACAGGTAGGGGGTGATCTAAAACAGGGTTTAAGTGATGTCAACAAACTTTCTTTCCATGACACGGTAGGGGCTGAACTAAACAGGGGTAAGTGATGTCAACAAACTCTCTTTCCATGACACAGGTAGGGGCTGATCTAAAACAGGGGTCAGTGATGTCAACAACTTTCTTTCCATGACACAGGTAGGGGGGTGATCTAAAACAGGGTAAGTGATTGTCAACAAACTCTCTTTCCATGACTTTGGGTTTAGGGCTGATCTAAAACAGGGGTAAGTGATGTCAACAAACTCTTTTTCCCAATGACACAGGTAGGGGCTGATCTTAAAACAGGGGTGTGGGGATGTAAAACAAACTCTCTTTCCATGACACAGGTAGGGGGGGTGATCTAAAACAGGGGTAAGTGATGTCAACTAACTCTCTTTCCTTTGACACAGGTAGGGGGTGATCTAAAACAGGGGTCAGTGATGTCAACAAACTTTCTTTCCATGACAGAGGTAGGGGTGATCTAAAACAGGGGTAAGTGATGTCAACAAACTCTTTCCATGACACAGGTAGGGGCTGATCTAAAAACGGGGGTAAGTGATGTCAACAAACCCCTCTTTCATGACACAGGTAGGGGGTTGATCTAAAACAGGGGTCATTGATGTCAACTAACTCTTTTTCCCATGACACAGGTGGGGGGTGTTCTAAAACAGGGGTCAGTGAGGGGGTCGGGCCCGTCCGGTCAGGTTTTA
>CM031622.1:28896985-28904485 GCA_018398815.1 Conus ventricosus | reverse complement strand
CGTGTATCATTCTTGCTTCTGATTGTTCTATATACTAAGCTGTCATCTGCAAAAAGCCTTATAGTAGTTCCAGGAGAGAGATTTCTACTTATGTCATTTATATAAATTAAGAAAAACAAGGGCCCCAGAACAGTTCCCTGTGGTACACCTGACAAGACTGGTTTACAATGGGATGACGACCCTTCCACAACAACTTTCTGCGTTCTCCCAACGAGGAATGATCTAGCCCATTTTAGCAAAGAACCGCCAATGCCGATGTGTTCTAATTAAGCAGCAGGCCCTCATGGTCAACCTTATCAAGGCTTTAGAAAAGTCTAAAAAAAATTGCATCTATTTGCTGTCTGTTGTTAAGACAGTTATTAAAATCATTGAGAGTTGTTATAAGTTGAGTCTCACAACTCCTTCGCTGTCTAAAACCATGCTGGGCGTCATATTTGTCAAGATGGTCCATTATGCTACTATATATTATGTGTTCAAGTAGTTTAGCTGATATAGATTAAGAGATACAGGTCTATAGTTCTCTGCTTTTGTTTTGTCACCCTTTTTGAATAAGGGAACAATGCTCGCATCTCGCCACTCATCAGGTATTACTCCCTGGTCCAGTGAAGCTTGGTAAAGTAGTTGGTATACCTCACTCAATTCATTGGCACATAATTTTAAGAGCTTGCCCGGAAACGCCATCGGGACCAGTAGCTTTGTTTTCATTGATGTTGGTCAGTAACTTAAATACTCCTGCTTTGTTTAGTTTGATATTTTGCATTTCAGGGAGTTTATCATCATCCTTTAGTCTAACGTTAATTAAAGGTTTGGGATTTGAGAAAACTGAACAAAACTGCTTGTTTAGTAAGTTGCTTTCCCTTCAGGGTCCTGTATTAGGTTATTCTGGTTGTTTCTCAGGTCTGGAATCCCAATGTTGTCCTGTCTCTTACTCCTTATGTAAGACCATAATTTCTTGTTTTGATGATCACCTTCTGAAATAATCGAATTAACATAATTGGAGTGAGCAAGCCTACATTCTCTCTGACACCTTCTCTTAATATGTTTATACCTAACCAGTAATCTTTCTGAATTAGGATGTAGTTTCAATTTCTTAAAGAAACGATGTTTCCTTCTCAACAAACGTTTAGTTTTTGTAGTAATTCATGGCTGGTGGTTCTTGCTTGAAGTTATTTTAGTAGGTATGTTGTCATCCATAATAAATTCCAAGTTAGTTTTTATACACTTCAGGCAAAAAACAACAACAACAACCAAAAAACCCATTGAGGACAGTAAAAACGAAGAACAAGATCGATGGTCTAGTGGTAGAATACTCGCCTGCCACGCGGGTGACGCGGGTTCGATTCCCGGTCGATGCACTTCTGTCTCACACTCGGTGCACGACCAAAATGGCCGCCGGACGGAAACGAGGCCACCCAGAAGGGGATCATGGGAGAGGAAAATAACTGTCTTTGCCTTGTTGACAGGAAATCTTGAAAAAGGAAAGAGTAAATAAAGAGAAAGAGTGAATGACGAGAAAGAGCTGTGTAATCCATAGAGACACTAACAAAGAGACTGGTTGATGGCATACTATGACAAACCCGCTGTAGATGGAGAATATAGCCCGTATCATTGACAGAACACCGGGGGGAAAAGGCCAACACAGCGCAATACACCGAAGTACAACAGTGTTGTTTGTCTTTTGCGGGTGAAGATGACCACGATTTCAGCTGTCACTGGGTGGTGGTGGTGTGTGGTCGAAGATAGCTGACCAGGCTGATCCTCACATTGAACAGTCTGTTGCAGTGTGGGCAGGGCAGACTTGGAGGTGAGCCAGGCTGAAAGATGGTGGCTTGCTCTGTTTTTCCGAGGCCGACGCCTTTGCTCCTGTGCCTCCATTCGCCTCGTTTTAAAGTCTTTCACTCCGGATTTGATCATGGCGCGCCAGTTTGAGCGATCTTGCGCAGCTTCTTCCCAGGAGGCAGGGGCGATGCTACAGCACTTCAGTGAGGCCTTCAGTGTGTCTTTGCGACGCTTCTCTTGTCATCCATGGTAACGCTTACCTTCCGCCAGCTCGCCATAGAACAGTCTGTGTGGGAGACGATTTTTCCTCCATGCGGTGTTGCACATGTCCTGCCCACCTGAGCTGAGAGCGTGTTGGCGTTGCATGAATGGCTTTCCATATGGGCCTTCTGAAGCACTTCTTAGGATGTAACAAAACAATACACACTGGACCTACGCCACAGCCCAGCAGAAGGCAGTATACTGTGTAGTACAACAGTACAGTACAATACAGTACAAAGCCGTTCAGGAGAGTACAAACTGTACTGTTCACCACGGTACACGAAAGGTGCAGAACAGCAAAACGCACACCTGTGCAACACACCAATACAACGTAATATAATGCTGTCTAACCCACAGTTCAGCGCAACTGGAGAAGAGTGTCGCAAACATTTCTGAACATATTGCCTCTCTGGAAGAAACGAATAGTTTTTTCTTTTAACTGATGTATGTTAGGAGGGAGAGGGGAGGGAGGTGTCCGGGGGAATGATATGTACCTATTTTCATCATTCTTCACCTTCTTTCCTAAGTCTACTTTTGGACGTTTCTTTTTTTTTCTTTCTTTCTTCTTTCTTACGTGTCATGATCATCCCTAAACATCATCATGATCTTCAACAGCCTACGATTATCAGCCACGCCTCCTAAGACTGACTCCAGATCAGACACACAGGCTACAGACCACCCCTCCCAACCCGCTTCGCGGAGCACCGGCGGCTGACATCCAGAGCAGTGACGTCATGCCCGCGTCATCGGTGAGCTTCAAAAGGCGTGACGTCATCTTGGTCAGCCTGGGTCGCAGCGGGTCCAGCTACACGGCGGATGTGGTCAGTCACGCCCCTGGCGTGTACTACGTCTTCGAGCCTCTGAAAATGGCCGAGGAGTTGTTTTGGCAACGACGTGCTCAGAACACCAGGTAAGCTTCAAGTGTTTGTGTTACTCGCAGAAACGGAAAAAAACCCCGATATAATTAGTGAACGAGCTCTACCTGTACAGTTGCAAAGTGAGGCAACTGCAGGGGGCAAATCTCAACAAATTCAACACTCATTTTGCGCCGAATCGGATGAAGATAAGTGATTGCTTAATTGTTCGTTTTCGTTGTCCTGAGAATTGTGTCTCTCGCCTGAAAAAGACCTGAGAGGTCGAAACGCGTCGTGTTTTGTCTGTCAACGTTTTTTTTTTCTTCGGCGGAGCGTTATCAATAATTTTTTCAAATCTATGAGTATAGTTATTACTGTTTATTCGAACTCTATCGGTACAGTTATTACTGTTTATTCGAACTCTATCGGTACAGTTGTTGCTGCTTATGCAAACTCCATCGCTACAGTTATTACTGTTTATGCGAACTCCATCGCTACAGTTATTACTGCTTATGCAAACACCATCGGTAGTTATCATTGCTTATATAAACTTCATCGCTACAGTCGTTACTGCTTATGCAAACTCCACCGCTACAGTTATTACTGCTTATGCGAACTCCATCGCTGCAGTTATTACTGCTTACACTAACTCCATCACTACAAGTATTGCTGCTTATACGAACTCTATCGCTACAGTTCGTACTGCTTATGCGAACTCCATCGCTACAGTTATCACTGCTTATGTATATTCTAAAGAAGGATGCTGAGTGAGTGTGTTTGTGTGGTGATCTGAAAGCAAGTATCAACTGATTCCCACCACTCGATCTATTCACTTGATTTGTCTGTCTGATGTGTTTCAGCTCTGACGATTTGTATGTCTAATATGTTTCAGCCCTGATAATTTGTCTGTCTGACATGTCTGAGAGCTGACGATTTGTCTGCCTGACATGTTCCAGCCCTGACGATTTGTCTGCCTGACGTGTTTCAGCTCTGACGAGGTGGAGGACACCGCGGTGGAAATGTTGCGGAATCAGACACGAACATCCTCCAGCACTTCCTGTCATGTGACTTTAACAACCTTGACCTCTCTCTCCTCGATGTCCACTTTCTCAGTAAAACGACACGTTCTGGAGCTCTTGCGAGGTGAGTTGAGAAGAGAGAGAGAGAGAGAGAGAAGAGAAGAGAGAGGAGAGAGAGAGAGAGAGAGAGAGAGAGAGAGAGAGATAGAGATAGAATGAATGAATGAATGAATGACATTTAGTCGCTGAGGCCTTTGTTCCTCACGATGGGGTTACAAAACATAAAGTGTACTAAAGAGTAACATTTGCCAAATTAGAGACCACTGGACTCCGTCCGTCATGACATCATTACAGAACGCGACAGAAATGATTTGCTTAAGTAAATCATTTAAGCAAATGACGAGTACTCACTACTCAATCTTTTCAAGAAGCTCAAAGCAAACTTAAAACAACACTGGTTAGGATAATTGTAACATTTTGGGGGTATACATCGTTTTTAAAAAAAAAAAATCACTTTTTGCGAGAAGATTGTTTAACTAAATCAGTCTTAGAGTGTATCTTGCAACAGTAGTGATGTATGGCAATTTCTGAATCACCACATCTAAACCTTGTCATAATACATTTTAAGATGTTTGTGTGAATCCATTTTCAAATATGGCTTGACACGACGATTAAATCAGTCTGTCTTCAAATTCATGTTAACAAAGTGTTTAACGTTCTGAATTCCTTGGTATGCCTGTATAAAAAATCAAAGTGATTCAGCTTGCAACGAATGGCTGACACCCAGTTTCTTTTGTCGTGTGTATATCAATCAAACACCATTTTGCAAGCCGTCTGTGGCGGTCTGTTATCATCCAATATCGTTCATTTTAACTGGTAATGGAGACAACACATTGTGAGAATTGTTTCTGATTCTCCATTGAAGACAAAAGTTTTTCAATCAGAGCCTTGTGGAATACCTGCTCTTACGCTTTAGCAAGTGCTTGTATACTCTTCGTGCTGTGCAACATGCATTGGGATCTACTGTATCACTGCTACGACTGGCTTATCTGTGTAATCTTCTCAGCTTACTTTCTACTGTTCTGCATTCTTTGTCATACCAGTTCCTCTCCGTTCTTTTCAGCTGCTATTTTGATTTCTTTTCTCATACATTCTGCACTTTGTTCAGTACAGTTACTGAAGGTATCTAAGCTAGAATCATCGTTTATAATTATCAATCTGGCTAACAGCTAATTCTAACATTTTACGAGCGTCACTAGTTTTCATTGAGCTAACAAATGTTCCCTCCATTTCACTGTTCCACGCACTCTTAGTTACATATTACTAAAACACACACACACACACACACACACACACACACACACACACACACACACACACACACGCACGCACGCACGCACGCACACACACACACACACACACACACACACACACACACACACACACACATTGACACTGCTACCTGAATTTGAGATGTATGTGTAGCAATCTTGAAGGTCTTCATTACATGCACTATTCACAACATAAATTGAAAGTGGTACATAAATTTAGCAAGCTTTTTTTTTTTTCTGTAGGGCCTATGTGTTCAACACGTTATCCTGAGAGTTTCTGTTTATAGTCGAAGGCTTACTTTGGCATAACGAACTGATATTACTTTCACTTGATGAATCAACAAAGTTTAAATCAGCCGTTTAGGTCTCCAGACAAGACAGTATACACATCATTCAAATCTAACAGACAATCGGTTATGCATTCCTCAAGTAAGTTAATGCCACTGTCAAGATCAAAACGAGAATAAAATGACGATCCTTCGGGTGGTACATAAACGCAGACGAATATCTTTGGGATTACCGTAGCCTACATATTTTTGTTGAAGAAAACTAGAAAATTTGAGCGATGAACATCGATATATTGAATATAAGATGCATCATTTTAACAGGACACGCAATACCGCCTGATTACGACCTTGTTTGTAAAATTAACTGCAAGCTTGCAGAAAATGGCGTAACCGGAAGAAAAATCAGACCGAAATGTGTCCAAAAACGTTTTTTTTTTAAAAATCGAAGGAACATGCAGTTGCCTGCAACGAAATCTTTGTTTTTTAACATCGGAATGAAAGCATGATCTTCCACTGCCACATTTTCAACAAGTTCTTTACAAATGTGCAAAAACGTGCTGTTACTCTATTCTCGCCACCCGTAGTTCGTGTATAACCAACCAAGCTCAACACAACACTCACCCCTCCTTCTTTGACCCGACTGTCGCCGTCACGTCACTGTCACATCCACGGGATGCACACACACACACACACGCGCGCGCGCGTCCGTGCAGTGGAACCGCTATTCCTGTTTAAAAAAAAACCGGTGTCGCGTTTGTAAGTGTTCCCTTTTGTCCTGGCTGGAAACAGGAGTTTATTTGTCAGTGGAGAAATACCCCGCTAGAAGAGCGGTCAGTTCTCTATTCCTAGCCTCTTAAATTCCCGTCTTCGTCAATTGAAAACTTTTGTGCATGTGTGACGAGATGACCAAAGACCATCGCCACGCTTTCACCTTCATCTCTTGCTTTTTTTTTTTTCTCCTTCAAATAGGTATTAATCCCCGCCTGATCTCCCTCACAGCCATAGGGAAATCTAATCAATGAAGACTCCTGAGCCTTTCAGCTTCCCCTCGGCCTTCAGGCCCTGCACTTGTCCTTTTATAGAAACCACAGCTCCAAATCACGGGGTAGTCTGCCTTACCGTTCGACCTTCACCCCCTGCCCCTTGTCCTTATAGAAACCACAGCTCCAAATCACGGGGTAGTCTGGCTTTGCCGTTCTGACCTCCACGCCCTCACCTTGTCCTTCTAAAAACTACAGCCCAAAATTTCACTGGGTAGTTGCCTTACCGTTCTGACCTTCACGCCTGCACCTTGTCCTTATGAAACACAGCTCCAAATCACTGGGAGTCTGCCTTAAACCGTTCTGACCTTCACGCCCTGCACCTTGTCCTTATAAAAAACCACAGTCCAAATCACGGGGTAGTCTGGCTTACCGTTCTGACTTCACGCCCGCACCTTGTCCTTATAGAAACCCAGCTCCAAATCACTGGGTAGTTGGCTTACCGTTCTGCCTTCACGCCCTGCCCTTGTCCTTATAGAAACCAAGCTCCAAATCACGGTAGTTTGGCCCTTACCGTTCTGACCTTCCGCCCGCACCTTGTCCTTCTAGAACCACAGCTCCAAATCACTGGGTAGTCGCCTTCCCGTTCTGACCTTCACGCCCTGACCTTGCCCCTTCTAGAAACCACAGCTCCAAAATCACGGGTATCTGGCTTACCGTTTGACCTTCACGCCCTGCACCTTGTCCTTATAGAAACCCACAGCTCCAAATCACGGGGTAGTCTGGCTTGCCGTTCTGACCTTCACGCCCTGCACCTTGTCCTTATAGAAACCACAGCTCCAAATCACTGGGTAGTCTGGCTTGCCGTTCTGCCCTTCACGCCCTGCCCCTTGTCCTTATAGAAACCACAGCTCCAAATCACGGGGTGGCTGGCTTACCGTTCTGGCGGTGCGTCGGTCAAAAGGGACGCGTCGACGTCTTGGCGATTT
>CM031622.1:28867665-28887665 GCA_018398815.1 Conus ventricosus | reverse complement strand
TTGATTGACAGTTCAGACACTTTAATCAGAGAACAAAGCAGTGAAATAATCATTTGATTGACAGTTCAGACACTTTAATCAGAGAACAAAGCAGTGAAATAATCATTTGATTGACAGTTCAGACACTTTAACGAGAGAACAGAGCAGTGAAATAATCATTTGATTGACAGTTCAGAAGTAGGGAGGAGTGAAGAGTTACAGACGCAAATAGACGTGCGCGAGCACACACACACACGCGCGCGCACGCACACGCACGCACGCACGCACGCACGCACGCAACACACACGCACGCACACACACACACACACACACACACCCCACACACACACACACACACACACACACACACACACAAACACACTTACCGTAATCCCGTTTATCAGTTTCGTGAAACTAAAACATACACACACATACACACACACACACACACACACACACACACACACACACACACACACACACACACGCGCGCGCGCGCGCGCGCGCGCGCGCACGCACGCACGCACGCATGCACCACCCCACCCACCACAGCAATTCACGAAACTGAAAAACGAAGTTACGGTGTTCCACCGACATGAGAGCAACAGTGACGTGTATTGCGAGCTACATTCTCTCTCTCTCTCTCTGTCGCTCTGTCTCCCCTCTCTCTCTCCTCTCTCTCTCTCTCTCTCTCTCTCTCTCTCTCTCTCTCTCTCTCTCTCTCTCTCTCTCTGTGTGTGTGTTTTAACACCGAGGTAACATGTGCGCACAGAACGTGAGGAAGCTCCTCGTTAAATCAGTCTGTTGTGAGTGTTCAAGGCGGAGTTACATTTCCAGCCTTGAGGTGTGGCCTGAGAAATCGCCATGCCATCTGAAAAGCTACATTTCGGCCAGCACTGTGGACATTTCTTGTTTATTTTCATGTATTCATACCCAAACGTGTCAGTAAACAAAGTGGGAAATCCGGTCTCCGACTGAAGACGAAGTTTGTCACCTGCAGTTTTCTCCCTATTTTTATTTTTCTCCTGGGGCAGTTTACGACTTTCCCAGTGTGGCGACGTAGAACGGAACCCGGCTCCGCAAATGCCATGCGCCAGACGCAGACTGGATCCCAGTCTCCATCATTCCACGTCCGAGTGTGGGCAGCTGCTGGACCAGCACTCCATCACGGAAGAAAGTCCAACTCTCGCTGACATTCTGACCAAAAACACGACAACCTCGGCTCTAAATTTTGGGGCATGAAAGAGAATATGAGAAGTCTCAGAGACTGCTATTCGTCTCTACAGGGAAGGTTTAAACGATCTGGGGGAGGACTGTGCTTCTCCTCGGCAGGAAAATAACGACCTCTGGAACAAAACAAAAAAAAAACCCTCTGCGTTGGAAAAGAGACCTGTCGACATATAGAAGATGAACAACCTGGAGTGTAGGTCCAATCGTAACGACCTGATTATCCATGGATTCACGACCCTAGACCACGAAACGCCAGAGAGCCTTGAGGCAGCCATCGATGAACTGTTCACGGGCAACCTTGAAATGGCCAAGGACGTCGACGCGTCCCTTTTGACCGACGCCACCGCCAGAACGGTAAGCCAGACTACCCAGTGATTTGGAGCTGTGGTTTTCTATAAGGACAAGGTGCAGGGCGTGAAGGTCAGAACGGCAAGCCAGCCTACCCAGTGATTTGGAGCTGTGGTTTCTATAAGGA
Source organism: Conus ventricosus (assembly GCA_018398815.1). NCBI lineage: Eukaryota > Metazoa > Mollusca > Gastropoda > Neogastropoda > Conidae > Conus > Conus ventricosus. Next base: position 28,885,981 of record CM031622.1, on the reverse strand, counting down.
CAAGGTGCAGGGCGTGAAGGTCAGAACGGCAAGCCAGACTACCCAGTGATTTGGAGCTGTGGTTTCTATAAGGACAAGGTGCAGGCGTGAAGGTCAGAACGGTAAGGCAGACTACCCAGTGATTTGGAGCTGTGGTTTCTGTAAGGACAAGGTGTGGGCCTGAAGGTCAGAACGGTAAGGCAGACTACCCAGTGATTTGGAGCTGTGGTTTCTGTAAGGACAAGGTGCAGGGCGTGAAGGTCAGAACGGCAAGCCAGACTACCCAGTGATTTGGAGCTGTGGTTTCTATAAGGACAAGGTGCAGGGCGTGAAGGTCAGAACGGCAAGCCAGACTACCCAGTGATTTGGAGCTGTGGTTTCTATAAGGACAAGGTGCAGGGCGTGAAGGTCAGAACGGCAAGCCAGACAAACCCAGTGATTTGGAGCTGTGGTTTCTATAAGGACAAGGTGCAGGGCGTGAAGGTCAGAACGGCAAGCCAGACTACCCAGTGATTTGGAGCTGTGGTTTCTGTAAGGACAAGGTGCAGGGCCTGAAGGTCAGAACGGTAAGCCAGACTACCCAGTGATTTGGAGCTGTGGTTTCTATAAGGACAAGGTGCAGGGCGTGAAGGTCAGAACGGCAAGCCAGACTACCCAGTGATTTGGAGCTGTGGTTTCTGTAAGGACAAGGTGCAGGGCCTGAAGGTCAGAACGGTAAGCCAGACTACCCAGTGATTGGAGCTGTGGTTTCTGTAAGGACAAGGTGTAGGGCCTGAAGGTCAGAACGTTAAGGCAGACTACCTAGTGATTTGGAGCTGTGGTTTCTGTAAGGACAAGGTGCAGGGCGTGAAGGTCAGAACGGCAAGCCAGACTACCCAGTGATTTGGAGCTGTGGTTTCTGTAAGGACAAGGTGCAGGGCCTGAAGGTCAGAACGGTAAGCCAGACTACCCAGTGATTTGGAGCTGTGGTTTCTGTAAGGACAAGGTGTAGGGCCTGAAGGTCAGAACGGTAAGGCAGACTACCCAGTGATTTGGAGCTGTGGTTTCTGTAAGGACAAGGTGCAGGGCGTGAAGGTCAGAACGGCAAGCCAGACTACCCAGTGATTTGGAGCTGTGGTTTCTGTAAGGACAAGGTGCAGGGCCTGAAGGTCAGAACGGTAAGCCAGACTACCCAGTGATTTGGAGCTGTGGTTTCTATAAGGACAAGGTGCAGGGCCTGAAGGTCAGAACGGCAAGCCAGACTACCCAGTGATTTGGAGCTGTGGTTTCTATAAGGACAAGGTGCAGGACGTGAAGGTCAGAACGGCAAGCCAGACAACCCAGTGATTTGGAGCTGTGGTTTCTATAAGGACAAGGTGCAGGGCGTGAAGGTCAGAACGGCAAGCCAGACAACCCAGTGATTTGGAGCTGTGGTTTCTATAAGGACAAGGTGCAGGGCGTGAAGGTCAGAACGGTAAGCCAGACTACCCAGTGATTTGGAGCTGTGGTTTCTATAAGGACAAGGTGCAGGGCCTGAGGTCAGAACGGCAAGCCAGACTACCCAGTGATTTGGAGCTGTGGTTTCTATAAGGACAAGGTGCAGGGCCTGAAGGCCGAGGGGAAGCTGAAAGGCTCAGGAGTCTTCATTGGATTAGATTTCGTATGGCTGATGAAGGACCCCGTCAGGTCAGATAAATAGATCTGCTACTGGTAAGCTGAAGCCCAGTACTACCTGTCACAGCTGAGTGCTGAAGTCGGAGTGTTGGGCCAACATGGCGCACTCTAATAAACCACAACACCACGCACTTTGCCCTATGATGATACGCGGAGACCGATTTAACCGAGATGGTGCTCGCCCTGTGAGGTCCCCCCAGGCAGGTGCAGTGCCGGGCTCTTGGCCTCAAAGGAGCCCACCCTCAGCTACTGGAGGTCCCTTCGTCTTGTCCTGTGGAGCCAGGGGACAAGCAAGGAGAGCGACTGGCCAACAACACAGAAAGAACAGGGGGACCCCCGACATCAACATCATGCAGTGGAATGCAGAAGGGGTCAGCAACAAGAAAGAAGAACTAGAACACTTCCTTCATGAAAACAGCATCAACATCTGCTGTATACAGGAAACACCCTGCAAGAGGGGAAGCCGTTTAAGATCAGAGGCTACCAGGTGTTTCCGAACGGACGAAAAGGGAGAACAAAGGGAGGAGTAATGACACTGGTGAGAAATAACATCAACGCCTCCGAAGTAAAGAAATTCACTGGTGAAGCTGAATACATAGAAGTCAAGGTGGTCACCCAAGACAGCACGATCAACATCGTCAATTATTACTGCCCTGATGACAAGATGCTGTCCCTTGACGCAATCCAGGTCCCAGACAGCGGCTTCCTCATCACTGGAGACTTCAACAGCCGGTCCCAGAGTTGGGGATATAACAACATTGACAACAGAGGAGAAGAAGTTGAAGCTTGGCAAGATGAACGCCACCTCATTCTTGTCAATGATCCCACTGATACACCTACCTTCTACTCCCGCCGCTGGCGCTCCACCACGACTCCAGACCTGGCTTTCTGCACCGACGACATCCACAGAAAGATCAGAAGAAAGGTTGAAGAACAACTTGGAGGCAGTGACCATCGCCCAGTTGTCCTTACTATGCGTGCTAAGGCACAAGGACAGCCACAACATCCGCGATGGAACTACAAGAAGGCACAGTGGGGCTTGTTCAGCACACGCACCAACGAGCTGACAAGAAACATAGTAGTTGAAGGGAGGAACATCAACAATGTAGTCAAAGAATTCAACACCAGCGTTTCCCAGGCAGCCAAGGAGTGCATACCAAGAGGGGCAAGAAAAGACTACACCCCCTACTGGACGAGTGAGCTACAGAAGACACATGATGCTCTCACAGAAGCAAGGATAGAGGCTGAAACCGATCCCAGCCAGGAGAATAACATCAAACTCCAAGAAAGAAAAGCAAAATTCTTGCGGACCAAGTTAGAGAGCAAAAGAAGAAGTTGGAGAGAGAAAACAGCAAGCCTAAACATGGAAAAAGACACAACAAAGCTTTGGAAATTGACAAAGGCCCTGAATGAAGAAAGCACCAGTGGCCAGAGGATCACCCTAGATGATGAAGGAAACACACTTACAGGAAGGGCTGCAGCCAACAACTTTGCAAGAGCTTACGCTGCAGAGAGTAACATCAACATAAGCCAGCACCAGCAGAAAGAGATACGACAAGAAGAGAGGGAAAGAAGAGCAGGAAAGAAAGAGGTACCAGATGCCATGCATACTAACATCAGCTTGGCGGAAATGAAGAAAGCCATTAAGAAGTTAAAAAAAGAAGTCTCCGGGACCTGACACCATAACGAATGAAATGCTTCAACACTTAGGAAACATCGCGCTTCAGAAATTGCTGGATATATTCAATCTCAGCTGGAAGCAAGGCCAGGTACCACAGTGCTGGAGAGAAGCCATAATGATACCCATCCTCAAACGTGGCAAGAACAAAAGTAAAGCCCAAAGCTATCGTCCCATCAGTCTAACAAGCTGTGTCTGTAAGACCCTGGAACGCATTATCAACCAACGCCTTCAACTTTACCTGGAACAGAGAGCATCATTGTCCCTGAGCAAGCTGGCTTCAGACAGTATAAAAGTACCGAAGACCAAACCAACACCTCTCACAGGTCATAGAGGATGCTTTCCAGGCCCAGAAGGCAGCCCTGGCGGTCTTTATGGACCTACAGAAGGCGTTTGACAAGGTCTGGAAAGACGGTCTCCTGGTGAAGCTTCTGCGTTACGGCATCAGTGGCAACATGTATCAGTGGACCAAGTCGTACCTACACAACCGAAGAGCCAGAGTGTCGGTAGACGGCCGCTGTGGCCAAAAGGTGTTGCTGAGACAGGGAGTTCCCCAGGGAGGCGTCCTCTCCCCCTCTTTGTTCATACTCTTTATCAATGACATTGTAGCAGAACTACCAAGAGGTGTCCACGCGGCGCTATATGCAGACGACCTGGTGCTCTGGTGCTGTGAAGAGCATGCAACAACAGCAACTTATAGGATGCGGATCGCCCTGGAGAATGTTGCAGCATGGGCTGAAAGCTGGTGCGTAACTATTAACAGGGAGAAGTCAACTGTCACTCTTTTCACGCTATCCCCAAAAGCCAAGCCTGGAAAACTCACCCTTGGAAACGCCACACTAAGGTATGAAGACCAGCAAACATACCTTGGTGTTACCTTTGACAAGAGAATGACCTGGAAACCTCATATCAACCAGGCAGAGGGGAAAGCCAGAAGGAAGCTAAACATAATGAGGAAACTGGCTGGAACCACATGGGGCGCTACTGACAAGATCCTGAAGTCAGTGTACCAGGGTACAGTAAGACCACACCTTGAGTACGGGTCCACGTCTTGGATGACAGCTGCCAAGACACACCTGCAGACCCTGGACAAAGTCCAAAACCAGGCACTGCGTATCATCACTGGTGCCATGAAGACCACGCCAATTCAGAAGATGGAAGAAATATCAAGCATTCCACCGCTCTCCAGCAGGAGACAGCAAAAGGCAATGACCCAAGCCAACAAGTTCAGGTGCTCACAGAACCACCCAATGAAAGACCGACTCCAAGCACCATCCTCATGCAGGCTTAAAAGATCAAGCTTTGCTGTGGAGTCTAGGGCCCTGACCAAAAAATACCAAGATATCCTCCCAAAACAGGTCATACCCCTCTCCTTCTCCCTTGACGCACCACCCTGGGAAGACAGAGAAAACAACATCACTGTCATCACAACCATTCCCCATATCAACAGTACGGGTGACCATGATGACCAAGTGTTGAAGACCCTAACACTGGCAATGCTGGAAGAAAGATACCCCGCAGATTCCTGGATCAGGGTATACACAGACGGCTCTGCCACCAATGCCGTTAAAAACGGAGGAGCTGGGGTCTACATCTAATACCCCAGTGGAGAACGGACAGAAGAGGCGCTACCGACAGGCCTTCATTGTACCAACTACAAGGCGGAAGTTGACGCTCTCACACAGGCAGCACACACCATCGCCACAAGAGCAGACCACAACATCCAGGTTGTCTTTCTAACAGACGCTCTGTCTGTCCTTCAAGCCTACAACAGTGACAGGCTACCCTCATTGAAGAAGGCACTGAACAACATCAAGAGTCTTCGAACAGTGCTTCAGTGGATCCCCTCACACTGCGGCATTGAGGGAAACGAAAAAGCAGATGAGATGGCCAAACAGGGCGCCGCAAAAGAGCAGGAAGATAACGCTGTAAGCCTTGAAGAGCTGAATACCATCATCAAAGCTCTGTTTCGAACTCCGGCACAGAATGACAGCCTCCACATGCTTGCAAGACCAGAGCAGGTCACCATCTTCAGGCTGCGAACAGGGCACAACAGACTAAATAAACACCTCCATTCGAAACTCAAGGTTGTGCCATCCCCAATGTGTCCTTGTGGAGAGGCTGAACAGGACACGCCCCACATACTACAGGAATGCGGGAACTTCCGGTGGTTGAGAGAAGAGCTGTGGCCAGAGCCTACCCTCGTCGAGGACAAGCTGTACGGCACGGGGGCGTCCCTACGGAAGACCACGGCATTTCTGGAACGAACCGGTCTCCGCGTGTGAAGGCAACGAGAAGAAGAAGAAAGAAGAAGAAGCTGATGAAGGAGATCAGGCGGGGATTAATACCTCATTTGTTGTGTTGAGCTTGGTTGGTTATACACGAACTACGGGTGGCGAGAATAGAGTAACAGCACGCTTTTGCACATTTGTAAAGAACTTGTTGAAAATGTGGCAGTGGAAGATCATGGTTTCATTCCGATGTTAAAAAACAAAGATTCGTTGCAGGCAACTGCATGTTCCTTCGATTTTTAAAAAAAAAACGTTTTTGGACACATTTCGGTCTGATTTTTCTTCCGGTTACGCCATTTTCTGCAAGCTTGCAGTTAATTTTACAAACAAGGTCGTAATCAGGCGGTATTGCGTGTCCTGTTAAAATGATGCATCTTATAATTCAATATATCGATGTTCATCGCTCAAATTTTCTAGTTTTCTTTAACAAAAATATGTAGGCTACGGTAATCCCAAGATATTCGTCTGCGTTTATGTACCACCCGAAGGATCGTCATTTTATTCTCGTTTTGATCTTGACAGTGGCTTAACTTACTTAAGGAATGCATAACCGATTGTCTGTTAGATTTGAATGATGTGTATACTGTCTTGTCTGGAGACCTAAACGGCTGATTTAAACTTTGTTGATTCATCAAGTGAAAGTAATATGAGTTCGTTATGCCAAAGTAAGCCTTCGACTATAAACAGAAACTCTCAGAATAACGTGTTGAATACATAGGCCCTACAGAAAAAAAAAGCTTGCTAAATTTATGTACCACTTTCGATTTATGTTATGAATAGTGCATGTAATGCAGACCTTCAAGATTGCTACACATACGTCTCAGATTCTGGCAGCAGTGTCAATTTGTGTGTGTGTGTGTGTGTGTGTGTGTGTGTGTGTGTGTGTGTGTGTGTGTGTGTGTGTTTAGTAAAAATTTATGTTTTCTATGTACTATTCTTCTTCTGAATTTAGTATAGTTGAAGGATTTAAGTCAAATATGCCCATGGAATTTCTGCTTGCATCATTCAGACAAAAATTAATGATGAAGATACTGCTCGTACAGGGATACAAACTGTAATAAGAGTTGCGTGGAACGGTGAAATGGAGGGAACATTTGTTAGCTCAATGAAAACTAGTGACGCTCGTAAAATGTTAGAATTAGCTGTTAGCCAGATTTATAATTATAAACGATGATTCAGGCTTAGATACAAAATGTTAGAATTAGCTGTTAGCCAGATTGATAATTATAAACGATGATTCTGGCTTAGATACCTTCAGTAACTGTACTGAACAAAGTGCAGAATGTATCAGAAAAGAAATCAAAATAGCAGCTGAAAAGAACGGAGAGGAACCGGTATGACAAAGAATGCAGAACAGCAGAAAGTAAGTGAGAAGATTACACGATAAGCCAGTCGTAACAGTGATACAGTAGATAACAGCAGAAAGTAAGCTGAGAAGATTACACAGATAAGCCAGTCGTAACAGTGATACAGTAGATCAACAGCAGAAAGTAAGCTGAGAAGATTACACAGATAAGCCAGTCGTAACAGTGATACAGTAGATCAACAGCAGATAGTAAGCTGAGAAGATTACACAGATAAGCCAGTCGTAACAGTGATACAGTAGATCAACAGCAGATAGTAAGCTGAGAAGATTACACAGATAAGCCAGTCGTAACAGTGATACAGTAGATCAACAGCAGAAAGTAAGCTGAGAAGATTACACAGATAAGCCAGTCGTAACAGTGATACAGTAGATCAACAGCAGAAAGTAAGCTGAGAAGATTACACAGATAAGCCAGTCGTAACAGTGATACAGTAGATCAACAGCAGAAAGTAAGCTGAGAAGATTACACAGATAAGCCAGTCGTAACAGTGATACAGTAGATCAACAGCAGAAAGTAAGCTGAGAAGATTACACAGATAAGCCAGTCGTAACAGTGATTACAGTAGATCAACAGCAGAAAGTAAGCTGAGAAGATTACACAGATAAGCCAGTCGTAACAGTGATACAGTAGATCAACAGCAGAAAGTAAGCTGAGAAGATTACACAGATAAGCCAGTCGTAACAGTGATACAGTAGATCAACAGCAGAAAGTAAGCTGAGAAGATTACACAGATAAGCCAGTCGTAACAGTGATACAGTAGATCAACAGCAGAAAGTAAGCTGAGAAGATTACACAGATAAGCCAGTCGTAACAGTGATACAGTAGATCAACAGCAGAAAGTAAGCTGAGAAGATTACACAGATAAGCCAGTCGTAACAGTGATACAGTAGATCAACAGCAGAAAGTAAGCTGAGAAGATTACACAGATAAGCCGTCAAGTACGTAATCAGCGAAGTAAGTAGAATTCAACAAGCAGTAAAGTATACGTAGTCCTAAGCTGAGAAGATTACACGATAAGCCAGTCGTAACAGTGATACAGTAGATCAACAGCAGAAAGTAAGCTGAGAAGATTACACAGATAAGCCAGTCGTAACAGTGATACAGTAGATCAACAGCAGAAAGTAAGCTGAGAAGATTACACAGATAAGCCAGTCGTAACAGTGATACAGTAGATCCCAATGCATTTTGCACAGCACGAAGAGTATACAAGCACTTGCTAAAGCGTAAAGAGCAGGTATTCCACAAGGCTCTGATTGAAAAACTTTAGTCTTCAATGGAGAATCAGAAACAATGCTGGCAATATGTTGTCTCCCTTACCAGTTAAAATGAACGATAATGGATGGTAACAGACCGCCACAGACGGCTTGCAAAATGGTGTTTGATTGATATACACACGACAAAAGAAACTGGGTGTCAACCATTTGTTGCAAGCTGAATCACTTTGGGTTTTGATATGTACGGGCATACCAAGGAATCAGAGCGTTAAACACTTTTTGTTTACATGAATTTAAAGACAGACTGATTTAATCGTCATGTCAAGCCATATTTGAAAATGGATTTACACAAGTATCTTAAAATGTATGATGACAAGTTTAGATGTGGTGATTCAGAAATTGCTAAACATCACTACTGTTGCAAGATACACTCTGAGACTGATTTAAACAGTCTTCTCGCAAAACAAGGAAACGAAGATGAGATGCATTCTGTTTTGTGTTGCCCTGTGTTAAGTGATTTTTTAAAACGATGTATACCCCCAAAATATTACAATTATCCTAATCAGTGTTGTTTTAAGTTTGCTTTGAGCTTCTAGAAAAAAACTGAGTGGTGAAAATATATCGATTTACTTGAGCAAATCATTTCTGTCGCGTTCTGTAATGAGTGTCATGGCGGACGGAGTCCAGTGGTCTCTAATTTTGCAAATATTACTCTTAGGACACTTTATGTTTTGTAACCCCATCGTGAGGGACAATTGCCTCAGTGACTAAATGTCATTCATTCATTCACTCACTCTGTCTCTGTCTGTGTCTTCTCTGCCTCTCTCTCTCTCTCTCTCTCTCTCTCTCTCTCTCTCTCCTCTCTCTCTCTCTCTCTCTCTCTCTCTCTCTCTCTCTCTCTCAACTCACCTCGCAAGAGCTCCAGAACGTGTCGTTTTACTGAGAAAGTGGACATCGAGGAGAGAGAAGTCAAGGTTGTTGAAGTCACATGACAGGAAGTGCTGGAGGATGTTCCGTGTCTGATTCCGCCACATTTCCACCGCGGTGTCCTCCACCTCGTCAGAGCTGAAACACGTCAGACAGACAAATCGTCAGGGCTGGAACATGTCAGGCAGACAAATCGTCAGCTCTCAGACATGTCAGACAGACAAATCATCAGGGCTGAAACATATTAGACACACAAATCGTCAGAGCTGAAACATATCAAACAGACAAATCAAGTGAATAGATCGAGTGGTGGGAATCAGTTGATACTTGCTTTCAGATCACCACACAAACACACTCACTCAGCATCCTTCTTTAGAATATACATAAGCAGTGATAACTGTAGCGATGGAGTTCGCATAAGCAGTACGAACTGTAGCGATAGAGTTCGTATAAGCAGCAATAATTGTAGTGATGGAGTTAGTGTAAGCAGTAATAACTGCAGCGATGGAGTTCGCATAAGCAGTAATAAACTGTAGCGGTGAGTTTGCATAAGCAGTAACGACTGTAGCGATGAAGTTTATATAAGCAATGATAACTACCGATGGAGTTTGCATAAGCAGTAATAACTGTAGCGATGGAGTTCGCATAAACAGTAATAACTGTAGCGATGGAGTTTGCATAAGCAGCAACAACTGTACCGATAGAGTTCGAATAAACAGTAATAACTATACTCATAGATTTGAAAAAATTATTGATAAAGCTCCGCCGAAAAAACAAAAAACAACGTTGACAGACAAAACACGACGCGTTTCGACCTCTCAGGTCTTTTTCAGGCGAGAGACACAATTCTCAGGACAACGAAAACGAACAATTAAGCAATCACTTATCTTCATCCGATTCGGCGCAAAATGAGTGTTGAATTTGTTGAGATTTCCCCCCTGCAGTTGCCTCACTTTGCAACGATACAGATAGAGCTCGTTCACTAATTATATCGTTTTTTTCCGTTTCTGCGAGTAACACAAACACTTGAAGCTTACCTGGTGTTATGAGCACGTCGTTGCCAAAACAACTCCTCGGCCCTTTTCAGAGGCTCGAAGACGTAGTACACGCCAGGGGCGTGACTGACCACATCCGCCGTGTAGCTGGACCCGCTGCGACCCAGGCTGACCAAGATGACGTCACGCCTTTTGAACCTCACCGATGACGCGGGCATTGACGTCACTGCGAAGCGGGTTGGAAGGGGTGGTCTGTAGCCTGTGTGTCTGATTCTGGAGTCAGTCTTAGGAGGCGTGGCTGTAATCGTAGGCTGTTGAAGATCATGATGATGTTTAGGGGTGATCATGACACGTAAGAAAGAAGAAAAAAAAAAAAAAAGAAACGTCCAAAAGTAGACTTAGGAAAGAAGGTGAAGAATGATGAAAATAGGTACATATCATTCCCCCGGACACCTCCCTCCCCTCTCCCTCCTAACATACATCAGTTAAAAGAAAAAACTATTCGTTTCTTCAGAGAGGCAATATGTTCAGAAATGTTTGCGACACTCTTCTCCAGTTGCGCTGAACTGTGGGTTAGACAGCATTATATTACGTTGTATTGGTGTGTTGCACAGGTGTGCGTTTTGCTGTTCTGCACCTTTCGTGTACCGTGGTGAACAGTACAGTTTGTACTCTCCTGAACGGCTTTGTACTGTATTGTACTGTACTGTTGTACTACACAGTATACTGACCTCTGCCTGCTGGGCTGTGGCGTAGGTCCAGTTTGTATTGTTTTGTTCCATCCTAAGAAGTGCTTTTAAGAAGGCCCATATGGAAAGCCATTCATGCAACGCTAACACGCTCTCAGCTCAGGTGGACAGGACATGTGCAACACCGCATGGATGGAAAATCGTCTTCCAAAGAGACTGTTCTATGGCGAGCTGCCGGAAGGCAAGCATTCCCATGGAGGACAAGAGAAGCGCCACAAAGACACACTGAAGGCCTCACTGAAGTGCTGTAGCATCGCCCCTGCCTCCTGGGAAGAAGCTGCGCAAGATCGCTCAACCTGGTGCACCATGATTAAATCCAGAGTGACAAACTTTGAGACGAGGCGAGTGGAGGCACAGGAGCAAAAACGTCAGCCTCGGAAAAAACAGGCAAGCCACCATCTTTCAGCTTGGCTCACCTCCAAGTCTGCCCTGCCCACACTGCAACAGACTGTTCAATGCGAGGATCAGCCTGGTCAGCTATCTTCGACCACACACCACCACCACCCAGTGACAGCTGAAGTCGTGGTCATCTTCACCCGCGAAGGACAAATAACACTGTTGTACTGCAGAGTGTTGCGCTGTGTTGGCTTTTTTCCCCCAGCGTTCTGTCAATCATACGGTTTATATTCTCCGTCTGCAGCGGGTTTGTCATAGTATGCTGTCAACCAGTCTCTTTGTTCGTCTCTATGGATTACACAGCTCTTTTTCGTCATTCACTCTTTCTGTTTGTTTACTGTTTCCTTTCTCGTTTTAAAATTTTCTGTCAACAAGGCAAAGACAGTTATTTCCTCTCCCATGATCCCCTTCTGGGTGGCCTCGTTTCCGCGCGGTGGCCATTTTGGTCGTGCGCCTGAATGTGAGAAGATATGTGGTTTTTCATTCTTCGTTTTCACTATCCCGAATGTTTTGTTTTTTTTTGCCTGAAGAAGACCCAGAGGTCGAAATGCATTGTGTCTTGTCCTGTACTTTGTTTGTCTGTGTCCCAGGCGGTAACTAACCCCCTCTCTTTCTAAATAAGGCAAAGACAGTTTAGTACCGACATTTCTCTCTCAGGGAGTGTGTGTGTGTGTGTGTGTGTGTGTGTGTGTGTGTGTGTGTGTGGATTCCATTTCATGTGTGCTATGAAGGATCACGCTGCCTGCACACGAAGCATTGGTTTATCCTCCATCCCACAGACTCTGCGCATACAGGTGGGAAAAAAGAGAGAGGGCCGACTGGCGGCGGCTGCCTGTGCCAGCGCTGGAAGTGGCACCAGATTCTAGTGGCACTAAGCTAAGGTTTATGTGATGGGGGATACTCTGGCACTGTAAGCCGAGGGTGTACTTTTTCTGCTGAAAGCAGCAGAGACGGCATTGAAGAGGAAAACTAGGTGGAGAGGCATGTGGTGCTATATAATAAATTGCATAAATTCTCTTTTCAAATGCCAGAAAGATTTTTATTTTTTTCGATTTGTAAAAGACGAGCAAAGATATGTTCCTATTTTTTTCCCGCCTGTAGCCGGGTGCCAACAGTGTATATTTCTTGGTCACCCGTCGTAAACGAGATATTTTGTTCATGAGTTATCTTCCCCCTTACCTCCCTTGGTTGAATCTTATTTTTTATTGTGCAACTTCATGAATACCTCAGAACCTACATAGTTGTGTATACGTCGCTGAAGTCACAAAAATTAATGTATTCTATTCATTACAATCATGTTGGACTGAGAAGCCCATATTTTCCCTAAAACTGGTATTTTAACCAAATTAATCTTGGCGCCATTTTGAATTGTCTGACGAACAAACCGTAATTAATTCTTGGTTTCACAAAAATATGAGAGGATCCAAGAATCTATGAATGCGCATTGAAAGTAAAGTCCATAAGCTCTCATTTCGTATGTTGCATGCCTATGATCTTTTCTGTACAAGCTTGCGACTATACGAAATGACTGACGGCGCCGGTCACTTGAGCAAGTCGCTTTCTTTGTTGATTGTCGGAGTTCTGATCTCAATTGTCGTTTCATGAAATTCGGACTTCCCGATCAAAATCTTTCCAGTGACTCCATTTCTATGATAGAAGCAACCGAAAATATATAATAAATTATCGTCCGATGGACCATTTCAACAGAATAACATTTTATCGAAGATCATGTAATTTGTTAGAAGCACATGGCGACGGCCATGTGGCGATGAAAGCAAGTTGTGTTTCCGATCAAATTTTAAACACAACGTTCTCCGCTCAGACGGCAACTTGGATAATGAAATTTATATGTATAAAAAGAGCGAAGTGCCACCTATTCATTCATTACAAAACTATTTCATGCTCTTTGACATTTTTCATCGAAATAGAGGAAATTATCACGTAAATTCGTTAAAGGTGGGTTCATTCTTGGACTTTAATCACCAATAACTTTACACAGCCAGAGAATTGTCAAATATGACTTATTGCATGTTATTCCTTGGGTTCTGAGGTTTTCGTTGATATCAAATATGTTTGGACACTTTGAACGTACGGCGAGCTAGACAACACAGAAGCTGCGACAGATAGCACATATTTTGTCATTTGCCGTCTCGCGAGGCTCATTTTGCGTGCGGCGCTGCGTTGTCTTCTTTGCGGTCCGGACAAGCTGTATATATTGGGGCGCGGCGTGCCCGTCAAAGGTGGTGAGCCACGGCTGGGTGGTTTTCATTCCGATGAGACTGAAACCCGTCAAAGACTTACAAAGACTACCGTGAATGAAAGACATGTCCCTAAAAGCTTTCGCTATGAGGACGTAAAACTCAAGTATTTTCGCTGAGTGTGGGCAGTGTTGCTAGAGTGTTCCCTTGAGCGTGTCCTGAGAGTGTGTCCCGAGAGAGTGCTCAGTGCGTGCTGAGAGAGAGAGTGCTCCCAGGGCTGTGTTCTGGTTTGAGCTTATTACGGAAGGGAAATAAAAGGAGAAAAACTCCACGTCGTCCTCTGTGTCTTCTTGACTGACTGCTGTCCCTTGGTTCCTGCACGTATCACCATCTTCCTGTCTTCACCTGCACACCCCTTACCCTCCACACCATCACACGCCATAAAAAGAAATATCGATAGGAATAGTCAGAAAAAAGTACACCTTGCGTAACACTGGCTCTAATAGAGAACGAGAGAGAGAGTATGTGTGTGTGTGCGCGCGTATGTGTGTGTGCTGAGTGTCTGTGTGCGCGTGCGTTGCATACGTGCGTGTGTGTATATGCGCGCGCGCACGCGCGTCATGATGCTTGAGCGCCGGTGGGCACGCACTCACTATGTGCGCGCGCAAGCGCGTGTGTGGGCCTATGTGTGTGCGCGCGCGCAATTGCGTGAGTGCATGTGTGTGTGTTTGTGCATGCATGCGCGAGTGCGTGTATATGTCTTTTTAGCAATCTGTCAAATTTGTAAGCTTACACATGTAAATGATAAAGATCTGTTCTACGAGTCAAAGAGAAAAGAACAGTGTATGTGTATATGAGAGAGAGAGAGAGAGAGAGAGAGAGGAGAGAGAGAGAGAGAATGACGCAAACAAAACAACGGGGGGGGGGGGGGGGGGCATTCCAGTGGTCAGAAAGGTTAGCTAATCACGTCAACCTTCAGCGACAGTCAGTGGCTGAGATCAGAGCAGAAAACTCCTAGTTATCCCCCCTCCCCTCCTTCTCTCCCCCTCCCCCTCCAGCCTTCTTTGTCCAGCCTCTTTACTTTGTTCTGTGGGCTTATTTGAAACTCTCGGGGAAGACGACGACGCCTGCAGACAGAAGACTTAATCAGATTAGAAACGCATGATGGTGATAGTGGCCGCGTGACAAATTGCCCTTCCTGGTTATGTTCGCTGTCATCCTGTTCATGAGGCATGGATCACTAGTGTCAATACATATCCGTCTTCTCTCTTTAAAGTAGAGGAATACAGAAAGGAATGAGAAAATGAAGAAATGAATGAATAGGTAAATAAATGAATAAGTAAATGGATAAACAAATAAATGAACAAATGAATAAATATATAGATAATGATAGATATATGAATAAGTAAGTGAATAAACAGAACAAATAAATGAACAAGCAAATAAATAAATACATAGATAATGAGAAAAATTAATAAATAAAGATGCAGCGATTAGGTAATGAAAGAAAAAAAGCTTACGTCCCCTGTATCGGAGTAAAAAAAGGAAAAAGGGGAAGCAACCGCTGCCTCACGGGAAAGGAGGAAAAGGGGAGCCACTGTTCGTCGGTTTAGCTTCATGTGCCTTCCGCTTTTGAAAGAGGGGGGGGGGGGGGGGGGGGGGGGATAAAATTTAAAATAAAATTAAAAAAATAAAATAAGAAAAGAAAAAAAAGAAGAATTATTAATTGCACCTCAGAGCTGTCATTTATGCTTAGTTTCATTTACTCTCTCTCTCTCTCTCCTCTCTCTCTCTCCCCTCTCTCTTCTCTCTCTCTCTCTCTCTCTCTCTTTTCCATCTCTCAATGTCCTTTATCATTCATGTCTGTAAAATATGTGTGTTACATTTTGTTTTCTTTTTATGGCGCGGAGAGGGGTTGGGTGAGTATACAAAATAATGACAAAAACGGGATGTATTTTACAAACCATACGAAATAAAACTGAATGACTATGAGAAATAGACGGAAGCCCAAACGAAAAAAAATAACAAACCAAAAAACGGAGGTGTTGTGTGTGTGCGTGTGTTGTGTGTGTGTGTGTGTGTGTGTGTGTGTGTGTGTGTGTGGTGTGTGTGTGGTGCGTGCGTGCGTGCTGCTTTGCGTGCGTGCGTGCGTTGCGTGCGTGCGTGTGCGTGCGTGGTGTGTGTGTGTGTGTGTGGGGTGTGTGTGTGTGTGTGTGTTTTGTGTTACTACACCGCAAAGGTATGCATATGTTTAGGTATCCACCCGTAACAAATTATTCTAGGCCGTGTGTGTTGTCCAGAACAACGGGTTTGGGGGGCCTATCAAGCGTTTTTCCGTGTTGCATCGTCATAAAGTCTACACCCAGAATTCAGCGAGCAGCGGAGGTACTTGTGTGTGTAATACACACACTCGCGTGCGCACGGCACACACAATCACGCACGCACACACACACACACCACACACACCCCAACACACACACACACACACACACAATATATATATATTTATATTATATTTTTATATATTTTATATTTTATATATATATATATATATATATTATTTAAGCCCATTAGCTTGCTGAAGGTTCATGTGAGAAGCATTTTTTTCCCCCATTCACCCACTCAAGACATACTGTCAGGCCGAATCATCTTTCCACTGCAGATATGAATGCTTATCTCCCCTATTTCTTAATCTAAGACATAAGAGCAAGCTTTGTTTATAATTCAATATATATATATTTATTAAAATATTATATATATATATAAAATATATATATATTATATATATATATATATTTATTATGTATGTATATTATATATGGGAGGAGAGGAGAGGAGAGAGAGAGAGAGAGAGGGGAGAGAGGCGAGGGGAGAAGAGGAGAGAGAGAGAGAGAAAAACGAAGAAATGAAACTGAAAAACATAAAACCAAAATTCAAAACCAACCGAACCTTGATTCAACTTCTTGAAAATTTGTTTCAATTCCACTTTCAAAACTTCGCCCTCAAGGAAGATCAACGTTGTCCGCGTGGCCTTGAGCTTTAGTATATGGGAAAATAAAGTCTTTCCTTCATAAGCCCCCATGTTGTCTGTAATTCACGCCCATAAACAAACAGCAGCCATCCTCTGACCTGCCGCAGGATAAATGGTCACTGACATTCCAAAAGAAAGACAACAGATACGGATGTACAGTGAGACCGTTTGTCCTACTCTGTGATACTCCAGCAGTATTCCTGGCACAGGTTTTTCAGTATTTCAAGCCTACAATCAAAAGGGAAAAAAAAAAGAAAGATAGCTTGCCCAGCACCCAAACTTAACAAAAAGAAGGTGCATACTACCTGCTGCCAGATCAGACCAAGTGAGCATCGTGAGACTGAGTACAGGGCACTCCAAAAACTGAGACATCACATACTCAAAAAAATTCCACAAGGGCGAGTCTTCAAGTTGCCCACGCTGTACACCCCCAGTGAAGTGGAACACTTTCGGCAGGACTGTCCCACACATGAAATGCTGAGGGCAGAGACCTGGCTGCCAACACACCGATGAGGGAAAAGCTTTGGTTCACTGGGGGCCCCCGCCGTACAGCAGCCTTCGTCAGTCCCTCTGGGTTTCTGTTGAGTGAACGAAGAAGAAGAAGCCCACAATCTAAATCGTGCCGTCTCTTTAATCCAAAAGCGACCTGAATGTAATACTCTCGGGCTGCGTAAGTATTAGAATTAAAAGAGAATAAGGGAGATTACTCTTAACTGTTTCAGAATACATCAAGGCCGTGCCAGACCGGCTAGCGTAGCGAGATTAAAACCCGACCGGGGCGGTCCCTGACCCATCACTGACCCTGTTTTAGATCAGCCCCCCACCTGTGTCATGGAAAGAGAGTTTGTTGACATCACTTACCCCCTGTTTTAGATAGCCCCCTACCCGTGTCATGGAAAGAGAGTTTGTTGACATTTACTTACCCCTGTTTTAGATCAGCCCCTACCCGTGTCATGGAAAGAGAGTTTGTTGACATCACTTACCCCCGTTTTGATCAGCCCTACCTATGTCATAGAAAGAAAGTTTGTTGACATCACTTACCTGTTTTTGATCACCCCCTACCTGTGTCATGGAAAGGAGTTTGTTGACATCACTTACCCCTGTTTAGATCAGCCCCTACCGTGTCATGGAAAGAGGTTTTTTTTGTTTTTGTTTTTTTTAATTCACAAACGGGCCATGAGGGGGGTGGGAGGCATGGAAACAATACAAAAAATACAATCAATATTCAAGTACTTAAGGCGTCATGAGGCCACATCAAGGAAATACACTAATTTCACGATCAATCTGCCCAAAACACAGTAACAATCGCTTTACAGTCTTGGTCTATATAAGTTTATGGTACCATGAACATTAGTTCAAATAATATAATAATTTTACAGTTTATAAGAATGAATACCAAGCTTTTCTTTATAATAAGAACTTTGCTCACAAATTTTTAAAAGATGACTGTGTAGTGATTATCATATTTTGTGCAAGATTTCCTTTTCAGCCCCACTGTGTCAGAACATATAAAGAAGTTAGTGATAGCTAGGTTGCTTCTAAGCGAAGATCTCCCTTGCAACCCGCACCCCTATCACATGTTTGTTTGTTTGTTTTTGGGCAATGAAGTTTTTCCTTAATCTGTAATAAAAAAAAGGTATATACGATTCCCACATTTTTTCAAATTGTGTCAGGCAATTAATTTTGGCTATATTTCTTCAATTTTAAATTTCCGATAGTCGTTTCCTAATACACGCAAATTAACAATTTGTTTGTTTACATGAAAATAACCATTTTGCAACGATCATTCTTTCAAATGCTTGTCATTTTCAATCTGTTTTCAGTACCTACAATTGAAA
>CM031622.1:28862091-28867565 GCA_018398815.1 Conus ventricosus | reverse complement strand
CGTTTCCCCCCTTCCCCTATACTCTCTGAAATAGTAATTATATTGAAACGATTACCCTGCACAGTATGTTTGTTTGTAGATAATCGTTATTTTTTGGTTATTGAAGTCTTACTTGTCAGAGAACAGGAAAACACGATTCTAGGTCGCCCTAGCCCGAACCTAGGTGAGGGCTAGGTGAGTTAGAATCGGTGTTTTCCTGTTCTCTGAGAGAGAGGAGAGAGAGAGGAGAGAGAGAGAGAGAGGAGAGAGAGAGAGAGATGAGAGAGAGAGAGTGAGTTGATATCCATCCTTGCAAACGCACAGACACGTACGCATTTCAAACGGGAAAGACCAAGCAACCACACGGCGTCCCTGGCAACCAACATTTATTTACAGAACGAACCAGCCAAACTACACAGAGGTGGGTGACGCGGCGGCACAACAAAGCACACAGTTTGTGTGTGTGTGTGTGTGGTTTTAGAGGCCAGCCGAGCACCAGGGAACATCAGATACACTGGACATGAAACGAGGTACTGTGTGGGTACAGTGTCACATGCATATTCAGCGACCAAGAGTAGAAGAACCAGACGTGTATAACCATGCTCGTTTTTGTTGTTGTTTGTTTTTTCTTTTTAACCCCACCCTGAAGACCTAACCATTTCCCTCTTTCTTTTCCGACTGAAACAGAACGAAATACCCCCCCACCCCCTACCCCCTAACACACACACACACACACACACAATCTCCTTACCCCATCCTCCTCCCTCAACCCCCACCCCCCTCTCCTACTCCCTTACAAGTTTGCCTCGCTCGAAGAGACAGATACAAAGGAACAGCTTATCTCGTCCCATCTGTATTGACCGGAATCCTCCCCCCTCCCTCCTTTACCCAACTCCTCCAACACCCTCACTTCCAACGCACGCACGCACGCACGCACACACACAAACACACACACATACACACGCGCGCACGCACGCACGCACACACACACACACACACACACACACACACACACACACATTCACAAATACGCGCGCACACACACACACACACACACACACACACACACACACACACACACACACACACCACCGCACACACATACACACACACACACTCTTCTCTCTCTCTCCCGCGTACACACACACACACAACACAACACACACACACACACACACCACACGCACGCACGCACGCACGCGCACGCACGCGCGCGCACGCACGCGCAGCGCGCACGCACGCACGCACGCACGCACGCACGCACGCAACGCACGCACGCACGCACGCACGCACCCACGCACACACACACACACACACACACACACACACCACACACACACACACACCACACACACCACGTACGTCGTCAATACGTGCTGAACCTTCAAAGTGCTATAGGCTGTTTCACTTTCAGGTAAACATCCCTCCAAGTTCTCCATTTCAGGATGCTGTTAAGTTTCAGGACCCTTAGCGAGAGCCTCACACAATTTCCTTTCCCAGCCTCCTGATCTGGAGGTAGCCGCTGACAAATACTGCATCTACTAAGGCATCATCTCGGCACCATTGCATGAGCACTCAAACTTCACCTCTGACAGGGTACCGTCTTCAAAGAATCGCCATCAATCGCCAGACAGAAAATTCATGGTTAAGAAGCTTTCCTAGCTCTCTACCAGCCTGCTCATGTTTTGCATAAAAACAGAAACAGAAGTATGAACTGAAAAAACTGAAGATCACCTACACTGACCAGTGTCCATGCGGCACTGGACCCCAGACCCCTGAACATGTCCTCCTGCGCTGTCCTACTTACGCAGCTCTACGACACAAAACCTGGCCGGGGGAAGCGGAGTTACAGGCGCAGCTTTGGGGAGCCCGTTCTGACCTGGAGAAGACCGCGGGCTTCATCATGGCGGCCGGGTTACAAGTCTGACGCATCCAGCTTCAATCGAATGCAGAAGAAGAAGAAGAACTGAAAAAAGCTTATTCTCCCCCCCCCCCCCCCCCCCCAAACTTAATTTGAAGCACTTGATAATTTACGACTTCGTTCTGGCGGCGATCTCACACACACACACACACACACACACACACACACACACACACACACACACACACACACACACATAGACCGTGTACCGAACATTTCAATTCAAAAGAGAAAAAAATAAAAAAGGAAAGAAAAGCACCAGACAAACACAGAATCATAGCAACGAACACCGTATTTCCAGTGGCATGCAAGACCATTGTGTGGAGGTCACTACAGATATCTCTTAGTGGTGGCCGAAATGCACATCAGCCGTACGATGGCCACCACATTGGTCACAGTACACATGCAGTGAACAGCCACCACATTGGTCACAGTACACATGCAGTGAACAGCCACCACATTGGTCACTGTGCACATGCAGTGAACAGCCACCACACTGGTCACAGTACACACGCAGTGAACAGCCACCACATTGGTCACTGTGCACATGCAGTGAACAGCCACCACACTGGTCACAGTGCACATGCAGTCACACACCCCCTGCTCTAGTGCGATTGCACAGTCGCTGTCACCTCTTTGAACACCTCTTGCCATCCGTGTCACTTGGCTGATTCTCTCCATACTATAGATACAAACGAAAACATCGTCATCATCATTATCGCCATCATCATCATCATCATCATCACCATCCTACCTCCGACCCCCCCCCCCCCACCCACTCCATCCCCTACCCTCGCGGTCTCCGAAACAACACAGAGGATACAGTTCCAGTTACAGCTTTTGTATTTGTTGTTGTTGTTGTTGTTTAATAAATGGTCTCGAGGTGTCCCGCAAAGCTAATCTTTGTCACTTCCTGCATATTGTATCTGTTCTTTCCCTGTTTTTGCATGTTTTAAATTTTATTTTGTACGTTCCAGGATGTTGTTGCCTGTTTTTGTGTGTGTGTTCATTGATAGCATATTTTCAGTCTTTGTCAACGTCCGGATGCTGTTGCGAATTCGAGTCCTAAAGGCACCAAAACGTAAAAATGCTCATTTTAGCTGCCCCTCTTCAATGTACTGTCTTTCCGGTGGTTTAATGCAGTGAGAAAGGTCACTACCTTCATTGATTCTCCTTGGGTATAGTTAGGTCCCCAAATGACCTTAGTTGAGTGTGGACGAGGAAAAATAGATCCCTACCCTCTTTGATTCTCCTTGGATAGAGTTTATCCCATCTGCCAAATGACCTTAGTTGAGTGTGGACGGTGAAAAATAGATCCCTACCCTCATTGATTCTCCTTGGATAGTTCATCCCCATCTGCCAAATGACCTTGGGTGGGTGTGGACGGTGAAAAATTGATCCCTACCCTCATTGATTCTCCTTGGATAGTTCATCCCCATCTGCCAAATGAATTGTGAGTGTGGACGGTAAAATGATCCAACCCTCTTGATTCTCCTTGGATAGTTCATCCCCATCTGCCAAATGACCTTGGTGGGTGTGGACGTAAAAATGACCCTCCTCATTGATTCTCCTTGGATAGTTCATCCCCATCTGCCAAATGACCTTGGGTGGGTGTGGACGATAAAAAAGTAGACCCTTCCCTCATGAGTCTCCTTGGATAGTTCATCCCCATCTGCCAAATGACCTTGGGTGGGTGTGGACGATAAAAAAGTAGACCCCTTCCCTCATCGAGTCTCCTTGGATAGTTCATCCCCATCTGCCAAATGACCTTGGGTGGGTGTGGATGATAAAAAATATAGACCCCTTCTGCCAAATGACCTTGGGTGGGTGTAGCACGTGAAGACAGTACGGAACTAACAACTGTTGTTGACCAACCTCTCTGTCCTTCATTTCCCTTCACCGTACCCCGACAGTCTGGGATAGTTCTCTTCATGTTGTGTGTGTGTGTGTGTGTGTGTGTGTGTGGGGGGGGGGGGGGGGGTATTTTTTCGTTTTTCGTGTTCCTCCCCCGTGCAGCGATCACTAGTGCATTAGTGCTACTTTCTGGTGCTGCGTTCTATGAAAGTAAAGCACAAGATCTCTCGAAAGCATCTTATCCCCATGACCTGGACATGACCCGGAGTACTGTTTTCAAATTAATCTATCATACTCCATGTTTTACATGCATAATAAAACCGGATTTAAAGAGAAAAAAAAAAGGGGGGTGGGGGGGGGGGGGGGGGGGAGGGAGGCGGCGAGGGAGCGCACAAATAAACACTGACAAAAGTTTACTTTAATCTTCAGAACAACACAGTCTCGAATGATGCTGTTTATGAATAACTGTTGCATCAACGTCCAAATGTCATGTTAGGGAAGTCGTCACAAGTAATACACCATAAGTGTCACTGTTTGCCCAGGGGAAGGCCGTCACATAGTGAATACACCCATAGTGTCACTGTCTGCCAGGGGAAGTCTCCATAGTGAAACACCCATAGTGTCACTGTCTGCCCAGGGGAAGTCGTACACATTTAGTGAAACACCCATAGTGTCACTGTTTGCCAGGGAAGTCGTCACATGATCATCATTTGTTGAAACACTCAATAGTGTCACTGTTTCTGCCCAGGGGAAGTCGTCACATGGATAACCCATAGTGTTCACTGTTGCCCAGGGAAGTCGTCACAATAGTGAAATACACCCATAGTGTTCTGTCTGCCCAGGGGAAGTCGTCACGTGATATTGTGAAACACCCATAGTGTCACTGTCTGCCCAGGGGAAGTCGTCACATAGTGAATACACCCATAGTGTCACTGTCTGCCCAGGGGAAGTCGTCACATAGTGAATCACCATAGTGTCACTGTCTGCCCAGGGGAAGTCGTCACGTGATCATTTAGTGAACACACCCATAGTGTCAATTTGCCAGGGAAGTCGTCACATAGTGAATCCATCCATTGTGTCACTGCCCAGGGAAGTGGTCACGTGATCAGATAGTGAATCCACCAATAGTGTCACTGTCTGCCCAGGGGAATCGTCACGTGACATTTAGTGAACACACCCATAGTGTCATTATTTGCCCAGGGAAGAATGTACATAGTGAATCCATCCATTGTGTCACTGCCCAGGGGAAGTGGTCACGTGATCTGATAGTGAATGCACCGTAGTGTCACTGTCTGCCCAGGGGAGTCGTCCACATACGTGGAATCACCCATAGTGTCACTGCCCAGGGGAAGTGCAGTACAATAGTGAATACACCAAGTGTCACTGCCCCAGGGGAAGTCGTCACCATATGAATACACCCATATGTACTGTCTGCCTAGGAAAATCGTCACATAGTGAATCCACCATGTGTCATGCCTAGGGGAAATGGTCACGTGATCTAGATAGTGAATACACTTCATAGTGTCACTAGTTCCCAGGGTAAGTTGTCACATAGTGAATACACCCATTGTGTCACTGCCAGGGAAGTGGTCACGTATCAGATAGTGAATACACCATACTGTCATGCCCAGGGGAAGTCGCAATATGAAACACCCAATGTTACTGTCTGCCTAGGGGAAGTCGCACATAGTGAACACATAGTGTCACTGCCCTAGGGAAA
>CM031622.1:28829591-28857091 GCA_018398815.1 Conus ventricosus | reverse complement strand
ACGCTTTGATATCAGAACTAAGTATTAACACCCCCACTGAACGCTTTGATATCAGGAACTAAGTATTAACACCCCCACTGAACACTTTGATATCAGGAACGAAGTATTAACACCCCCACTGAACGCTTTGATATCAGGAACGAAGTATTAACAACACCCCCACTGAACACTTTGATAACAGGAACTAAGTACTAACACCCCCCACTGAAACACTTTGATAAACAGGAACTAAGTACTAACACCCCACTGAACACTTTGATAACAGGAACTAAGTGTTAGCACCCCCCACTGAAGACTTCGATATCAGGAACAGTATTAACGCCCCCCACTGAACACTTTGATATCAGGAACTAAGTATCAACACCCCCCACTGAACACTTTGATATCAGAAACTAAGTATCAACACCCCCCACTGAAAACTTTGATATCAGGAACTAACTATTAACACCCCCACTGAAACTTTGATATCAGGAACTAAGTACTAACATCCCCACTGAACTGGACGACTTGGTTGAGCCGAAGCAGTCTGCACATAGGGATGTTTTTCGTCAGTTTTCATAACATCTTGTCTTTCCTTCTGCGACTATTAATAAATCTGCTTATTCATTCATCCGTGTATCAATTTATTTATTCAGTGTTTTAATTTTTCAGTTTCTTTTTGTCCCCCCCCCCCTCCCCTATTTCTTTCCTCCATTGTGTTTCACTAGTTTACGTCATCTTTCTGAATTCGTGGTAGAATTTCTCTGTCCTTTCTATCATCAATTTTTATTCATGTCATTTTCATTTCTTTCCATCATTTCTATTTTTTCTATTTTGTTTAAAGGTACATGGTTTGGGACTCATATTGAATAAAAAAAAAAATTAAAAAGAAAAAAATGCTTTGACAGACGCATCTCAGCATCGCATCAAACATTCAGAACCCATTTGAAACTACATGAAACGGCCTTTTTTCTCCGGCCCTCATCCTTCCATTTGTTCTGTTCTTGTCGTTTTTGTTTTTGTTTTTCTTTCTTTTTAAAAAAAAAAAATTAATTAAGTGATTCTATTTCTGTATCCGATTACTCAGGAACGTACATGACTGCGTTCATAGATTAGAATGCTTTGGCATGTTTTGTGTTTACGCCTGTAAACTTAGTTTACTGTTTGTGTGCTTTTATGGGGGTTTGAGCTATTGAATTCATTGTTATTTCATAATTTTATATATTAATAATAAAAATAATGATAATAATAATTATATTATAATGATAATTATTATTACGATCGTCATCATCACCATTATCATCATCATTATTATCATTGCTATTATACTTACCTTAACTCTTACTGATTGTATCATCATCTATCATGGTCTTACATCATATCATTATCATCATCATATACCTCATTATTATTGTTATAATTATCAACTTATAGCAACAACACAGTCTGATGTACAGACGAGGTCTGTCGAAAGCTCTAAGTAAATGCTATTTCCCACTGAATGACCTGTCTAAATCTGGTATCATTAATTATTATTATGATGTTATTATGATTATGTATTCATTATTTTATTGTTATTATTGCTGTTCATACATCATCATCATATTAAATCATTATCGTCATTGGTCAGTGGTAGTATAATAATCAAAATCACATCATGATTCCTTTATTATGATGTTACAACATTGTAGAGTAGACAGAAATCAACGTTTGATGTGAACTACACATGGCGACGCAGAGGGATAAAGAAACTTGCGTTGTATGACAATTTACCTTCATTAACTACTTGTAAACAAACTCATGTACATACTTGTAAACAAACCTCATTAACATCTTGTAAACAAACCTCATTACATACTTGTAAACAACCTATTAACTACTTGTAAACAAGAGACATTAACACTACTGTAAACAACGAAAACATAACTTCTGTAGAACAATACCTCATTAACATACTTGTAAACAAACAACAAAAAAAAAAAAAAATAGTGCGCAGTCCTTATGTGACACTGTCTCTCCAATATCGCTGCTCCATTTCAAATTAAAATAGCTGTGACCAGATTCGAGGGGATTTGTTTTCAAATGAAAGTTACAGAACTTAGAAATTATTTCCATTTTTCGAATATTTTCCCCTCATCGATTTTTAATGTAAACCTATTGTCCAATTTTCACAGTGTTTGTGGTCAGTTGCTCTGCATATAGATGTGATGGTATAACTACCAAGATTTCTGTATGATTAAAGCGAGATGAGTGAAGGAGTGAGAAAACGATAAGAGATGTCAGGTCTAGATTTCCTTTTCTCCCCCTTATTACTAACTGTACCGTATAGTGGGCTTATTTGACCATTCATACTCTCCATTGAGCTGACACACATAACCAGATCATTCACATACGGAGAGAGAGAGAGAGAAGAGAGAGAGAGAGAGAGAGAGAGAGAGAGAGAGAGAGAGAGAGAGAAAGAGAGAGATAGAGAGAGAGAGAGAGAGAGAGAGAGAGAGGACATGTTATGCCTGTTCATATGCAACTGTTTGAAACAAACGATGGTGATCATCTGTGAGCAAAGCCTTACAATGGTGAAACCAGTTCTATGACACTTTAAGAACGGGTGAACGGAAAACAAGGAAATAAAAAAACACACCGTAAACAAACAACAAAACATCAATGGAAATGACAAAAAAGGGGAGGGGGAGGGGGGGTGGGGTGGAATAGCGGGCAGGAACAAAGTACGTGCGCGTAGAGGGGAGGAGAAGGGAGGGGGAGGAGGAAGCGGGAAGGGGGAAAGGGAGGGGTGGCTCTGGATACATTCAGGATTGTACATCTGCATCTACATTTTCAGAAGTGACAGAAGAAGAAGAAGAAAAGTCCTCCACGACCACCGCCCCAGCACCATCAACAGCGAAGAGCAGAACGCGCTGGAAGACGGCATCTGTAGACGTCGTCAGGGATGGACGACTAGACTTACGAGCCTCAACCATGGGCAGAGCCATTACGACCAAGGTTCACACACCTTGAGGGCAGTTTTTGTGGAAGTCAAACACTTGACTGAGATGACTGCTAACACCTGGATCTAACCTCTCGCTGAATATACATCCAGACAAAGGAAAGGTCGACTTTTTTGGGGGGCGGGGGTAGGGGGTGGCAGTGGCGGGACTCCAACCTCCTTCCCCCCCCCCCCCCCTCCCCCAATCCTTTTCTTTTCTCGTATTTACTTTTTTTTAATGGGTCCTCCATCCTCTTATTGTTTTTACCCACTTTCTTATTCTTTTCTTTTTCTTTTTTCTTTCTTTCTTCCTTTTTCTTGCGCTTTATGAACTCTTACTCACCATGCAAAATCTGTCTGTCCTATTTCCGATGCACATTCTCAAGCGAATTTGAACATTTTAATGTTTGATACAGAAGCGGCTGGTTTATTGATGTGCTAATGTATGGTGCACTGACACATTCATTCCGTTTGTGACGACAAAGAAAAAGAGAATGAGAAACAGAAAGAAAGAAAGACAGACAGACACAAAGAAAGAAAGAAAAAAGAAAAAAGAAAGTAAGAAAGCAAGAAAAAGAAAGAAAGAAAGAAAGACGGAAAGAAAGGGAAGAAAAACAAAGAAAGAAAGAAAAAAAAAAGAAAGAAAGAAGAAAGAAAGGAAGAAAAGAATGAAAAGTGGACTTTGATCACATGTCAAAGTCTTCACTCCAGCAGGAGTTACCTACACAATCTTCATGTGACCGTTGTAACGATCCCCAAGTGGAGACACGTGTCCTTAAACTCCAACAACATTCATACATCACTTCCTTTTTCTCTCTGGGAATAAAACATTCATACATCAGTCAGTCCCACTTTCTCCCTGGGTGGAAAACATTCGTACATCACTCCACTTTCTCTCTGGGTGGAAAACATTCATACATCACTCCCACTTTCTCTCTGTGTGGAAAACATTCATACATCACTCCCTCTTTCTCTCTGGATGGAAAACATTCATTCATCACTCCTTCTTTCTCTCTGGGTAGAAACATTCATACATTACTACCCTTTTCTCTCTGGGTGGAAAACATTCATTCATCACTCCCTCTTTCTCTGGATGGAAAACATTCATACATCACTCCCTCTTTTCTGGATGGAAAACATTCATACATCACTCCCTCTTTCTCTGCGTGGAAAACATTCATACATCACTCCCTCTTTCTCTGCGTGGAAAACATTCATACATCACTCCCTCTTTCTCTGGATGGAAACATTCATAGATCACTTCCTCTTTCTCTCTGGGTGGAAAACATTCATAGATCACTCCCACTTTCTCTTTGGATGGAAAACATTCATACACCACTCCCTCTTTCTCTCTGGGTGGAAGACATTCAAACATCACTCCCTCTTTCTCGGGGCTGGGTGGAAAACATTCATATATCACTTCCTCTTCTGTGGGTGGAAAACATTCGTACATCACTTCCTTTTTCTCTCTGGGTGGAAAACATTCATACATCACTCCCTCTTTCTCTCTGGGTGGAAAACATTCGTACACGACCCCCTCTTTCTCTGGAAGGAAAACATTCATACATCACTCCCATTTTCTCTTTGGATGGAAAACATTCAAACATCCCTCCCTCTTTCTCTCTGGATGGAAACATTCATACATCACACTCTCTTTCTCGGGGCTGGGTGGGAAAAAGCATGTGTAACTGCTTAGCTAATTATCCTGGGAAAAATAAAATTTCGTTCGTTCATTCGTTCTTAAACAACATACACCCGATCATTTGAGGTTATGAAATCGAAAGTTCGAGAAACATGGCGTATGTAGCCCAGCAAGTGAACAAGCAGGGAATATTCCAGAATTCTGAGAATCATGATGTAGTATTGCCGGTCGAAACGGATGGAAACTTCAGGAACGTTGACAACGTTGATAGCTGATCAACATGCTTGGAACATTCATGAAAACTCCAGACCCATGACGTAGCACAACAAATCGGAGTGTATAAAACATTCTAAAAACATTTTCTGGAACCGTCTGGTGACTTCTAGCACTGTCGGGATGGGGCTAGGATTCTTCTTCTAGACTTATTTCGTCGTTTACATCATCTGGTAAACTAACGTCACGTGGGAAATTGAAACGTCTGACGAAAATCTCTCTCTTGCTCTGTGTGTGTGTGTGTGTGTGTGTGTGTGTGTGTGTGTGTGTGTGTGGGTGTGTGTGTGTGTGCGTTGTGTGTGTGTGTTCGCAAACTCGATCTGTTTGCGCAGACACAGGTAATCTAAAAACCAAGCGAAACTAGACCACCATGAAACACCCAGTGACCTTCCGTCGGTGACCTTTTGCTCCCGGGAGGAGAAACCCTAAGGAAATGAACGAAGATTTCTGAAAGGGCCGCCTGCAGAGGTTTGAGGAGATGAGGAAAGAAAGAGTGCACACCAAAGAAGAACTAGAGAAATGGTCGATTGGTTGATGTCTTTTAACTATAGTTTATACTGTTCGATTTTGTATACAATTTAAAACATAGAAATATGAAATAAAAAAGAACTACAGAAATACGTGCAGTTTCTGATATACACACGGCAAGTCTAGTTGGTACATTAATCTTACAATTCAATTCATGTTACTTAATATAGACAAGCCGACCACAAGGGACCAACCATATTAGCGTTGTCATCTCGTCACACTCAACCTCTGCAGATTTCGACAAAAAAAGAAAAAAAAGCTCACATATATCGAAAGTCATTAAAACAGCTTTTCTGAAAACAAGTTGAAATTGTTTTAGAATATTTCTTCCGTAAAATCCTAGATCAGACGATTTTTTTTTATTTGTTTCAGGAACTAAAACGTCACATCAGATGGGAAATCCCTGAACAAGATCTTCATGGAAACTGCTGTAAAGAGTTTCTATCTGACTTCATGTGAGCCCCAACACTCTATGAGAACAGTTTTATAGTGAGTGGTACACTGCTCTATGGCTGTGAAACATGAACAGTTTACCAGCGTCACTCCAGAAACTGAACCATTTCCACACCACCTGCCTCAGAAGATTCATGGGCATTAAGTGGCAAGATAAGATTCCGGACACTGAAGTCCTCACTTGTGCTGGCCTGCCCAGCATCTTCACCATCCTGCTGCAGTCACAGCTTCGCTGGGCAGTGTTCACGTAGTTCGCGTGCCAGACCATCGGCTGCCAAAGAAACTATTGTTTGGCGAACTGCAACAGAGCAAACGCTTCATGGAGGCAGAAGAAGCGTTTCAAGACAGACTCAAATCCTCCTGAAGGCCTTCAACATCAGCCACACAACATGGGAGCAGACTGCCCAGACAGAGACGGGTGGTCGATCAGCTGTCCGCAAAGGTGCAGAGACCTGTGGAAAGTAACAGAATTGCTGCAGCTGAGCAGCGCAGGATGATCAGGAAGATCAGTGTCAACAGATCTCCCAGCTGCCGTCACCATCCCCTGTCCGTACTGTGATAGATCTTTCCGGCGCAGATCGGCCTGACCAGCCATCTACGCACTCACCCCCGATCCCAGGATGACTAGATGGTCTTCGTCGTCTCGACGGACAACAACCCACACATGAAATGCACTAATGGAGCTTCTTTGCTTTAAAGAGATACAAATGAGAGTAAAAGGACAATGTATGCCAGCCCACATGCAGTTTTGAGCAATAAACCCCACTCGCCTACTCAGTCACTAATTCACTCTTCAAAGTAACGGAACGGAAGCCCTCGGACGATTAGAAGCATGGACTTAACCATTTTTTTTAAATTTTACATTCACCTTCAGCTAACTGGTTGTAAACACGAGGGCCTCGGACGATTTAGAAGCATGGCTTAACCATTTTACATTCACCTTCAGAATTGGTTGTAAACACCAGGAAATCGTAAGTTTGAGAACAGAAAAAAGTGTACTGAGTTTGCTGAGCAATGCATTCAAAGGATCCATCTTAGGACTGCTCATTTTGCTATGCTGACAAAATATTGTAGCAGGCTCAATCAAGAAAGACTGTCTCTAATTTGGTACGGAGAAAGGTCAATGTAAAAAGCCTCCACTGCAAGGAACGGCTGTATTTGCTGTGCGGGCAGGTAAACGCGAGAGGCTCCACTAGAAAGAACCGTTCTAGTTTGCCTACAGCGGTGAGATAAGTTTAAAAAGCCGTTTTTATCTTGCTGCGTGGTGAAGCGAAAGTAATGGGTTCTCCTTTTGAAAGAACCGCTCTAGTTCGCTACGCGGAGAGATCAATGTAGAATGATCGATTGGGAAAAAAACAACAACTTTACAGTGTTACAAGGAGAGATACATGCAGAATGATCGACTGGGAAACAGCAACTTAACAGTGTTACAAGGACAAGTGAATGTAAAAGTCTTGACTTGAAAGAACCTCTATATTGTCAGACAAGGAAAGGTGACAATCAAATCCCATATCTTGAAAAAAATTATCTAAACAAAAATTTTGGAAACGGGAATGTAAAATGCCATACTCTGAAAAAAAGGGGAAAAAACCCTATGTCTTTAGTGCAGTGAATTTAAAGTGTCATACCGTGAAAGAACCTGTTCTGAGACTATCACATGTAAATGTACATTTCATACCCAGAGGAGAGAGAGAGAGAGGAGAGAGAGAAGAGAGAGAGAGAGAGAGAGAGAGAGAGAGAGACGATGCTAATAATTATGTAACTATAAATCCATACCCTGACAGAACTTATTTTCAGCGTTGACATGTGAATATAGATACCCTGAAAGGATTTCTTTTTTGAGACGATGACAAGGGAATGATAAATGCCACACTTTGAAAAGGACCTATTCTTAGATAATGGCATATGAACAAAAATGCCATATCATGAAAGGATCTTGTTAGAGACACTGACATGGAAATACAAATGCCATATTATAAAGAACCTGGTCTGAGATGAAGACATGTGAACTCAAATGCCGTTCCTTGAAAACACCTCTCCAGGTAGAGAAGATAGGTGGCTCCAAACCCTGAAAAAAATTCTATTTTGATCATGAGGGCCCAGAGAGGTGGAACTAACCTGTTTTGTTTTGTACAAAGGTATGAAAGGAAATCCTAAATGCGGTAGGAAACAGTGAACAGGAATTAACAAACACGTAGGGCAACTCTTGCTCCTCTTGATCAAATATTTACATGCCCGTAACTGCAAACGAATGCTTCTTACGACACCAAATCGCCTGTGTTGTCGTTTCTGCGAGGCGATTTGGTTTCGTAGGCAAGCATTCGTTCGGAGTTACGGCCTGTAGTTATTTCATCATAGCAGCAAGAGTTGTCCTACTTGTTTGTTATTTGCACACAGGTCATACAACATGTATAACCAGGGATTCCCTCTATCCAACCCGCACACAGGTCAATACAACATGTATAACCAGGGATTCCCTCTCTCCAACCCCACTTTATTTTGCTATCTAAACGTAAATCTGCGATATATTACCGGGGAAGAACGTTTTTTTTTATTTTGACACGGGGAGATGGGGGAAACACACACACACACACACACACACACACACACACACACACACACACACACACACACACACACTTCAATTCAACGGAGAAGAAGTCATACTGTCGACAAGAGTAGAAGTAATATAAAATGCTTCTGCTGGAAAACAGCTGTTTGGTTTGTTATGAACGGAGGTAAACATAAAGTGCTCTACCTGGAAAACCTCCGTTTAGCCCCGAACAGGAGCAATAAGACAATTACACTGCGAACATCCTCGCCACTGTGAAGTGAGGGTGATCTCGATCTGTATGCAGTCAACGTGATGCTGCACTGTTCAGAGTGGTAAAAGAAAAAAACAAACAAAAAATTAAAATCCCAGTGTCTATAGAGTCTGCTTTCAACGTCACGAATTTAGACCATAAACCCCGTGGTATCTGGCTCGGTATTTTCACTGTGATTAAGTTACTTTTCTTTCTTTCTTCCTTTTTTTTTTTTTTTGGTTAGTTTTCGTTAATGTGCACTGCAAAATATTAGATACTAAATGGCCGCCATTTTGCTGATTAGTCATGCAGCCCTAGATTATTGTCTGTTACAACATGTAAGGTACGAAAGGACCGCCATTTTGCTGATATAGACATGTAATATAAAAAAAAGTCGTGTCCATCGTAGCAATGATCGTCATTACCATCAACACAAACGTCGTCGATGTAATTGTCGTCATCATCGTTTCCTTCATGGTTTTCGTTGTCACCGACACCATCATGACCATGAGCGCCACTGGAGTACTCAATAACAGTGCCCCCCACACAGTAGCGATCACAATCTTACGTCAGAAGGTGGCGTGGGACCTAACATGGGACGACCACTGCGAGAACACTGAAGAATAGACGTATTTTGGATTAAACACACACACACACACACACACACACACACCACTACCACCACCACCACCAACTGTGAGGACGGGACAAACTGCTGTCTCTGATCTTGAGGTGAGTAAAGTGCCGACAGCTCTTTCTACCAATTGCGGACGTTACTATTTTTGGATTCATGGAGGACAAAATGACGTCTGTGCATAATTAAAAAAGATTTCCTTGTTACTAGTAGCCTGGCGTGCAACATTCACAAAGTTTGTTGGGAACATGAGGAAGATTTTCAACGGCCAGAAACTATATCGTTTAAAATTCGCCTTATTTTTTTGGTCTCTGTTTATCTATAAGATGTTAATACATGAGTTGTGCTGAGTGATCCGCCGCCAATTCTGTACACTTGTCTGCGATTGGTAGACAAAGCCGCTGGAATTTAGTTACTGAATGCAGAAGAACGTTGCTTATGCACTTGTATGCGTGAGAGAGAGAGAGAGAGAGAGAGAGAGAGAGAGAGAGTAGGAAGGGGGTGGGGGTGGGGGTGGGGGAGTTGGCCGTGAAAGAAGTCGAAGAAGAAGACGTGCAGTTGTCATCTCGAACGTCCGTGCAGTACCTGACCATGGGTCGTCCCAGTGTCACTGACATTTCCCAACACCGTCTGTTCTGTCCGGCAGACTTCCCCACACAAACCACCGACAGTCAAACCTCCGGGACATGCAGACACCTTCACAGTCTGGCATTCATATAACCAACTGAAACAGGCTACTAGCGGTAGGCATTGGACTCCCACCCCCACCCCCACCACCAGCAACAGCAAAAACACTACCTAAATGAAACCAGATAATTTAAGAAGCAGTCGTTTCATGTTTCGGTTTCTGACCCAGCAACACAGTATTTGAAATGCACACAGGGATCCATCTCCCCCCCCCCCCCCCCATCCCCATACCTCCATTGCACTTCGTGACGTTTTGAGAATATCATTATTCTTTGGTCTTACATGTGTTTGTTCCCGAACAGAACCCCGTTCCACACAGGATTTCTCTTATAATAACAATAATGTGTAAGTCATACATCGTTATTCCCGCCTGAACATTCCCCGCTGTGACATGACACTCACGTTACACACAGAGATGAACTGGACCAGGCACGAACAACAGCCGTAGGATCAGTGTTCTGACCAGGGGCCGTACTCATATGTCGTCGGTAAATTTACTTCTACAACGAGATTAACTCCTGGTTACAAACCCTGTGGGTTCAGCGCATTCTACTTTCGTAGCTACATCCTCTGGGTTTTGTCTCGGTTTCTACCCACGAAGTATCTAGAAAGTAAAAGGTGAAGGTCAGATAAAAAAGAGGGATTCCCTCCTTCTGCGCATGTCTTGAATAACCCCTAACCTTCTGCGCATGCCCACAAACACGATGACACATACAGACACAAAGACTGAAAAAGCAGCTGAACTAAAATAAGTTTGATAAAACTATTGAAAGGCCATAAGCTTGATGAAGTCACACTCACACGCACACACACACATACACACACTGACACAAAGTAACAGTGACACACACAGGCACGGAGACAGATTTAGCCTACACACACACACCATGAGCTAAGCCAATTATCGTAGCAGACGAACTTGGGAGCTACAGACACACTTGTAGAGCAGGGGGCCGAGTTCCGTATCTCAGGCTGTGCAAATCAAATTCAGTGTCTTCTTGGAGAGTGTCTGTCAGCTGGAAGATGTTGTGACGACGAAATCTTAACTTTGCGTGAAGTTCGTCATCACTGAACGTGTCCAATGGCTTTGTTTTGATCTAACCCACGGCGAACTCATGCCTTACCCTCGTTGTACGTTACTCACCCCTCACCCACTGCAAACCACGAGGTTAAAGATTACTCTCGACATATGGATCTGCAAGTAACGGACCTTCGAGCTTACAACGAGGCAGTAGGTCACTTCCCCATTACCGACGACATGTAAGTACGGCCCCAGGAGAGCTCTGGAGCAGAACTTGGGCTTGAGGAAGCACATTCTCAAACCACAGGCGGCTATCCTCACACATCCTGAACAACAGACCTCAACCAACGTTTTCTGCATGAACACGTAGAGTTCAGTCCTCTCAGTGACAGGAGCAACATCCAATCCTAAACAAACATACATTAAGTGAAATCAACAAACACGATAAACATAAAAAACACCAGTGCAAATAAACAGTTATTTGTGACTCATGAACATCAAAACAGAGATACCAAATATCTGACCTTGGAAGTAGATTAAACAATGCCAAAAATGAATGTGAATACACGGACTTAAGAACATGGTTATAAGGAAGGTTTGGACAACGTAGGTACGCCTCCTAACTTCAAACACAGTTCACGAATAAGTCACGAGGCAAGAATCGTTCACACACTTATAGACACACACAAGCATGCACATCATCTGCGCAATGATATCCTTTCGTACCTGCTCGTAACAGCACAACAAACAACAAAGACTGACACACACACAGCATATGGTTTCCAATTGATACCGAAAACAATCTATACTATAGCGATTGACCGCTACCCGGACATTGTGCACCTGTCGGTCTGGGCCGTATCATTCACATCAGTGACAACAGGCACCAATGTGACACACAAGTAAAGGCATGCAGTCACATACTCATACTGGTCATCCAGCCGTACTGGTGTTTCTTCTTTGAACATAGTACCTAAAAGTATACGTCGAGGTCAAATCCTCCACGGCAAGTCTTAAGTAAGGAAACTAGCATGCGATATTCATTCGTCAATTATTTGCGTTTGAACGTAAACAGTAATTGCACAACATGCACAGCACACTCACCCGCAGTTCAACACACAGCAGCTGGAGGGTGGTGTTTTTCGCGGTGGGCTCTGCAGTCATGAAATACGGGCTGGTACACCCATGGGGATGCTACTTTAAGGCTGTTATGAGCTGCATCCTGTAGTCTGATTTACCTCTGTTCAGGAGCAGTTTGTCCCTTGATATCTTAATGGAGTGTCCTTGCGTGCCGACCCATCGTCAACACAGCACAGGCCTCCAAGGTGGTAAGGACTGCTCTAAAGGCAGGTGAAGACAGTGCTTCTCTGGGTCCTCCCCACCCTCGTGGGTGTTTTTTTTTCTTTGCCTTAACTAGGCTTTCCCTTGAATATCAGTGTAGAAAACCCACTTGACCACAGGGAAATCCTGTTGACATGGAAATGATACAACTTATTGATTCTCATTGAGGGACATAAGACGTATGGCGTAAAGCTTGTGTGTCTGGAGTGGCCTGTCTTATCTGTCCGTGGCAGTCGTGGTGGTCTTGGGGTGCCGAGTCCAGCTGGAGGGTGTGTTTTTTGCTGGTGGCTCTGCAGTCATGAAAACGCTGTACACCCAGTGGATGCTACTTAAAGGCTGTTTATGAGCTGCATCCTGTAGTCTGATTACCTCGTTCAGGAGCAGTTGTGTCCCTTGATATCTAATGGAGTGTCCTGTGCGTGCCTGTACCCATCGTCAACACAGCGCAGGCCTCCAAGGGTGATACAGGACTGCTCTAAAGGCAGGTGAAGACAGTGCTTCTCTGGTCCTCCCCAGCACCTCGGGTGTTTCTTTTTCTTCCTTTCTTCTTCTTCTTTTCTTCTTTCTTCTTCATATATATATATATATAATAAATATATATATATATATATATATATATATAAAATATATATATATATATATATATATATATATAATATAATGTGTGTGTGTGTGTGTGTGTGTGTGGTGTGTGTGTGTGTGTGTGTGTGTGTGTGTGTGTTTAGTACAGTCACTGTGGGGTCTTACGACAGTTCATCGGAGTCACAGAAGTTGACACTGGCACACACCAGAGCAGCAACACACACCAGAGCTCACATGGAACCACGCCTTTCATAGCGATATTACAAGGCTGCCGACGTTTCTGGCTTTGAATCATGCCTCCAGAGCCTTCCGACTGGAAGAATTTCCGCCAACTACAGAGCAGAGTCCGCAGCTCTGCTCCATGCTGCACAAGGGTTCAGAAAGTCAAAAAACTCACCACCCAAGACTGACTGCAGATCTCTGCTGCAGGGACTTCAGAGCAACAGAAGCGAACAGCAGCTGAAAAATGAAAATAGAATAAGCTCTCCATGATCTTTCAAGACAATCCACCATTGTACTCCAGTAGATTCCATCCCACTGTGGGATCACTGGGAATGAGAAGGCTGACGCTCTGTCCAAGGCAGGCAGCAATATGAAGCAGTTGAGCCACCCGGTGACCTACAGAGAGGCCAAAACTTTTATCCACAACCAAAACCAAAACCAGAGGAAGAGAAGGCTGGATGCAGACAGTGGTGTTGATCCAATCCATCGGCTCCAGAGATACCAGCAAGCGATCCTCTTCAGACTGAGAACTGGCCAATGCCGACCGCTGAGCCACCTCAGCCGAATGAAGATTGCCCACGGAGACGAATGCCCGTGTGACACTGGCTCTCAGGCCCCAGAACACATCCTCCAACACTGTCCAGCCCATGATGTTCTACGGCCAGAGGGTGCAGAACTGCAAATGCAGCTTTGGGGCAACCGTCAAGACCTCGAGAAGACTGTGGGATTTTTTTTCCATGGCGACAGGATTGAAGATCTGACGCACAAAACAAATACACAACAACAACAACAACAACAAAATCCGCTGAGGAAGAAGAAGAAGAATCACGCCAGCGTGGCACATGACTCGCAGATCCGACCCGCCTATTCCCAATTCGCCTACTTTTTTTTATGTGCGTACACAGGCTGATACTCCTGCAGACACTCCCTGCATCGACAGGCAAGGATTAATCCCCATCTACCCAACAAAGGGAGTGGAGTTTTGAGTGTATGACCGTATTTTTAATCCCGCCATTAAGGCAGCCATACTCCAACTTCGGGAAGAATTCGCCTACTGATTCGCACCCCCCCCCCCCACTCCCCTCGCACCCCCGTGGCCTCTTGTATGTTAAATGTTTTTAACTCCTTTTGCCTTGCCCGCCATCCCTGTTTCGCAAGTTTCGTGTCCAACTTGTGGTTCTCAACCAGTATGGAAAGATGGCAAAGCATTTGCGAAGGGACTCTAGTGGGAGTATTGCAATTCTCTTTCTCTCTCTCTCTCTCTTGCTCGCTAGCTCTGCCTCTCTAGCGCGCGCTCTTTCACACACACACACACACACACACACACACGCACGTTTCTTTAAACACTTTTCACACTTGAAAAGTCAATCGAGTTTTTTGTGTGAGTGTCACGTGACAGAGTTGACCACTGCTCAACACAAAGAAAACAGGCATGAGAGCAGCGGATGCCTTACCAAGCCTACAGGTGAAACACTAACAGGTGAATCGGACCACCAACTGGGCTATAGGCGTCTTGGGAAGAGGGGAGGGGTGTGTGTGTGTGTGTGTGTGTGTGTGTGAGGAATAGGCGAATCAGAAACGGTGCCAAACAGAAACAGGTGAATTGGGATGGTACTGCAGGGGATGCCGAATTCACCTTTCAGCCGGGAAAAAAGAGAGAGAGAAAAAATGCCTAGGCATTTAGCGGCCGAGAGGACCGTGTCAGAGACTACGACACTGGACACATTATGCGAATGAAATCAGCCAAATAGCATATGGGCCGGAACAGCTCAGTGGTAGAGCGCCGGACTCGTAGTCCAGATGATCCTGGGGTTGCGGGTTCGAATCTCCGCCGCCGGGCCGTTTCGGAACCTGGGGATTTTCCCCTCGGAGTTAACATTGGTTCTGGTTCCATTTCCCATACATTCCATCGAATGAGACTAAACCGAGGTTCCGTGTGTGAACGCACGCATAACATCTTGCACACACGTAAAATCCCATCACCATCCTTTCTGAAGAGAAGGCCAGTTTGGCCGTTGGTATGGATGGCACGTTACACATTACGCGCGTCTTCCCCGAAGCTGGAGTATGGCTGCCTTAATGGGATTAAAAAAAAACCCGGTCATACACACAAAACTGCACTCCCTTTGTTGGGTAGATGGGATCAATCCTTGCCTGTCTATACAAGGAGGGTCCGCAGGAGTATCAGCCTGCGTACGCAGAGAGAGAGAGAGAGAGAGAGAGAGAGAGAGACAGAGAGAGAGAGAGAGAGCAAGCCAAAAAGCATAGTGGACAGCCTGTGTCCTTGACCTGCACCAAAATAGCAGCTTCTTTCCGAATCGAATGCGAAATGCAAGTACAGTGCCCCGTATCGGGTGGCAAGACGCATAGCGACGGATCCCTAGGCAAGAGCGGGATGATTTCTGGATGACGTTTGTAAGAAAAGACTGCTTGTGCACAACACCTCTGTCTCCCTTACCCCCCACCCTCTCCCTCCTCCCTCCAAACACAGACACATACACACACAATCACACACACACACACACACACACACCACACACACACACACACACACACACCAATTAAGTAGGAGAGAGAAGCAAAGAAAGGAGACTCGCCCACTGCTCTAACGAGCAGTTCTGACAATGGACTAAATTGTACAGACATCAACCAAGTTCAGCACACATGACACCACTGACTTCCTGCCAAGCTCTTTCGGATCGGTGATTTCGTTTTCGTTCAGAGAGAACAACAACAACAATGACCAAAAAGACAAGACATTGATGAGTAGTTTGACGAAGAAAAAAACAGAACCGTGTATCCTCAGGATCTCCCCGTCATAAACTAGTTTCTATCACTCCGCTGATACATCGACACTTTGAGCATTAGTTTGGGGGGGGGGGGGGGGGGGGTAGTAGTACGTTCACCCGCATTGTTTCAGAGGACACAGATTTTGATTCTCTCTCTCTTTTGACTTTTTCCACACTTGTACACCTCATCGCCTCTTCCTTTGGCCTCAACAGACAGATGACAATAAAATAATTGCACTTCTACATCGTTTACAAGATAATTCAAAGACCAAATAGGGAAAAAATAACGAGAGGAACAAAACAAAACAAACAAAACAAACAAACACAAATATGAGCATGTTAAGTAACAACTGTATAGTGCAGTCCATGTGTATTATAAAGCAAAGTGTGAACGAAAACATCCTACGCTATGGAATACACATCACGCTATAACACTGTACAATAATACAATGGTGTTAGTCAACCCTTCGTAGAGGTCCGTACTGACTATAATACAATATTGTTCACTTTTCTTTTGAAAACATTGGTGGGGAGGTGGGGGGTTTAGAAACCAAATCCAAATACCCTCTCAAGAACAAAGAGAGAGAGAGAAAAAAAAAACCCACTTCCCACATTTTGTGATATCAGTCGAAGATACTCAACCCCGTGGTCGAAAAACGAAACTTTTTCAGATATGGGGCAGAACGGCAAGATAAAAAGCAGCGAGTTTGTAAGAGGGGGGGGGGGGGGGGGGGGGGGGGGGGGGGGGGGGGGGGGGGGGGGGGGAGGGAGAGAGGGGAGGATGGATGAGAAAGGTCAGGGACTCGGTGGAAGAAGTGAGGAAAGAAGAAGAGGCTTGCACGGATACGACGACCTGGTAGAAGTGTAGGTCGATCTCAGTCGGATTATTGTGGTACAACGTGCGTTCTTGCGGCCTGGAACAGACACAAACTAAACACAGCCGGGCAACTCAGAAGACTGCTGAGGAACTGCCAATACTGCCATGATACTGAGCGCAGAGAGAACGTTGTTTTTATCTCTTTTCTTTTCTAGATATCCGATTCAGACTGGAAGGTATCTCGGACTTGTTGAGGCTGCGCATGCGTATCAAGTCCATATGGCGGTAGTTGGATTTCCGGTCACCACAGTAGGAGTTGGTGGTACGGTCATCTGTGGAGACAAAGAAGTCAAAGTGAAACAAGAGGGTCAGGTTGTTTCGAAGAAAACAGCATACACACAGTGTTCATCGATGTGTAATAAACACGTGCATGCATGCGTGAGTGCGAGCGTGCGCGCGTGCGTACGTGCGTGCTTGCGTGCGTGCGTGCGTGCGAGCAAGCGAGCGAGCGAGCGTGTGAAAGTGTATAATCCCAAACATAGCGTTCCCAAATACTAACAATCCAACGATCGGGGCTATTTGCTCTGGAATCCAAAGTATTTTTCATGAACCTAATTTCTTTCTCTCTCTGATAGATTCTGGATTATTTTACATGTTGGAGATATTTTCAAAGTAATCTAGACCTTCTAAGCAATTGATTTAGATCACACACACACACACACACACACACACAACACACCACACACCACACACACACACACACACACACACACGGACACACACACACATACACCGACACCCGCCGACGACAAACACACACACACACAAGAGAAGAGAGAGAGAGAGAGAGAGAGAGAGGAGAGGAGAGGAGAGAGAGAGAGAGAGAGGAGAGAGAGAGGAGAGAGAGATGGGTAAACCGACATAGCTGCTATTTCATCCTCACTCTCAACATTCCATGGGAAACCAACCCGGATGCTAGCATGGCTTTGCTAGGTCGCTTTCATGGTAGCAGTCAAGAACGGACCAGGTTCGATATTTCTTTCTTTCCTTCTTCAAAATTTATTTATTTTATATTTTTAGCTTATAGCATGATCGGAGGCGACAATCTCGCCTGTGCAGATAAATGAATATGCTCATGCCTGCTATATCTTCTGGGTGACCTAGATGTAGCGTCGTCGTAGCAATGCAGAAAGTTTAACCAGATGGTGTACCTAAACTCTTATACTGTATCTACCAGCACATTGTGTTTGCTGTTTTTGGTGTCATTATACTTAACAGAGAAGGGTCCATACGAACAGAAGGAGCTGCGCTTAGTGTTGGTACGATGATAAAGGGAGTTTCACACGTACTGACTTCTCTGGGTTCTATACTCTCGTAGTGAGAAAGGGGTGATAAAGCCAGTTTCACATGTACCTTAATAACCCGAGTTCTATGTTCCCGAAATGGGAAAGGAGTAATAAGGAGTTTCACACGTACCGACTTCTCGGGTTCTATGTTCTCGTTGTGAAAAGGAGTAATAAGGGAGTTTCACGTACCGACTTCTCCAGGTTCTATATTCTCGTAGTGAGAAAGGGGTATAAATGGAGTTTCACACGTACGGATTAATCTGGGTTCTATATTCTCGTAGTCAAAAAGGAGTTATAAAGGGAGTTTCCTCTTACCAACTTCTACTGGTTCTTATTCTCGTAGTGAGAAAGGGAGTATACATGGAGTTAAACACGTACTGACTTATCTGGGTTATTTATTCTCGTAATGAGAAAGGAGTAACAAAGGGAGCTTTCACACGTACTGACTTCTCTGGGTTCTATGTTCTCATAGTGGAGAGGAGTAATAAAGGGAGCTTCACACATACCGCCGTCTCCGGATTCTATGTTCTTGCAGTGATAAAGGAGTAATAAAAGGAGTTTCACACGTACCGCCTTCTCCGGTTCTATGTTCTTGTATGAGAAAGGAGTAAGAAGGGGTTTCACACGTACCGACTTCTCCGGGTTCTATGTTCTTGTATGAGAAAGAATAAGAAGAGAGTTTCACACGTACTGCTTCTCCGGTTGTTCTTTAAAATGGTTTCTTCGTTAGTGTGAGAAAGGAGTAAGAAAAGGGGTTTCACACGTACCAACTGCTCTGGGTTCTATGTTCTTGTATTGAAGGAAGAAGTAATAAAGGGAGCTTCACAAGTACTGACTTATCTGGGTTCTATGTTCTTGCAGTGAGAAAAGGGGTTCTATGTTCTCGTGGGGAGAAAGGAGTAGTAAAGGGAGTTTCACACGTACCGACTTATCTGGGTTCCATATTCTCGAGGTGAGAAAGGAGTAGTAAAGGGAGTTTTACACGTACGACTTATCTGGGTTCTGTATTCTCGAGGTGAGAAAGGTCTAAAAGGAGTTTCACACGTAGCGATTATGGGTTCTTTGTTTCGGGGGAAAGAATATAGGGTAACGTACCGACTTAGCTGGGTTCTTTGTTCTCGTGGTGAGAAAGAGAAAGGAGTAATAAAGGAGTTTCACACGTACCGACTTAGCTGGGTTCTTTGTTCTCGTGGTGAAAAGAAGTGATAAATGGAGTTTCACATGTACCAACATATCAGTGTTCTTTATCTTCGTAGTGAGAAAGGAGTAATAAAAGGAGTTTCACATGTACCGACTTCTCTGGGTTCTAAGTTCTCGTCGTGAGAAAGGAGTAATAAATGGAGTTTGACACATGCTGACTTACTTGGATTCTATGTTCTTGTATTGAGAAAGGAGTAATGAAGGGAGTCTCACACGTACTGACTTATCTGGATTCTATGTTCTTGTATGAGAAAGGAGTAATGAAGGGAGTTTCACACGTACTGACTTATCTGGATTCTATGTTCTTGTATTGAGAAAGGAGTAATAAAGGGAGTTTCACACGTACTGATGCTTGATATTGTGTCGGTAACTGAGCGAAGTAAACACGTACGGTGCTTGGTGTGGTAGTGATAAACCGCTCTAAACATGTACTAATAGGCCTGTATTTGGTGTTATCTTGGTAAGATGGGGAACTGCCATTGTATCAGTATAGCTGGGCTCAGTGCTGTCCCAATACTTATGGGGTCTACACACGTGTCAAAATTACTGCAGCTTGCTGCTATCGCGATGATTTAAGAAGCTACCCAGGTACCGACATAGCCATGCGTAGCGCTGTCCTGAAAACCAAGGGGGGCTACGCTCTTATGAACACGGCCATGTTTCTTGCTGTCTTGATGATTAAGGGGGCTGCCACACGTATCAACGTAGCTAGGCTTGGGTTGTGATAACGGGGACTACACACGTAGCAATGTTTCATGTTGTCATGATAATCAAGGAGACTCCACACGAACCAAAAATAGCTGTGCTAAGTGTTGTCATGACTATTAAGAGGATT
The DNA here is from genome assembly GCA_018398815.1 of Conus ventricosus. Lineage (NCBI taxonomy): Eukaryota > Metazoa > Mollusca > Gastropoda > Neogastropoda > Conidae > Conus > Conus ventricosus. The sequence continues at coordinate 28,836,958 of CM031622.1, read as the reverse complement.
AGTCGCTTATCAATAGTACAGTGTTTGATGTTAAGATAACAAAGGGACGTGCACACGTACCGACATAGCTGTGCTTGGTGTCCATGGTGAAGGAGCTGATGAAGGACTTGCGGAAGCGGTTGGCTCGTTTGCGGACGTTACCCAGGAAGGGGGCGGTGGAGATGGTGTACAGCACGGGGTTGATGGCCGAGTTCAGCGGCATCACGAAGACGCGATCCACGCATACACCTGTACCAGCACACAGTGAGGACGATGATGATGATGATGATGATGATGATGATGATGATGATGTGATGGTGATGATGGAGGATGATGGCGAAAAGAGGTGATGATGATGATGTGGTGTTGTGGTGTGATAGAGATGAATGGTGTAATGATGAGGATGATGTGAAATGGTGACTGTGATGTGATGATGATGATGTGATGTGATGGTGATGATGTGATGGTGATGGTGGTGATGATGGTGATGTGATGGTGTGATGATGATGTGATGGTGATGGTGATGGTGGTGATGATGGTGATGATGATGATGATGATGATGATGATGATGGTGATGATGATGGTGATGGTGATGATGTGATGATGGTGATGGTGATGATGATGATGATGATGATGGTGATGATGGTGATGGTGATGATGATGATGTGATGGTGATGTGTGATGTGAGTGGTGATGGTGATGATGATGATGTGATGGTGATGATGTGATGATGGTGATGATGATGATGATGATGGATGATGATGATGATGATGATGATGAGACGTCGTACACAAAGCATACACAAACCCGACCCTCCTCTACCACAATCTTTCCGCCCTCACCAATCTATACCCCTATACCCACCGCTCTCCTCCCTTACTCCTCTCCCAAAGCCCCCACCCCCACCCCCATGACGATTTCATTCCCATTCTTCCTCTCCTCATCCCACACACTCTTAAAGGAAACATTCATCGGTGAACGTGACTTACGCAGGCCAAGCTAAGGCAAAGACCTCACCAACACAGACAGACAGACGGATAGACAGACAGACAGACGAACAATGACGGACAACGACAATGACAGACAGACAGACGACAGACGGACAGACAATGACGGACAGACAGTCAGACAGACAGACGGACGTACGGACAGACAGACAATGACGGACGGACAGACAGACGATGACAGACAGGCAGGCGGACGGACGGACTGTGACGGACAGACAATGACAGACAGACAATGACGGACAGACAGACAATGACGGAAGGACAGACAGACCATGACGGAAAGACAATGGCGGACAGACAGACGGACAGAGACAGACAGACGGACAGTCCAAGACAGACAGACAGACGGACGGACGCTCACAGAGAGACAGACAAGACAGACAAGACAGACAGACACACACAGACAAACAGACAGACGGACAGACAGACAAGACAAACAGACACACACACACACACAGATAGACAGACAGACAGACATATAAGACAGCCAGCCAGCCAGCCAGCCAGCCAGACGGTGACCTCATTGCTGGAGCGGGCCCGGCCAGGGAGGCGAAGCCCAGCAGGATGATGGGCACCCAGCAGAGGAAGTCGGTCATGACGATCATCGTCATCCGGCGGGCCATGGCCGTGTCGTTCTTGGACTCGTTGCTCCGCACGGCGCTGCGCGTCTTCTTGGCGATGAAGAACATCCACAGGTAGGAGAAGAAGATGAGGAGAAAGGAGATGAAGTTCACCACTGCAGAACATCCAAAAGGTAGGAGAAGAAGATGAGGAGGAAGGAGATGAAGTTCACCACCTGCAGAACATCCAAAAGGTAGGAGAAGAAGATGAGGAGGAAGGAGATGAAGTTCACCACCTGCAGAACATCCAACAGGTTGGAGAAGAAGATGAGGAGGAAGGAGATGAAGTTCACCACCTGCAGAACATCCAACAGGTTGGAGAAGAAGATGAGGAGGAAGGAGATGAAGTTCACCACCTACAGAACATCCAACAGGTAGGAGAAGAAGATGAGGAGGAAGGAGATGAAGTTCACCACCTGCAGAACATCCAACAGGTTGGAGAAGAAGATGAGGAGGAAGGAGATGAAGTTCACCACCTGCAGAACATCCAACAGGTAGGAGAAGAAGATGAGGAGGAAGGAGATGAAGTTCACCACCTGCAGCAAAAGGTGTATGTGCACCACCACCTACACCACCCCGGGCCTTTCAAGACTAGGGGCATCCGGGTCAGCGAGTTAACCTCAACCTGTAGGGGAAGGTAAGGCTATGTTGCTTACAGCCCAGCCGACTCACCCATTTTTCTCTTTTTCCCCTGCGCACGCAGGCTGATACTCCTGCGGACACTCCCTGTAGAGACATGCAAGGATTAGGCTGTGTGCATAGTGGACCCGGACCCGGTGTAACAGCCCATTCTTACCCCTCCTCTGGAACTTACCCTGGGGTAAGTCTGGGCTAGCCTGCTTTTACCCCGGGGTCATTGTAGGACTAGCTGGAACTTAACCCCCCCCCCCCCCCCGCCTAGTTGGAACTGACCTCCCCCCCCCCCAGTCATCTACATTGTACAAGGTACACAGGCACTCAGTAGACACTAATTAGCTGTAAAAATAGTTAAAATCTCTGATATATATTAAAGTGACCGATGGTCAGTGACACTGACCACAGGTTGTCTGCTTTGCGCAAGGGTATACAAACACTCATGAGACACTGATTAACTGTAACATAGTCGAAATATCTGATTTACGTCACAGTGACCAGTGGTCAGTGGCACTAACCACCAGTCGTCTGCATTGTACAAGGTACACAGGTACTTGGGAGACTATAATTAGCTGTGAAATAGTTAAAATCTCCGATTTACGTCATAATGACCAGTAGTCAGTGGCACTGACCACAAGTAATTACATTGTACAAGGTACACAAGCACATTCGGAAACACTAATTAGCTGTTAAAATAGTTTAAATCTCCGATTTACGTCATAATGACCAGTGGTCAGTGTCATTGACCACTAGTCATCTGCATTGTACAAGCTAAGGTACACAGGTACTCAAGAGACTCTAACGGGGGGGGGGGGGGGGGGGTTTAAGTTCCAACTAGGGGGGGGGGGGTAAGTTCTAGCTAGTCCTAGAATGACCCCGGAGGTAAAAGCAGGCTAGCCCAGACTTACCCCGGGGTAAGTTCCAGAGGGGGGTAATAACGGGCTGTTACACCGGCCGTGTTTTGCACGACCGTGCGCCGTCCGTCCGGGAAACAAAACCTGCTCCGGTTTTTCCCCATACCAGCTTCCTGGCGACGGTCAAAGCCGTGCATAGTGCACCCGGCCCAACCCGTGTGATGAGAGCCGTGATCTTGCCGGTCGTGCAAACCGTACTTTCCCCCGGCCGTCCGGGTGAAGGGACCGAACTCCTCCCCTGATTTAAAATTTTTTTTTTTTTACACTTGTTATCTTTCTTTCCAACATTGACGACGAGAAACTGATCGCTGCCCTAGGCTAAGATTCATTCACACAAAGCGAAAGGCTTAAGATTCATTCACACAAAGCTAAGTTAAGATTCAATCACACAAAAATGACCATAATCATGCCAACAGAGATATTCTCTCTGCTGCTTGGGACAATATATTAAGAGAAGTGGGAGAAAATGGTAAGTAGTAAAAATGCTATCTTCTTTTTCCCCCCACCAAATGAACAAGATCATAACCAAATCTTCAGCTTTACATCCAATACGATTCATATTAATTAACTGAAAGTGCCAGTCACGGATGCATTTTCTATAAAAACTAAGAAAAAACCACATTGATTCGTAGTGCTTGAGGTGTTTTTAATCACTGTTTCATTCAATAATTTTGACCTTTTCTTTTACGTTTTAGATACGAGAATGGTTTAAAACAGATGGGTAAATGTGCGCAAAAAGATGGTGAGTGTGACACAGGTAAATATACCTAACTGAAGTGTAGGAACGTTGTGTGAGAGTGAAGGCAAGAAAATTGTGAATAATATAGTCATCCTCTTTCAAAATATTACGAATTGCTACATTTCGGTTTTCTAAATCCAGAACACGTAGAACAAGAGAAACAGTCTTATCAACAAATTCAGAGTTTTCAAATAAAAAAAAGTTAATGATATTATACACTTCTACACTGTAAACCGTTATTATATGCTGACTTGATCAGACGCGTGCGTGTGTGGATGTGGGGTGGTGGTGGTGGTGGTGGTGGTCGCACGAGAAAGTGGGTGTGGGTGTGTGCATCTACATGTAAAAGCATCTGTATGTATGTGTGATTGGTTGTATAAGTGGGTGTGCACGTGCATGCACATCATAAATTGCAATATTCTCAGAGTAAAGAGTACTGACCCGACCGTGTTACTAACGGCTATAACGGCCCATGACGGTTTTTCTTCTTTATGAATATCTCAGAAAGTACTTGGCCGATCTTTCTAAAAAATGTGTAGGTATGTTCCTTATGGGTCACAGATGATGGCCGATGTTTACCAGAATAGCCGTTACTAACGGCTATAACGGCCCAAAACGGTTTTTTCCTCTTTATGGAATATCTCACGCGTATTCAAGATAAACTGGGAGTACGTTTATCTGCTTTGCATCTTGTTCTTCTTCTTCATCATCTGATTTTCATCTTCATAGTCATTATCATTGTTACTGTTGTTTATTATCAGTATTAGTCTAAAAGGTAACTTATCTTTATGATTCACACAGAGAACACTTTTTCAATTCACAAAGAATGATAACTCTCAATATATTATAACAGATAACTCGGCAAGAAGACGTGGAATTGACATCGTCCTGATCAGACTTGTTCATCACACCTCTATATACATCGATAACGATAACAATAACAACAACCTTCTGTCAGTATATTGTGTTAAGTTATTCCTTGTGAAGACTCGCACATTTGCCTCAACTTATATGTCGGCGGTAAGTATTTAACAGAAACACAGAACCAAGCGCGTGTTTTATCATCTGAGCCTGTAAATATTTTGTTTTTACATGTGAAGGCGAAGCATTATTTTGAAAAAACAAAATGATACGGAACCAACCTCAGCAGCAGCCTTAAATCTCTGTAAACCAAAACACAGATACTACCACTCACTACCCAGCCGCTGTTGACTGTGTTTCATAATTCTATATACACCTATGCCATCTCAAACCCTAGCTTCTGTTTATCGTCTAAAGCCAAAGACAGCTACAAATGAACTCAAACATTAGAGTGCAGAGGAAGACTCACAAAACAGGCAAGTGGAATGTTGACAAATACGTTTCCTTCAGACAGAATAGACAGCAGATAGATACGTTGCCATGCCGGCCTGGCTACCATGTGGGGAGTACTGTGTTGTGGAATTTTGTTGTTGTTGTTGTTGTTGTTGTCGTACCCTGGCTAAAAGACTCCATCATCCGAACAGCCGAAGTACTTGAACACTATGGTACAAATGCATCAGCTAGGGATAAGAACATTACGTGTGTGACCAGTTTTTTCTTTATTACCCTGCCACGTGGGCAGCCACACTCCGACTTCGAGGATTTTGGAGACTGATAATGTTATGCTAGGAGCTTGTCACGACTGAAGACAATCCCCGCATAACTCTGCAGAGCATAACAACATTTTGATGTAGCCTTGGTGTTCTAGCCTATGTCAACTGGCCTGACACAGCCTTAAGCCAAGGCGGTGTTGTGGAATTCTTTACACGTTTCGTGTTTGTGGTGACTGAAGAAATACATGTTTGTCAAGTATTTACTTGTCTATTTTGTGTTGTGTATGAAGGAAATATCATTGTGCAGAGTTTTGCGTGCTTATTTGAACTTGGCTTTTTTTTCTTTTCCATAATGCTGCGGTCTGTCAACAGTTTCCTAACCGAACTTTAACCTGTTCAGTTTTCTAATACCAACCAGCAGACGGTTAGGTCCAAGTGTCTGAGTAATGTCCAGGGTGGTCTTCTTTCAATGGGGAACAGTTCGCCACAGTGCACCGTCACTGCCCGTTCTGTCTGTGCCTGTAGTTTGGTTCACCTTACAAAAGGGATGAAAAATCTCACTTCGGAGATGGAAGCGGGGGTAGAGAGTATTTGGAGAAAGGAAACAGTAATCGTGGATTTTTTAAGCTGTAGAATTCTACCACAGACAATTCCTGGTTAGTTGCAGCGAGTTTGTTGTTGTTATTGTTGCTGGGTTTGTTTTGTTTGGGGTTTTTTTTTTTCATCAAGAAGGCCAAACGTATCATGCACATGGGACATCAGTTAAAAAAAAAAACACCTCCACCAAAACGATCACACAAACCCGTGACGAAGCGCACACACACAGAGCTTTGCTAGCCATCCCAGCTCCCCATCTATACAGGTTCACCAGAAAGATGGCCACCGAGTACTCCTAGCCCGGGGGTATCTAGACAGGCTCACCAGAAAGATGGCCACCTCACCAGAAAGATGGCCACCCGGTACTCCCAGCCCGGGGGTCATCTAGACAAGCTCACCAGAAAGATGGCCACCGGGTTCTCCTAGCCCGGGGATCATCTAGACAGGCTCACCAGAAAGATGGCCACCGGGTTCTCCCAGCCCGGGGGTCATCTAGACAGGCTCACCAGAAAGATGGCCACCGAGTACTCGCAGCCCGGGGGTCATCTATACAGGCTCACCAGAAAGATGGCCACCGAGTACTCCCAGCCCGGGGGTCATCTATACAGGCTCACCAGAAAGATGGCCACCGAGTACTCCCAGCCCGGGGGTCATCTATACAGGCTCACCAGAAAGATGGCCACCGAGTTCTCCCAGCCCGGGGATCATCTAGACAGGCTCACCAGAAAGATGGCCACCGGGTTCTCCCAGCCCGGGGGTCATCTATCTAGATAGGCTCACCAGAAAGATGGCCACTCAGTACTCCCAGTCCGGGGGTCATCTAGACAGGCTCACCAAAAAGATGGCCACCGAGTACTCCCAGCCAGGGGGTCATCTATACAGGCTCACCAGAAAGATGGCCACTCAGTACTCCCAGCCCGGGGATCATCTAGACAGGCTCACCAGAAAGATGCCCACCGGGTTCTCCCAGCCCGGGGGTCATCTATCTAGACAGGCTCACCAGAAAGATGGCCACCGAGTTCTCCCAGCCCGGGGGTCATCTAGACAAGCTCACCAGAAAGATGGCCACTGAGTACTCCCAGCCCGGGGGTCGGGCGGGCGTCACGTGCAGGGCCAGGCACACCCCGGAGCGGCCATAGAAGTCGCGGAAGTAGTCCCACCCCATCAAGGGCAGCGCCGACAGCCAGAAGACGCCCAACCAGACCAGGACCATCACCAGGGAGGCCTGCTTCAGGCCCAGCCGTTTTAACTGCACACACAACATCAGAACACGTCATTACAGAAGACGCTTAGCCAGATCACTA
>CM031622.1:28804591-28814591 GCA_018398815.1 Conus ventricosus | reverse complement strand
ACACACACACACACACACACACACACACACACACAGACCGTATGCCTCCTTCTCACGATTCTCCCCTCTCCCCTACCCCTACCCCCTCCCCCTCACCCCACTCCGTCCAGACAGGTTACACAAACATGCATGTCGCTTTCACAGTTGAAGAAAACAAAAAAAAAAAAAAAAAAATCAGAACTCACAAGAACTTTAACATCATCTCAAAACAATAAGAAATTGACAGTGGTGACATCTGTGATTTAACTCACATAGAAAACAGAATTATTTCCCTTTGATTAAATGTCTATACCATGAAATGAAAAATATTCATGAAAAGTTAAGTAAGTACGATCAAAATATTTATCGCAGACGACAGATACGTTCCTTGATCTGTAGATGGAAATTGGATTGTTTTAAAACAAAGCATGTCAAAAATATACATTGTATATGTGGTCATAGCATATCAAATGATCACATTCTATTGAGTAACGTAATGAAAAAAATCATTCCAAATACGTCTGTACAGCCTATTCAAAATGTTTTCCTGTCAGCAAGTGAAACATATCTTTTCTTTTCGCGCTTAGCTAAAAGTCCAATTGGCAAATACTTATAATAGATAACAGTTAGTGGTGAGATGAGACAGAAGAGTTACATGTTGTTTTTTTGTTTTTTAAAAAAAAATCTTTGATTAAGTGGATTTTCTGATTTTGTGTTATAGATGTAGATAAGTTAATTCTTTTGACTCGTTGTGGTTTTTTTTTTCCGGCCCCGAATTGCTTTTTGGTCTAATATCACGTAATGTGGAAAGAGTAAAACAAAACAACAACATAAAAGACAGAAAACTTCTAAAGCAGCAACAACAACAACAACAACAAAACCCATTGCACACAGACAGATGAGTACATGTACTAAAACAAGAACTTATACACCACTCTCAAATGCAAAATGAAATATTGCATATCTACATGTCACCCTGATATACATGCTCACAATAACGGGGCAGTGGAATAGTGTGTGTGTGTGTTGTGTGTGTGTGGTGTGTGTGTGTGTGTGTGTGTGTGTGTGTGTGTGTGCGTGCATGCGTGTGTGCGTGCGTGCGTACGTACGTGTGTGTGTGTGTTGTGTGTGTGTGTGTGTGTGTTGTATGTGTGTGTGTGTGTGCGCGCGCGTGTGTGTGTGTGTATGTGTGTGTGTGTGTGTTGTGTGTGTGTGTGCGCGCGCGGTGTGTGTGTGTGTGTGTGTGTGTGTGTGTGTGTGTGTGTGTGTGTGTGTGTGTGTGTGTGAGCGGTGGAAGTGGCGGTGGGCAATGGGGATGGGGTGGAGGTTGGGGACGGGACGGGGAGAGGCTTTCAGAGTGTACTCACAGTGTCTTCAGATTGGACAATCCCTGGAACGTGCCGTTCCTCAGATCGGTGATGAGGTTGTTCTCCAGGTTCCTGACAACATCACCACACAGCACGTACAACACGGTCATGTCATCCCAGGGGACAACACCAGACAGCACGTACAACACAGTCATGCTCATCAACAATACGTCACCACACAACACAGTCATGCTCATCAACAATACGTCACCACACAACACAGTCATGCTCATCAACAATACACCACCACACAACACAGTCATGCTCATCAACAATACGTCACCACACAACACAGTCATGCTCATCAACAATACGTCACCACACAACACAGTCATGATCATCAACAATACGTCACCACACAGCCAGTCATGTTCATCAAAAACACACCACCACACAACACAGTCATGTTCATCAACAATACACCACCACACAACACAGTCATATTCATCAACAATACGTCACCACACACCACAGTCGTGTTTATCAACAATACGTCACCACACAACACAGTCATGTTCATCAATAATACGTCACCATACAACACAGTCATGTTCATCAAAAACACACCACCACACAACACAGTCATGCTCATGAAAAATACACCGCCACACAACACAGTCATGTTCATCAACAATACGTCATCACACAACACAGTCATGTTCATCAACAATACGTCACACACAACCCAGTCATGTTCATCAACAATACGTCACCACACAACACAGTCATGTTCATCAAAAACACACCACCACACAACACAGTCATGTTCATCAAAAACACACCACCACACAACACAGTCATGATCATCAAAAATACACCACTACACAACACAGTCATTTTATTCCAGGGGGCAACACCATACAACATGTTTAATACAGACATGTTATCCCTGGAAACAACACCAAACCACGTGTACAGTACAGACATGTTATCCCTGGAAACAACAGTAAATAACGTGTACAACAAGGACATGTTATCCCTGGAAACAACACCAAACAAAATGTACAGTACAGACATGTTATTCCAGGAAACAACACCAAACAACGTGTACAGTACAGACATGTTATCCCTGCAAACAACACCAAACAACGTGTACAGTACAGACATGTTATCCCAGGAAACAACAGTAAATAACGTGTACAGTACAGACATGTTATCCCTGGAAACAACACCAAACAACGTGTACAGTACAGACATGTTATCCCAGGAAACAACATAAATAACGTGTACAGTACAGACATGTTATCCCAGGAAACAACACCAAACATCGTGTACAGTTCAGACATGTTATCCCTGGAAACAACACCAAACAACGTGTACAGTACAGACATGTTATCCCAGGAAACAACAGTAAATAACGTGTACAGTACATACATGTTATCCCTGGAAACAACACCAAACAACGTGTACAGTACAGACATGGTATCCCAGGAAACAACAGTAAATAACGTGTACAGTACAGACATGTTCTCCCAGGAAACAACACCAAACATCTTGTACAGTACAGACATGTTATCCCTGGAAACAACACCAAACAACGTGTACAGTACATACATAATATCCCTGGAAACAACACCAGACAACATGTAAAGTACAGACATGTTATCCCTGGAAACAACACCAAATAACAAGAACAACACAGACACGTTATTTTCCCTGGACACAACACGAGACAGTACAATAATCCTGTATTTTTGTTGTTGCGTGTTTTAATGATCCACCTGATCCTCATGCATTGATTGGTTATGAACAATCTACTGGCTCACAAGTTGACCACTTATGTTTTGTAACGTTTAAAGTAAAAGTGGCCTCCCTCTTTGGGGGGGGTGGGGCTTTGTCTGATATTCCCCTGGATTAACTCGGTCTTCATCGTGTACTAACAGTTTTCCTTCAGGACACCAAAACAAAAACAAAACAAAAAAAAGGAAAAAAAAAAAGAAAAAGAAAAAAAAAACGTTAATTGTCTATGAATGTTCTGATCCACCAATTAGGTCATGACTGGTTTTATCTTCACTGTTTTGATATTATGCTTCATCCTTGTATGCACAGAAAAGCATCGGTTCTATAACAGTGCCAAATGAAAGAAACAAAAATTACACACTGTACCGCCAAGCGAAAGAAACAAACAAATGACACACATTGTCCCTGCAGCGAAAAAACGAACAAATTACACACACGGGTCACCGCCAGCGAAAGAAACGAACAAATTAACAACTGTCACCGCCAAGCGAAAGAAACGAACAATTACACACACTGTCACCGCCAAGCGAAAGAAACGAACAAATTACACAACTTGTCACCGCCAGCGAAAGAAACGAACAAATTACACACATTGTCACCGCAAACAAATAAAGAAAAAACAAAAATTACACAACTGTCACCGCCAAACAAAGAAAACAAAATTACATAACATTGTCATCGCCAAACGAAAGAAACAAATTACACGACACTGTCACCGCCAAATGAACAGAACAAATTACACACATTGTCACGCCAAACGAACAAACAAATTACACAACATTGTCACCGCCATGAACTTGAAGACAACAAACAAATTACATAACATTGTCACCGCAAACGAAAGAAACAAATGTTACATAACATTGTCACCGCCAAACGAAAGAAACAAATTACAAGACAATTGTCACCGCCAAAGAAACAAACAAATTACACACATTGTCACCGCCAAATGAAACAAACAAATTACACAACATTGTCACCGCCAACGAAACAAAACAAATTACACGACACTGTCACCGCCAAGCGAAAGAAACAAACAAATTACACGACACTGTCACCGCCAAGCGAAAGAAACAAACAAATTACACAACACTGTCACCGCCAAACAAACAAATTACACGACACTGTCACCGCCAAGCGAAAGAAACGAACAAATTACACGACACTGTCACCGCCCAAATGAAAAAACAAATTACACGACACTGTCACCGCCAAATGAAAGAAACAAATTACACGACACTGTCACCGCCAAACGAAGAAACAAATTACACGACATTGTCACCGCCAAACGAAAGAAACAAATTACACGACACTGTCACCGCCAAATGAAAGAAACGAACAAATTACACGACATTGTCACCGCCAAACGAAACAAACAAATTACATAACATTGTCACCGCCAAACAAACAAATTACACGACATTGTCACCGCCGAACGAAAGAAACAAACAATTACACGACACTGTCACCGCCAAAAAAGCAAATTACACGACATTGTCACCGGCAAACGAAACAAACAAATGAATTACGAGACAATGTCGTGTCATTTGTTTTTTTCTTCGTTCGGCAGAATGGAAAAAAAAAAAAAAAAAAACCCTTCGTTCTCTATACAGTGCTTTACAAATACAGTAGCTTATTTTTCACGTGAGAAAGGAAGCGCTCAGTCAAATGACATGATGTGAGCTACTGTTGACATAGTCATTCTCACATTTTCGAACACTTCAACGTGCTCTGTGTGTGTTTTCCCTGCAAGTCATGCTGATATGCACAGTTTGACCCGATACTTGACCTCGCATCCACGTGTCTTCCATCTACACAGAGAAAAATGGTCTATACCGCCTACGTTCTTCCTTCGTTTTGATCTCCAAGTTTCATTAAACTGTTGACCTGGAATCGTTCTCGTGTCGTGAGGGTTGAATCTTAGGTGACACCGACGAGGGACTCTCTCCTTCTCCTCCTCCCCCCCACCCTAAAAAAAAATCACGTGTAAGCAAGGAACTGATTAAGGGGGGTGGGGGTGGGGGGTGGGTGGGGGGGGGGGGGGGGTTGCATGTGAATTGTTATATCTCTTGAGAAAACCTTTTCTGTCTCCCTTTGATTATCTCTGTTCCATCGATGTCTTAAGAGAGAGAGAGAGAGAGAGAGAGAGAGAGAGAGAGAGAGAGAGAGAGAGAGAGACCCAAGGGAAATAACCCAGAATGAAAAGGCAATTAACACGAATTTTGACCCGGCCCCTCGACATATGCTAGCTAGTTACCAAAAGCGAATAAAAGCCCAGCATTCGGATGACACGGAAACAAATTGAGTTAATCACCGCAAGCATTGATTGTTCAAGAATTCCGGGGATTAGAACACATCGGGGGATGAAACGTCCTATTTTGTTTCATTTTACACTTCTTTCATTTTCTTTCTTTTATTTATTTTTTTTGCCCGAAGAGTGCGAAGGGTGTGGATCACTGGAAAGAAGAGAGGGACTCGTTGTCACTGCAGTCTGGATCGGTCACCGTTCTGCCTTGGCCATGTAAACAGCGTACCCTCTCTGGAGAATCAGTGATACAATACTGAACTGTGCTCCACATGAGATGCTTCAGAACCTTGCGGCACATCGAATGGCAGGGCAAAGTACCAGACACAGAGGTGTTTCAGAAGGCCCATGTGGAAAGACACAGAGGTGCTTCAGAAGCCCCATATAGAAAGACACAGAGGTGCTTCAGAAGGCCCATATGGAAAGACACAGAGGTGCTTCAGAAGGTTTCATATGGAAAGACACAGAGGTGCTTCAGAAGGCCCATATGTAAAGACATAGAGGTGCTTCAGAAGGCCCATGTGGAAAGACACAGAGGTGCTTCAGAAGGCCCATATGGAAAGACACAGAGGTGCTTCAGATGGCTCATATGGAAAGACATAGAGGTGCTTCAGAAGGCCCATGTGGAAAGACACAGAGGTGCTTCAGAAGGCCCATATGGAAAGACACAGAGGTGCTTCAGAAGGCCCATGTGGAAAGACACAGAAGTACTTCAGATGGCCCATATGGAAAGACACAGAGGCGCTTCAGAAGGCCCACTTGGAAAGACACAGAGGTGCTTCAGAAGGCCCATACGCAAAGACACAGAGGTGCTTCAGAAGGCCCATATGGAAAGACACAGAGGTGCTTCAGAAGGCCCACTTGGAAAGACACAGAGGTGCTTCAGAAGGCCCATATGGAAAGACACAGAGGTGCTTCAGAAGGCCCATGTGGAAAGACACAGAGGTGCTTCAGAAGGCTCATATGGAAAGACACAGAGGTGCTTCAGATGGCCCATATGGAAAGACACAGAGATGCTTCAGATGGCTCATATGGAAAGACACAGAGGTGCTTGAGAAGGCCCATATGGAAAGACACAGAGGTGCTTCAGATGGCTCATATGCAAAGACATAGAGGTGCTTTAGAAGGCCCATACAGAAAGACACAGAGGTGCTTCAGATGGCTCATATGGAAAGCCACAGAGGTGCTTCAGATGGCTCATATGGAAAGACACAGAGGTGCTTCAGATGGCCCATATGGAAAGACACAGAGGTGTTTCAGAAGGCCCATATGGAAAGACACAGAGGTGCTTCAGAAGGCCCATACGGAAAGACACAGAGGTGCTTCAGAAGGCCCATATGTAAAGACATAGAGGTGCTTCAGAAGGCCCATATGGAAAGACATAGAGGTGCGTCAGATGGCCCATATGGAAAGACATAGAGGTGTTTCAGAAGGCCCATATGCAAAGACACAGAGGTGCTTCAGAAGGCCCATACGGAAAGACACAGTGGTGCTTCAGATGGCTCATATGAAAAGACACAGAGGTGCTTCAGAAGGCCCATATGGAAAGACATAGAGGTGCTTCAGAAGGCCCATATGCAAAGACATAGAGGTGCTTCAGAAGGCCCATATGGAAAGACATAGAGGTGCTTCAGATGGCTCATATGGAAAGCCACAGAGGTGCTTCAGATGGCTCATATGGAAAGACACAGAGGTGCTTCAGATGGCCCATATGGAAAGACACAGAGGTGTTTCAGAAGGCCCATATGGAAAGACACAGAGGTGCTTCAGAAGGCCCATACGGAAAGACACAGAGGTGCTTCAGAAGGCCCATATGTAAAGACATAGAGGTGCTTCAGAAGGCCCATATGGAAAGACATAGAGGTGCGTCAGATGGCCCATATGGAAAGACATAGAGGTGTTTCAGAAGGCCCATATGCAAAGACACAGAGGTGCTTCAGAAGGCCCATACGGAAAGACACAGAGGTGGTTCAGATGGCTCATATGAAAAGACACAGAGGTGCTTCAGAAGGCCCATATGGAAAGACATAGAGGTGCTTCAGAAGGCCCATATGCAAAGACACTAGAGGTGCTTCAGAAGGCCCATATGGAAAGACATAGAGGTGCTTCAGATGGCCCATACGGAAAGACACAGAGGTGCTTCAGATGGCCCATATGGAAAGACAGAGGTGCTTCAGAAGGCCCATATAGAAAGACACAGAGGTGCTTCAGATAGCCCATATAGAAAGACAGAGAGGTGCTTCAGATGGCCCATATGGAAAGATACAGAGTGCTTCAGATGGCTCATGTGGAAAGACAGAGGTGCTTCAGAAGGCCCATACGGAAAGACACAGAGTGCTTCAATGGCCCATATGGAAAGACAGAGGTGCTTCAGAAGGCCCATATAGAAAGACACAGAGGTGCTTCAGATAGCCCATATAGAAAGACAGAGAGGTGCTTCAGATGGCCCATATGGAAAGATACAGAGGTGCTTCAGATGGCTCATGTGGAAAGACAGAGGTGCTTCAGAAGGCCCATATGGAAAGACACAGAGGTGCTTCAGATGGCTCATATGGAAAGACACAGAGGTGCTTCAGATGGCTCATATGGAAAGACACAGAGGTGCTTTAGAAGGCTCATATGGAAAGACACAGAGGTGCTTTAGAAGGCTCATATGGAAAGACATAGAGGTGCTTCAGAAGGCCCATATGGAAAGACACAGAGGCGCTTCAGAAGGCTCATATGGAAAGACACAGAGGTGCTTCAGAAGGCCCGTATAGAAAGAGACAGAGATGCTTCAGAAGGCTCATATGGAAAGACACGGAGGTGCTTCAGAAGGCCCATATGGAAAGACACAGAGGTGCTTCAGAAGGCCCATAGGGAAAGACACAGAGGTGCTTCAGAAGGCCCATATGGAAAGCCATTCATGCAACGCCAACACGCTCTCAGCTCAGGTGGGCAGGACATGTACAACACCACATGGATGAAAAATCGTCTCCCACACGACTGTTCTATGGAGAGCTGGCGGAAGGTAAGCGTTACCATGGATGACAAGAGAAATGCCACAAAGACACACTGAAGGCCTCACTGAAGTGCTGTAGCATCGCCCCTGCCTCCTGGTAAGAAGCTGCGCAAGATCGCTCAACCTGGCGCACCATGATCAAATCCGGAGTGACAAACTTTGAAACGAGGCGAGTGGAGGCACAGGAGCAAAAACATAAAAAAAGTTTCGTAAAAAAACACAAAAACAAACAAACAAACAAAACAAAAAAAAAACAGAGCAAGCAACGTCTTTCAGCTTGACTCAAGTCTGCCCTGTCCACACTGCGACAGACTATTCAATGCAAGGATCGGCCTGATCAGCCATCTTCGTACACACACACACCACCACCACCACCACCCAGTGATAGCTGAAGTCGTGGTCATCTTCACCCGCGAAGGACAAGCAACTCTTAACTGTGGTCGGTGTAGGTGCTCGGTGATTCTGTCCCTTCTACCCGACATTCAACACCAAGAGACACAGCCAAAGCGCAGAGACTGCATGCAACAGTATACAGCAGTCTGAAGAACTCATTTGCCTGCACTTGTGCTAGGCGAATCGGTGCCGTAAGCAGCGTTTGTTTGGAGATACAGGTGTGTAATTCTCTTACCACGGGACAAGAGTGGTCATTCTGGCGTGTATCATTTAACGTCAGCAATGTTTTTGAAAGCCGAATTCTGCAGGATGTTGATGATGCGGCATTCGTTAGGAATGAAGGGCGTGTAACTTTGTTACCATGGGGACAAGAGTTATCCATTTTGTTTGTTCTTAATCTTCGCTGTTTTGCTTCGTTAAAGATTTCCTTTCGTTGTTGACGCTGGCATAGGAAATTCCGTCACTTCTATCACACACACACACACACACACACACACACACACACACACACACACACACACACACACACACACACAAGAATATAAACAACAGTCTTTTCATGTCTCAGACTTGTGCTTTTAACTAATTTTGGCTGTTTAAAACCTTCATCAGGCCCAGGTACAATGATAAAGGGCCTCACATCAAGCAAAATGACATGTCGTTGATGGTGAATGCCTATTCAGGTAAAACCAGGTAAAATCAGGTAAAAAGAGGTTAACAGCTGTTGCATGCAAGGCAAAATACACACATCCATAGGCCACACACACACACACACACACACACACACACACACACGCACGCACGCATGCTCGCGCGCGCGCGCGCACGCACACACACACACACACACACACACACACACACACACACACACACACACACACACACACACACACACACACAGAGAGAGGGGGAGAGAGGAGACAGGGCAGAGAAAAAAAAAAAAGGGGGGGGGGGGGTGGAGACAACTAGAAAAGACGGGGTGGGGAGAGGGGGTGGGAAAAGAAGTAGAGGGGACGGTGTCGAGGGAGGAATGAAAGGCATGGGAGGAATGGGGAGGGGGGGGGGGGGGGGGAGAGGAGGGGGGATAAAAACTGTTGGGTATGAGGAAGATAACAAGATGAGAGACCAAGAAGTATGGTGTGTGTGTGTGTGTGTGTGTGTGTGTGTGTGTGTGTGTGTGTAAAGGAAGGGAGAGAGAAAGGAAGGAGAAATGAA
>CM031622.1:28788937-28799491 GCA_018398815.1 Conus ventricosus | reverse complement strand
AAAACCAGTTCTTTCCAAGCAGAAAATTAGGGAGATGCGTTCACAATGATAATTTGAAATTTCTGTCTTTAAAGATGTGGAGAGGGATGGGGTTGTGGGCGTTAGTGATGACCTTATAAAAGGAATTAATATTAGCTGGCAAAACTTAGACGTTAAACTCTTAACGTTACCATCGTCGTTCTTCACAATGGTGAGGATATTAAGGTTATAACAACAAGCAACAAAATCAATGTTGACTTAAATAGAAACAATCTTACAGAACTGAATTGGATTAATCTTACACATTTAGGCCTTATAGGGTTTTATTATACTGAACAAGTTTTGACAGAGAGATGATAAACATAATAACTGGATTAGATTAAATTCTGTTATAAAACCATGGAGCATTAAACTTATGACAAAAACTCCTCATTGCTCATTAATTTGTGGGCAAACTGGTTGTGGAAAAACAATATTTGTCCTAGACCTGTTACAAACAGTTTATCGTTATAATTTTGATCATATAGTAATTTTCTGCCCAACACTTAAATGGAACAAAGCATATCATGATAGAAGGTTTATATGGACTGATGATAACATATATTTAGTTGATCCTAGCAATAAACTGAGTGAGTGTTTAGAACACTTTTATAAATTGGTTTGAAGGAACGCAAACGCTATTTATTATAGTTTGACTGTTCGGCAGAAAGAGACATAGTTAAAAAGAGAAACGCTTTGTCGAAACTAGCTTTCAGTGGAAGACATGCTAGGATAAGTGTGTGGATTTTATGTCAAAAATATAACTCCGTTTAAAAGACTTTAGAGAGCAGTTAAAGACTGTAGTTTTATTTCACATGAAAGACAAGACTCATTTGATGAATGTTTGCGTGAAAATGATGTTATTGAAAATGATCAGGAAAAACATAGGATTAAGCAAAAACTAAAATCTAAAAAGTTTTGTAAATTAGTATTGAAAACAGATAACCCTACACAGTATGCATGTTTGTAGGGTCGTTATTTTTTGGTTATTGAAGTCATGCTTAGTAGAGAACTGTAATATGCCGCTTTTGGATTCGCCCGATCGATACCGGCCAAGGCCGGGTTTAGAGCGGGTGAGCCAGAAGCGCATATTACAGTTCTCTTGGGGATAGGGGTGAGTAGAGATGGGGTAGGGGGTGAGTGGAGATGGGGATAGGGGGTGAGTGGAGATGGGGGTAGGGGGTGAGTAGAGATGGGGGGAGGGGGTGAGTGGAGATGGGGGTAGGGGGTGAGTGGAGAATGGGGTAGGGGGTGAGTAGAGATGGGGGTAGGGGGTGAGTGGAGATGGGGTAGGGGGTGAGTGGAGATGGGGGTAAGGGGTGAGTAGAGATGGGGGTAGGGGTGAGTGGAGATGGGGTAAGGGGGTGAGTGGAGATGGGGGTAGGGGTGAGTAGAGATGGGGTAGGGGGTGAGTGGGGATGGGGGTAGGGGGGAGTGAGATGGGGGTAAGGGGTGAGAGAGATGGAGGTAGGGGTGAGTGGGGATGGGGTAGGGGGGTGAGTGGAGATTTCGGATAGGGGTGAGTGGAGATGGGGGTAGGGGGTGAGTGGAGATGGGGATAGGGGGTGAGTGGAGATGGGGGTAGGGGTGAGTGGAGATGGGGGTAGGGGGTGAGTGGAGATGGGGGTAGGGGGGGTGAGTGGAGATGGGGGTAGGGGGTGAGTGGAGATGGGGGTAGGGGGTGAGTGGAGATGGAGGTAGGGGGTGAGTGGAGATGGGGGTAGGGGGGTGAGTGGAGATGGGGTAGGGGTGAGTGAGATGGGGTAGGGGGTGAGTGGAGATGGGGGTAGGGGTGAGTGGAGATGGGGTAGGGGGGGGGGTGGAGTGGGATGGGGTAGGGGGGTGAGTGGAGATGGGGATAGGGGTGAGTAGAGATGGGGTAGGGTGAGTAGAGATGGGGGTAGGCGGTGAGTGGAGCATGGGGGTAGGGGGTGAGTGGAGATGGGGGTAGGGGGTGAGTGGAGATGGGGGTAGGGGGGTGAGTGGAGATGGTTGGTAGGGGGTGAGTGGAGATGGGGGTAGGGGGGGTGAGTGGAGATGGGGATAGGGGGTGGTGGAGATGGGGGTCGGGGGTGAGTGAGATGGCGGGTGGGGTAGTAGAATGGGGGTAGGGGGGGTGATGGAGATGGGGGTAGGGGGGTGAGTGGAGATGGGGGTAGGGGGGTGAGTGGAGATTGGGGTAGGGTGAGTGGAGATGGGGGTAGGGGGGTGAGTGGAGATGGGGGTAGGGGGGTGAGAGAAGAGCATGGAGAGAGGGGTAGGGTGGGAGTCACAGCCGTTTTTTTTTTTTTTTTTTTTTTTTTCGTTTCATCGATACGTCGGTAGTGATCAAACACACCACACACACACACACACACACACACACACACACACACACATGCCACACACACACACACACACACACACACACACCACACACACACACACACACCCCACACACTCACACACACACATGCACGTACACACACACACACACACACACACACACACACACACACACACACACACTTCCCGGTTATCTTGATGTGTCCTCCCATCATTGCTTTCTCCCGAACCCTGTATCAAGCTTTTTGAGGTAGCTCGATTTAGCCCCAGACCCCACCCCCACCCCCACCCCCACCCAACCCCCACCCCACCCCCCCCACCCCACCCCACCCCACCCCACCCCACCCCACCCCCACCCCCACCCCCACCCCCACCCAACGAATCCTCCCACTCCGTTCCACCATTATTTTTTTTTTTGGCACTCCCCTCCCACTCGTCAACCCTCAAACATGAATCTGGTGGGTTGACACTATGGGCACTTAAACAAACAATACGCCAACGGGTCTCCTATTCCGTTCAGGACAAATTGAACACTCCTGGAGCTTGATTACAATCAAAGAAAGAAATTAAAAAAAAAACCCACACACTTCAAAACAATTGAACAGGAAAAGAATAATTAAAAAAAAAAAAATCTATGAACAAAAAATTCAACTGACAACCAAAGAATCAAAGAAAGAACGATTGACACCAAATGCAAGTGTAACGTGGAAATTTCAACAGACAAAATAAACGATTGACACCAAATGCAAGTGTAACGTGGAAATTTCAACAGACAAAATAAACGATTGACACCAAATGCAAGTGTAACGTGGAAATTTCAACAGACAAAATAAACGATTGACACCAAATGCAAGTGAACGTGAAATTTCCAACAGACAAAATAAACAAGTGACACCAAATGCAAGTGTAACGTGGAAATTTCCAACAGACAAAATAAACAAGTATACAACATTGGGCTTGTCCCACAACTGAGAAAATACCGGATGTTTGTTTGCTTTCTTCAAGTTTTGTTTCTGTTTGTTTGCTTGTGCTTCCCCCTCCACCCCCCCCCCCTCCCCTCTCTCTCCTCTCTCTCTCTCTCTCTCTCTCTCTCTCTCTCTCTCTCTCTCTCTCTCTCTCTCTGTCAGTCTCAAGGACAGATTGGAAGAATAGGCTCTGCCTAAAATCTCAATCCTTGATCGAATAAAAGTTTTCTGAGTTCCGAGTTCTCTCTCTCTCCTCTCTCTCTCTCTCTCTTCTCTCCTCTCTCCTCTCTCTTCTCTCTCTCTCTCTCTCTGTCTGCTCAAGACAGATTGAAAGAATAGGCTCTGTCTAAAATCCAATCCTTGATCGAATAAAGTTTTCTGAGTTCCGAGTTCTCTCTCTCTCTCTCTCTCTCTCTCTCTCTCTCTCTCTCTCTCTCCCTCTCTCTCTCTCTCCTCCTCCCAATTTTTCTGTCTATTGCCTTTGTCGGCTGCTCCTGTGGGGATGCAGAGGTCGCTCAGAACAAATCACATCTCCACTTTCTGGTGTTCGATTCTTATAAAATTCCTCCCTCTATCTTACTCTCTGCTTGTCTGTGTTTTTATTCACTATCATCTACCATTTTACGGCCCGTTGTGGGCCATTGCAGTCCCGAAAAACTCATTTTATTTTTTCTGGTTACAATTTATACCACCTTTTTGTTATAATGAAAAGAAGGAAGATGAGGTGGTATGGTCATGCATCAAAAGATCAACAGGACTTGCCAAAAAAAACCCATTCTACAAGGAAACAGTGCGAGGAGGCAGAAGGAGAGGAAGACAGAGAAAGAGATGGGAGGACAACATCAGTGCATGGACTGGCCTCACACTCAGCAACTGCCTAAGAGCTGTCTGAGAACCGGGAGGAATGGAGGAAGCTGGTTATGACGTCTTCTGCGGCGCCTCAACCGTCTTCAAGACTCCGGGATATGGGATAGGGGATGTTGTAATCTAACGCCCGGTGACCAGATAGTGGACAATGCACACACAGCCCAGGGTAGATGGACACTGACTGTCCGGTTCTAAGGTCATGTTTATCCATAGGGCATTCTGATGGTTTTTTTTTTTGGTGTGTTTACTTTCGAATTCTTAATAAATTTAACTGTTCATCTTGTCTGTTAGAGTGATAAATTCAATGGAATGTTTGGGGTTTCAGCATGTCTTCTCTGCCATAAAGAAGTCATTCGAGCTACCACGACATCATGTTTTCTTTTTCTTTCAGGATGTAACGTTTTGATGTGCACTTTTTTCAAGATACGACTTTTGATGTGACCTATTTCAGGGCGTGACCTTTCCAGGCATGACCTTTTCCGGGATCTAACCTTTTTATGTGACCTCTTCAGGACGTGACATTTTTTTTTCTGAAAGTGGACTTTTCAGGATGTGACCTTTTCCCGGGATCTAACCTTTGGATGTGACCTTTTTTCAGGCGTGACCTTTTCGGGATATGACCTTTTTTGGGAGCTAACCTTTTGATGTGACCTTTTTCAGGATATGACCTTTTTCATGATACGAACGTGTCAGCCCTACAAGGGTGCCCTGTGTCAGGCTGGGTTATAAACCATAAAGTGGGGAAGACGATTTGTCAACAGATTGTGTTTTGAACTGCGCAGTTTTAATAATAATAATAATAATAATAATAATAATGAATTGAACAATATTCTGCATACGTTTGTTTGTAGGGGCCTTCTGTTGTTTGTATGCGTGTCATCACCATTCTGTGGAATTGAGGAAAGCTGCCGTGCAACGAACCAAGAAGATGTGTCTCGCTATATCCTCCAACTACCGCAAGGCTGAGTGAGAAGTTGCTTTGTGTGAGACAGACGTTATTTCGGATGAAACTGAAAGGCGTTCTAGTTCTAGAAGACACGGCATTCGCTGGTCGATCTTAATCCTACGGAACGGCCACCAACTCTACCCCATGGGGCAGACGAAGTAAGGGGAATGACCAAGGGGCACCACACCATCGTGGAACTGAGGCATCCATAGAATCACACATGCCAGGGGGGAAGGGGGGGGGGGGGGGGGGGGGGGGATCGGAAGGGCTGCAAAGACGCTCCATCCTCAGACCATACATATCTCCCTGACTTGTGTAAAGGGATCTTGTGGGATTGCTGAGGATCGTCACTCATAACTTATGCTGCCCAGAATCGGGTTGATGTACGGGCAGGGGATGATAACAGATAGGTCTGTAGACATAAGATCGACTTCTTCTGGCGCGGAGTTGCACGGATGATAAAAGAAAAGGAATCATCGTATGATGAGAGAGAAGAGAGAGAGAGAGAGAGAGAGAAGAGAGAGAGAGAGAGAGAGAGAGAGGAGAGAGAAGAAGCAGAAGAAGAAGTACGAAGAAAAGAAGAAGCAGCAGCAGCAGCAGCAGAAGAAGAAGAAGAAGAAGAAGAAGAAGAAGAAAGAAGAAGAAGAAAAAGAACAGAAGAAGAGGAAGAAGAAAAGAAGAAGAAGAAGAAGAAGAAGAAGAAGAAGACAGAAGAAGAAGAGAAGAAGAAGAAGAAGAAGAAGAAGAAGAAGAAGAAAAAAGAAGAAGAAGAAGGAAAGAAGAAGAAGAAGAAGAAGAAGAAAAGAAGAAGAAGAAAAAGGAGCAGAAGAAGCAGAAGAAGAAGAAGAAGAAGAAGAAGAAGAAGAAGAAAAAAAAGGAGCAGAAAGAGAAGAAGAAGAAGAAGAAGAAGAAGAAGAAGAAGAAGAAGAAGAAGACAAGGAGAAGAAAGAAGAAGAAGAAGAAGAAAAAGAAGAGAAGAGAAGAAGAAGAAGAAGAAGAAGAAGAAAAAGGAGCAGAAAGAGGAGAAGAAGAAGAAGAAGAAGAAGAAGAAGAAGAAGAAGAAGAAGAAGAAGAAGAAGAAGGACAAGAAGAAGCAGAAGAAGAAGAAGGAGAAGAAGAAGCAGAAGAAGAAGAAGAAGGAGAAGAAGCAGAAGAAGAAGCAGAAGAAGAAGAAGCAGAAGAAGCAGAAGAAGAACAAGAAGGAGAAGAAGAAGCAGAAGAAGAAGCAGAAGAAGAAAGAGAAAAGAAGAAGACCAGGCTGCACATACAAATAGTTGAAAAACATCTTGGGAGGTTTTGCCATTGCACTTATTTTTACACTGTCATGATTATGACCGAGATTACCGCCCCCCCCCCCCTTCTTAAAACTTGTTCAAAAGAATAAAAAGAAGTTTACACAATCAATGTTCTAGGTTGATGTTGGGTGTTTCATTTCACACAAATACGGTACAAGTTTACAGAGTTGAGCCGGAATCATACACACAAAGACCGGTTAGTCTTTCCTCTCTGGTCAAGAAGTTAATATCTTTTTGTTTTCTTTCAACTTTAATTCTGTTGTGTTCATTCTTTTCGAACACTTCTAAAGTATTTCTTTACTATTTCCTGACGAACCCTCACACAAGTTCTGTTACACCCACTCAACTGCCTAGCTAGCGAAGGATGAGGGATTAAACTGTATCAAAGACATATTCACGACAGGTAAAATGTTTCCAGATTAAGCGTCTTCTCCTCACCCCTCTTCTATCCCCTATATAAAGACTTAGGAATCTTACTCCTTTTGCCCACTTTGGGGCGTGAACTATACATATTAAGACAAGCTGGACTGAAACATAGTGAACAACTTACTGTGGAACGTTAATCAAGAAGTATACGAACTGTGGGTTATCGTTTCTAAACGTTAGAATTTGTACTGAAATATAATGGACACATTCAAAATCAAACAAACACTTTCAGCATCTTCAAATAAAAGAACTTTTATAGCTCTTCCAGAGTGTGAGAAATTTGCTAATTTTAAGTTTGCACTTTCTTCCAGACTGAAATTAATCCCATGAATCGACAATACCGACAAAATCACATACTGAGAACGTACAGCGATATTTTCTGAGTACCGGTATAGTTAATGATTGGACAATAATTATTGACAAAACCACATACTGACAACGGACAGCGATATTTTCTGAGTACCGGTATAGTTAATACTTCGACAATATTGACAAAACCAGATATTGACAATGGACAGCGATATTTTCTGGGTATCAGTGTATTCAAAGTACCATTATTTTCAGGACACAAAACTCAGAAAAAAAGGCCCTGACTTCAGTATTACGCCTTGTTTGACATCTCACGCACACTTCCTCGAGGATTTCCTCACCAGTTTCACCCATCCTCTCGAAACCCACGAAAACGCTGAGTCGGTTCTGCAGCCCTACACTAATCTAACCGTCGTCAGTTTAGCCCCTGGTTCAGCCGTTAATGAGCCCCCATTACTTGACCAAGTCAGCCTTTCATACCCTCCCCCCCCCCCCCCCTTGCATCTTCCCCAGTCCCCCCTCGCATCTTCCCCCCCCCTCCTCCCCCCCCCCCTTCCCTGGTGGAGAGCCAGATGTAGACAGGAGAGTAGCAATTACCATGTGGGAGGTATATGTAGGCGTTCGCTGACGAGGTTTTGATTTTCGGTTCAAGGACTTTGCTGCGCAGCCTGTTGCCTTCTCTACCCCCTACCCCCCATCTGCTTTCCATGCTTCTCCCCCTGCACCTCTCCCCCCCCCCCGCCCCCCCCCCCGCCCCCCCCCCCCCCCCCCCCCCCCCCCCCTGCACGTTTACGGCGTTTGTGTGGCTGTGATGATGACTCCGTGGAGCTATCCAGCTGTCCGCCTGTAATCAGCATTGCGTCTGCCTCCCTCCTCCATTGATCTACGTGTATCTGGATGCATGATTATCCGTCATGTGCGCTATCTCTTCCTCTTCATCGTCTAGCCGCATCTCTGACTCTGTCTCACTCTGTCTCCCCCCCCCCTCTCTCTCTCTCTCTCTCTCACTCTCTCGTTTAAGATAAATTAACTTTGTGACGGTCATGCTTGATTATGCACATTTGAAAGGTTTGTTCATCAGAGAACAGACAGTTTGTTGGAGGGACGGACAACACATCATAGAGAAAGACGATGGCATAGATAGAGAGGACAACACACACACCACACACACACACACACACACACACACACACACACACATTTTTATAGGATGTTCTGATGTCTAGAATTTCTGTTCTAAACAAATAGATTCTGTCTGTTAATATGTCAAGGTGACTGCTAAAAAAAAATTTTAAAAAATCGAGGACCACTAATCACTGGTTTGAAATTTAACAATACAAAGTGAATTACAAGATTTTTTTTTTTTGAGCGGGACTGGACAAATCCACTCAGACGCGCAGAAGACAGGTAAAGAAACCGCCTTAGAGAAGCCGCACTTCTAATCCAGGAGGAGGTAGAAAAGCCTTCTGACCGCACCGAGAGATACCTCATTAAGTTCCCAAAGAAAGGGGATCCCAGCCAATATTTCAACGACTAAGGAATCAATCCTTTTCACATGCCAGGAAAGATTTTCACCTGAATAATGTATGTCACTGTTAATTAACACCTAGCTACGAATTAAAGTACTGCCCTTCCGGCAACGTGCAGACCAGATCAGAAACTTTGCACCATAGGTGAACAGTCCTTGAACTGGAACTCACCATTCTATGATATAACGGATTATGGAAAAGCATTTGATAATGTGGACCGAGAATCTCTTTTTAAAAATTAAGACGATATAGCCCAAAGAACCATGTCTACCAGATTCAGAAACTCTGCATCATAGCTGAACAGTCCTTGAATTGGACGTCACCATTTTACAATTTCACTGATTATTATGGAAAAGCATCTGATAATGTGGGACCAATAATCTTCTTTTTTAAAAATCAATACGATATAGCGTCAGCCCAAGGAACCATGTCTACCAGATTCAGAAACTTCTATGACGGCCTGACCTGTAGAGGGACCGACGGAAAGCAGTTCACCTGAGCTTTGAGGTGGAGACAAGTGTAAGACAGGGCTATTTGCTTTCCCTTTTACTTTTCTTTTTTTTTCCCCGTTTTTTTTTTTTCCAGCCCATCAAGTGGACGGAAAAACTACTGCGTCCCGAAGGAAGTATGGAGTCTGGTGGGTACTTTGAAAACAGCTGGATGATCCAGATGTAACGTTCACTGGGCCTGACGTCATCACAAGTCTCACACCAAGCTCTGGGATAAAAAGGAGTCAACAGCCTGCAGAAGCAAAAATAAATAAATAAATAGATAAATAAAATATAAAAAAAAGAAAATGGGAGTGGACTGGTCACACACTGCTTAGCCCATCTAGAACAAGTCAAGTTCTGGTGGTACAGGAGGAAGGAGGAAGGGAGGGGCGGGGGGGGGGGGGGGGAGCAGAGGGTGTGTGTGTGTGGTGGGGGGGGGGGGGGGAGGACCGTGGGGGGTGGGGGAATGGAATGGTCGTAAAGAAAAGTTAAAGATGTCTAGCGGGCAGGCTGGTCCTGTCAGGATTCCCCGGTGTGGCCATGTCAGTGTTATCTTTATGAAGGAGGCCCACTGCTTGAGGAACGTGCCATGATTATGTTTCACTGTTATTTGCCATCAAGATCAAGTGATAGAAAAAAAAGGAGAGGTGGGGTGGCGGTGGGGGGATGGAGAGGAAGCCAGGGAGCGATCAGTTTCATCAAGGAGGCGTCACTGCGTGCAGATTAGTCCATATACGCTACACCACATCCGCTAAATTTCGAGCCCCCACTGTGCATGGTTTAAAGCTGATGGATAAATGAATTAATGACTAAGATGAGAGAATTTAAGAAAAGGGTCTCGTCGCTACCACTTTGCAGATGTCAGACCTACAGCATTAGCCCAACGTGCTGATCAGACCTTGAGTGCCTACCTAACATTGGTTGTGCCACTATTATCAGTGTGTGTGTGTGTGTGTGTGTGGTGTGGTAGTGTACACGAAAGAGGGCGACCGTTTGAGGAGAAGGAGGGGAGGGGTGGGTGAGTATGGCGAGATCAGAGGTGGAGGAGGACGGAAGGATGGATGGTGTATTGTCTGTGTGTCTGTAAGAAGAAACTCTAGAGAGAGCGTGACAGCAGGTCTTTAGAGAAGAAACTTCCCTCACACAGGTGTTTTGGCCCTGAGCTCGTTACACACTAACGGGGCCGGGTCACATCCAGGGTATGACTCCCAGATGACCTTTCACCGCCAACTCCTTTTTTCCTGGCGCTGCCGGGATTCGAATCCGCAACTGTTGGATCGGTGAGCGTCTTAAGGTGCGCTCTTTAGACGGATGTCTCACCTCACTGCTTAAAGGGACACCTGTTCTAAATTGGGAAACTGAAATCTAGTTGCAAAATGATAC
>CM031622.1:28773937-28783937 GCA_018398815.1 Conus ventricosus | reverse complement strand
CCTGTACTGACCTCGACGTCGTTACTCAGCATTCGCCATATTGATTCGCCATGTTGAGAACACAGCGTGGACCGCACACATGGAAAAAAAAAACGATTGGCGCGAGCATGGAAACTTTGCATTACGTGTCGCTGTCGCTGTCCATCTACAGTACACATTCTCCCCGCCTGACATTGTTCCTTTAAATATACTGTGGTTCTGAATTGCGGGTTGGGAGAGAAGACTGCACATCTTCAATCTCCCCGCCTGACTTAAATTTACTGTGGTTTTGAACTGCGGGTTGAGATGGAAGACTGCACATCGTTACTATGTTTGACAGCAAACCATGAAATGAGACCCGCGGCAGTAATAACGAGCACACACGTCACAAGAATGTTAGTCAGTGACACATCGACACCACCATTGCCCATACCTGTGTTTTTCAATGTTTGTGCTTCGCACACACATCGATTCGATAATTGCAAAAGGTCAATAAGGGCCATCTACGCATTCAGTTCAATCATGATATCCCCTCGCTTACCAGAAAACAACACAGTTTCACACACAACCCCCCCCCCCCCCCCCCAGGATAATCCACTGTGGCTTCTGGACAACACACACACATTCACTTTCTCTTGGGAGACTCTTTCGGCAGGTGATCACAAGTCGCCATTTTGCTCATGTCCTATATGTACTTTTTTTTTCGGCGCTGCAAATATTGATGTACACCCTCTTGACATAAAGGCCAATGTCAATACAAACGTATCTGAAGCGTCTCTCTCTCTCTTCCTCTCTCCCTGTGGAACGGTGCCTAAGTTGCTGGTGATTTCTGTGTGCTCATTTGCTGGGGAATGTGTGGACGGAGAATATGTCGCTTACAAGTGCGGTTTTGTGCCTGCGCCTTACCTGTTCAGGAAGACCGGGCAGTATGCATGCATGACACTTTCTCTGTCTGTCCGTGCTGTCTTCTGTCTCGTCTGTCTCAGTCTGTCTGTCTCTCTCATCTTGTTCGTTCATTTTGTTTTCTCTCTCTCTCTCTCGTCTCCGCTTCTCCCCCCCGCCTCTCCCTCTCTCGTCCGTTCGTTGGTTCGTTCATTCCTCTCCTCTCTCTCTCTCTCTCTCTCTCTCTCTCTCTCTCTCTCTCTCTCTCTCTCTCTCTCTTGCATGCGCGTATATGTTACTCACAACATTTCGAAATGAGAACAAAAAATGATGTCATTTCAATGTCCGTGCCTTCACCTCTTCGGTGTGATGGTCTTAAAACCCCTCTGTGCCTTCATCTCTTCGGTGTGATGAGTCTTAAAACCCTCTGTGCCTCACTCTTCGTGTGGTCTTAAAACCCCTCTGTGCCTTCTTCCTCTCTTCGGTGTGATGGGTCTTAAAACCCCTCTGTGCCTTCATCCTCTTCGGTGTGATGGGTCTAAAACCCCTGTGCCTCCTCTTCGGTGTGGTCGCACCCCCCCCCCCCCCCCCCTCCCCAGCCATCAGCACTGAGATAACGGCAGAACGGGTGAATTCAAAGTCTGCCACTGACTGTAGCAAACAGGAGCTAGGCTAACGAAGATTGCTGGACCTCCTTAGAGAAAAAGAAAAGGTTTTATTGTAAAATGCAAAAAAAAAAAAAAAATGCATTTAATGTTAAATGTCACTGCTTCTAGGTATGGTTTCAAAGGTGTTTTTATCTTTGTAAGCGGGGGCTAGGATGACGTTAATCGATTACGCAACGAAAACCACAGAGACACCGTGTTTATGGCAGTGAACATGCTGCGGTTTGTTGCTGTGCTGCAACAATCACAGTGACTGAATGGCGAAAAAAAAATGTAAAAAACTGAAATGCAAAATTAACAGAGTCAACCGCCTTAGTCTAATTCTTAATACATTTACTCAGACTTAAGTCTTCTTACGACTCATCTTAGTCATTTATCCATCAGCTTTAAATCATGCGCAGTGTGGCCTCAAAACTTAGCGCATGTGGTGTAGCGTATATGGACTAGTCCGCACGCAGTGACACCTCCTTGATGAAACTGAAGCTGAAACTTAGGATTAGATGATGATCCGCAGAAAAATTATACACGGGTGTAACAGGAGCGTACTAACTTTCCAAGTATGAGTTGTGAAGCATTGCATAATCACATGTAAGTCGTCTCCAATCTCCCGTTTATCACATTCCTCCCCCCCCGCCACCCGCTCCCTCAGACTTCACCCCCATCCCACCCACCCCAAAAAATCCTTCACTGGCGAGACCAAATTTTGGCCTCAATCGTTAACACAACAACAACAAAAAGTCGATCATGGCCAAGGCTGACGAAATTTTCACCTCAGTCATTAAAAAAAAGTCCTTCATGAGGAAGACCGAAATATTGACTTCAGTCATTAAAAAGTCCTTCATGAGGGAGACTGAAATACTGACTTCATCTATTAAAAAAAAAAGTCCTTCATGAGGGAGACTGAAATACTGACTTCGTCTATTAAAAAAAGTCCTTCATGAGGGAGACTGAAATACTGACTTCATCTATTTAAAAAAAAGTCCTTCATGAGGGAGACTGAAATACTGACTTCATCTATTTAAAAAAAAAAATCCTACATGAGGGAGACCGAAATATTGACTTTAGTCATGAAAAAAAGTCCTTCACGAGGGAGACTGAAATACTGACTTCATCTATTAAAAAAAAAGTCCTTCATGAGGGAGACTGAAATACTGACTTCATCTATTAAAAAAAAAGTCCTTCATGAGGGAGACTGAAATACTGACTTCATCTATTAAAGAAAAGTCCTTCATGAGGGAGACTGAAATACTGACTTCATCTATTTAAAAAAAGTCCTACATGAGGGAGACCGAAATATTGACTTTAGTCATGAAAAAAAAGTCCTTCATGAGGGAGACTGAAATATTGACTTCATCTATTAAAAAAAAAAGTCCTTCAAAGGCAAGACCAGAAATTGACCTGAGACGTTAAAAAGAATTGTCCTTCAGGAGCAAGACCGAAATTTTGACCTCAGTCGATGAAAAAAATTCCTTTATGAACAAAACCGAAAGTTCGACCTCAGTCGTTAAAAAACAACAACCAGTCGTCCCTCTTGGTTAAGACCCAAATTTCGACCTCAGTCGGTTAAAAAAAAATTGTCCTTCAAGTGCAAGACCAAAATTTCGACTTAAGTCGTTAAAAAAAAAGTCCTTCCGGGACAAGACCGAAATTTCGACCTAAGTTGTTTAAAATGACACGCTCCTTCATGGGCAAGAGCGAAGTTTTGACTGCAGTCATTAAACAAAACAAAACCACAACAAAAAAAAAAAAAAAAAAAAAAAAAAAGAAAAAGAAAACAACAACAACAACAACAACAACAACAACAAACAAAAAAAAAAAACAACAAACAACAACAACAACAACAACAACAACAAAACAAACAAACGAACAAACAGAAAACATTCACGGGCAAGACCGAAGTTTTGACGTAAGTGATAAGTTAGTGGATATATGCATAAAATGGCAATTAAAGACCACACCCTTTCGTCTGAAATCGGTGGAATGATTTCTTGCATCTAACGTTCGCTGCCGGAGTTGAAGACTTCATGAAGAAACGAAGGAGAAGTTTATCAAAATCAAACTGCAGAGTCTCCATAATTTTGAGATCTTAGTGTTTTAAGTGAGCACATTGAAACGGGAGAGCATTTTTGTTTTGTTTTGAGTTTATTACAGAATCGGTCCAGTTACATTATTCAGCTAGACAGAATGCGGTTATGTCCATGAAAATCTTCTGTGACACGTTCTGTTCATTAACATTCGCTGTATCAGTCAATATCCATCACATTTCTCCGTTGTTCAAAGACAATTTGATTTCCAGATTCAAGAGCGAGCTGGACAATAAAAATAAGGAACAATAACATGTCCATGTTCAATACTGAACCGATTCGCTTCAAACGATCCAGTTCAGAAGCAAAGTATAAGATTTCTTAATACACGACATGATTCTGCCCCCCCCCCCCCCCCTTCTCCGCTGTTTCGTTGCTTTTGTTATAAATGACGAAGAATATTGCTTTTCATTTCTCTCTTCAACCGCAGGCTTTCCTGTGGTTCTCCAACCTCCAATCTTTTCCACCACTTTTTTCTTTTCTTTTATTCTTTTCTTTCTTTTTTTCTTTTTTTGATAGGTAAGGTCTTCAAAATCTCCCCCCCCCCCCCCCACACACCACTATTTTCACCTTCCTACATAAATTGACTCTGACTCACCATGCAAGTCTGTTTGATTTGTCTTTGTTCCTCCACAGGTGCAAATTTTAGAGAACCCCTCCCCCACCACCACCACCCGACCCAATCACATTATTGTATCGATGGGAAAAAAATGTACACCTTAAAAAGGTGAACTACTCCTATCCAAAGAGAAAACAAAATTAACGGACATTCAAGGACAGGAATAAAGGGGAGGAGAGAGGAGACGTGGGGGTGGTGAGGGAAATAAGAAAAGGAAGTAGCGAAGAGGGAGAAAATGTCCTGTTTTCTTTGTAGACTCTGCGAACCTCAAACACACATAAAGCTGTACCCTACGTCCGTACAAGCGTTCCTTACGCCCCTTCTGATTTTCCACGTCCATAAATACGTTACTAAGGACAGAAACATGTTTCCTGCACCCACATACATGTTCCCTACGCCCATACAGATGTTCCCCACATCCATACAGATGTTCCCCACACCCATACAGATGCTCCCCACATCCATACAGATGTTCCCCACATCCATACAGATGTTCCTCACACCCATACATACAAACGCTACCAAAGGACAGAAAAAATGTTTCCTGCACGCACATACATGTTTCCCACATCCATACAGATATTCCCCACATCCATACAGATGTTCCCCACACCCATACAGATGCTCCCCACATCCATACAGATGTTCCCCACATCCATACAGATGTTCCCCACACCCATACAGATGCTCCCCACATTCATACAGATGTTCCTCACACCCATACATACAAACGCTACCAAAGGACAGATAAATGTTTCCTGCACGCATATACATGTTCTCTACATCCATACAAATGTTCCCCACACCCGTACAGATGTCCCTACATCCATACAGATGTTCCCCACACCCACACAGATGTTCCACACACCCACACAGATGTTCCCCACAGCCACAGAGGTGTTCCCCATACCCATACAGATGTTCCCCACACCCATACAGATGTTCCCCACACCCATACAGATGTTCCCACAGTTACACAGATGCACAAAAAATGTCTACTGCGCCCAGCATAGCATGGAATGGAACGAAATACTACTGAACTGCAAGCGATTTTCGATAGGTTGTTTCTTTGTATGCATGTCTGTATATCTGACTGAATAGTCAGTCTGTCTGTCTTTGTCCCTGTGTTCGTCCGTGTGTGCATGTACGTAAGTATACGTAGGATTGTGTGCACACGCATGTTTGTACACGTATGTATGCGTATATGACGTACATGAGAGAGAGAGAGAGAGAGAGAGAGAGAGAGGAGAGAGAGAGAGAGAGAGAGAGAGAGAGAGAGACTCAACTCAACTCAACTCAACTCAACTCAAATAGTTTAACTGCAAAGGCCACAGACCTATCTGTAATGAGCTTAAGAACAAAAGTAGAACACACACGCGCTCGGCGCATATACTGCAAATTATGAAAGAAAATATTTGCGTAACAAAATGTTCTTCCTGAAATTACTCTGGCATTTGTGTGTTAACTGATAACAGTTCCTCTCTTCGTTTTAGTGCTTTAAAAATGATCCACAGCTACAGAGCGAGTTACAATTCTCTTTTCGTTTTGCAGTAAAAGAAGCAATGACACTTGATGAACATTTCTAGTGTGAGGAAAAATGTATTTATCTCTTAGATCTTTATAGGATGGACAGACAATTACAAAATGTATTTCGGCCTCGATTTGATTACAGAATGGACGGTTTTTGGAGTTTAGTGTATATCTTTGATGGACATTCTAATCACTAATACCAAGTCGAAATCTTACGAACATTTTGCGAGATTTAGGAATTGTAATATCAGTTAAATATTTCTCAGGCTACCATAAGGATTTGAAGGAACGATATTTAGAATGTAATTGAATTACCTTGCCTATTTGCATGCAAACGCTTTTCAAATGTACGCCCAGATACCCCAAATACAATGGTATAGGGTGAGCTAGGAAGATGTACTTTGTATGTAGATGTGCAAAAAAAAATCAATGCGCTACAGGTTCAAATTGCAAAAGCTGTCACTCGCTAGACTACCAAAACAAGCGGCAAATGAAACAAACTGCGGCGTTACTGAAACACGACAAAAAAGCAGAAGAGCACACAAAACATTCTCCACTCTTCCTCTACTTCCATTCTCTCTCTGTCTCTCCCCTCTCTTTCCCCCCTCCACCCCCCCCCCCTCTCTCTCTCTCTCTCTCTCCCTTTCTCCTTTTCCTCCTCCTCACTTTACTCTACCCTCTTTCCTCGTGCCCTATTCCTTGAACTCTACTCACCCTCTCTTCCACTGTCCCTCTGTCTACTTCACTCACCACTTTGGCTTCACAAGGGGAGTATTGTGCATGTTTATGTCTGTACTTTTTTTGTTTGTCGCTGAGGAAGGCATTTTGCCGAAAATTTCTTGTCCTGTTTTGTGTCGTGCATTAAATCGTCGTTACTTCACACTTTGTTTTGTGTGCTCTTCTGCTTTTTTGTCGTACCAAAACAAGCATATGAAATGGAAAAATCAAAATTATTTCAATATATAAGTTGAGTAAACAAACTAATTGGGTATCTTCGATAAAACATTGTTTGGATACTTACGGCTTTTCTTTTGTTTGGTTAAATGGTGGAGTGAATTATGAGAAACTGTTTTACGTGAACTTAAAACAACGCATGGTTGACTATTATAGACAACATTGGAACAGTAAAATACTTGAGAGAGAGAGAGAGGAGAGAGAGAGAGAGAGAGAGAGAGAGAGAGAGAGAAACTTTATGACTCAAGAAAAATGCACTCCAGACTACATCTGTTTCTTATCTGTCCTTGCTGCTCTACACAACCCTCAAGACAATGACAAACATATACCGACAAACAACAATTACACATGCACGAACAGAATGAAATGAAAGAAAATGAACACAAAATGAAAAATCTTGTTGAACCAGCCGCCGTGGCGAAGTGGTTAGCGTCGCGGACTCCCGGCTGGGAGGTCGTGGGTTCGAATCCCATCAGAGTCATGTGGGTTTTTTCTGCCCCGACCGGCTCCTACCCAGAGTTGAGTTTGCTGCGGACTCAGTTGGGAAGACTGGGACCACCCAGTCGAGTTTCATCCACTTAATGGATGCGTTTCTGAGAGTGTTGCTCAAATTTCATGACCAACACTGCAGGTGCCTGTATCTCTCGGGCCTGGTTGACGCCAGGATATATTATGAAAGGAAGTGTGGAGTACAGCCCTGTCATGTAGTCTCAGACCGAAATGGAAATCCGTAGCATCATCTTAATCATCCTCATTCCCATTGATCAGCATTAAAAAAAAAAAAGTTAAAAAAAAAAATCTTGTTGAAACAATAACGATAAAATGATAACCAAAAAAACAAAACTTTAAACGATACAGGGGAGAGAGAGAGAGAGAGAGAGAGAGAGAGAGAGAGAGAGAGAGAGCGAACGAACGAAATTTTATTTTGCCAGGGTAATGAGATAAGCAAATTGCACATGCTTTTTTCCACCCAACCCTGGGGGAAAAAAGCAAGAAAACAAAAACATAAAAAAGCACACGGACAACACACAAATCAATATGGCAACAAAAAGGAAAAAGTAAACACACTAGTCAACTTGCAAACTGTAAGAAGTAACAGACTAATACTACAAAAGCAAACGACAAAATCATGCAAGTATCCATATGCGCGTGCGCGCTCACACACACACACACACACACACACACACATACACACACACACACACACACACACACACATGAAGGAATTGATCTAATGACAACAATATCAACAAACTGTACAGTACTGTTTAAACATAACAATGGTCACAATGTCTGTTATATTCTTTCTTTCGCATTATATGGCATGAAGAGGAATATCATGTCTAAAATATGTGGTGTACTTTTTAAAATGTTTTTAGTGCCTGAAAGAGAAATGCTTTGTAAGCTGATTTAAACGAGCTAATGCTTTTTTTTTTTTTTTAAATCTTTCACGTAATTTGGTAAGGAGTTCCAAAAGGCCCTCCTGAATAGGCGAGGCTTGTTTTAAAAAGATCAATTTTGGGTTTTCTCATTACAATATTATTCGTATATCTTGACTGATTTCGGGGAAATCGTGTGGTTAGTGTACATGGAGCAAATCCGTTCATTATTGGATACATTACAACGGCTTTGTTAAACTGTAGTTTATACGATAATGGAAGGATCTCCAGCGCTAAGTAGTCTTCAGTCGTCAAACTAGTAGTTTTTAAAAGTACTAACTTCGGAGAGCGTTTATAGATCCTGTTTAGATATCTCAATGTGTTTGCACTGCATTGATCATAGAGTGTTGACGCATAATCGATAGATGATGAAATAAATGCATGGAAGAATTTCTTTCGAGCTGTAACATCGAGGAAATTCTTTATTTTTGAAAGTTGAAATAACCTTTGGGAAATACGTTTGCATAAACTATCAATATGGGGTGACCAGGAAAGATTATTGTCGATAGTAACACCCAGAACTTTGTGAGTATCAACTTCATGAATGACTGTACTACCTATGTGTATAGAAGGCAGACTGAGGGTTACTTTTTTGCCGTTTTTGTCCCGAAGTTATTATCATGCATTTAGTTTTTTGGTCGTTCAAAGACATGTGGTTCAGCTCAGTCCAATCAATTAAGTTACTAGCATTGTTCTGCAGAGTTGTGGATAATTGCTTCAAATTAGAATGGCTCGAATGAATAGACGTATCATCTGAAAGCAGTTCACATACGCCTCCTGTAACGTATAAGGGAAGATCATTAATATAGAGAGAAAAAAGTAGAGGACCAAGAACGGATCCTTGGGGAACACCAACTTTTTGTGTCTGGAATTTGGATTGTTGGTTACCCAAGAAAATCTTGTGATGACGGTTAGAAAGAAAAGATGTAAGAAGAGAAAGAGTTTGGTCGGAAAGTCTATATAAGGCTAGCTTACGTAGCGCAAATTATGGTCAATGACGTCGAAAGCTTTTGCAAAGTCAAGAACAATACTCCAGTGAATTTTTTATCATTGATATTAACGAGCCAATCCTCGACGAGGAGAGAGAGAGAGAGAGAGAGAGAGAGAGAGAGAGAGAGAGAGAGAGAGAGAGAGAGAGAGAGAGAAGACAGACAGACAGAGAGACAGACAGACAGAGACAGACAGTCAGACAGGCAAGACAGACAGACAGACAACACAAGACAGACAGACAGATAAAACTATAACACGGACACACAAACAGACACATAGACAGACCGACAGGCAGAAAGAAAAAGAGATAACACAGTAGGCATCATCGATTTCCGCGCGGTACATCACGGGATATCTGTCACGTTTAGGTGGCACGTGAAAGCCTGTGGGAGGAAGGGGGGGGGGGGGGTGAGGAGGAGGAGGGGGTGGGGGGGAGGGATGGTGAAAACTTGAGATTGAAACAGTGACCCAGAAAGACAGACGAAAAAAAAGAGCAGGAATTACAACAGAGACAAAGAACAGAGCAGAAAAGAAAACATGAAAACCGCGTCAGCAGAACTGAGGAGAGAGAGAGAGAGAGAGAGAGAGAGAGAGAGAGAGAGAGAGAGAGAGAGAGAGAGAGAGAGAATACGAACACGAATATGAATATCTTTTATTGAGGGTAAAATGGATAAGCTAATAGCTTTTTTTTGCACTGTCCCCTTAAGAACAGAGAGAGAGAGAGAGAGAGAGAGAGAGAGAGAGAGAGAGAGAGAGAGAGAGAGAGAGAGAGAGAGAGAGAGAGAAGGAAGGAAGAAGGAAAGGGGAAAGTTTTTCGGAAGGAGAGTGAGGCGGGGGGTGGGGGGTGGGGTGGAGGGG
>CM031622.1:28741437-28766437 GCA_018398815.1 Conus ventricosus | reverse complement strand
TCCTCAGGTAGAGAAAGGTTGCCAAGCCTGCTCAGAAAGTGAGAATGCCTACTGATCCTGCTACCAATCAGAGCAGCCCTGATATGGCTCCTCTGGTCTGGTAGGCTGTGAACAGCGTGAATTACCAATCAGAGAATGTTATGAATTCTGAATTACCAATCAGAGAATGTTATGAATTCTGAATTACCAATCAGAGAATGTTATGAATTCTGAATTACCAATCCGAGCATGATGTTAATTCTGAATTACCAATCAAAAGATGTTGTTAATTCTGAATTACCAATCAAAAGATGTCGTTAATTCTGAATTACCAATCACAGCATGTTGTTAATTCTGAATTACCAATCAGAAGATGTCGTTAATTCTGAATTACCAATCACAGCATGTTGTTATTTCTGAATTACCAATCATATCACGTTGTTAATTCTGAATTACCAATCAGAGCATGTTGTTAATTTGAATTACCAATCAGATTATGTTGTTAATTCTGAATTACCAATCACAAGATGCTATTAATTCTGAATTACCAATCAGTGAATGTTGTTAATTCTGAATTACCAATCACAGCATGTTGTTAATTCTGAATTACCAATCAGAGAATGTTGTTAATTCTGAATTACCAATCACAGCATGTTGTTAATTCTGAATTACTAATCAGAAGATGTTGTTAATTCTGAATTACCAATCAGAGTATGATGTTAATTCTGAATTACCAATCAGAGTATGATGTTAATCCTGAATTACCAATCACAGCATGTTGTTAATTCTGAATTACCAATCAGATGTTGTTAATTCTGAATTACAAATCACAGCATGTTATTAATTCTGAATTATCAATCAGATGTTGTTAATTTTGAATTACCAATCAGAAGATGTTGTTAATTCTGAATTACCAATAGAGCATAATGTTAATTCTGAATTACCAATCAGAGTTTGTTGTTAATTCTGAATTACCAATCAGTGAATGTTGTTAATTCTGAATTACCAATCAGAGTATGTTGTTAATTCTGAATTACAAATCAGAGCATGTTATAAATTCTGAATTACCAATCAGACATTGTTATAAATTCTGAATTACCGGTCAGAGCATGTTATAAATTCTGAATTACCTGTCAGAGCATGTTATAAATTCTGAATTACCTATCAGAGCATGTTATAAATGCTGAATAATTACCTATCAGAGCATGTTATAAATGCTGAATAATTACCCATCAGAGCATGTTATAAATGCTGAATAATTACGTATCAGAGCATGTTGTAAATTCTGAATTACCTGTCAGAGCATATTATAAATTCGGAATTACCAATCAGAGCATGTTATAAATTCTGAATTACCGGTCAGAGCAATGTCATATAAATTCTGATTCATCAGAAGTTAAAATGAAACCTGAACAGTAAACAAAAGCAATTAACAGAGCATGTAAATGCTCATAATTACCAAAGCTAAAAGTAATTTATATCAAGACTGCAGTTTTAAACTTCTGAATTACAGTCAGAGCATAT
This sequence comes from Conus ventricosus, assembly GCA_018398815.1. NCBI lineage: Eukaryota > Metazoa > Mollusca > Gastropoda > Neogastropoda > Conidae > Conus > Conus ventricosus. Next base: position 28,764,934 of record CM031622.1, on the reverse strand, counting down.
TATAAATCGAATACAATCATAGCTGTGTAAAATCGAAGCGTCAGATGCATAAAATCCTGCTGCATAACATTAATGAATTGGCAAACAGTAACTAAACATAAACAGTTGGGGTATCTTGCCGTAGGGAAAATGAAGATAAATGATGGAACATAAATTAAGAAAAGTGAAATACAAAAAGAAAACTCTAATAGTGGAAAACAGGGGAACACCTCGTCAATCCCATTATGAATGGCAATGATTTGAATTGGCGGTGCTTAGGCGTTCGGCGCTTTTCGAATATAGGAAATGGGAACATAAAATTAAAAATATGATAATTAACATTTCATATGGATGATGGCAATCTACCTTAAGGGCCATTATTGTATGCCTACTCCAGGCTTAGACACGCTAATTGAAACCATAGGACGAAGAAGTTCAATAATAATGATGAACTACAATCAATAGGGTGCAAAATTACAACACCTTAGCCACAATCCAACAAAGATAACAAAACATAAATGAAACCACATAAACAAAATCAAACAGTAAATACACACACAACACAAATGCAATCCCCACACACCACACACACACACACACACACACACACACACACACACACACACACACACACACACACACACACCCACGCGATCCCACACACACTGTCTCACAACACGCACACAATAGATTACGCGCGCGCGCACGCACACACACACACACACACACACACACACACACACACACACACACACACACACCACGCACGCACGCACGCACGCACGCACGCACGCACGCACACACACACACACACACACACACACACACACAACACACACACACACGCACGCGCGAGCGCGCGCTCCACACACACACACACACACACACACACACACACACACACACACACACACACAAAACCCGCACGCACGCACGCACGCACACACAAGTCACAGAATTAATTTGATGGGGAAGGGGAAGGAGAAGAAAGAACTGCGGTTGATAAGTGAAGAGGGTTGTTTTAAGAGATGCCTTGAAGGAAGGCCGAGAGTTTGAACCATGCAAAGATACTGCGTAAGTTAAACTATTGGATGTGCAGACTTCAGGAAGTTTCTTTCTTTGGCCTGTAGCCATTTTATTTAAAATGGACATTCGTTTGTCTATACTGACGATGAAGCGAACGTTGAACTGAAAGTCGCTGAATTAGACGCTAACTGGACGAGGGTTGAAAATATATAAGGGAGGTAATCTGCTTTCAACTCACCAGCACAGAAAGACTTTCCATAGAGTGCACCTGAAGCCCTAGTGTGTGCAATGGTAGTGATGTGTGTGTGTGTGTGGTGTGTGTGTGTGTGTGTGTGTGCGTGTGTGTGTGTGTGTGTGTGTGTGTGTCTCTCTCTCTCTCTCTCTCTCTCTCTCTCTCTCTCTCTCTCTCTCTCTCTGTGTGTGTGTGTGTCTCTCTCTGTGTGTGGTGTGTGTGTGTGTGTGTGTGTGTGTGTGTGTGTGTGTGTTATATCAAAGTTTCACAATTACAGTCAGAAAATAACTCTACTTATCAATGGAAATACAGGCAGTTGTCTTTTCCTGAATTAAAAAACAAAACAAACAAAAAAAAAAAAAACACTGAACATTTCTATTGTTCAAACTTCATCTTTTTTTTCCTTTTTTTTGTTGTTGTCATTGTCACTTTTATTTGTAAAGTAATACCATTTTATACGTTCGGCTACAGCAGTCGGCCATATCTGTTAACTTCATTCTGAACGGGAGACAGAGATCAAAGCGTTCACCTGTTGCCATGCCGACGCCGGCCACGTGCTCAGCTATCTATGCGCGCTGCCATGTGATTGGGTGAATTGCGGTGGTGTAATCGATTTGAGTTACAGAACTGCTGGATCTGTAACAGGTGTTAAAGAAAAACGGACACATGCCCCATAAATTTGCTGTTGCCGCCCAGACCAAACAATTAGCTGATAATACGTCAAAATCTGAAATGGACGCGAAGCCACTTTTAATATAATGAAACGTAGGTGCGAGCACACACACACACACACACACGCACAACACACACACACACACACACCACACACACACACACACACACAACCCAACACACACAAGACACAACCCCCCCCCCCCCCCACACACACACCACACACACACACACAACCACACACACACACACACACACACACACAACACACACACCAACACCCCCCGCCCACACACACACACACACACAACACACACACACCAACCACACACACACACACACACACACACACACACACACACACACAACACACACACACACGCGCGCACACGCACACACACGCACACGCACACACACACACACACACACACACACACATCGCCTGCGTGACGACAAACAGTCTGAATACTGTTGGGTTTTTTTTTTTGCATCACAGCACGTGAGAAAAGCCAAGTCAGATGACGGCAACGAAGGAAACAGACAATGCCCGTCTTGGCTACTCTCGCTGTATTCACGCTAAACCCTCAACACGAGCAAGTTCACTGGTAGCCAGAACTTGTCTCTTTCATTTCGGTCAAAGCTCATTGACAGTGCAATTTGCGACACGTGAATGCCGGCAGTTCTTTCCACCAATCACAAGAAAGTTTTTCTTTTAAAAAAAAAATGTGGCGAATCACCTGGCCAGACATAAAGATATCTGTATCGGACATACACCGGCTCATCTATAAATAAAAGATATTATATATATATAATATAAATATATATATATATATATATATATATATATAATAAATCCGCAGACGAAGTTAATATAGTTCTTGATTTAGCTCCTTTCAACCCGAACCCATTCCATCTTCGGTGGAAATTAATGTCTTTTTGGGGCAAGAAGTCAGACGTAGAATTCTATTTCATCATGTTCAGCCTTTACTATTTTTTTTTCTCTCATTCCACCATGCACCAAAAATAGTAACGTTCTTTGATTGTAGGAAGAAGAGCTGTCTGAATTTTGATACCCTTGGGACAACGGTACCCCCCCCCCCCCACACACACACACACGTCCCTCTGCCAACGCCACCATCCTCTCCCTCCTCCCCCTCGCTTCCTCCCCCCCCCCCCCCCCCTCCCTAATACCCGGCAGTACAATTCTGCCCTATGAAGGCACAATTGGTGTCTTGCCTCTGTAGCTGTTAGGAATGCGTGACACTTTTGGTCACGCAAACCCAATCGGCCGTTTCTCTCTCTCTTCCTTCTTCGCCTCACCGACACATCGGCCACTAATCCTTCCTCGCCACAGTTCCTAGAGTGTGTTGCTCAGTCACTCGTGAGATGAGGGGAAAAAATACTTCTCTCGTTTGTTTTCTTTCTTTCTTTCTTTCATCACATTACGTGACACTCCCTCTTCGCTCAATCATTTACGCATACATGAGAATCGCACATGATGATCTCGTTTTATTGTCTTGTTTGGCAACTGAACACACTTGAACTAAACTAAAGTTATCCAACTTAAAGTGAAATAAACTATCTGATAAAAAAAAACGGGGGGTGGGGTGGGGTTGGGGGTTGGGGTTGGGGGAGAAAACAATAAAAACTCTCTAAATCATGTACCTAAACTAACAAAACAACCAAAATAGTCTATCTAAACTGACAAAACAACCACAACAGTCCATCTAAACTGACAAAACAACCACAACAGTCCATCTAATCTGACAAAACAACCACAACAGTCCATCTAAACTGACGAATCAACCACAACAGTCTATCTACACTAACAAAACAACCACAACAGTCCATCTAAACTGACAAAACAACCAAAATAGTCTATCTAAACTGACAAAACAACCACAACAGTCCATCTAAACTGACGAATCAACCACAACAGTCTATCTACACTAACAAAACAACCACAACAGTCCATCTAAACTGACAAAACAACCAAAATAGTCTATCTAAACTGACAAAACAACAACAGTCCATCTAAACTGACAAAACAACCACAACAGTCCATCTAAACTGACAAAACAACCACAACAGTCCATCTAAACTGACGAATCAACCACAACAGTCTATCTACACTAACAAAACAACCACAACAGTCCATCTAAACTGACAAAACAACCACAATAGTCTATCTACACTAACAAAACAACCACAACAGTCCATCTAAACTGACAAAACAACCACAATAGTCTATCTACACTAACAAAACAACCACAACAGTCCATCTAAACTGACAAAACAACCACAACAGTCTATCTACACTAACAAAACAACCACAACAGTCCATCTAAACTGACAAAACAACCACAATAGTCTATCTACACTAACAAAACAACCACAACAGTCCATCTAAACTGACAAAACAACCACAATAGTCTATCTACACTAACAAAACAACCACAATAGTCTATCTAAACTGACAAAACAACCACAATAGGATATCTAAACTGACGAATCAACGTCTATTACACTGACAAAACAACCACAATTGTCTATCTAAACTGACGAAACAACAACAATTGTCTATCTAAACTGACAAAACATCCAGAATAGCCAATCTAAATTTGACGAAACAACCACAATAGCCTATCTAAATTGACGAAACAACCACAATAGTCTATTTAAACTGACAAAACAACCACAATAGTCTATCTAATCTGCCAAAAGTCCAAAACAGTCTATCTACACTGACAAAACAACCAAAGTAGATTATCTACACTGACAAAACAACCAAAATAGTCTTATCCCCTCTCCCTACCTTCCGTGGTGCATTCCATGTCATTCCACTCACAGTGAAACATACTCGTTTTGACTGTTAGGACTTTGCACGATGTGAGACATAAACACTTTATACGGCAGACTCCATGAAAGATTTTGTGCAGAGATGTCCCCACCTGACGTGATGTTTGTTTGAATTTCTGAGAAAGAGATTCACATTTTTCCATCTGATCTAAGATTTTACGGAAGAAAGATTGTTAACGAAGTTTCTGGTGCGTTTTTAGAAGATGAATTTTAAAGAGATGCGTGAATGTGGTTGTGACAGTCCTAATATGGCCCTTTGCGGTCGGCTGGGCATCATCATCTTACCTTACCTCCCCGTCCTCCCCGTCCCCTGAGCTCCCTCCTCTCCCTGGGACTAAAGAAGTGTCATCAAAGAGGACGAAAGAGCTATCAGAGACAGCTGTGAGCGAAGCAGCGAGGCATTCCTAGCATAGCTCTACAGCTGACGTACACACGCTGGCTTGGCCAATAGCTCCGGTGGCGACAGGATTGAAATGACTCCAGAAAGCCAACCTGGCCGACGAGTTAAAACACAGAAACAAACAAGGACATAAATTAAGCCACCAGAGAACCAGCCAACCAATTAAAAACAAGAAAGTAGTCTCTCTCTCTTTTTTTTCCTCTCTCCGATAACCGTGTATTTTGGGGGGGGGGGGTGTCTATAATACAGCTGCTTTGATCGCGATAAGCTGAGGTGAGCGGCGATAAACCTTTGCCACTGCAGAAACGCACGCACGCACGCACGCACACACACACACACACACACACACACACACACACACACACACACACACACACACACACACACACACACACACACACACACACACACACACACACACACACACACACATGCACGCACACAGACACACACACAGAGACACAGACCACACACACACACACACACGGACACGCACACACACACACACACACACACACACACACACACACACACACACACACACACATTCACGCACACACACACACACACACACACACACACACACACACACACACACACATGCACACACGCTCACGCACACACGCACACACACACACACACACGCACACGCACACGCACACACACACGCACACACACACGCACACACACACACACACACACACCACACACACACACACACACACACACACACTCACACAGGTAGAGCAGGTGCTTGGCTCATGACCCCGAAATAGCAGGACAGCCGAGGAGAGGAGGGGGGGGGGGGGGGGGGGGGGGGGGGGGGGGGGGGGGGGATGAACCAGCTGCCGTCTTGGCTCCAGAGCAACTTCAGGCCCGACTGAAAACCGCCGCTGTGTGTATAGACTTCCCACCCTCTGTTATCTGTCCCGCTTGTCTTCCGGTCCCCCCCCCCCCCCCCCCCACTCTTGCCCTCCGAAAAAAATTATCCATCCCACTTTCTCCAGCACAGGTGAGGCGGTTGTGCGGGATTACTGCAAAGGGGATCCTCTGGTACATTGTGTTGAGTGGGTGGGTGGGGGTGGGGTGGGGATGGGGGTCCTTAACATTGTATCTCCGGTTCCTCTGTTGGTCCCGTCGAACACAAGGTCAAGGAGATCGCAGAGCGACGCAGTGCAATTCTTTTGAAAAGTTCAATTCGTATTTGAAGCGTTTTGAAAGAAAAAACACGACACATGTTCCTACCACCGATTAACAAAAACACTATGTCTCCTTGAACACAGTCATAAAGTATAGAAACACTTATAATAAACTTATTCCTTAATCGGTGAACAGGCTGATCTTAATTTTTGAACACAATCACATTCCGTCATGTGAGGCCCAGGCAGGGATGCCTAGCATGTTCGCCATGCTGACACTGAGACGAGACGCCTGCGCTGGCTTGGCCACGTCAGTCGCATGGATGACGGTCGCCTCCCAAAGGACATGCTGTACGGCGAGCTGGCTACAGGCTCCAGACCCACAGGACGGCTCGCCCTACGCCACGAGGATGTTTGCAAGAGCGACCTGAGGGCAGGCAGCCTCGACCCAGCAGACCTGGAGACAGCAGCTTCAGACCGGGTCAGCTGGCGGTCCACCATCAAAGCCGGCATCAAAGCAAGCAGAGCAGAGGAGAGTGGCCCAGTGGGAAGAACGGAGGCGCCGCAGACGGCAAAGAATTGCATCGGCACAAACAGACACTCATGACCAAGACTTGACACCTGCAGTAACTGCAACAGAGTCTGCCGCTCAAGGGTTGAGCTTTTCAGCCACAGCAGGCGCTTCAACTCAACTGACTGATCCACGGCGCAACACCATTGTCTCAAGAGACAGAAGGATGTCATATATTAGGATACGGACACACCTGAAAGAAAAAGATACACCCGAAGGTGCGTGTGGGACCAACCGCCGAACAAACCAGCTGGGAGCAATCCTGCACCACCCTTGGAAGCCTGCGCTGTGTTCACATAGGGTGCAGGCACGCACAGGGCATTCCATTAACACATGAAGGGGCATAATTGCTCCCTGGCAGGTGCCATTCTGTAATGGTCACTGGATGTGACATGACAGAACCTCCACGGGGGCGTTCCCATGGGTGTACCAGCCCGTATTTTATGACTGCAGAGCCCATCGGCAAAAAACGCCACCGCCAAGCGACTGCCGTGTGCATCCCGTAGCCTCACTCGTTGCTGTTCTGCTGACAGGCGACGACAGTACAACTCCAGACACGGCCAAGCTTTCGCCATGAGGTCTTACGTGCCCTCTGAAGAGAATCCCCACAGTGGTGGCTTCTATAGCCGAGATGGAGGCTCACTCACACTGGCACAGCGACTAAGCAGCAACGACTGTCGTCGGTAGGGACCTGGTTAGATGCTGCTCTGTTTGGAGTTTGAATCAAACAGACACCGCTATCTGAACAGCCCCGAAGTGATTCGGCAGCAGTGCAGTGTCGTGTCTGGTGAGTGGCCCCATGGCGGCTAATACTGTGGTTCTTTCTTTATGCGCACGCAGGCTGATACTCCTGCGAACACTCCCTGTATAGACAGGCAAGGATTAGACCCATCTACCCAACAAAGGGAGTGGAGTTTTGTGTGTGTAAACCGTTTTCTATTCCGCCATTAAGGCAGCCATTCTCTAGCGTCAGGGAAGGTGCATGCTATGTGTAACGTGTCATCCATACCAACGGCCAAACTGACCTTCTCTTCCGAAAGTTGGCGATGGGATTTGACGTGTGTGCAAGATGTCCTGCGAGCGTTCACACACGGAACCTCGGTTTATAGTCTCATTCGAAGGACTGTATGGGAAATGGAGTCAGAACCAATGTTAACTCCGAGGAAAAAATCCCCCCTGTACCGAAAGGGCCCCCGGCGGAGATTCGAACCCGCAACCCCAAGATCACCAAGATTACGAGTCCGGCGCTCTAGCACCGAGCTATTCCGGCCCCATACTGTGGACCATAATGGGGTGCGCTGCTGGCATTGCAGACTGACCAACCTGGCTGTGGATACGCAGGGGAGGACGGACTGGGCCTTGTGGAAGTAACGCCACCTGCTGGGGAGACATAGGCAGGGAAGGGGGGGAGGGGGAGGGGGGGGGGGGGAGTGGGAATAAGTAGGGGAGGGGGGTGGGGAGGGAGGAGGGAAGAGGTTCACGGAAGATCAGAAAAAAGAACAACAACAACGACAACAGAAACACATTATAAGACAAAGTGGTTTTCATCTGTTGACTCACTCATTATTATATTACATTGATATTACTTAATTTGTGAAACATATTCATATCATTTAAGTTGCTGTATATCAAATTTGACATTTCTGGGACACATTGCTATTTGTGGACACATTCTTCCTGCTTAATTTGTGGTCATATACATAAATGATATTATTACTTAATACGTGGACACTTTCGCATTGTTCAATGTGTGGACACGATCACATTTCTTCAAGTCGTGGACAAATTACCTCGTAAGGGAAGCGTCTGTGTGTGGGGCGGGTGAGTGGCATGCTTTGCATTCTATCTATCATCACCTCTGTTGGGGTGGGGTGTGGTGTGTGGGTGTGTGTTGTTTGGGGTGTGTGTGGTGTGTGAAAGGAGGGGGGGGGGGGGTTGTCACGGTCAAATTAAACCCAAACCGAAGTGGGTCATGTCGGCCACCCAAAACGGGGGACATAAGTCCAAACAAAACTTTCGGGCGTCAAAAGACGGGGCCAATCGGGCCCCGGCCAAAAGCATGGGGGGGAGAGGCTCCCAGAGACTTTTCTGCCCCGCCGACGCTAAGGGGTTTTTGACCGAGCCTCGTTGTCTGCCCAGACGGACCCAGGCCTGGGCCAGCCTTATCCGGAAAATTTGTGGAACCAACGTCATTGTTAGTCGGACGCGCGGGTTAAAGCGGGAAAAGGGAGAGGGAGAAGGTATGGTTGGTGGGGGTAAAAAATCTACAAATAAATTTAAAAACCCAAATTTTAACCCCCACAGAGAGTAAGGGGTGTAGACGGGACGTCTGATTTTGAACACCAATGGAAAAAAAGGGGGAAAAATTGGTGTCGGGCGGAAAAAATACTGACCAATGGTACTGGCCCTTTGGGACAGGGGGTTAGAGCATAAAGGAATGGGAGGGAAGAAAGGGAAAGGGGGAAAAAAAAGACGAAAAAGACAAGAGGGGAAGAGGGGGGAGTTCGGGGAGTAGGCTCCGCCACAGAAGGCAGGGAGATGAGCGAACAGAGACAAGAGGGGGAGGATTTCGGGAGAGTGGCTCTCGCCTCAGGAAGGCGGGGAGATAAAACAAACAAGACAGAGAGATGAGGATTTTTTGTGATTCTGCACGGGGGAAAAGGCAGAGAGTGAAGGAGGAAGAACGAGGGGGAACAAAGAAAAAAACAGAAGAGGGAGGGGTTTTGGGTCTGCTTGAGAGAAAACAGAGTGGGGGAGGAGGAAGAAAACCATTTGAGAATTAGCATGAGATAGTCTGCAGAGGAAGGACTGAGGAAAGTGGAAGAGAGAGGGGAGTTCAAATTTATGAAGAAGAAAAGAAGAAAAAAAAAGAAAAAAAAAGCAACCATGTCCATTTGAAAAGGCAGACGGAGAGAGAGAAGAGGCAATGCTTTAAGCGGGAAGGAAAAAGGAAACAGATTATGTAAAAGTCATGTTCTATCAAAAACCGGGGTTTGACCTCTACCTGGCAGCGTCACTTCGCCAAGCGAACCACAGACCAACGCCAACAGTCTCACCTGACCAGGCGCCATCAGACCAACACCATCCCGGGCGTTGGTGGGGTTGTGAAAGGACGTGAAAAGAAAAAGAAAAGAAAAGAAAAGACGTGATTCGTAAATAGTTAGACACCTGGCAGGTAAAGTAGAAACTTTTGTACCCGGGTTATTTTAATGAGTTTTAGATAAATGTTTTGGAAGTTCGGGAAAAGAAGAAGTTTTATTTTGTTTCTTTCCCATATGCTTTGATGTTTCGTTCATGAAATGTGATAAGTTATAGACTTTACTAGGGGTTTTGATTGACGAAGCTGAATAAAAATAAGAACAAGGGAGTGTGTTTGGGCGGCGCTAGCCCTTCCTCCCTGACATCACCCGGGGTTTGAAAAATTTTTTGGACCTGCCGGGAATTTGGCCCATTTTTTTAATTGTTCAATTTCAGAGGGGAAGCTGGGTGGGATTCAATAGTAATCCTAAGAAAAGGGGTTGTTTTTATGTATTTTTTCCCAAGATAGTTAAATACTGGGCTTGGCATTGCTTCCAAGATAGTTAAAACTGGGCTTGGCATTTCACCCCCAAGTCCCCTTTTTTCGCACATTTTACCTATAATTCGCTCTCTATTTTGGGTCAGGCGCTGGGGTCTTATAAAAACAATTACGTTGTCCCAAGCAATATTATCATTCATAGGTTGTGCTATTACGTCACTCTGTCGGAAACCACCTTTTTTGGTTTCGTATAATAAAATCTTGTTCAAAAAAAAAAAAAAGAGAAAAAGGTAAGAAAAAAACCCCCCCTTTGAACAAAAATTTTGATTTTGAGCGGTACAAAGGGGAGTTCGCTAACTAAAGAGCAGTTTTTAAAGAACAGATTTTGCGGTTTTGCGGCCCTGATTTAACCATACATTTGAAAGAAGACAGCCAGAGAAGCAGGGGGTTTTTAAAGTTCGCGGGGGTTTTAAAAAGAGAGGCACGTTTGGGCACTAAAGTGCAGGAAGAAGGGTGGGCACAGGTAGAAAGTGCAAGGAGACGGGGGAGTTTCCTGAAAAGTCTGCAAACCCAGGGGGGGAAAGGGAAGGGAAAAGGGGACATTGGGTTTTTCATTTGCACAAAAAGGGGACATTTTGGCGAAAATTTGGGCGTGAGGTTCCAAAGGCAGCAGCCTTGAAAGAGGGGGATAAGGGTCGCAGGGAAACGACCTGCAGGGGAACAAAAAGGGATTCAGTCTAAAGGGTGAGTGCATTTTAGGCAGCACTGGACAGCAGTCAGTGTCGGGGATGGGGGGCACTAGGCGAGGGTTGGGTTCCCAGTGGAAGAAGGGGGTTTGGGCCCACAAGGGGAAAGTTTACGAGACACGGGTTTTTCTGCGGGGGTAGAAACAACCTGGTCTAAAGGGGATTTGACAGGGGCAAACCAACCTGTACTCAAATCGAGGGCACTGTGGGGGATTTTTCCGTTGCTAAATAAAAGTCTACCCTTACTTCTCAGGCGATTGTCTGCGGGGGGGATGGAGAAACCCCTTCAGTTTTGATCATTGAAATATTCCAGGGGGAAGGGATCCCGGGGGTCCTGGGTTGACTGCTACAGGGGGACATTCAAAAACGGGGCAAAAAGGAGGAAAAGGTTTTTAAACCTTAGTTTTTTCCCGAAGGGGCGGGGAAAGACGTGTCGCCTGATGTTTGGGCGCGCAGAACAAGACCCTTCGCTCGTGAAATCTTTGGGGGTTGGGAAGGGGGTGGAGAGAAACGGAGGTTAGAGGGGGGAGACAGAATTTCTTGTGAAAGGGGGGTGTTGTACCCAGTGTTCACCAAGGGAAGACAGGTAAGGGGACCACTCAGTTTGAGGAAACCCGCATGTTTCGTGACACTGTCATGTCATGGGTCCCAGTCCTAGGCGAGCCCTCCGGCACCAGCAAAAAAGCTAACCCAGTCTTTTTGATTTCATTGGCCAGGGGCAAGGCAGACATAAAGCGGTTCTGCATGCAGGACTGTTCAAGGCAGCCACGGGGGTGAAGAGGAAAGCCCTCTTTAAAAATCCCCTTAATTGAAAAACCGTTCAGGAGAGTGCTGTGATTTGATTCCCCAATCCGCCCGCCAAAAAGGGGGGCACAGGTAAGACATGTAATTTTTCAAGGGGGGTTTGCGGGGGCTAGGGGGCGTTCGAAAAGCAAAGAAGGAAGGTGAGGAAGCAATCCCCAAGGGGGGGAGATAAAATCCTTACGCTTCCCCCGGGTCACAACAAGCTGCGATGCTGGAAAGGACCATTCCCATCACGAAAGGTCGGGCGGATTACCCAATTGATGTGAATGGGGGAAAACCAAAAATTTTTCCCTGCAAATTTCCCCCCCCAAATATATTCAGCGGAGACTCAGCACATAGGCGCAGCAGCAAACATGATAGGTGAAGGGGACCCACCCGAAGAAGGGGGATTTGTTGCCTAATTTCCAAAGAGCATACAGGGATGTGTCACGTAGAAGGCTAGAAGTAGGAGTTCCTAGGTTTTTTGCAGAGGGGGACCAAAGCAGCCGAAAGGGGGAAAGGTGGAGAGATGATGAATCAAAGAGGCCAAAAACCAAAAAAAAGTCGGAGTCTGCAGGGTTTTTTTGGGGTTTTATAGGGTTTTTCCCAAAATTTGCTGCAATCACGATCCTCTCAGGATTTTGGGCAAAGGGAGGGAAAACCCGGGGTGTCGAGTGGTCGACGCTGGCAGAGCAAGCCCCTGCAAACGGGGTTTTTGGAAAAACTAGGTTCCCGCCCCCTCTTGAACTACCAGTAGTCCAAAAACCTTTTTGTTGCGGACAGATGCATCAGGGGGTGGGGTAGGTGCAGTATTGTTACAGGGGCAGAAGGGGTCGATTTCCCGTGAGATATGCTAGAGGAATTGACAAAGGTGAAAAGGGTACCAACGGGGGAAAGGGGGTTTATGTCGTGTGGGCCCCTGCAGAAAATTCCACAAATACTTGTATGGGAAAAAGTTTGTGATGAGACAGTCACCAACCACTCAAATTCCGCAGAGGCCAGCGAAAAACAGCAGGGTTCTGCTTGGGAATGGCTTGCCCTACAGGTACATGGGAGTACTCCGGGCGACAGAATGTCGGGGGGAAATTTAAGTCGGTATCTGCAGCTGCAAACCCGAGGAAGTCGCATATCCGCGGGGCTTTGTTGATAATATTTTTTGTCACAGTTTAGTTGATTTGGATATGGGTTTATTCCCAGTTGGCTAGGGGCATATTTTTTTTTTTGTGAGACTTGTTCATATTTTCTTTGTGGATTGTTCATGTGAATGAGTTTTCTTGGACAACAGCGCTTTTGTAGTGTGCATTATTTGCAATAAGTGGGACGGAGATTTCCCCAGAAGTGTCTGGATCGTGACTTCTATATTTTGCTTTCATAAAATTTTGGGAAGAGAAGATGGCAAATCCGCAATAGGGAAAGCTAGGTGCGCCAGGGCGTTTTAAAATGGTCGAAATAACGCAAGACGCACGTCAATGAAAACTCATTTGGGGTGGTATTCACAAAGATAATTTTATAACTTAAAAACGTTTTTTGTAAAGTATTTTTTTTTTTAAACTTGCCGGACTGTGTGTCACAAATTCGGGTTTTTGTCTTTTTGTCCGTTGTTTTGAGACATGCGGTGCATAGTCTTTTGCAAGGGGGGGAAAATTTTCACGGTCAAAATTTAAAAACAAAACCCAAGTGTGGTCAGTCGTCGGCCACTCAACGGGCATAAATCCCAAAATCAAAAATTCTAGGCGTCAAAAACGGGGGGCCCTAGGCGGGTCCGGCCCAAATTTAACATAGGGGGGAGGCTCCCCCAAGAGTTCTTCCCGCCGAATAAACGGCTTTTACCGACGCCTCGATGTTGCCCAGACGGACCTATGCCTGGGCCCCCCCTTTCCGGCCATTTGTGGACCAACGTCATTTTTTATCGGGCGTCGCAGGGTTTAAAGCGGAAAAGGGGGAGGGAGAAGGGAGTGTGTGGTGGGGGTGAAAACAGCTAATCAAATTAAAGGACAAAAAGACCACCACGAGATAAGGCTTGAACGGGACGTCATGATTTAAAAAATCCAAGGAATTAGAGGGGGGTAATTGGGGGTCAGGGGGGGTAAAAATATGACCAATGGTACTGGCCCCGACCGGGGTTTAAACATAAAAGGAAGGTTTTAGGGAAAAAAGGGACAAGGAGGAGAAAAAAACGAACAGCAGAAGAGAGAGAGGGGGGAGTTCGGGAGAGTGGGTCCGCCACGGAAGCAGGGGAAAGAACGAACAGAGAAGAGGAGGGGGGGTTCGGGAGATAGGCTCCGCCTACAGGACGGGAGTGAGAACGAAAAAGACGAGAGATGAGGAGGTTTTAGGAGTCTCTGCAAAGAGGGAAAAAGGGAGAGGATAGAGAGGAGAGAACGGGGGGGAAAAAGAAAGAGAAACAAGAGGGAGAGGTCTGGTTCTTGAGGAAAAGCGAGAGAGAGGGGGGGAGAGAAGAGAACCCAAATTTAGAGATTACATGAGTAGTCGAAGGAAAGGGCTGAGGAGAGAGTGGAAGGGGAGAGAGAGTTGAAAATTTTTGAAAAAAGAAAAAAAAAGAAAAAAAAAAAGAAAAGAAAAGCAACCCTGTCCTTTTGATAGAGCAGACTAGGAGAGAGAGAGAGAGTGCAATGCGTTAATGCAGGAAGAAGAAGGGAGAACAGATTGATGTTGATAGTCACTGTTCTATCTAAACCGGGGGTTCGACCTCATACCTGGCAGCGTCACTTCGCCAAGCAGAACCACAGACCAACGCCAACAGTCTCACCTGACCAGGCGCCATCAGACCAACACCAGTGCCGGCAGTTGTGTCGTTGTTGTGAAAGTGACAGTGAAAAGAAAAAGAAAAGAAAAGAAAAGACAGTGATTCGTGAATAGTTAAGATCACCTGGCCAGGTAAAGTAGAAATCTATTTGTACCCGGGTTAGTTAATGATGTTTTAGATAAATGATTTTGTGAAGTTCAGGAAAGAGAGAATGTTTTATTTTGTTTATTCCATATGCATTGATGTTTCGTTCTATGAACATGTGTAGTAAAGTTATAGACTTTACTAGTGGTTTGATGTGACGAATGCATGATATATGAATGAGACGTAAGCAAGCTGTGAGTGTGTTTGGGCTGTGCGCTAGTCCTTCCTCCACTGACATCACCCGAGGTTGACAGGGGTATGTGCGTGCGTACGCGAGCGCGCACTGTGGTGTGTGTGTGTGTGTGTGTGTGTGTGTGTGTGTGTGTGTGTGTGTGTGTGGTGTGTGTGTGTGTGTGTGTGTGCACGCAGGCGCGCACGTCTGTGTGTGTGTGTGTGTGTGTGTGTGTGTGTGTGTGTGTGTGTGTGTGTGTGTGTGTGTGTGTGTGTCTGTGTGTGTCTTTCTGCGCCAGCAAAGACGTGTGTTAGTATCACCGAAGGAAGTGATATCAGAACACAGTACTGAACGATATTTGCCATTGATACAAAGCATCGCGGACGGCTGCCAGATCAAGGAGCAACGGCAGGTATCTTTGGCACCAGCATGCCACGTCTGGAATGGACAAGCACCCGATAACAACCTCCACCATTCTTCCAGCCAGAGGGTGGAAGCTCAACCTCAACCCCGTGGTTTTGGGACAGGTCATTTATTTGTACTGTTGATGTTGATTCCTGTGCTTCGGTATAGAAAATATTTAGGAATCAGGAATCTAGGGTTGTTCTCTCTCTCTCTCTCTCTCTCTCTCTCTCTCTCTCTCTCTCTCTCTCTCTCTCTCTCTGTCTCTGTCTGTCTGTCTGTCTGTCTGTCTCTCTTTATCTGTGATTACTGATTCCAAGAAAAAAAAGGACAACGCTTCAAAACAGCAAGAAGGTGAATGTGTGACACTGACAGTGTAGACACAATGCATTAATGTTTTGCTTGGTTTGTACTATGTATATGTTAGATAAGATTTGCTGTTCATTTTGTGAACTGCTTTGTGATTTGTCTGTGTGAGATAAGATCTACTGTCCATTTTGTTGTTTCTGGTGCTGTTCAATGTTCACGTTTCCCTTTTGTACATTTCTTTACAAGTGAATAGAAGTGTTTGCCATTGGGGGAAAAAAAAAGAGAAAGAAAAACTCAGCTCACAGGGGCATCTGCCGTGTCCTTAACCGGAACCGTCGGCCTTAAAGTAAAGACAGTGATTCGACTGTCCGTACAGAAGTGAGCAGACTACAACCGTTAGCCTTGATTTTTCAGCACGTCTTTTTCTTTTTTTTTCTTCTTCTTCTTTTTTTTTTTTTGGTTAGGTCGTTGTTCCGTGAAACCATCCAGACAAGCCTTGAGAGATCCACGGTGATTGGGGATGGCGGCGAGGTTTATCAATGGTTTGCTTCGACGATGAGGAATTCCCCTCATCTGTCGATGACGGTCTGAAGAGGAGACCGTTCACCGCATGTTACATCGTCTACCACCCGAATCTTTCCTGCACCTATCTTCAGCACCCTCTCTCTCTCTCTCTCTCTCTCTCTCTCTCTCTCTCTCTCTCTCCTCTCTCTGTGTCTCTCTCTCCAAGGTAAAGAGGTTACTTGTCAGGAGCTCCTCCTCCCTCCCCTCCTCCCCTATCTCAACCGCTCCACCTCCTTCGCGTGTGCGCACGATCACATACACACATAAGGACACAAACACAACACAACACACACACACACACACACACACACACACACACACACAGACACAAACACACACACACGCGCGCGCGCGCGCACACACACACACACACACACACACACACACACACACACACACACACACACACACACACACACACTTCCTTCTTGATTACTTGGTCTTCTGACAAAAGTCCCCCTCATACATCAACAAAAAGAGTGACTAAAAAAAAAAAAAGAAAAAAAGAAAAAAAAACCCTTTTCATTTGATTTATCAACGTTTCTGGAGGAAAAAAAATTGTTTCCACAAAGTCTAGTTTCAGGAATGGATTCATGTTTGAATTTTGATGGGATTTACATTAAAAAAAGGTTTAGTTTTAAACTTAAGATATTAAATTCATACAGAAGTGTTTTTTTTCTGAACTTGATGGAAGTTACACATCACCGATGGTTAATGAGACATTTGGATGCTGAATTTCAGTCACATCACTGCCGGTTAATGGGACAGTTGGATGCTGAATTTCAGTCACATCACTGCCGGTTAATGGGACAGTTGGATGCTGAATTTCAGTCACATCACTGCCGGTTAATGAGACATTTGGATGCTGAATTTTAGTCACATCACTGACGGTTAATGGGACAGTTGGATGCTGAATTTCAGTCACATCACTGCCGGTTAATGGGACAGTTGGATGCTGAATTTCAGTCACATCACTGACGGTTAATGGAACACCTGGATGCTGAATTTCAGTCACATCACTGACGGTTAATGGGACACCTGGATGCTGAATTTCAGTCACATCACTGACGGTTAATGGGACACCTGGATGCTGAATTTCAGTCACATCACTGACGGTTAATGGGACAGTTGGATGCTGAATTTCAGTCACATCACTGACGGTTAATGGGACAGTTGGATGCTGAATTTCAGTCACATCACTGACGGTTATTGCATTGGGACAGTTGGATGCTGAATTTCAGTCACATCACTGACGGTTAATGGGACAGCTGGATGCTGAATTTCAGTCACATCACTGACGGTTAATGGGACAGTTGGATGCTGAATTTCAGTCAGATGCGGACATTGGTTTAAGTGTCATTTCATCAAGGAGGCGTCACTACATGCAGACTAGTCCACATACGCTACACCACATCCGCTAAGTTATGAGACCACACTGCGCATGATTTGATAGCTGATGGATAAATAGATTAATAACTAAGATGAGAGAATCTAAGAAGAGGGTCTCGTCGCTACGATTTAATTAACAGATGTCTGACCTACAGCATTAGCCCGACGCGCTGGTTCAGACCTTGAGTAACCTACCTAACATTGGTTGTGCCATTATTATCAGTGTGAGTGTGTGTGTGTGTGTGTGTGTGTGTGTGTGTGTGTGTGTGTGTGTGTGTTAGTGACTGTACACATGTGTATGTATGGATGTGTGGGCACGGGCCCGTGTGTGTGTGTGTGTGTGTGTGTGTGTGTGTGTGTGTGTGTGTGTGTGTGTGTGTGTGCGAGCGCATGTGTGTACGGACACAGGCCATACGGGAACGCCTGTGGTTCCAGATTTATCCCGCAGGCTGCAGTCGTAAAAAGACTAACTAACAGTGTCCGCGCAACATGGAGTCTGACTGCCTGTCTTTACCGCCAGCGGGAACGGTTTCCGGCAGAGCAGGAAATACCACCACCACAACCACAACCACCACCACAACACCAACAGCAACAGCAGCAGCAGCAGCAACAACAAAACCTCCCATAAAGACAGAGAGATACGTAAAAAACCAACGGGAACGGTTTCCGGCAGAGCTGGAAAAAGGACTGATTGACGACAGTTTACATCATCATATGTTGTGGCCTATCTGGCCTACGTGTCCAGCAGCGGTGCTTTACGAGGCACACACACGCGGAGAGGTTAAAAGGCAGAACTCATCAGTTACAGCGGGCGATATGACGCAGTAATGAGGTCATGTGTGACATCCTGTGCGAGCTGCACGTGCGGGGGCCTGGAGTAGGCAGTGTCACGTGTTATCGCCGAGTACCGCACGGATGAGTTCTGTCAGCTACCCTGCGAAAATACACCGTGAAAGACGGCTCCACCCTTCACCTTTAGTTCCTTATTCTATAAAGATTGTATTTTCTGTTTCATTTCTATTCAAATGATGGTTAATAATAATAATAATAATGAATACTTATATAGCGCCTATTCTCGGCTAGAGGCCAAGCTCTAAGCGCTTTACAATCAACACTCGTTTACACAACGGGCTGCCTACCTGGGTAGTGCCGACTGAAGAGCTGCCAGCTGGCGCTTCATTCAGTCGTTTCCCGTGTCATCCAGTCAGTATCGTTCAATAATTATCGATCACTCATTTTCCTTACTTCCTTCATTCTTTCCATTTCTCACGCAGGGTGCATGCTATGTGTAACGTGTCACTTTTTACTTTTTTTTTTTTAATTTTTTTTTAAAACACTTTTACACTTTTTTAGTTTGGAGAACAAAACGACAAATTAGTCATTCCTACTGTTGTTCTTCTTTGGAGAATCGGGTTTTCAAAGATGTTCTTTTCGTGCGCGATGCACCCTTTGAAATCGGATTGAATTATATCCCCCCCCCCCCCCCCCCACCCCCCCCGCGCATCCTCCTCGTTCTATCTTTACTTCAAAGTTCCACGCGTTTCTGCTTGATTTTCTTCTCTTCTCCTCGCTTTTTCTTTCAATCATTT
Organism: Conus ventricosus; assembly: GCA_018398815.1. Classification (NCBI taxonomy): domain Eukaryota; kingdom Metazoa; phylum Mollusca; class Gastropoda; order Neogastropoda; family Conidae; genus Conus; species Conus ventricosus. The sequence goes on along the minus strand of CM031622.1, from coordinate 28,745,674 downwards.
TTTTTTTTTTTTTGCCGACTCGTATGGTTTTCTGTCTGTCTATCTACTTGTCTGTCTGTCTGTCTGTCTGTCCACCTGTCTCTCTTCCTATCTTTGTGTCTGTCCTTATCTAGCTGTCTGTCCAACCATGAAGCGCCTCTCGCAACAGCTTGCAGCATGCTTGGAGACAAACACCGAACCCGTAACTGGCGATGGAACCACGTTTTCCAAACTAGAAGCAACGCGTCTAACAAAACATCACATGCTCATGATGCCTTGTCGAATACTGCATCAAAAATAAAAGGAATTTTATGGGTTCCAATGTCTATAACTAGCTTGTAGGATTGGTGTACCGCGTGTGGGGACAGCAGAACGTATGCAGGAAATACAGTTTAGTTTGGCCGTGTGAAGTCGGAACAGTCGTATTCCTCCGTACAGGTAAACTGCTCGTGTATCCGCTACTTTAGATAATCGAGGTGCGTCGCCCCGCTGTTTCATCTATTGGTCTGTCTGTCTGTCTGCTTGCCTGTCTCTCTGTCTGCTCTGTCTGTCTTCTCTGTCCTCTCTCTCTCTCTCTCTCTCTCTCTCTCTCTCTCTCTCATATTCAATAATCACGAGTCTGTACGTTTTCTAATATCTGTCTTAGTTTTCGTTCAGTTGAATTATTATGCCATTATTTCTCAGTAAGTTCGTGGCTAACCCCTTTCCTAAAACGTACACTTCCATTCTGTTTTGGTTACTTTAATGTCTTTACCATGCTGCCTGGGTCTTCCATGACCCAGTGACGCAAAAAAAAAAAAAAAAAAAAAAAACCCACAAAAAAACCCAACACATCATTTCTTCTGAACGGATAGAGCTATGCTCACGAAATCGTAGGAGTTTGTCAACGATCTTAATAGCCGTTGGTCACAGAAATGTCATGTATGGGCACAATCAATTATCAGCGTAATCAGTCTCGGTTCCCCTGGGACCCATACACACATGATCACACATGACCCCACGCCATCGGGTGAGGAATAAGCTGTTGAACCGCTCTTTATCAGGTGTGGGTCTTACAAGACCCGCATGATCTGATGGGGATAAGTATTAGGAAAAGCCTCTACAAAATGTGTGGGTCTTGGGCGGTTAAAAAAAAATCACACACACACACACACACACACACACACACACACACACACACACACACACGCACGCACGCACGCACTATCTCTATCTATTTATCTATCTATCTATCTATCTACCTGTGGATGCAAATAGGAGAAGGTCCCAAATCCTGAAACTGAATTGGGGCTGTCCCATCCATCCTGAAATTAGGATTGTGACTATCCTATCCATCCTGAAATTAGGATTGTGACTATCCTATCCATCCTGAAATTAGGATTATGACTATCCAATCCATCCTGAAATTAGGATTGTGACATTCCTATCCATCCCATCCATCCTGAAATTAGGATTGTGACTATCCCATCCATCCTGCCAATCCTGAAATTAGGATTATGACTATTCTATCCATCCCATCCATCCTGAAATTAGGATTGTGACTATCCCGTCCATCCTACCAATCCTGAAATTAGGATTGTGACTATCCTATCCATCCTGAAATTAGGATTGTGACTATCCTATCCATCCTGAAATTAGGATTGTGACTATCCCGTCCATCCTACCAATCCTGAAATTAGGATTGTGACTATCCTATCCATCCTGAAATTGGGATTGTGACTATCCCATCCATCCTGAAATTGGGATTGTGACTATCCCATCCATCCTGAAATTGGGATTGTGACTATCCTATCCATCCTGAAATTAGGATTGTGACTATCCCATCCATCCTGAAAGTAAGATTGTGACTATCCCATCCATCCTGAAATTGGGATAGTGACTATCCCATCCATCCTGAAATTGGGATTGTGACCATCCCATCCATCCTGAAATTAAGATTGTGACTATCCCATCAATCCTGAAATTAAGATTGTGACTATCCCATCCATCCTGAAATTGGGATTGTGACTATCCTATCCATCCTGAAATTAGGATTGTGACTATCCCATCCATCCTGAAATTAAGATTGTGACTATCCCATCCATCCTGAAATTAAGATTGTGACTATCCCATCCATCTTACCAATCCTGAAATTGGGACTGTGACCATCCATTCTATCCATCATGAAATTTGGATTGGGACTATCCTATCCATCCCACCAGTCCTGATATTTGGACACACACACACACACACACACACACACACACACACACACACACACACACAAGCGCCTGAATCTTGCCCATAAATCTGTTCGCTTTTTGTTTTCCTGTCGTGCATGCGGTTTGTTGTGGTGGCGGTGGACCCCCCCCCCCCCCCCCCCGCTCCTCCCTCCCTACCTCTCCATCTTCCCTGAAAGTTTTGTCGTCATTAAAGATCGCAGCAGCACATCATTGAAGCGTAATGCGTCGTTTGCATGAGTTGGCCACGATCGCTCCTCTCTGACTGGAGCCGTACTTCAAAGTGCGGCCACTTGGCACGCACCAAGCGCAGTGGCGGCGTCCATCTTCCGACACCATGTGAATGACGCACGATCTCTGCACCAATGGCCATCGTTCCATCTTTGCCGAGTTCGTGCAGCGAGATCTATTTTCAGCGATTTTCCACATGGTGTTCGGCGATTCTCTGAAGGTTGTCGAAATCTCGTCTTGTCAATTACTTCATGCTTTGTTTATTTATTTGTTTGTGTGTTTATTTTGTTCCCCATATACTGACTGTCTTTCTGCGTGTCTAGACTGAGAATCAGTCGCTTTACAAACTTTTGCGCCTTCCCGACTGAAGAGTTTCGGTAATCACGACAGGGTTTTTTTAAAATTTTTTTAAATGATTTTCTTCCTTTGCAATTAAAATTAGGTGGGTGACGGTTGTTTCAGCCGATTATTTTCTTTCCAGAACATGGTAAGGGTAAGGTAATGTTGCTTATAGCCCAGCCGACTGCGATGGGTCATATCCGGGCTGTCACCGTGTTGTTCTGTACTGGTTACAGAGCAAAGTGCATTCAAGATGAACCGCGGAGAAATATGACGTTCCCCAAACATCTAGGCACCGGAAATCACCGCAACAAAATCTCGTTCAACCGGAGACTGCAGAAACACAATCTTGCCGATTCGGAGACAAAGTTTCAATTTTTTTTTTGTGTGTGGTCCTGATCCGGATTTCCGGTTTATTCCAGAAGACTTGCATCTCCTGCATCCGTCGATATCAGAATGGGACCCCGATCTCCCTGACTACCCGGATGATGGTGCACCACTGAGTCAGCGGTCTACGTCATCACTGACGTCAAAGTATCTACATGACGTATCATTTCCAGTTCTCAATCATTTTTGCACACTTATCTCTGAAATCATTCTCGTACACGTAATAAACGTTTGTATGTGGCAGCACCTTTCACAAACAACCATCGTAATAAATTAATGTAGCACTCCTCCCATCCAACGTTCTCCCTTCCTCCCTCCACGTCACCCCCCCCTCCTTCCCTCCCTCTCTGTGCATCCTCTCTAGCGCAATGTTAAATGCAGCAGATCGTATTGTGCCCCCTTCCCCCCTCCCCACCCACCCACACCCACACACTCATTCCCCCCCCCCACCCCCCACCCCCGCTCCGGGGATAACCTAGGGCAATAAATTATCCTTGTTGTGGGATAAATCTGCAACCTCCTCCCCGAGCCAACACCGACACGTGACAAGCGGCCTGCTCCCCAAAAGATAGGGCTAGAGCTACAGACCAGTTGTGTGCCGGTTGCCCCGCTTTGAGGAGAGACAGGTTGATGAGAAGCGATAAGCTTGTCTCCCTGCCGCTGTCTGCTGCTGCTGCTGCTGCTGCTCGCTTGCGTGTGGAGGAGATAGCCAGGAAACCGGTTAGGTCTGCACTGAACTGAGGTGAACATGTCTTGGGTAGCAACGTTTCGGTCTACATGTGTGTGTGTGTGTGTGTGTGTGTGTGTGTGTGTGTGTGTGTGGTGCGTGCGTGCGTGCGTGCGTGCGTGCGTGCGTGCGTGCGTGCGTGCGTGTGTGTGTGTGTGTGTGTGTGTGTGTGTGTGTGTGTGTGTGTGTGTGTGTGTGTGGTGTGTGTGCGTGTGTGTTGTGTGTGTGTGTGTGTGTGCGGGGTGTGTGTGTGTGGTGTGCGTGTGCGTGTGCGTGTGGTGTCTGCGTGTGTTTCTGTGTGTGTCCATTTGTGTGTCTGTGCTGTGTGCGTGCGTGCGCGCGCGCGTGTGTGTTG
>CM031622.1:28711437-28736437 GCA_018398815.1 Conus ventricosus | reverse complement strand
TATTTACTTACTATTCATCCCTCTATTCATTTTGTCTGGATCTCATTTTGTACTCACTCACTGATCCTTCAGACCCCCCTTTTTGGGGGGTTAAATACTCCGTGAAAGGAGTTAACAGTAACTGTTCGCTTCAAAGACTTCGATTAGAGAATAATCCTCCGTGCAGGGAATTTGAAATGCCTTTGGGGCTGCTTGCTCGCTGGCTTGCTCGCTGGAAGAAAGATGCCTGGCGACCACCCAGAAAACCCAGGTGTGCAGGTGGTATAACCCCCCATGGGAAGGTGTTGTTAGCCAGGCCAGATTAAGCGCCTGGGTGTTGCTCCCCCATCTCTCCTCTCTCCTTTCTTTTTCTCCCCTCTCCACCCCCCCCCCCCCCCCACCCTCCAGCAGAATGAGTTCATAGGTGGACTACTGTCAACGATCGTGGGGCGAAGACAGACCAACGTGTCGCTTGTCATCTCTCTCTCTCTCCTCTCTCTCTCTCTCTCTCTGCAACTTTGAATCATTCTCTCTCTCTCTCTCTCTCTCTCTCTCTCTCTCCTCTCTCTATCTCTCTCTCTCTCCTCCCCTCTCTCTCTCTCTCCTCTCCTTACCTGCGCTCTGTCACATCTGCTGTATCATGTGTGTTGAAAGCCGAAGTTTAAAAAATTCCCTTCTACTGCTGTTTTCTGAGAGCTGATGTCGGTAAAGGGAATCTATGATATCGGTGATTTTTTTTCCCCCACTATCACCGGGAAAAGGAGGGGGGAAAGGGCATAATAAATAATAATAATAATGAATATTATACGCGCCTATTCTGGGCTAGAGACCAAGCTCTAAGCGCTTTACAATCAACATCCGTTTACACAACGGGCTGCCTACCTGGGTAGTGCCAAACTGAAGAGCGGGCCAGCTGGCGCTTCATTCAGTCGTTTCCCGTGTCATCCAGTCAGTATCGTTCAATATCGATCACTCATTTTCCTTATTTCCCATTCATTCTTTCCATTTCTCACGCAGGGTGCATGCTATGTGTAACGTGTCATCCATACCAACGGCCAAAATGGCCTACTCTTCGAAAGTTGGTGAGGGTTTTTTTAACGTGTGTGCAAGATGTTGTGTTTTGAAACCCGAGGTTTATAATTGCTCTTTATCTGCTGTTTTCGAGAGGTGATGTCGGTAAAGGGGATCTATGACATCGGTGATTCCCCCCCCCCCCCCCCACTTATCATCTGGAAGGAGGTGGGAAAGGGGTGGTGGTGGTGTGGGGGGTGGGTGGTATACGTCATAATTTAAAAAGAATGGTCAGGGCTTACCCACTGGGTGAAAAAATTTAAGTTAAAACGGATTTAAGTTAAACTGCGGGGTTGGGTTGAGGATAAATAGATAGATAGGGACAGAGATAGATAGATAAATAGTAGATAGATAGATAGAGAGATAGAGATAGATAGATAGAGAGATGTTTATTCTTCAGAAGTTTACAGCTAAAGGCTTTGTTATTGCGTTTTGGGTGTGAAAAAAAAATCGTGTGACTTTGAAGACAATAACACTGAGGTAGACAGACGACAGATAGATAATAGATATATAGATAGATAGATAGAGAGAGAGAGAGAGAGGGAGATTTAAATTTAGTTGCTCAGAGGGGAAGAGAGAGAGAGGAGAGAGAGAGAGAGAGAGCGAGAGAGAAAAGAGAGAGAGGTATAAATAACGTATTTCTTTCTACACAACATCTTCAGCAGTATACTGCTAAAGAATAAGCTTTGTAATTGCGTGTTATGTCAAAGAAATCTTGGTGACTTTAAAGGCAAACAAATAGAAAGAGAGAGAGAGAGGGAAAGAGAGAGAGAGAGAGAGGAGAGAGAGAGAGAGAGAGAGAGAGGAGAGGGGAAGAGGGGAAAGAGGAGGAGAAGAGGAGAGAGAGAGAGAGAGAGAGAGAGATAGAGAGAGAGAGAGAGACAGACAGACAGAGAGACGTTACCACATCCGAGCTCTCCTCACAGGAATAGTTGCGTCGCAGTAGCCGTCAAAACACGTTCTTCTTGCTGATACAGCGGGAACTGTCACAGCGGAACTGTGTGCACCGCACGTGCCTGTCACAACCCCACACACCATCACTGTGACGTCACTACCCTGCCTCGTCTCCCCTTTCAATGGGTGGGGTCAGCCCTTGGTTGGCCGCGATGGGCGACTGATCCCTTCTCCTTTAAATATACATTTAGATTCCCTTAGATACGCACTTCCTTTAAGTATACGCTTACATTCCTTTGAATACATACTTTCCTTTAAATTCACACTGACATTCCTTTAAATTACATTTTGCCTTAAAATCTACCTAACAATTTCCTTTAAATATACACTTCCTTTAAATGTACATTTAAAATCCTTCAAAGGTACCCCTCCTTTAAATTTTACATTCAAATTCCTTGAAACATACATTCCTTTAAATTTACACTTGAATTTCTTTAAATTACATTTCCTGTACATATACTTCCTTTAGATATCCCTTAAATGCCTTTAAATATACATTTCCCTTTTAAAATATACACTTAAATTCCTTTAAATATACACTTGCTATAAATATACATTTAAATTCTTTTAAATAGACACCTAAGTTCTTAAAATATACATTTCCCTTTAAAACATATACTTCCTTTAAACGTACAATTAAATTCCTTTGTATGGACTCTTAAGTCTCTTAAATAATACACTTTCCTTTAAATTTACATTACATCCTTTAAACATACACAACGTTTATTTCAATATACGTATACGCTTCCTTTGAATATACATTTCCCCTTGCATGTACACTTCCTTTAAACATACACTTAAATTCCTTTAAATATCCACTTCCTTTAAACATACACTTAAATTTCTTTAGATATTCTTTTTCCTTTTAATATATAACTGAATTCCTTTAAATGTACATTTTCCTTTAAATACACACTTAAATTCATTTAAATATACACTTAAATTCCTTTAAATGTCTACTTCCTTTATTTATACACTTAAATTTTTTTAAAATACAGCCCTTTAATATGCATTTCCCTTTTACATGTACACTTAAATTCCTTCCGTGCATGTATTATTCTCACCCCCCATTGCTGCAACACACGTACATTCTGTTGTGCATTCTTGGGGCTGAGAAGTTTGTTTACAGTGCATGTTTCTTGACATGACTTGTTTGAATGGACTTTCTGCCACCTTTTTTTCCCTGCCCCCCCCCCCCCCCCCCCCCCCCCGCCATTTCCTCCACATTTCCACCTGCCCCTTCCCCCCTTACTTACCCCCCCCCCCTCCTTGACTCTCCCCCCCATCCACCCCACACACACCATTTCTCTCCTTTCAGTTCAGTTCGCTGAAATCGTGATGAAAATGAAAGTAAAATATTTGTTTTCAAAATATACCACGTGATGACGGAGTATGTTGGAAAGTTATATTGTTAATGTTGTGGGGATGACTGTGTGTGCCAGAAAAGTGATAATGATGGTGATGATTGTTGTCAAGATATTTACCACGCAGTGAAAAGGATGCTAGAAATGGGGTAGAAAGAAACAAAAAAGACAGGTGAATGTGGTGATGAGTTGTTGTCAAGATATTTACCACGCAGTGAAAAGGTGCTAGAAATGTGATAGAAATAACAATAAAGACAGGATGTTAATGACATACACCCGTTTTTATGACTAATTTGCTGGAAATGTAATATACCGTGCACGAAAAGAAACGCATATATTTTTGGCTGAAAATATTAAGGAAAATTTTGACAGAACACCCCCGTTTTAGCAAAGGAACTCTGTCCAGTTGTGAATAGACATAACAGTAGATTGATGTCTTATTTCTTCTATGGTGTAATATTTTGAATGCTAAATGACGCATGAAATGACTGAAATAAAAATGTGCGTTTCTTTTTTGCGCACAGTTAGTTGGAGTAATCTTAATGATGATGATAAAAATAGCTTGTTGTCAAAGTACAAAGACAGAGAATGCCCCCAAAAGCAATAATAACCATTACAAGAATAATATGTCCTTGTTAGAACAGACCAATGGTGGACAGGTTTGCTGGAAATCTAATAAAAGAGAATGATAATAATACGCTGTACTAAACTATATTAAAATAACAATAACAACGACAAAGATAATGATAATGAAAAATAATGATAATGATAAAAATAAGGATAATAATAATAATAATAATAATAATAATAATAATGATACCCCCTACTACTGCTACTACTACAACTAGAAATGATAATGATGATAACAATGACAATATAATAACAAAAATATTGCTGATAATAATGATAATGATAATAATAACAACAATTAACAATTTAAAGATAATAATATAAAGGATAACAATAATGAAATATAACAACAACAGGCAACAACAACAACAGTTAATAAATATAAAACAATAACAACAACCAATAATAATGATAAAAATGGTAATAATAATAATGATAATAATAATGACAACAACAACAACGAGAAGAGCAACAACAACAATAACAACAACAGCAGCAACAACAACAATAACAACAAGAACAACAACAACAACAGCAATACTACTACTACTAAATACTACTACTACTACTACTACTACTACTACATACTACCAACAACAACAACAACAACATCAACAAGAAAAAAATAATAATGATATGAATAATAATGGATACATGGCACCAAAAATGAACACGCCAGGGCACGTTTCTCATGACAAGTCAGATAGAGGAACGAGGTGAACTCACAGTTGAGCTCGTCATCTGAGTGTAGGGAAAAGTCCTCCCAGCCGTCACACACCACCGCCTCCAGGGCGTAGAAACCGATGGGGGACAGAAAGTGATTAGCTGTAAACACACACACACCAACACACACACACACACACACAACACACACACAAAACATGGCGGTCTGTACAATTCATTACCTACCCAAGCACAATCGGGGTACAGCGGACAGGGCCATTATCAACCTAGCTGACTACAAGAGGTGTACTTTGTTAAGTGTAATTATCACCTAGCTGACCACACCAGGTTACAGTGTTTAGTGTATTTATCACCACCCGACCCCCAACAGGGGTAAAGTGTTTAGTGTAAGTGTCACCTAGCTGACCACAACAGGTGTAAATGTTTAGTGTAATTATCACCACCCGACCACAACAGGTGTACATGTTTAGTGTATTTTTCACCCACCCGACCACAACAGGTGTTTAAAATGTTTATGTAATTTTCACCTAGCTGCCACAACAGGTTTTAAAGTGTTTAGCGTAATATCACCCAGCTGACCACTAAAGTGTTTCGTGTAATTATCACCTAGCTAACACAACAGATGCACAGTTTTTTTGTGTAATTAAAACCAAGCCCACCAAACAGGTGTACGTGTTTAGTGTAATTATAACCTAGCCCACCACAACAGGGGCACAGTGTTTAGTGCAATTATAACCAAGCCCAACACAACAGGTGTTACAGCGTTTAGTGTAATCTAATCCATCCGATCAAAACAGGCGTACAGTGTTTAGTTTTAATTATAGCCCAGCCCACCACAACACGTGTACATGTTTAGTGTAATTTAAAACCCAGCCCACCAAAACAGGTGTACAGTGTGTCGTGTAATATAACCAAGCCCCCGACAACAGGTGCGCAGTTGTTTAGTGTAATTATAAACTAACCCCCCGACAACATGGTACAGTGTTTAAAAGTAACTAAAAACCTAGCCCACCACAACAGGTGACAGTATTTGTGTAATTATAACCAAGCCCCCCACAACAAGTGTACAGTGTGTTTAGTGTAATTATAGCCTAGCCCACCACAACAGGTGTCCAGTCTTTAGTATAAGTATAACCTAACCGTCCACAACAGGTGTACGGTTTGTTTAGTGTAATTATCTGTCTGTCTATCTATCTATCTATCTATCTATCTATCTATCTATCTATCTATCTATCTATCTATCTATCTATCTATCATATCTAACAGTGTGTTTAGTATAATATTATAGCCTAGCCCACCACAACAGGTGTCCAGTCTTTAGTATAATTTTAACCTAACCGACCACAACAGATGTACAGTTTGTTTAGTGTAATTATCTATCTAATCTATCTATCTATCTATCTATCTATCTATCTATCTATCTATCTATCTATCTATCTATTTATCTATCTATCTATCTATCTATCTACCACCACAATAGGTGTAGAGTGTGTTTAATGTAATTATAGCCCATCCCACCACAACAGGTGTCCAGTCTTTAGTGTAATTATAACCTAACCGCCCACAACAGGTGTACAGTTTGTTTAGTGTAATTATATATCTATCTATCTATCTATCTATCTATCTATCTATCTATCTATCTATCTATCTATCTATCTATCTATCTATCTATCTATCTATCTATCTATCTATTACCATCTATCTATCTACCACCACAAACAGGTGTAGAGTGTGTTTCGTGTAATTATAACCCATTCCACCACAAGAGGTGTACAATGTGTTTAGTGTAATTAATGCCCAGCCCACCACAACAGGTGCAGAGTGTTTGGTGTAACTATAAGTCAGCCCACCACAAAGGGCTTTATCAGGACTGCATATACAGGTAACGTGACGACACAGCAAGTGACGTCAAGACAACGACTCTAACTTGCCCACAGCTCGTTGACATCAAGTCAGCAAAAACATTCTATGGTCAACATTCTGTAACAAAAACAAAAACAAAAACAAAAACCTGATACCTTCAAAGTTTCACATCCGTTCATGCCATAATACGTGTTTAATATTGATGTTTTTACCTGTTATACTTCCTGCTGGTTTTAGTGCTTGTGTGCTGGGGTTGGGATTGAAAATAAAATAATTATGTGCAGAGACGTAGTTAAGCTCTCCTGTCCCAGAAGAAGAAGAAGGTTCCTTTCGGGACCTAAATATTGGAAACAAATTAACACACAACACACAAAAAAGAAAAAAAAAGAAAAAAAAGAAAAGGAAAAACCCAAAGGGCGGCTTTGTGGTCTAGTTTTTTTTTCTCTCCTTTTTTTGCGTGTCCACTTTTTAATTTCGTCGGGCGACAGCGAGAGAGAGTGGTGCTGTCTGGAGTGATCTATCTATCTATCTATCTATCTATCTATCTATCAAACTATCTAATCTATCTAATCTATCTATCTATCTATCTATCTATCTATCTATCATCTGATGCATGTATGTATATACAATTTTTTTTTTTTTTGTGTTTGGGTGTTGGGTGGGGTCGTTTTTTTTCTTCGTTAAAAATTTTTTTTAAAAAATCTGTTTACATTTCTGTTTTCCTCTTTTTTTCCTTCTCCATTTTCTTACGTCGGGGTGGATGGGTGGGGGTGGGGGGGGGGGGTGGGGGGTTGTGTGTGTGGGGGGGGGGAAGGGGGGGGGGTTGTGTGAGGGGTCTCCGACCTCCCCCTCGTTATTAAAATATGTTTTTCATATTCAGGGATGCGGGGGGTTAAGACAGAAGTATTTAAACGCTTTCAAAACCCAAAAAATGCGCTCTCGCATAGGCACACGCACTCTGTCACTCACATGGGGTGCCCGCACAAAGGTGACGGGAAACCAATAACATTCATAGAAAATAATCGACCTTTATTTAACTTGACTCCGAGCCCCCACCCGTCACTAAAACAACAACACATCTGAAACATACAACAATGTAAACAGCATACAGATAATTTCATAAATCCAAATCCCCTGTTCTTCAGTTATTCTTACTTAGGCCGGGAAAGACAATATTCCACTATTCTGTTTGCACATTTATAACCTTAAGAGCCAATAAACGTCCATAACTTGCCAGCATTCCTTGGTTGACCAGTTTTTCTTCTCCATCAAAACTGTGCAAACCACGAGCTGAAGCTGCCACACTGTTGTGTCCTCCCCCCGATTGGCCAAATCCCAGTTGGGGACACTGCAACGTAGTTTGATTTGTACCCCGCACCGAGTCCCCCGGGACTCCACGAAACTTCGCCCTCTCCAGGGAAAGGCTCCTGTCGGGCCTCTCCCACAGGTTTTTCCCTCTGGCTGCAAACAACCCCACCGTTGCTGCAGCTCCCTGTCTAGGCTCCAACAGGCGTCACGTCTTGCTGTCGACCGTCCCCACACGGGAGACAATTCTCCCGTCGTCGGCTCCGAGGCTACAGCAACCTCCACTGCCCATACGTCCCCCACCCAGGAACAACGAGGCGACAGCTAACCTCTGCTTCACGCTGATTTTCTTGAGCCCTCAGCAAGACGGGCGAGTTCACTTCCCTTAAGTGAGTCCCCCCCTTCCTGGTTTCCAAGCACCTTATATTCGTTCTCAAAAAAAGAGAGAACCCAGTTTAACTGCTCAACCAATGGAATCACTGGAAACACACACATCACACGATTTGTACCAATAATCCCCAAGTTATTTTATTCCACCAATGGAATCACATCACCTAACACATACACACACACCACAGCTGCTAGCGCCAACAAAGACTTGGGCACCCAGTGGTTAATGCATAACCTCCTATTCAAACTCATGTTCGATTCCCCGAAGCTACCCATTGAACTAACACCTGGACCTCTCTTCCAGCCATGACTGATGCTTCCAAGTATTTACTACCTTTTATAGACAACAAGGCGCAAAACCACTCGATAGGCCGCAGCTTCCATTCATTCCTCAGAACAAGACGACTGAATGGTCACGTACTCTGCCTGCAGCTGACGGTCACCTACCCTGACGCCCACCTGACACGATTGCCTTTCTGCCGGCCCACGGGAGAGTCCAGTGAAAAGCCAGTGCTAAAAGTGGACACTCTTCCCTACCCAGACTGGCAGGTCGCCAACTCCTTGTCACTATCCCTCGGACATGCGAAACACTTCCCAGTACTCTCCCTCCTTCAGTAAAACGACTCGGGTATTCCCCCCCTGGTGATGCCTGAATTCGCACACCTGAAGAACCCAAGGACTTGCTCTCAACAACACAAACTACCCTTTAAATTTTGCCTAAATGCCGAGAACATTCGGCCGACTCATGACACCCCCGTACCTAAGAATGTTTTTCCCCAATCAACATTTCCTCCAGGACGAATGTTCTCCAATTGGATAAAACAAACTCAGTTGCATGGGTCGTTTATAACAGTACTACCCCCATGCTTCAAGACATCATTCCATCAACATCTCTAACATGGATAATGTACCCAATTAAAACCAATAGATCAATCAGATAATCTAAACATCACTTTTTGGGTCTCATACGACTGTGCACAACATTTAACTCTAACCTGGCTCACATATAACAAGAACTCTGTCCATACGTTAGCTATCACATGTCCATACATTTTAAATTTTAATCACCCCATTCATTTTCTAATATAGCACAACCATGATTACCACAACATCCAAATTCAGGTGTGGGGCCCAGCCTACTTAACATCAAAATCATTCAGGCGTGTGGCCACAATCCAAAAGGGACAAGATCAAATTCGGGCGTGTGGCCCACTTACGTAACATCAAAATCAAATTCAGGCGTGTGGCCCCAATCTGCTCACACCGGTCTCAAAACACAATATGCAAATCAAACTTTTATCCTGATTTCACAACAAAAGGGAAACATTTTCACCCCTTTACCGAGATGTGACAAAACAACATAAGCAAACAATATCAACCAGAAAAATCATAAATCATAACACATGAGCATGCACTCAACCATAATGACAATGAACAAAAGAAACATCAATTTATAACCTTTAAATTTCAGAAAATTAAAACAACAAATGAACACAGACTCAACCCCGCCCTATACTGGGCAATCAAATCAATAACACAACGGCCAGCTACATTATTTACACAGTAGCTGTCCGTAACAGATGACTGCTAAACAACCACCACCACAATCACAGCAGCCCGTAGGCATTCCCTCCTACCATTGTCCTGCTTCTGTTGTTCACCACTACAAGAGCAACACCCAGGAGGCATTACTCCAACCCTTGACCTACTCCTGCCCCTCTCAATTTTGACCGCCTTTGTGGCTCGCCAATAGTACCTGGAGCAGATATTTGCGCATTCCGGGCTTTACAAGAGAGTCAGCGCACCTTTAAACACATTTTAGTCCTTAAAGGAGCGCGTGAAATCTGCGCGATCCTCTTTTAGCCTGCGAAACCCATTCACTGCGACACGATCATCTCCCCTTTTCAAAATGTTATGAGATGATCCCCACTCAATCCTATCTGAACCAAATTTTCCTCTCTCTGAGGAAATTCCTTTGGGTTCGAATCCCCTCATGGCCTATCCCACTAAATTCTGGACCTTATTTCCTTCTCCTTTTTTTCCAACACTGGCTTGTCTGCTCCTATGAGCTGACTGTCTTTGGCATTTCTTAACGAAGCTGGTCACCTCGACCTTTTTGCCATACTTTTATTACTGCCTCCCTGGCCCCAACCCAGCTGCTGGTTCCAGTCACTCTGTTCCATGTTTGGCCCCCCGACCCTGAGGTCCGCCACCGTGGCTCCTACTTTTCTGACTGCCTCGGCAACGCCAACAACTTTTGAACCACCACTAACGGCCACCATGGCCTACGGCACCCGCCACTACGGCCACCTCCATGGCCTACGGCACCGCCACTATGACCTATTTCATGGTCCTTTTGCACCACCACCATGGCCACCTTCATGGCCTACACTAGCTCTAACTGCTAGCGGCGCCTGTGCACTCCACCTGTTTTCTGTTTACCTTCCAAACCCTGAAACTGGCCCTTGCTTTCCCCCACTTGACTGGCAGCCTGGTTAGGCTTCGGGTGATATACCTACCCCCTAACAAGCTGGATAGGGAAGATTGTTTTGGCACTGCTGCAGTGAGAGTACTCCTGACAAACTCTGACTCTAACTCTGACACGGGCCAAAGGTAGCCGATTAATTCTTCCTCTGCATATCGCACCAGGTGGTTTCCCCGGTATAGTCTGTCTCTCTCACAAAACCGGGCTCTACCATTGCCGTAGAGTCAATCCTGTATCTAAAAGCAGGTCACCGGCTTCCCCGTTACTACTGCCCAGTAGTTGGTGGCGGTACTCTGCCTGCTGTTAATTGTATCAACGCAACAACTGAGTGTATTCGCACTTCCGCTACATTCCTTTGGGGATATGACCCTCTCGCCCACACTTAAAAAATGTGCGTTTCACTCTAACATTCTCTTGAGTTCCCACTGTTGCCTTGAGACTTAGAAGGCGTTTCTAACTGTGGTCTCGCCTCCTGTTTGTAGGGAGTCGCGAATCACTCCCTTACTGTGTGGTCTGGCCCTTAACGGGTCCCACTGGTTCGATCCCCCGCCCCATTACGCTGATCATGGGCAATTCATACCTGTCTGCAACTTTCACTAGCCCTCTAAAAATTTCCTAATTCTCTTTCTGCCAAAAATACTGTGAGAAACCTTCCGACAAATGGAGAGAATTTGCTCCTTAACGATCTCCTCCCTCAAAAACTCAAAGGTTTGTTCAATGTTTCCTAACCTATCCATTTGTCAAAAAGAGCCCTAAGCCGATAAAGGAACTGTACGTGCGTCTCACCTGATTTACGAACGGTTTCTCTGAACAATTTCCTATATCTATCGGCGGTTACCTGATACCTCTGAAACAAAGCATCGCGCACCGACTCATAATCTGTCTGTTTTTTCCGGTGCAAGCAGAAAAAAGCATCCCTAGCTTTGGGGGTCAGCAGCGCAGACAAATTTGTGGCCCACCGTTCTTCGGGGAAGCCCTGATCTTTGGCAATCCTTTCAAATTGCGAAATGAAATCCTCTAAAATGGCCGGATTATCATCGAAACCCTTTGGCATATTGATCAGGGGCTGACGTGTGGTGCAAAGTTCACTTGAGGGTTTTTCCTCCACGTCCCGTTCTTTTTCCATTTTAAAATTTTTTTTTAACTCAAACCCGCCTTATCTTCTCTCTTTCTCTTTCCTCTCTTTCCCGTTCTCTTTCTCTCTCCTCTCTTTTCCCGTTCTCTCTCCTCCCCCGTTCCCTTTCTCTCTCCTCTTTTTCCCATTCCCTTCTCTCTCCTCTTTTTCTTCCCGTCTCTTTCTCTCTCCTCCTTTTCCCGTTCCCTTTCTCCCCCTCTTTTTCCCGTTCTCTTTCTCTCTCCTCTTTTTCCCGTTCCCTTTCTCTCTCCTCTTTTTCCCCGTTTCCCCTTTTTCTCTCCCCTTTTTTCCCGTTCCCTTTCTCTCTTCTCCTCCTCTTTTTCCCGTTTTCTTTCTCTTTTTCTGACCTCGATTACACGGGGCCATTCTCATCTACATATGCCTTCAGTTCCGGACCCTTTAGTCCAAAGCTTTTCCTTCTTCTATGAGGTCCATTTTTTCAGCGGACCCATTGTCTCAGCAAACCCCCTTTAGTCACATTCTGAAGCTATCTAACCCTCGATCAGCTAGTTAATACAACCACAGTAACAAGCGAGATATCCACACGATCACTTGTAAATAACGATCAAATAGTTGTGCTACACACAATCAACCTCAACAGCAACCAAATCAAGCAAGTTCAAATACAAGGCCCAGTCATGAAAAAAAAGATCAAACAATCAACACATGACTAACGTCTTTCCAGGTTAGAGAAAAAAATCTAGGTTTCCACAATTACGACCATTTCAAATCCCTTGCAAATTTAACAAAAACCCAGAATCAAAAACACTTTTGGCTCATTTTTGTTCATCCCGACGAGCCCCCAATTTGTGACGGGTCTCCGACGCTCCCCCTCGTATTAAAATAAAGATTTCATATTTAGGGGTGCAGGGGGTTATAGACAGAAATATTTACGCTTTCACAACCCCAAAAAGCGCTCTCGCATAGCACACGCACTCTGTCACTCACATCGGGCCCGCACAAAGGTGACGGAAACCAATAACATTTCATAGAAAAAATCGACTTATTTAACTTGACTCCGAGCCCCCACCCTCACTACACAACACAAAATATCTGTATCATAAAAACAATGTAAACAGCATACAGACAATTTCATAAATCGCATCCCCTGTTCTTCAGTTATTCTTACTTAGCCAGGAAAGACAATATTCCACTATTCTGTTGCACACTTATAACCTTAAGAGCCAATAAACTCCAATAACTTGCCACATTCCTTGGTTGACCAGTTTCTCTCATACACACTGTGCGACCACGAGCTGAAGCTGCCACACTGTTGTGTCCTCCCGATTGGCCAAATCCCAGTTGGGGGGCACTGGCAACGTAGCTTGAGTTGTACCCCCCGCACCGATCTCCCGGACTCCACTGCACTCTCGCCCTCTCCACGGAAAGGGCTCCTGTCGGCCTCTCCCACAGGTCTTCTCTGGCTGCAAACACCCCACCGTTGTCTGGGAGCTCCCTGTCTAGGCTCCAACAGGCTGTCACGTCCTTGCTGTCGACCGTCCCCACACGGAGACAATTCTTCTCTCGTCGGCTCCGAGGCTACAGCAACCACCACTGTCATACTCCCCACCCAGAGACAACGAGGCCGACAGCTAACCTCTGCTTTACGCTGTATTTCTTGAGACCCTCAGCAAGACGGCGAGTTCACTTTCCCTTAAAATGAGACCCCCCTTCCTGGTTTTCCAAGCACCTTATTTTTCGTTCTCAAAGAAAGAGAGAACCCGAGTTTAACTGGCTCAACCAATGGAATCACTGGCACACCACATCACACGATTTGTACCAATAAATCCCCAAGTTATTTTTATTCCACCAATGGAATCACTAGTCAAACCCACACATACACACACACCACAGCTGCTAAACGCCAACAAAGACTTGGGCACCCAGTGGTTAATGCAAAAACCCCCTATTCAAACTCATGTCGATTCCCCGAAGCTACCCATTGAACTAACAGCCCTGGGCCTCTCTTCCAGCCATGACTGATGCTTCAATATTTACTACCTCTATAGACAACAAGGCGCAAACCACTCGATAGGCCGCAGCCTTCCATTCATCCTCAAACAAAAGGGCGACTGAAAAGGTCATTGTACTCTGCCTGCCCGCTGACGGTCACCTAAACCCCTGACGGTCACCTGACACGATTTCCTTTCTGTCCGGCCCACGGGAGAGTCCAGTGAATAGCCAGTGCTCAAAGTGGACACTCTTCCCTAAACCCCGGACTGGCAGGTCGCCAACTCCTTGTCACTATCCCTCGGACATGCAAACACTTCCCAGTACTCTCCCTCCTTCAGTATACGACCGGGGTATTCCCCCCCTGGTGATGCCTGAATTCGCACACCTGAAGAACCCAAGGACTTGCTCTCAACAACAGCAAAACTACCCTTAATTTGCCTAAATGCTCGAGAACATTCGGCCGACTCATGACAGGTTGCAAAGTAAGAAAAAACTCGTGATTTTTTTATGGGAGGGTTTTTTTTTCTTTAACCGTCACGGCCGCCTTCTTTTATTTTTTTATTTTTATTTTTTAACTTTCTTCTTCTTCTTCTTCTTCTTCTCCTTCTTCCTTCTTTTTTTAAGGGAAGTCACCTGTGCGATTTGGGAAGCATCTTGATGCAAAGGCAGAACTCAGACCTAGTCTTCCACTGCTGCAATTCCCCGAAGTGAATCAGATCCAGTGGATTTCTTTGAACAGACAGCGAAGGTTGTCAAGCCGTGTCAGAACCCCTTCTTACTGGAGTTCCAACTCCACGCTCGTCAGCTTCGGCAACAGAATGCTCTAACCAATGTGAGTGCGGGCCTTTCTGTGTGTTTTAAAACTGTGGTTTCAAAGGAAAAGAAATGCAGTTGGACCCTACCTAACCCGATGTTGTTTTTTTTTTGTCCCCTTGTTCTTTAATACGCCCCTCTCCCTCCCTGCTCCCCCTTTTTTTTCCCAACGCCCTCACCCCCCCCCCCCTTTTCCTTTTTACTTGAAACTCTCTTTCTTCCACCCCTTCCCTCCCCACCTCATTTTCTGTCAAGGGTTTCCATAGTATGTTTTCTTCCATGTCTGCCAAATCTCCTCCGTATCCCCCCCCCCCCCGCCCCCCGCCCCAATCCATTCTCCTCCTCACCCTTCTCTATCTGTGCCATATTATGCTTTTATCCCCATACCTGTACATATGTCTCTTTCCGCCCCCCCCCCCCTCCCCACCCTTCATCCCTCCCCTAACCTCACCCTCGGTCTCTGTGTACCATACTATGCTTTCTCTCGTCTCTTTCCGCCCCCCCCCCCCCCCCATCCCTTCATCCCTCCCCTAACCTCAACCCTGGGTCTCTGTGTACCATACTATGCTTTCTCTCGTCTCTTTCCGCCCCCCACCCCCCCCCCCCATCCCTTCCCATCCCTCCCCTAACCTCACCCTCGGTCTCTGTGTACCATACTATGCTTTCTCTCATGCCTGCCTATATCTTCCTCTCCGCTCAGACCCCCCCCCCCCACCCGCCCCCCACCCCCCCCCCCCCCCCAACCCCAAAAATCCATTCCCCGCCTCACCCTCCCTTTTCTGTGCCAGAGGTTGTTCCTAGCTGGTTTGTTCTACGGGTGAGGACAGTACTTCTCTGGTCCTCCCCCCAAATCTTCGGCCGTATCTTTTTCTGGCTTTCTCTCATGCCTGGTCGTCACTCCCTTTCCACCCCCACCCCCCCCCCCTTTCATTCCTCCCCCACGTCACCCTCCCTCCTCTCTGTATGTCATATTACGCTTTCTCCCATCTTCTCTATCTATCTCCCTTACCCCCTCCCCTAAAGCCCCGTCCCCCCCCCCCCCCCCCCACCTCACCTTCCCTCTCTGTGCGCCATAGTTATTATCCTTTCTCTCATACCTGTCTAATCTCTTTCCGCCCCCCCCCCCCCCCTCCAAATCCCACCCCCACCTCTCCCTCCGTCTCTGTATGTCATATTACTCTTCTCCGCGTTTTCGTTCCCCCCCCCCTCCCCCAAAGCCCCGTCCCTCCCCCCCCCCCCCCCCACCCCCTCACCCTCCCTCCCTGTGCGGCCATAATTAAATCATGCTTTCTCTCATACCTGTCCAGATCTCTCTTTCCCAAACCCCTCCCCTCTCCCCACCCCAACTTCACCCTCTCGTTCTCTGTATGTCATATCACACTTTCTCCCCCCCGTGCTTCTCCATATCTCTCTTACCGCCCTCCCCCTCCACCCCCCCTTCCAAGCCTCGCCCCCCCCCCCCCTTCCACTCTGATCTCACCCTCTCTCTCTGTGCGCTATAATTATTATGCTTTCTCATGCCTGTCCATATCTCTCTTTCCGCCCCACCTCCCCCCTATCTCAGACGCAACCATCCATCTCCGTTTCCTCTTCCCTCTGCCCACCCCCACCCCCACCCCCTAACCACCCTCTCCCCCCCTCCCTCTTCCAGCCCCCCCCCCCCCCCCCTCCGCAATCTATCTCTGATCGGATTTTCCAGCCAACTTGAAGACCGTTTCCTGTGACCATGTGTTAGCGCGGGTGAGTGATGGCGGGTGTCAGATGGTTATCGCCCCTCCCCCTCCTCTTCCTCCTCCTCCTCCTCCTCCTCCTTCATGGCGTGGAGATGAGTTTCCTTCAGACGTCAGGGAGGCCTGCAACGGGCACCCCCCCCCCCCCTCCCTTTTTGTGGCGCCCCCTAGCTGTCAGCTCGGCCATTTACAATCCCTGGTAAATCACCTACCCCTGTGCATAGCCAGCCACCATGTTTGCTGATATGGCTGTTTGAAGCAGCGGGAAAAGATGAAGGGTAAGGAAATGCACCTCTTTCTGACTGTCACCTCTCTCTCTCTCTCTCTCTCTCTCTCCTCTCTCTCTCTCTCTCTCTCTCTCTCCTCTCTCTCTCTCTCTGCCTCAGTCTCTGCCTCTCTGTCTCTCTATGTGTCTCCGTCTTTGTCTCTCTCTCTCTCCCTCTCTCTCTCTTTCACCCTCTCTCTTTCTCTCTCTCTCTCTCTCTCCTCTCTCTCTCTCTCTCTCTCTCTCTCTCTCTCTCTGCCTCAGTCTCTGCCTCTCTGTCTCTCTCTATGTGTCTCCGTCTTTGTCTCTCTCTCTCCCTCTCTCTCTCTTTCTCCCCCTCTCTCTCTCTCTCTCTCTCTCTCTCTCTCTCTCTCTCTCTCTCTCTCTCTCTGCCTCAGTCTCTGCCTCTCTGTCTCTCTCTATGTGTCTCCGTCTTTGTCTCTCTCTCTCCCTCTCTCTCTCTTTCTCCCTCTCTCTCTCTCTCTCTCCTCTCTCTCTCTCTCTGCCTATCTCTCTCTCTCCCCTATCTCTCTCTCTCCCCCCTCTCTCCCTATCTCTCTCTCTCCCTCCCATCTCTCTCCCCTATCTCTCTCTCTCCCCCTCTCTCTTTCTCTCTCACTCCTTCTCTCTCCATCGCTCTCTCTGTCTCTCTCTCTCTCCTCCCTCCCCCTCTCTCTCCCTCCCCTCTCTCCCCCCTACTCTCTCTCTCCCCCCTCTCTCTCTCTGTCACTCAAGCAATCAGGAACCCACAGAATGGACGACAAGTTGGCAGCGTCTTGAGACCATCGGTTCCACTTATAAATAAAAAAACACGTCATCACACATCTTTCCTCTCGACGTGTGTGGAATGACTTTCCCTATGCCTTTACAACAACAGCAACAACAACAACAACAACAACAACAACAACAAAAAAGCAAAGGTTATTATACCTGTCAAGAAATTCGGGGTCAGTCAGATTCTTCAAATTAAAGACTTGAATCAGTCATATCTTCTTTTTTTAACCTTTAGAAGAAAAAAAAAAACAACGAAAAAAACCCACATTCTCCGTTTCTTCAATATACGCGATTTACTGCATCCTGGGCTTTCTGGTTTCAGGGAAAAAAAAACAATTTCTGTCATTTTGTCTTAGTCAGCCTCGTTGATGAGTTAATAAATGATGTTGTGGCATGCTTTTTCTCGTTGATTTATTCATTGAGTTATAGAAAACTTTGGTATTTTGATCATGATCTTCTTCTTCTTCTTCTTCTTCTTCTTCTTCTTCTTCTTCTTCTTCTTCATCTTCCTTCTTTCTTTCTTTCTTTCTTTTTCTTTATTTTTTTCTGTCTTTCCCCTTCTTCTTTCTTTCTTTCTTCTTCTTCTTGTTCTTCTTTCGAAAACTAGAATCACACATTTTGTCAACATCTGCTCTTGTATTGCTCAAGTCATACATATCTCACGAACAGACAGGAATATGTGGCGTGGGGCACATCTATCCCCTGGACGGTAATTCTTAAATATGGCGTTCCACAGGGTTCTATTTCATGTCCTTTACTCTTCCAAATTCACATCAAAGACGTGTCTCTCCACTTAAGAAGTACAGGTGAACACCTACAATTTACCCCCCAGCCATGTATTGACATTACCTGGCATTTCAAGAAATGTGCAAAAAAAGTATTGACGATGTTGTTAACTGGACTGAACTTGATGACACGTCGCTTCTTCCTAAGACAACAATATCCATGTACAGGTATACTACAACTTGACAACAGACAGAATTTAATGAAAAAAAAATTCCCTACCGTACACCCAAAACGTATTTGTAGAACAAGTAGTTTCATCATTAAGTTTTACCAACACTAAATGATATTGATCTCAATTCGAATCCTCTCATAGCTTTATCATGCAACATAATTGATCAAAGTCTATCAAACTTCTAAAACCAAACGCTTCCCTGACCTTCATTATTATATACTCTTTTCTTTTTTTTTCCTGGCTCACTTCTGATCTTCTGTAGACCATGTAGAACAACTAGAGAAAACATGGCCCTAGAGGAAGTCAAATTGCGAATTTCTGGAACCTAGCTTACTCATAGAGAGTACAGTGCGGAAATGCCAACATGCCAAAGATTTCCCGGATCAAAGATAAACAACGTGGATCTAACATTCAGACAAATGATTCTCTTCACTGAGTTTATGCCGACGTATCAAAACAAAACACAGAAAAACAAACAAAAAACAAACAAACAAACAAACTCGGAAATGAGCTCTCTTGCATCTTTGGGTGGATCCTCAAGCGTAGGTTCAAAGATTGTCCCCTACATTTTATGCTATTTGCATAATGCCTTTAGTTTTTTTCAGCAACTTTTTCCCTCCCCACACTTCCGGGAGGGGGGGGGGGAGGGGGGGGGAGGGGGGGGGGAGGAAGCAGCAGATGGTGTGGGGTGGGGTGGGGTGAGAACGCCGATTGGTCAGAAATCTGTGATTTTTTTAAAAAAACTTTTATTTTTATAACCGACGACAGAAACAGTAAAACAGGTGAATGAATTGTTCCCAACGTTGCCATGTGCTGTTCATTTGAAATTTGTGTGGAAAAGCGTTGCCCAGAATGTGGGTTAGTTCGCACATTGAGCAGTCCAAACTGAAACAAGAAACGGAAACCAACAGTCGCAACCGTTACAGATACTTATGACGCCTGCGTGTATTTAACATTATCATGTAGCTTATATTTCGTTTGGTGCAAATGTACGATGAAATTCTTGCAGCTGTTTCATGTTGTTTTCGTTCTAAGGGAGTTTTTTTTTCAAGAGTTATCAGCATAATCTGGTCTTAACATCTTCAGGTCACGACTCCACATAATGCTTTTGTTCGTTGTCTTTACAGCAAACACAAACAAACAAACATGGGTTAAAGATTTGACATTTAATTGATTTAACATAAACAAGACCAAAAGTAACACGACAGTTACACAAAAACAAAACAAAAAAAAAAAAGCTTTTTAACGAGTGACCCTCACACACACACACACACACACACAACACACACACACACACTCTCTCCGCTCTCTCTCTCTCTCTCTCCTCTCTCTCTCTCTTCTCTCTCTCTCTCTCCTTCTCTCTCTCCCCTCTCTCCCTATCTCTCTCCCCTCTCTCTCCCCTCTCTCTCTCTCCCTCCTCTCTCTCTCTCTCTCTCTCTCACTCTCTCTCATCTCTCTCTCCCTCTCTCTCTCTCTCTCTCTCTCTTCTCTCTCTCTTCTCTCTCTCTCATCTCTCTCTCTCTCTCTCTCCTCTCCTCTCTCTCTCCTCCTCTCTCTCTCCCTCCTCTCTCCTCCCCTCTCTCCTCTCTCTCTTGTCCCTCTCTCCCTCCGTTAGATGACAGACTTGCATTTGCACTTTGCAGGGAGACAGCAGACAAAAGACTCATTGTAGTTCAACGGGTGTGCTATTCAGTTTGTCGTTCCCGCTGAGCGGGGGCAAGCGGTTCATGGGAATAGCTGCTTCCTCATTCTTGCAGTCAAGCGTGTCGGCGCTCTCCTTTCTACCATGTGGACGTCAACAGGCCAGAACGGTTCCAAACGGTTCTGAAACTTCAGCGATTCGGCACTCCTTTAGAAAACGAGTGCGAGGTGTCTGTGTCAAGGATTATGATCTCCTGCAATCACCTGACATGGTCGTGAGGCAGATGGAACAGTCTGTCTGACATGGTCGTGAGGCAGATGGAACAGTCTGTCGCAGCACCACCACTGGTTCACCTTCTCTGTGGATGTTAGCGAGAAGCTGTGGCAGTCCACCGGTGCATCACCTGCCTCAAAAGATTGTTAAACATAAAAAAAGCAGGACAAATCCATCCCAGATACAGGGTGCTTGACCAAGCAGACCTGCCGCGTATCCACACCATCTTAATGCCTCGATGGGCAAGTCATATAGCTGGCATGCCAGACGACCAGCTACCAAAGAGACTTCTACGGTGGGCTGCAGAAAGGAGTGCGTTCCCATGAAGGTCAGAAGAAACGCTTCAAAGGCACCATCAAAACATCATTGAAAGCGTTTAACATCAACCCTGACACATGGGAACAAACTTCGATGGATCGAGCTAGATGGGGCTACTTAATCTACAAAGGCGCCAATTTATTTGAAGAAAGGACAGCTGCAGCGCAACAAAAGAGACGGGCAAGGAAAGCCCGCGCCAGCAAGCAAGAGCAGGTCTCCCACATTCCCTGTCCAAGCTGTCACCGCACATTCCGTGCACACATCGGCTTGATCAGCCACCTGCGTATCCACAAAAGTAACTCACTTCCTCTCATCCCAAAAGATGACTGAAGTGCTCCTCATCGACTCGACGGACGAAGAAGAAGAAGAAGAAGAAGAAGAAGAAGAAGAAGAAGAAGAAGAAGAAAAAAACAACAAACAACGTGCGGATGTGAACTCCATCCATCGACCGACAGAGCGACACTAACAGCACCGCCATGCAGGAAGCCGAGGACTTCATGACAGACAAGTCGGATGAGGAATATTGACACGATGCTTTGGAGAAACTTCGGGAAAGTCTGGAGATCGACCTGGGTGAAGATTAGTATCGATTAGCGTTTGCAGTTCAGAGCGGTGTGCAGGCTCTGATCGACTGCAGACCAGGTTTACAACCAGGCACTGTTGATCCAACGCGGTGGACTTCTTCAAAGAATTGCCGGCTGTTACTTCGCATGTGACCAAAGGACGAAGCTAAAGTCGATAAGATGGGTTGCAGAGTTTCCTTCAGTCTACTTACACGTCTTCCGTCACATCATGTGTGTCTCTCTACAAGTGAGAATGCGATGGATGAAATTATACCCCCTTCTCTCTCCCCCCCCCCTCTCTCTCTCTCTCTCTCTCTCTCTCTCTCTCTCTCTCTCTCTCTCTCTCTGTCTGCCTGAATCTCTGTCTGTCTGTCTGTCTGTCTGTCTGTCTGTCTGTCTGTCCGTCCGTCCGTCCGTCCGTCCGTCCGCCCTCTCTCTCTCTCTCTCTCTCTCTCTCTCTCTCTCTCTCTCTCTCTCTCTCTCTCTCTCTCTCCTTCCATTTCTAACTTTCATTTTTGTTTGTTTGTTCGAAGACGCTGTTTCTCAACCAGTGGCAAATGAGTCCAGCTGGACTTCCACGTGTTTTTGTGCTGCCAAGCCAGCAAAACGAACTTTAATCTGCTTTCACTGCACTTGCTCAAGTTTATTTTGGTGTGTCTTGTCGGCTTGTCTTGGCTGTTGTGGCTCCTTCGGTCGAAACGCGTTGTGCATGGTCTTTTTACTGTGTTCAGTCGGCCTAACTGCCCGGACACCCTTTTTCTTTTGATTTCTTTACACCAGAAGTGAGGAAATCAAAAGCGTAACTGCCCAGACACCCCCTTTTTCTTTTGATTTCTGTACACCAGAAGTGAGGAAATCAAAAGCCGAACTGCCCAGACACCCCCTTTTCTTTTGATTTCTTTACACCAGAAGTGATGAAATCAAAAGTGTAACTGCCCAGACACCCCCTTTTTCTTTTGATTTCTTGACACCAGGAGTGAGGGAATCAAAAGTACGGTGGGGCAGCTCTAAGATCTAAAGCAAGAGATGGCCATCCCAGACTGAACCGCCAATCCCCATCCTCACCCCTCCAAAAACAACAACAACAACAACAAAAACCTTAAATGCTTTCAGGTATAAGTAATATAGCGAACACACCAAAATTAAAAGTGAATCAAATGAGCTGATCATTGCCAGAAGCTTCAGAAGGAATTGAAATCATGCGGAACGATAAAAATTAAGGTTTTATGGACGGAATAACTTAATTTTTTCAATTCTTTTGGAATGGGAAGAAGTTAGATTTGTTGCTGTTGTTGTTGTTGCTGCTGCTGCTGCTGCTACTGCTGTTGTTGTTGTTGTTGTTGCTGTTGCTAATGGGTTTTGGTATTGGTGTTGGTGCTGCAAGATCGCTTAATAAAGGTGTTATGAAAAGTGAAATTTCAGTTGCTGCAAGAGATAGTGTAATACTATGTATACTACAGTGATCTGGATCTTTAGAACATCTGAATAACTGGCGCCTGGCGTTAAAAAAAACCCCACCCACATAAACTGGGTTTTAGATATATAGCCTGAAGTGTCAACGTTAAGCTTTAACGTTAAACTGATCCAGCGGAATACAGGTGACATAACATTCTCTGATGACACTCCCCCCCCCCTCCCCTTTTCTAAAAAATGCTATTACTATCCTTTCGTTACTTACCCTATCTGTAAGATATCTAGAAACTGTACACGTCATTTCTAGAGTAATGTTGTGACGAGTCATTGTGACGAGTCCCCGACGTTCCCCCTCGTTATCAAAATATGATTATCATATGCAGGGACGCAGACAGAAGCATTCACGTCTTCACAACCAAAAAGCGCTCTCGCATAGGCTCACGCACTGTGTCACTCACATCGGGTTCGCACAAAGATGATGGGAAACCAATAACATATCATAGAAAATACCAATTTTTATTTAACTTGACTCCGAGCTCCCACCTGTCGCTACACAACACATTTATGTGTATCATACAACAATGTAAACATCACACAGATAATCTCATAATCGCATCCCCTCTTCTTCAGTTACCCTTCATTAGTCAGGAAAGACAACATTCCAATATTCTGGTTATACACGTATTAACCCAAGGAAAAATAAACGTTCATAACTTGCCAGCATTCCTTGGTTGACCAGTCAGTTCTCTCATCACTCAATGCGACTGATCATTCTCTCATCACTCAATGCGACTGATCATTCTCTCATCACTCAATGCGACTGATCGCTGAAGCTGCCACACTGTTGTGTCCTCCCGATTGGCCAAATCCAAGTTGGGGGACACTGGCAATGTAGCTCGAGTTGCACCCTCAGACCGAGTCTCCTGGACTCCACTGAACTTCACCCTCTCCACGGAAAGGGCTCCTGTCGGCCTATCCCACAGGTCTTCTCTGGCTGCAAACACGCCATCGTTGTCTGGCAGCCCCCTGACTAGGCCCCAATAGGTTGACACGTCTTGCTGTCTACCGTCCTCGCACAAGAGACAATTCTTCTCGTCGTTGGCTCCGAGGCAACAGTAACCTCCACTGTCTTACATCCCCACCCAGGAGACAATTCTCTACCGTCTTCGGCTTCGAGGTGACAGCAAACCTCTGCTTCTCGCTGTAATTTCTTGAGCCCTCAGCAAGACAGAATGAGTTCACTTTCCCTTCGTGAGTCACACACATTTCCTGGTTTTGAGAGCATCTTATATCCATTCTCAACCAAAGAGAACCCGAGTTAAACTGGTTCAACCAATGGAATCACCGGCACACACACTCACAACGATCTGCACCAATAACTCCCCGAGTTATTCTTATTCAACCAATGGAACCACTAGTCACCTACACACATGCACACACTCCACAGCTACTAGCACCAACAAAGAGTTGGGTACCAAGTGGTTAATGCATACCCTCCAGTTCAAACACTTGTTCGATTCCCCGAAGCTACCCATTGCACTAACAGCTCGGACTCCTCCATAAGCCAGGACTAATGCTTCAAGTGTTTGCTACACTCTGTAGACAACAAGGTGCAAAGCACTCAACAGGCCGAAACTTCCCCGAATGTGTTTCCCCCTCAGGACAAGAGCGGCTGAAGGGTCACTGTGCCCTGCCTGCAGGCAGACGGTCACGAACCGTGACGGTCGCCTGCCACGATCGCCTCCCCTCAGGCTCAGTGGATAGTCCAGTGAATTGCCGGTGATGGAGGTGGACGCTCTCCCCATCCAGGACTGGCAGGTCGACATACACTTGTTACTACCCCCCCCCCCCCCCCCTGGACATGCAAATCACTTCCCAGTAACTCTCCCTCTATACGACTCGGGGTGTTCCTCTCTGGTAATGCCTGAGTTCGCACACTTGAAGAACCCAAGGAAACTGATCTCAACATCGGCAAATTTACCCTTAATTTGCCTACAGGACGGGAGAACATTCGGCCGACTCGTGACAATCATGAAGAACACAGAATGTTACTGGGTTCAGTGTGCATACACATTTTGGAGGTAGGCCTGTTACTGATGACACTTTCCTGACCAGGAAGGAAAGGAAAAAGATCCACCCCAAGGTGTGGGTGAGACCCAGAGAAGTACTGTCCTCGACTGCCGAACAAACCAGCTGGGGAGCCTTGGAAGCCTGCGCTGTGTTCACATAGGGTGCAGGCACGCACAAGGCATCCCATTAACACGTGAAGGGACATAACTGCTCCCTGACTGATGCCATTCTGTAATGGCCACTGGATGTGACACGACAGAACCTCCACGGGGGCATTCATTCCCATGGGGGTGCACCAGCCCGTATTTCATGACTGCAGAGCCCATCGGCAAACAACGCCACCGCCAAGCGACTGCCGTGTGCATCCC
>CM031622.1:28698937-28703937 GCA_018398815.1 Conus ventricosus | reverse complement strand
AAGAATGACTTTGGCGGCGATGGAATTGCAGGAAAACGTTACTTCTGATGGAAAAGAAAGACGTCAGTTCTGATGGAAACGGAAAGACGTCAGTTGTGATGGAAAAGGAGAGACGTCAGTTCTGATGGAAAGGAAAGACGTCAAGTTTGATGGAAAGGAAGACGTCAGTTCTGATGGATAGGAAAGACGTCAGTGCTGATGTAAAGGAAGACGTCAGTTCTGATGTAAAGAAAGACGTCAGTTCTGATGGAAAGGACGTCAGTTCTGATGGAAAGGAAAGACGTCAGTTCTGATGGAAAGGAAAGGCGTCAGTTCTGATGGAAAGGAAAGACGTCAGTTCTGATGGAAAAGAAAGACGTCAGTTCTGATGGAAATGAAAAACGTCAGTTCTGATGGAAAGGAAAGACGTCAGTTGTGATGGAAAAGAAAGACGTCAGTTGTGATGGAAAGGAAGACGACAGTCTTGATGGAAAGAAAGGCGTCAGTTCTGATGGAAAGGAAAGGCGTCAGTTCTGATGGAAAGGAAGACGTCAGTTCTGATGGAAAGGAAAGACGTCAGTTCTGATGGAAAGGAAAGGCGTCAGTTCTGATGGAAAGGAAAGACGTCAGTTCTGATGGAAAGGAAAGGCGTCAGTTCTGACGGAAAGGAAAGACGTCAGTTGTGATGGAAAGGAAGACGTCAGTTGTGATGGAAAGGAAAGACGTCAGTTGTGATGGAAAGGGAAGACGTCAGTTCTGATGGAAAGGAAAGACGTCAGTTCTGATGGAAAGGAAACAGGTCAGCTCTGATGGAAAGGAAAGACGTCAGTTGTGATGGAAAGGAAAGACGTCAGTTGTGATGGAAAAGAAAGACGTCAGTTGTGATGGAAAGGAAGACGTCAGTTCTGATGGAAAGGAAAGGCGTCAGTTCTGATGGTAAAGAAAGACGTCAGTTGTGATGGAAAGGAAGACGTTAGTTCTTATGGAAAGGAATGACGTCAATTGTGATGAAAAGGAAGGTTAGTTGTGATGGAAAGGAAGACTAGTTGTGATGGAAAGGAAGGTTAGTTGTGATGGAAAGGAAGACTAGTTGTGATGGAAAGGAAGACTATTTGTGATGAAAAGGAAGGTTAGTTGTGATGAAAAGGAAGGTTAGTTGTGATGAAAGGGAAGGTTAGTTGTGATGAAAAGGAAGGTTAGTTGTGATGGAAAGGAAGGTTGGTTGTGATGCAAAGGAAGATTAGTTGTGACGGAAAGGAAGACTATTTGTGATGGAAAGAAAGACTAGTTGTGATGGAAAGGAAGACTATTTGTGATGGAAAGGAAGACTATTTGTGATGGAAAGGAAGGTTAGTTTGTGATGGAAAGGAAGGTTAGTTGTGATGGAAAGGAAGACTAGTTGTGATGGAAAGGAAGACTAGTTGTGACGGAAAGGAAGACTAGTTGTGATGGAAAGGAAGACTAGTTGTGAAGGAAAGGAAGGTTAGTTGTGATGGAAAGGAAGACGTTTTCCGGCGTTTATATAACGAGCCAAGACCGAGTTTTCAGTATACATTTTCCTTTTCTCTCTCTTTCCTTTTCCTTTTTCTTTAAAAAAATATTTCCCAAGAATAACATCAACATTTTGCTTTTCAACCCCTCTGTTTGTTTTGCTCATGTGTTAAATCTCATCACAGCTTATGCAGACAGAGAGAGAGAGGAGAGAGAGAGAGAGGAGAGAGAGAGAGAGAGAGGAGAGGGAGAGAGAGAGAGAGAGAGAGAGAGAGAAGAGAGAGAGAGAGAGAGAGGAAAGGAGAGAGGAGAGAGAGAGAGAGAGAGAGAGAGGAGAGAGAGAGAGAGAGAGAGAGAGAGAGAGAGAGAGAGAGTTGCAGCTCATGAGAAAGAATTGAACAGACCTTAAAAACTATGAAATACTCTCCTGACGAATTTTGGAGGTTCAGTATGTTTAGTCTTTTTTTTTTTAAAATTTATAGTTTGTGCAGAATATCTGAAAAACAGCAACTAAACATGCTGCAGAAATTACAGTTCACCTGTGATACTGCTTTTTTTTTTTGTGCTGAAAATAATGAGGGCATTTTCATGAAAACCGGTCCCTCTCAGAACCGTGAAGGCCGCCATGTTGGTGCGCTCTTTAGGAAAGAAGGCGGGATGTGTTATCGTGGTGAAGATGTCAACGCGCCAATGAGTCTCCGACAGACAGGTTGGCGTTGATGTCACTGGCATTCTTCTTTCCCTAACATGGCGCAAGGAAATCCCGAGGGTGCGTTTCAAGAAGAGACAGCTCAAAGGACCCAAGACTGAAAACGGCGATGACGACAACGACAACACCACCACCCCCACCACCACCACCACCCCCACCACCAACAACAACAACAACAACAACAACACAACAACAACAACAACGACGACGACGACACCACCACCACCACCACCAACAATAATAACGACGACAACAACAACAACACAACAACAACACAACGACGACGACGACGACGACACCACCACCACCACCACCACCACCAACAACAACAACAATAATGAGGACGACGACAACAACAAAATAAACAACAACAACAAAGACTAAACAACAAACAACAAGAAGAAACAACAACCAACAATCTCTTGAAAAACTGGAGAAAAAAAAAAAACCACGCGTGAAAGCCTAGATTTGCGAGTGTCAAAGGACACAGGTGTATCAAAAACACAAGCAAACAAACAAACAAGCAAAAACAACCAGCCAACCAACCAACCAACCAACCAAACAAACAAGCAAGCAAGCAAGCAACCAACCAACCAACCAAACAAACAAGCAAGCAAGCAAGCAACCAACCAACCAAACAAACAAGCAAGCAAGCAAGCAACCAAACAAGCAAGCAAGCAAGCAAACAAATATGTCAGATTCACTTTCTTTTTTCTTTTTTCTTTTTTTGGTTAAAATTCTCCCAGAAAAACAAAAATCTGTGAAACACTCGCAGCTCCAGTATCTGGCTACAAAGCATGTAGGTAAATAAAGGAGAACATCGGCATTTAAACCACGAGGGTGTAACAATGACAAAACCTATAAACTAGTGGCATCATTTAAACCACGAGGGTGTAACAATGATAAAACCTATAAACTAAAAAAAAACCAACCCTATAAACTAGTGGTATCATTTAAACCACAGGGGTGTAACAATGATAAAACCTATAAAACTAGTGGCATCATTTAAACCACGAGGGTGTAACAAGGATAAAACCTATAAACTAGTAGCATCATTTAAACCACGAGGGTGTAACAAGGATAAAACCTATAAACTAGTGGTATCATTTAAACCACAGGGGTGTAACAAGGATAAAACCTATAAACTAGTGGTATCATTTAAACCAAGAGGGTGTAACAAAGACAAAACCTATAAACTAGTGGCATCATTTAAACCACAGGGGGTGTAACAATGACAAAACCTATAAACTAGTGGTATCATTTAAACCATGAGGGTGTAACAATGACAAAACCTATAAACTAAAAAAAAAAAACCAACCCTATAAACTAGTGGCATCATTTAAACCACAAGGGTGTAACAATGATAAAACCTATAAACTAAAAAAAACCCAACCCTATAAACTAGTGGCATCATTTAAACCACGAGGGTGTAACAATGATAAAACCTATAAACTAGTGGCATCATTTAAACCACGAGGGTGTAACAATGATAAAACCTATAAACTAAAAAAAGAAAACCAACCCTATAAACTAGTGGTATCATCTAATTCTTTCCAGCCGAGCGCGGCGTACGCGCTCATTCCCTGGCGCCGTGCGCCGTGCACAGCGATCATTCCCTGCCGACGCACAGATTTGGCCACTTTTTAATTTATTTTTACGGTAGCTCTACAACAACTGACGGTCTTGTGTTAGGTGTCACAGGAAAGAACAAACACTCAACTCCAATCATCACCAGATCCACTTTGTAATACGATTTCAAGCACTTCATTGCACGAGAAATTGTTACCATCCCTTCGCCTGACCGACATTTCTTCTGACACAGGAAACGTGCCGTGTGCCGCGTGGTCGGGCTCTCAGTGCTTTGTTCCAAAGCTCGTGGGGTCAGCCAAGTTCACAATAGGCCACTAAAAGTATGGTCGACAACTCGTTCCAACATCCCAAGACTAGTTACAGAGGTTATTTCCCTTGGACCATTTCATGGAAAGTGTAGGAATTTTTTATGTTCCCGTCGTCTGATTGTGGACGACACGGCAGACTGTGAGCTGTCTTTCCGTCATCCGGACTTGGACGACTCGGCTCAAGGGAGAGAAATCCTGTCGTCCACTATTGGACGACTCGGCTGGGTGTAACAATGATACAACCTATAAACTAGTGGTATCATTTAAACCACGAGGGTGTAACAATGATAAAACCTATAAACTAGTGGTATCATTTAAACCACGAGGGTGTAACAATGATAAAACCTATAAACTAGTGGTATCATTTAAACCACGAGGGTGTAACAATGATAAAACCTATAACCGAGTGGTATCATTTAAACCACGAGGGTGTAACAATGATAAAACCTATAAACTAAAAAAAAAAACCCACCCTATAAACTAGTGGTATCATTTAAACCACGAGGGTGTAACAATGATAAAACCTATAAACTAGTGGTATCATTTAAACCACGAGGGTGTAACAATGATAAAACCTATAAACTAGTGGTATCATTTAAACCACGAGGGTGTAACAATGATAAAACCTATAAACTAGTGGTATCATTTAAACCACGAGGGTGTAACAATGATAAAACCTATAAACTAAAAAAAAAAAACCCACCCTATAAACTAGTGGTATCATTTAAACCACGAGGGTGTAACAATGATAAAACCTATAAACTAGTGGTATCATTTAAACCACGAGGGTTGTAACAATGATAAAACCTATAAACTAGTGGTATCATTTAAACCACGAGGGTGTAACAATGATAAAACCTATAAACTAGTGGTATCATTTAAACCACGAGGGTGTGAACAATGATAAAACCTATAAACTAGTG
>CM031622.1:28691437-28693937 GCA_018398815.1 Conus ventricosus | reverse complement strand
TCGAGTGAACATCGTGACTGACAGATTTATTGAGGGTGGCATCTTCCAGACGATTGCATGCGGGCTGGATCGTGTAAACAGCCGGCCTGAACGGAACGGAATGCTTCTGGTCTCATTGGCACCAGACTGCTACAAGACTTCTGGATGTTCGTTCTGTTTCTAGTCATCCTGTGCCCTTGATTTCTGCTGTCTTGAGTCTCACGCGCGTATAAGCAGACTTCATAACAAAGAATATGAACATTAGCAGGAATGCAGAACAGGTCTAAGGATGTCATGCCGTCCTGTCAGTATCAGTCGGAACTGAATCACAACTCTTCACAATTCCAGTTAGTTTCAAAGAGAGGCGGCTAAATGCAGGCGGAAACTGAAAGAGTTGAGTTTGCTATAAGGATCGGCTGGGAGACTGGGACCACACGGTCGAGTTTCATTCACTTCATGGATGAGAGTGTTGCGAAACTTTCCTGATTAACACTGCAGGTGTTTGTATCTCTCGGGCGTGGTTGACGCCGGAATATAATTATCATGAAAGTAAGCGTAGAATACCGCCCTGTCATGCAGTCTCAGATCAGAATGGAAATCTGTAGCATCATCTTCATTATCCTCATTTTCGTCGCTCGGCATTAAAAAAAATAAAAAAATCTCAAATTCTGTGGCCCGTCATGCCTTGCTCTCATGGTGACCTCAGTTTCGATTACCTCTTCACGCTCACGGCCTTGGTGTGATTCCGTCGGGGACACCGGTATCGACAAATTCATGGGGGCTGTCGTTGGACGGACATGGTTGCGCCCTCCGGAGGGAGAGCTCACTCACGCTGGCTCCGCGACTAAGCAATTATTGTCGTCAGTAGGGGGCTTAGTAGAGGGTGTCCTGCGTATGTCGGATCAGAACAGGCGCCACTGTAGGCCTACACCACCGAAGTGACTCGGCAGCAGTGCAGTGTCTCCTCTGGTGGGTTGCCTCTTGACGACTTGACACTGACTGCTTCACGTGGATTGCCAGTGCAGGCGCTGTGACCGGATGAAGCGGACTGTGGCTGTGGACGAGGGGTGTCGGAATGAGCGGCGTGGGTGCAACGCTACTGTGGAGGTATAGAAGACGGGACAGCACACAAAAAAGAAGTGTTCATTTGTGTGTTTCAATGGGTAATGGGAGGGGTGGACGGCGACCAGTGGCATCCTCGTGCTGGTAGCCCTGCGTTTCCACAGATCACAGAATGCTTACAGGAATTCCCCGAGCTTCAACAAGTACACCCAAGGATGATTATCATCTGTTGTCCAGAGAGTAACAAAGCGTCCTGGTGAGGCTCCGCACCGGGCACAACAGACTTGACAGTCACTTGTGCCAGAAGCTGAAGGTGGTGCCTTCTCCAGTCTGTCCTTGTGGGCAGGAAGAACAGTCAGCGGAGCATGTGCTCCAAAAACGCCCATGACATGAACAGCCAGGAACAGAGGTGTGGCCAACAGAGACAGCTCTAATGACGAAGTTCTACGGCAGTCTACAAGAGCTGGAGAAAACGGCACTATTCATCTCAAGGGCCGGACTGACCGTGTGGACCAAGGCGTACGCAAAGAAGAAGAAGAAGAAGAAGAAGCAGAAGCGTCTCTGACTTTTTGTTGCTTATACACGTAGAAAGAGATCAGCCACTGGTCACCTAAACAACAACGCTTTCCACCTCCACAATGTTTCTTTTGAAGCACTGGATCTTCACATCTCTAATCCCGCATTCACAGATCGCATGATCTTGCCCCCCCCCCCCTCCTCCCCTCTACCCACCAACCCACGACGATCGTTCCATTTTCTGGTGATTTTCAGTCCCAGACAAGTGTCAAGAGAACCTGACCTGTAATTTCATTTGATGTGTGTTACTTGATATTCATTGTGATAAATCTTCCTTCTTTCATCTGTCTGCGTGCAGATTAAAACATCTGAAAACAGGCTTGCTGGGGATAGACATGATGCCGGAGATTAAATTCGGGGAGGAGGTGGGCTTCAACTGTCTGACAAAACGGAGGTGCTGTTTTCAAGAGCCGACAATTGTTTAAGTCCTACAAAGAGCGAGGAAAAACGATGAGAAGTAAACTGCCGGGCGGAACGAAGAGACAGGTGGCGTGTTTGGTTTATCACCGTGTCCATGCTAAGCTCTATTGTTGGACTTGGAGACACCAGATATCATCACGAGGAAGTGCATCGGAAATGTCACCGTGACAAATGAGAAACAGGGAACACACGTGGGTCGACTAATCTGCTCTCTGGTTTTCTTCTCTTTATCATTTTGTTACCATGGTAACATATTCAGACGGCTTGGAATCACATTCGAGCTGTCATGAAGTAGCTAACGTTTACAGGAAACTAACGTTATCAACCGAAGTCGAAAATTACTAAACGTAAAATTTTGTTACCATGGTAACATCTTCAAACGGATTTGAATCACATTCGAGCTGTCATCAAGTAGCTAACGTTCACAGGAGCAGCGGTCCGTGGGGAGCCGACGAAGACTCTC
>CM031622.1:28658890-28666390 GCA_018398815.1 Conus ventricosus | reverse complement strand
GTTGTTTGGAAACCGTTGTTATATTTTTTGAATTCAATATTAGTTATCATTCTTTTCATTTGATCTTCAAAGGGTTTCATTTCATCTATGGCTGGTGGTGATCGCCATGATTTGAAATCGTAGGTGTTTTTGTCTTCTTTTTTTGCGTTTGGGTTCAGGAAAAAGAATGCTTTCCATCTCATATTGTGTATGAATTTTTCAGTTTGTTCTATTAGTTTTTTTAGGTAGGATTGCGGATTGGAAAATGGTTGTTTTTTGTTGACTGTCTAAAATTGATTTCTTCCATTTTAAAATCTTTTAGGTCACAGTGCTCAACGTTAGGAGCTATTAAGATCAATGTGGTTAAAAATACCCAAAACGATTTCCAAAGCGCTCAACCCCTTGGGGAGCAACATTTGTTAAAATAAGGTATTAAAAGAAATCTCTACAAATTTGTTTCGAGCGTTGCGCTGTCACGGATGGCTTTTGGTTTGCCCCCGCCATTTAAAGCGTGTGGGCTCACTTTTGCGGTTGTTTAACGAAAAAAGGTTTTAATTATAAAAACCAAATTTAGAATTTTAAACCTAAAACGAAAAAAAAACAACTGCAGGCATAAAGGGAAATCGTTGTTGTAACACACTCAAAACAAAACCGAAAGCCCCCAAAAAACACGTCACCAATCCGCCCCGGCAAACAACCGAAAACGGGGCCCACCGCTATAAACATGGGCGGTGGCAAACCAAAAGCCACCTGAGACAGCGCAACCGCTCGAAAAAAATTTTAGAGTTTCTTTTAATACCTTATTTTAACATATATATTTTATCTTTTTGGTTTCTTTTTTAAACCCTTGGTGGTGGCCCCCCACAGAATTATGCCCTGGGGTGGTCCTACTGACCCAGGACACAGACAAAATCACCGTGTTCCCTGTGATCCGACCAGCGACGAAGGCCTGGGAGCGGCAATACAAATGATCTCCCTTAAAAGGGGGATACGGGGTTCCCCGGGAGCTAGGAAGGGGTTTTTAAATTTTTTAAAAAAATTATTTCCCCCATTTTTCTTCTTTTTTTTTCTCTCTAAAATTTAAAAACTTTGCAAAGTCATTTTTAAAAAAGACGGAAGAATTGTTAGCCTGCACTTGTTTTCCCCCATACTTAATTGTTCAGCATCATATATTATATATATATATATATATATATTTTAATATAATATATATATATATATACTGTGCATGGGAAAACCCATTGATTTTCCGGGGAATGGGCCCGGGGACACTGGGAAAGACCAAAACCCAAAGGGGCCTGGGGGCTGCTCCCCATTTTGCCTTAAACTGGGGCTACAAGAATAAAAGGGAAAAAGAGCTCCCAGGTTTCCCCGAAAGGGGGGAAGAATGAGAATCCATCGTGCCCCACCAATCACGATGCAAATCCCAAACGGATAGGAACATGGACCAATGGATATCCATGGTCTGTGAAACGTTCGCTACCACCCTGGATGAGACCACCAACAAAGGGGGGATGGTGAAAATCACTGAATGAGCAGCACGCACTGCCCGCAATAAACGTCGAAGCCAAGGCCAGGATTTAAACCACATGCCAAGGACACCCACGTGTTGGGTTCGGATGAGAAAATTGCACAGGCCCTCGATGCCGGGCGCCTAAAAAACTAAACCTCCACGCAAACGAAACTAAAGTTTGGGGAAAAACGGATGCAAAAATCGCCCCAAAACTCGAGCCTTTTAGGGAAAAAAGCCCCTTTTAAACACAAACTACCACATAGGGGACATTTGTATGCCACATTTAGAGAGGCCTAGGGAGTAAAACTCCCCAAAGAGAAAAACCCCCAAAAAAAACCAGACCCAAAAAAAGATGACAAGATCAAGTCCAAAAAACAACCTCAAGAAGCAAAAAAGACCGACTGCCAGCTGAAAAACAAGGCTTGGAAAAACTGTGGAAGACCTAAAAGAAAACACAGCGCCCTCACAAAGCGGAATCTGCGAGAAAGAGGAAGGCAAAAAGAAGAAACACAAGGC
The DNA here is from genome assembly GCA_018398815.1 of Conus ventricosus. Classification (NCBI taxonomy): domain Eukaryota; kingdom Metazoa; phylum Mollusca; class Gastropoda; order Neogastropoda; family Conidae; genus Conus; species Conus ventricosus. The sequence continues at coordinate 28,664,382 of CM031622.1, read as the reverse complement.
GCTTCTTCAGGACCCCTTCCAGTTTGCCAAACACTTTTTGAGCACCCAAAATCTGGGCCCCAAAGGGGGGACAAAGGGTTCTTGAGCAGCATCTGAGGAAAACATACTCTGCCCACAGAGCAAAGCACCACTCGACATTCAAGTCGGGTGTGGCCAAAAAACCCTGGGGAAACATTCAAGGCAAGCCTCCAACGTTGGGGGAAAAAAGAAGGTGGTCGACAAAGCCAACCAAATCATCCCCGGGGCCAAAGGGTACCTTCCCAGCTTTACAAAAAAGCCCCAAAGGGTGCGGAGGGGCTCCACAGGTTGCTGGTCGGCTTGGAGAAACCAGAAGATCAGGGGCCCGGGGATGACGGCGATGGTGTGAAAACATCCCCCAAAGAGCAAAACGAAGTGACATCAGCCATTGGGCCCAATACACTACTGAACGTCGAAGGGAAAATTTTCTTCTCTGTCATGGCAGCAAGGCTGACCAAGTACCGATAAAAAAAGTACTTGGATGTTTCAGTCCAGAAGGTGGCATCCCGGCGGGTGGCGGTAGAACACGCCACAAGTTGGGACGCCCCCAAAAAGCAAAACAGAAAAAGGACCGGGGACGATGGGGCTTTCTGGAAAAACGCTATGGATCTGTGCCCCTGAATGATACAGTTGGCCTTGAAGTACCATGTCCCAAAAACATCCGCGACATGCTCAAGAAGTATTTTAAATCTTCTCATGGGGTTCTCTCCCAAAGGGAGTACACAACGATTGGATAATTTGGGAAGGGGGCATCGCAATGGGCTGTGAATTTCCCCAATACTGTTCGTGCTGGAAGGGAACCATCTGAAAGCAGCAACAAACAACGCGAGAAAAACGCCCTTGGGCAGGAAACAAGTCCTCCTCTCAAGGCCTTCTGGATGACAACGTGATTTCATCCAGAGAAGACGAGACAGTCAGTGCGGGAAAGGGGCTGGACGACTAGTTCCCTCATCCAAAATGCAGTTCAAGCCAAAGAAATCACGGTCTCTCACTAAAAAAGGAAAAGGGGCCGAATCTGTGGTCTTCAGTGTTGCCAACCAGGCATTCCAACAGTCACAGAAGAACCAGTCAAGAGCCTTGGAAGAGGATGAGATACGCTGAAAGAACACAAAGAGCAAAAGAAACCCAAAGCAGATGGGGGAAGAAGGCTTGGAGCCTTTGACCGTGGGCAAATACAAGGTCTGGTGTCTGCAGTTCATGCTGAACCAAAGCTCCTTGGCCTCTGAGATAACGACATCTGCCCCAGCACAGTTGGGAAATGGAACCAAAATCAACAAGTTCAAAGGGAAATGCTTGGTGCCCCCCCCCTTCTGACTGAAAACGCGCTGAAGTCCCAAGAAAAGCTGAAACTCCCACAAAAATCCATCCGGGAGGAATACAAAGCGGGGAAAGATCAGACTTAAAAGCATGCTGGAAGACTCAGGAGACAAGGTGGTAAAGAATAAAGCCCCGCTGAAGACAGGCAAAAAAGGGAAAGTTCAAGAGGCAGGATTCGCAAAAAAAGTCTCAAATCAGAAAAAATAACGGCACAACAGACCAACGAAAAGGACGGGGGGGGTGACCAAAAGAATGGGGGCAAAAGGCCAAAGGAAAACCCAAAAGAGACAGATGTTCGGGGAGAAAAAGAAAAAGACCCAAAAAAAACTCCAAAAAGCTCCAGCAGAGCCAGCAAGGGCAATGGACAACGTGGAGAATGCACTCCAAAAAAGTCTCACTTGGAATGCTTTGGCCATGGGGCCCCCCTCAGGATCACTTCATTCTCAGATCTGCATATGACCTTTTCCCCCAAGCAAACCCGGTGAAGTGGGGGAAAACAGACGATCCTGATGCCCCTCGCCCTGAAAAAAAAACAGTGGGGCATGTTTTAAGCTCATGTAAGTAGCCCTGGGTCAAGGAAGGTACACATGGAGGGACAACCCAAATGCCCAAAAAAGATTTACAAGTAGTCTGGGCCCGTCCAACACCCCAAAAGGGCGAATCAGGGCTCCAAAACACCCGCAACATTTTCAGGCAGGGGGCGCAAAAACATGGGCCAAGAACAACTGCCACGCGAAACATGCAGGCAGATCTGCTGGAGGGGGAATGATGGGGGTGCACTGCAGACCCCCAAAGGAAGAGCACCAGAAATCACACAAGAGTGGCATGGAACCCGACATATAGTCCACCTAAGCAACCAACATGATCAGATCGACTCACGGTGCCATATGAAAAAAAAGGGCCTCAAAATTTCAAAACTGAAAAGTATGCTGATCTGCAAACAGCCTGAGGAGAGAAGGCTTCGGGGCAAAGTCCTCACTGCAGAAATTAGCAGGGGGTTTGTAGGAACCTGCATACAGCCTATGAAACAGCCTCAGTTGCAGGAAGGAAAAAACCAGAGCCCTGAAAGCAATGGCAGAAGCGGCAGAGAGGTGTTTTAAGCTGGATTGGTCAAAAGAACAAAAGTGCCCTTTATAAAAGGGTTATTCCCTACAAATATCAGGTGTCCCTGTGGCCCTGGTTAAAGCCGAGTCATTATGGAAAATGAGCATCTCCAAGGGTATGGGTTCGAATCCACCATGGCTCGTCCCCCGAAGGGGGAAAAAAAAAAAAAAGGGGCAGCAGAGGGACATCCGGGGTCAGAACCGGTGTGGCCCAACCCCCCTAAGTTCAGGAGATAAGGCCGAAACACTTGCTTGAAGGGGGGTTCTCTTTGAGGATCTCTGCGCCCCCCTCCACGAGTTTCTTTCTAATATATAAAAATATAATTACAAAATGGCAACTTTAAAAACAGGGAAAAAATGGTTAACAACTGCAGGGACAATAAATTCCTACGGAACAAGAACCAGAAACCACGAAAAACACGACCGCCGTATGACAGACAACACAAGCAGTTATAAAACACCGGCAGCACAGACCCACCACTCCAGTTGCTTGCATAAACACCGTAATAGTTTTAAAACCCTTTCTTTTTTAAAAATATATTATATATATATATATATATATTTAAAAATATAAAAATTTTATATATAATTTTTTTATATATTAATTTTATTATTTTATATATATAATTATGGGGTGGGGGGCGCCGGCAGCGCTCTGTGGGAAACCGTGCCCCCGTCTGTCCCTGGCTTGGCCACCCCCCCCCCCCCCCCCCCCCCCCACAATATTATAAAATAATATAATATTATATATATATTATAATATATTTGTGTGTGTGTGTGACACACTATACAAAATAATCATACATACATGCAGCAGCAGCATCATACATAATACATACATACTGTCTGTCTGTCTTCTCCCTCTCGTCCTCTCTTCTTTGTCTGTGATCTCTCCTCTTTTTCTCATTTTTTTCCTTCTTTTTGTTTTGTTCCCCCCCTTCATTTTTTCTTATTCCCTTCTCTCTCTCCCCCTTTTCCTCTCTCCTCCCTTTTCTCTCCTCTCTCTCTCTCTCTCCTTCTCTCTCTCTCCTCTCCCCCTCCCCCCTCTCTCTTTCCTTCTTTTTCCTGTTGTTGTTGCGTGCGCGTTCTCTCTGTGTCTCTCTCTGTCTCTGTTTTCTCTCTCATTCCCCTCTTTTTTTCTCTCTCTCTCTCTTTTTTTCTCCTCTCTTTTCTCTTTTGTTGTTGTTTTAGTGCCTCTCTCTCTCCTCCTCTCTCCTTCTCTTCCCCCCCCCCAACCTCTCTTCTCTCTCTCCTCTCTCCCCTCTCTCCCCTCTCCCCCTCTCTGTGGGTGCGAGGGGGGGGGGGGGGGGGGGGGGGGGGGGGGGGGGGTGGCCAAGCAGGAGACGACGGGGGCACGGTTTTGCGGGGCTGCCGAGCGCCCCCCCACCCCCCCCCACCCACCCCCCACCTCCCCCCCCTTCTCCCCCCACCCCCCCCCCCCCCCCCCCCCACCTTCCCCACAGCGAAGCGGGCCCCCCAAAGTGACAGGAGCACCGCACCTGTTGCAGTGTCACAGCTTTTTTTTTTTTTTTTTTTTAAATCTTTTTCCTTTTTTTTTATTTTTTAAAAACCCCAACTGCCTATGCGACCCCCCCACCCCTTCCCCCCCTCCCCCTTCATACCTTACCCTCTCCCCCGCATCTCTCTCTCTCTCTCTCTCTCTCCCCCTCTTCCCCCTTCCCCCTTTCCTCCCCCCCCCCCTCCCCCCCGCCCCCCCCCCCCCCCCCCCCTCTCTTTTTCCCTGCTTAGCGCTGACGGCCCTTTTCACCTTCGCGCGATAAAAATGTGCCGGTGACGGCGTAAACAGTGACAGCCCCCTCGCCCTTGTTCTGTGCTGTTCATGGGGTTAATGTTTGTGTGTGGTGGGTGTTATGTGTGTGTGTTGGTGTTGTGTGTTGGGGTGTGTGTGTGTGTGTGTGTGTGTGTGTGTGTGTGTGTGTGGAGTGTTTGTGTGGTGTGTGTGGTTGTGTGTTGTGTGTGTGTGTTGTGTTTATGTTGTTGTGGTGTGTGGTGTGGTGTGGTGTGTGTGTGTGTGTGTGGTGTGTGGTGTGTGTGATGTGTTGTGTTGGGTTTTGTGTGTGTGTGTGGTGTGGTGTGTTGTGTGTTGTGGGGTGTGAAGTCAAGTCAAGCAAATCAAAATTATCTTTTTGGGGTTAAAAGAATAAGCTTTTCAGCTTTTTTTTCATCCTCCCCCACAAAAAACATAAAAATCAATCACAATAGTGAAAAAAAAAAAACTCGAACAATACTACGTATAAATCAGAAATTACAAGTAATGAAAAAAATGAAACAATTTTAAAACCCTTAATCAATATTTTGGGCGGACAATGGACAACATGTCAAAAAGGCAAAAAGACATTTTTAGAAGAGAGGAGAGAGAGAGAGAGGGAGAGAGAGAGAGAGGGGGGGGGGGGTGACAGTTAGCAGACAGACAGATAGCATTGACAAAGAATCCAATAGACAGACAGACAGACAGTCAGAGAGAAAGAGAGACAGAGACAGAGAGAAGAGAGAGAGAGAGAGAGAGAGAGAGAGAGAGAGAGAGAGAGGGGGGGGGCCGACAGATAGCAGAGAGACAAATAGCATTGACAAAGAATCCAACAGACAGACAGACAGACAGTCAGAGAGAAAAGAGAGAGAGAGAGAGAGAGAGAGAGAGAGAGAGAGAGAGGAGAGAGAGAGAGAGAGAGAGAGAGAGAGAGAGAGAGAGAGAGAGGGGGGGGATCTGCAGCAAAATAGATAATCATAAATTACTTTATAATTTGTCCATCAAATATTTTTTCAGTGCTTTTTTAAACAGTAGTTTAGAAGGGCATGTTTTTAAAGTAGAAGATAAATTGTTCCATGCCGTTCCTCCAGAATATATGAAGCTAGATTTGTAAAGATTGTTACGGGGTCTAGGAAAACGAAAGTTTGTGAACATGTCTATTTTCATTATTTCAAAGTTTCGGATAATTTTTCTTTTGGAGCTATTCCCTTAACTACTTTATACATGCATAAGCATTATTGAAGAAGAGCCTGTCTTTGAATGGAAGAATATCTAACTTTTTATAG
>CM031622.1:28644747-28647247 GCA_018398815.1 Conus ventricosus | reverse complement strand
CAACAATAACAAGAAGAAGAAGAAGAAGAAGAAGAAAAGATTCTTGTTGATGGATTCCTACATCACGACAAGTATTACAGTGAATGGTAACGTTTGACCTCTCTCTCGTAACAAAACAACAGCAAAAACAACTGCACTTTCTCGACACGATTTTGTCCAGTCCAGTAATGAGGCTTTACAACTATGCTAGGTCAGTTCACTAGGTCTATTGTCCACACAGGAAAGAGGGGAGGTAACTATGCAAAGGTCAGTCCACTAGGTCTATTGTCCACACAGGAGAAGGGGAGGTAACTATGCTAGTCAGTCCACTAGGTCCCTTTTTAAGGCAGGAGATGGGGGGAGGTAACTATGCTAGGTCAGTCCACTAGGTCCTTTGTTAAGGCAGGAGATGAGGGAGGTAACTATGCTACGTCAGTCCACTAGGTTCCTTTGTTAAGGCAGGAGTAGAGGGAGGTAACTATGCTAGGTCAGTCCACTAGGTCCTTTGTTAAGGCAGAAGATGAGGGGAGGTAACTATGCTGGGTCAGTCCACTAGGTCCTCGTTAAGGCAGGAGAAGAGGGGAGGTAACTATGCTAGGTCAGTCCACTAGGTCCTCTGTTAAGCAGGAGAAGAGGGGAAGTAACTATGTTAAGTCAGTCCACTAGGTCTTTTGTTCGGGGAGGAGAAGAAGGGAGGTAACTATGCTAGGTCAGTCCATTAGGTCCTTTGTCTACACAGGAGAAGAGAGGGGGGGGGGGTAACTATGCTAGGTTAGTCCACTAGGTCCTTTGTCCAGGTAAAAGAAGAGGGGAGGTAACCATGCTGAGTCAATCCACTAGGTCCTTTGTTCAGGCAGGAGAAGAAGGGAGGTAACTATGCTTGGTCAGTCCACTATGTCCTTTGTTCAGGCAGGAGAAGAGGGAGGCAACTAATGCTAGGTCAGTCCACTAGGTCCTTTGTCCAGGTTGAAGAAGAGGGGAGGCAACCTTGCAAGTCAGGGACTGGGTCCTTTGTCTAGGCAGAAGAAGAAGGGAGGTAACTATGCTATGTAGTCAACTGGGTCCTTTGTCTAGGCCAGGAAAAAAGGGGAGGTAACTATGCTGGTCAGTCCACTAGGTCCTTTGTCCATACAGAGAAGAAGGGAGGTAACTATGCTAGATCAGTAGACCAAGTCCTTACTCTAGGCTTAGTAGAAAAGAGAAGGTGAGTATGACTGGTTGTGCTATATACTGATCAGCCCAATAGACCAAAACGTTATAATCATTGTCATGTCACGTAAGTGTCTACATAAAATATCCAACAGGACACATTTTGCCACTATTCCAGGTTAGTTTCCACATGTGCGACCTGTGTCAATACATTTCATATTGTGTGGCGCTCCAAGATGTTTAACTGACGAAGAAATGGCGACGAGATGTCAATTGTTGATTAAGCTTGTTCGGAAACGTCACGTGTGCATTAAAGCTCTGGGAGAGCCCAGCGAAATTAAGAAAAGCTTGATTTATTTTCTTTATTAGCACACGATCAGGAGATACGATTATGTGATTTGTTGATGAGAGAAGGATCTAAAATTTTGTGACTTGATTACAAGACATGTAACTGAAAGAGACATAAAAATATAAATGAATTGAACGAATCCTTATAAACGTCTAATGAGGAGGAGAAATAAGAAATGTTTGTTTAAAAACATTCCTCCTGAACTGATGCGGAGACATTCGCATTCTGATAAGTTTTTAATTTATTGGAACAGAAACAACAGTTCAGGTTGTGTCTTATACGAGTTTTCTCTCGTCAGATCTTGAAACGACTATTTAACGACTGGTCAAACGTTCACTTTTCTGGAAGATGTATTAAAGTGTTTGTACATAATCAGAAATTCTATGTAGCATTAGTAGACTTTGAAAACGCGTTTTAACCGACTTTCAGAAAAATGTTATGGCCAATAATTAGAAATAATTAAATAAAAGGAAAAATGTATCGTTGTGCAGAAAACGTGCATCATGGGTTAAAGCTAGGATTAAATGTGGCACTAGGGTTAGTGTCGTAATTAATGTTCAAGAGGGGTGACACAGGGCCAGCATGAAGCCCCGTCTCGTTTCACTGTTTTATAATGATTTTGCTCAAAACATTAACAAAAATAGTATATACAGGGTGGAAATGGGTAGTATTTTATTTAAGTTAATTTCTTATTTTGTACTTGCAGACAATATTGAGGTGGTGTCAGAAACTAACTGGCTAACAAAAGCAATTGAATCATTTGTATTCGGTGGCGAAGAAACTGGAGCTTAAAGATGACATGGTCAAATTCAATATTATAGTTTTTCGTAAAGGAGCATATTCGGTGGCACGTGAAAGATAGTTTTATGGACACATTCAAATATCTGTTATCAGAGTATAATAATCATTTCAGCTTATCAGAGCTCGCTAAACAAGAAGCGTGGAAAGTGAACACGTTTGCAAAATTTTGTATAGTTACAGCGAGCATAGAACACGAATTTAGATGTTCACAGAATTATTTCC
>CM031622.1:28617247-28619747 GCA_018398815.1 Conus ventricosus | reverse complement strand
ACATCGTCAGCTAAGAGAAGAATGAAAATCTTTAGGAAATCATTTATGAACATTGCGCCATGTCGTCCAGAATTATTAACCTCTGATGTCAATTCATTGATAAATAAAGAAAACAATATAGGACTACATACATCACCTTGCTTAACTCCAGTCGTACAGTTTATGTAATCAGTCAAAGGCCCACCACTTCTCACTCTAGCTTTTACAGAGTCATACATGCTCACGACACATTTATATAATTTTCCTCTTATTCCATTTTTGAACAAAATATGCCATAAAATACTCTTATTAATAGGAGAGAGAGAGAGAGAGAGAGAGAGAGAGAGAGAGAGAGAGGAGAGAGAGAGAGAGAGAAGACAGACAGACAGACAGACAGACAGACAGACAGACAGACAAACGGACGGACGAACAGACAGACAGACAAAACGAACGAACGAACGAACGAACTAAGTGTTGTTTTACCATGACAATGAGATAAACAATATAAATGTTTTTTCTCACCTGGCTTTGGGGCAAAAGGAAAAATTGTCTATGTCCTTGGCGGTAACTAACCCCCTCTCTTTCGAAAGAAAACAAATTGAATATCAAACCAGTGCAAATACAGACAGACGGACAGATGCAAAGACAGAAAGCGAGAGGCTGTCATAGGAACTGGAAAAGGAGGAGAGGGGGAGGGGGTAAAGATGCAGGACAGGTGGTCACATCACTATGAATAATTTAATAATTAACTTCCAAACTGACCGTCGCTTGTCCATGAAAATGAACGTTGAAACAGCAAGACACTCAACGTATGTAACAAACAATAAAGTGATGGGTTCTCCACCTATCGCTCTTTTTTTTAAGCCTGACAAGAACAAGAAACAACAAACAAACAACAACAACAAACCAACAACACACACACGAAAAGATAAATGTGAATAGCGGGAGTAAAAAAAAAGTTCACACAAAGTCCCTGTGCCTTAACATTGATATGAAAAAGAAAGAAAACTTAAAAGAAAATGAATGTTCCATTTGTGCCCAGTCTGAGTAGATTAAGTGATTGTTCGTTCTTCGTTTTCATCATCTTGAATGCTGTTTGTGTCTTGTCTGGAGAAGACCAAAGAGGTCGAAACCCGTCGTCTTTTGTCTTGTTATTTGTGTGTCTCTTTCGTTCGGCGGAGCAGTCATATTTTTTTTTCTTTTTAAGTTTGTTTCAATTTCCTCCTGCCGTCACCTCACTTTGAAATTCAGGGATTTGAAAGACATGGCTCGTGATCGTTTTGATGGTTCTGAACTGTAACTTGGGGAGGGTGGCGGTAATACTGCAAGTAAGAAGCTGCCAGAATCATCATCTTGCTGAAACCTCCGTGTAGCAAGTCACTGTCAAAACACGTGAACTTGACCCTCTCCCTTCATCCCTTCTTCCCTGCTGTCTTGACGATGTTCTCCCATACTTCACATCCATTATCATTGATGATTCTTTGCAATCAGGTTGTTTTCCCACTCTGTTCAAGTCTGCAGTTGTCAGACCTCTCCTGAAGAAGCAAAACTTAGTTCCTGAAAATCTCAAGAACTACAGACCCGTCTCTAATCTTCCATTTCTTTCCAAACTGATTGAAAAAGTTGTTCTCGCCCAGCTGTCTGAACATCTCTCTGTAAACAATCTCTTGTACTCAAACCAGTCAGCCTACCGGGCTGGTCATAGCACCGAGACAGCACTTCTGAAGATAGCAAACGATCCTCTCACAGCTCTTGACGGAAACGAAGTTTCTCTTCTCTCTCTCCTACATCTGTCTGCTGCTTTTGATACAATAGATCACTCCATTCTCCTCTCAAGACTCAACACTTCTTTTGGTCTTTCTGGTTCTGTCCTTTCCTGGTTCTCTTCATATCTCTCTGATCGCACGCAAACTGTTTCAGTGAAAGGTGTTAAGTCCCCAGCAAGAGCACTTCAGTTTGGTGTCCCTCAGGGATCTGTCCTGGGACCGGTTTTGTTTTTGTTCTATACACCCAGCCTCTCTCGGCCATTATCATCCAACACTCTCTCCTTCACCATAGCTTCACAGATGACAACCAGCTGTAAATCTCTGCCCATCTCAGTCAGCTTTATGAAATAATCTTCTCTTCTTAAGCATGCATTTCCGATGTTAAATCATGGATACACAATAACAAACTACAACGTAACGCAGACAAACCTGAAATAATCCCCATTGCTTCGAAACACACTATCAGAACTCATTCTCTCCCTAGTTCTATAAATGTTGATGGAAACGAGATAAATCTATCGGTGTCTGTTCGTAACCTCGGCGTTACACTCAACCAAACTTTTTTTTCAAACAACATATCTCTAATGTGCGCAAGTCCTGCTACCTTGAACTTCGTAGAATCAGTTCAGTTCGCCGCTTTCTCACTCAAAATGCCCTGAAGACTCTAATCTGTGCTTCTGTTCTGTCTCGGCTCGACTATTGTAACTCCCTCCTTGCCGGTTGTCCCTCAGGGCTCATCTTTATACTTCAAAAAG
>CM031622.1:28594747-28602247 GCA_018398815.1 Conus ventricosus | reverse complement strand
GGCTCAGCCATACAATCCATCCCCAAAATTCACGTCAAGTTTCCCAACAAGCTCAAGAGTCTCAGGAGCACGCATACTTCTACCCAAGATGCCCTTCAACATACGGGTACAGCCAGACACGCTACGACAGAAAACACGGGGAGCAAGATAGGAGGGGGGGGGGGGCACTCATCACCAATTTCACACCTCAAGTCATTTCCGTAGACTAGAAAGACAGAACATCCAGATAAAAGAGAAAATAGAAAAAACAGAAAATCCATCATCATGCACAAAACTTAAAGGCATTGATACTCGGACATCCAAAATGGAGGACCAGATCAATGCCCTACATGAAGAGCTACTAGAGACTAAAGAAAAACACACAAAGAATACAGAGGCTGTAGGCCAATTACAAGAAGGATACAGGGACATGTCTAGGAAAATTAGAAGGGATGAGGGGAGATGGAAGACAGGAGGAACAGAGAGTGAAGCTTAACGTCAAACTTTTTGGGGTCACGGAGCGGGATAGTGGGAGAGAGATGACAGGGAACCAGCAAAGAGAAAGTAAAAACACCTGCTAGCTAAAACACTACGGGGAAGGTAGCCTAGGCGAGGATCCCATCGTGGATGCGTTCAGACGGGGCAAATCCTCCCCAAAACTCACCTAGACCGAGACCCTTTTGGTTAAATTACGTAGTTGGTCAGTCGTGATGAAACTGCTTGGGGACAAAAGGGGCGCGGGCGGTTAAAACAGCCCGGCGTAAGTATGGCACAGGAACGTACACGCTACAGTACAAACAATTAAAAGCTCTTAAAGCAGAAGGTCAAGAAGGATACTTCCTACGGGGACAACTACACGTGCGGAAGGAAGGGTTTATCCCAATTCTAAGGGGTACATACGCCAAAAAAAGGGGGGGAAAGGGGCAGAGACTGTACGACCACCGATGGCCCCCCAGCCCAACCAGTATGATCTACCAATTGTCAGAGACTTTGACCAAGTCATGTCACAGAGCAGAGGGGGTTTTCAGGGCCAACGTTACGCTGTGGTGGAGGACACAAATTGAAACTGTTACGGGTCACACGCGGCCGCGAGTGGCATAGACAATGTACTGGCGGGGCCTAGGCCTAGGCCAAGTTCACTCAGAATGAGTCAGCCCGCCAACACTGTATTTATTTGATTCTAGAATGAGACCTAGCAATGCTAGCCTGCCTGGGGACTGTGGGAATGGGAGGGGGCGGGGGGGAGAGGGGAATGAAAAGGAGGGAGAGAGCTGGCAATGACACTGGGTCTAAGAAGAAGCTAATAGTATTAGCCTACCAGCCAGAATGATTGTATGACTGAAAGGAGGTTGGAGGGGAGAGGGGCGGGGGTAAACGCAGTCAAGGCGCTGACACTGAGCCTGAGTCCAGCAAGAAACCCCCAAAGTACTCATTGCGCAGCATTGTAGGAGGAAGGGAGGATGAGGCTAAGATCCTTGAGACAAACAATAGAGAGAGAGAGATCACCAGTATCTGGGACATGACACAGCCATCACAGCAAAGTGAAGGCGAGGGAACGGAGGTGGGTAAATGACTTGGAGAAGATCATATCAACAAGATGTCTGTGGGGAGGGTGAATGATACAGGCCTCAAAATACCATGTCAGAATGCAACAGTTAATGAAAGATTGGGAAAAAGGGAAAGGCAACAGACAAAAAGAAAAAAAGGCGACGACATGACCAGGAGACTGAGGATACTGATAAGGAGGGGAGTCGACCTGTTCAGACCTAGACAGAGAGGATCAGAAAATGATCCGGATTTAAAATGGGAAGGGGGGCTTTGACGGCTACGAAGAAAGCGTAAACAACACCAAGTAATGAAAGAGAAATATCTCGGTCCCAAAGATACCCCCAAAATGAAAAACAGCAAAGCTCAAAGTAGACACAACCAAACAAACCAGCCAAGCACAGGAAGGGAGGGAGGGGGATACTGGAGACCCAGAGGAGATGCCATGAATGAATATTACCTGACAATATGGGAACAACTGACACACAAAGCACAGACCTTCAGGGACATATACTTGACCAAGACAGACAGGAGGCGAGTGACAATAGTAGTACCAAAGGGCTGATGAGAGTGAAAACATACCAAAGCAGAAAGGTGAAGGGAGTGAAAGTAACAACGGCCAATGAAATCTGATGAAAATGAATCAAGGAGAGAGGTGGAAGGGGGTGAGAATGACAAGGATGAAAGGGGGAGTGTGAAAAATTTAAAGATACTTTGCATGTTAGTAGTCTGAATGTGAGCTTGAATGTGAGTGGAGAAGGCAACACCATGTCTGTTGATCTCGGAATGTTGAGTGGGGGAGCCCAGGTGTCTAATATGACCAGACCAGAATTTGGGAAATGATGACTTTGAGACGATTTTGTATCAGTTGATGGAAAATGTCGAAGATGAGGAGGTGGAGGTAATGGCTGGAAGTGTGGGCCCCCCTGAAAAGGACTCGGCCGGTACGCAAGCACATCCCATGAAGAACCCATGAGGAAAATGACGATGAATAGAGGCAACTTGTTGCCACCAAGGGTGGGGAAAGACAACTTATGCTCCAGCAGAAAACAAGAATGAGGCTGCTGGCTAAACAGGAGAGGAGGACTGAGGGAAGGGGACAGGAAAAAGACAGAGTCAAAGAATGAAACAAGCCTTTTTGTGGGGGGGGGGGGAGGGAAGAAAAATTAAATTATCTTCTAAGAGCCCACAGACAATAGCGCAGAAGGTAATTCAGAAAAAGGATCAGGGAGAAGAGACACCAACAAGTGACAATCTTGGCCTGGTTTCTGCACTTTCAAAGAAAAGTAACAAGCCAGACCAATAAGCCAGATGACGGTAGAGAAAGGAGGGGTTGGGTAGGGGGAGAGAACCAAATCAAGAAACCAATACAGTGAAGCAGATAAAGGAAGTCTGACAAAGGGAGGGGGGTGTAACAGATTAGGGGTAGGGCATGTCAGAGAATATTTAGACAAGAGAATCGAAATAGCGGAGCCCAGAACGGGACCAAAATAAATTGTATATGCTGGAACATAGGCGGCCTCCTAACCAAATTAAGCGAAGAAGATCTAATAGATACTTACGTTGTTTTGATGTAATTTGCTTCTGAGACTTTTTCTGTTTGGTCGAAGGCTCATTGATGAAAAAAAACTAAAAAAAAAAAAAAAAAAAACAACATCAGTGAAATTTCTAAAATTAAAGAAAAACAATTTGCTGTTTATAAGAACCATAAGACGGGGGAGGAGGGATCGGGTGGCTATTTTACTTTTCAGAAAACATTAAGAAAAAATAAAGGGATTAAAATTTGATTTTGATCCCCTTTTTGCCTGGAATTCAACAAAAGCATATGGAATAGTGATAAAGATATTCTCTTCATTACGCTATATGTACAAACCCCGCAGGAGTCCTTACTAATACGGATAAGGGCTATGATTGTCCCTAGAAAGTAGAAGCATTGATCGCTCCAACATAGAAAAAGGCAAAGTTACTATTATTTAATTGGCGGTGACTTGAATTCCCAAAAATAAGCGACTGGTCCTTTGAGACCGCAGATGATAAAGATGGAATAAATGAGGATCCTGAAAACATATATTTCATAGAGAGTACAAGATACACACATTAACGGATTCGGAATAAAACTCATTGATTGGTACAGGCTTTAAAACTTTTACCGATTCACGGGCTTTAAAGAACGGAATTTTGACTTATCCACACCTTTCTTTCGGGTTGAGCACGTGGTAGTCATTATCTTTGTTCCCCTTTAAATTCTTGGTTTGGTCAAAGACTTCCAAATAAAAAACAGAATTGAATCAGACCACTTACCCCTCACGATCGATTAGGCCAACTAAGAAGAAGAAAACTAAGTAAAAGAAAGATAAATTTTACAAATAAGATATAAGGGGCGCGGAAAGGCAGAGCAGTATAAACTTTTTTCGAAGAGGAGAGCACCCTGCGAAACTTTCAGAATTATGCGAAATATAATGAGGACATTTACAACTCAACAACTTTAAAAAAGTTGCTCAGAAACTGGGGAACCCTGAAAAAGGATAGGATTGGGGGAGTATAGAACAAAAATGCTGGTTCGACCACAGGTTTCAACTTAAGAAGGGCGCAGAAATGCCCTAATAGGTTTTGAATTTTGGATGAAAAGAAATCCACAAGATATGAAGACACAACTAAAGTATACTAACAAAGGAACCTATAAAAGCACAATAAGGGAAAAAAAAACTTTACAGAAAAGGGTTTACCCAAAATCTTAAAGGACCAAGAAATGATGTAGCAAATTTTGGAAAACAATTAAGGGGGGCGAAAGACAGACATGCTTTAGCGTTATCACAATCAAACAGTGGGAAGAGCAAATTTAATAGAAACATGAATACCAGACACCCAGAGGTAGTTGGGGAGGACGTGTGGGGGATTCAGATGACGTCCTGATGAGATAATCAAATAGAAGATTAGATACAGATATAACCAAGAAGAAATTCACACGGATAAGAAAAATGAGCAGGGAAAGCCCGCGGCGCGGACAATACACTGAAAATTCCAAGGTGATATCTAACAAAATTTCACCTATTTAACCTATATTTATGCATTTTTAAAAAAGTGTCCCTTCCCGACTGAATGGCAAAGTCCACCATATTTCGATCCACAAAAAGAATAAAAAACCTACCAGGAATTATCGAGGTATTTCTCTCTTAAGTATGACCAGTAAATTATTTACCTCCATTTAACAAGCAATTGTATAAATGGGCAGAGGGAACATAAAATTAACAGGGAGCAAGCAGGTTTTAGGAGAAATTATGCAACTAAATCACATTTTTGCCCTAACACAGATGATTTAACTGGGCAAAAATGGTAACCGTAGGAAAAAAATGTATGTACCTTAATGATTTTCAAAAGCTTTCGACACTGTAAGAAGGGATGCTCTGGACAATTTGAAGAACATCGGGCTTTCACCCAAATTCCAAAATGCTTTAAAGCAATAAATAGGTTTGTACAGTCCCAATAAGGTATGGAGCAGAAACATCGAATTATTAGACTGTCCCATTTGGGTTAAAACAAGGCTGTTTAATGTCCCCTTCATATTCCCCCTACTTAATCTCCGAAGTAGCAAAAAATTAAACACTCAGGACGCCAGGGCTTTTCAGTTTTTAAAAGGAAACCCAGAAATAAACTTTATGTTCGCTGATTTATTTAGCAATATTTCACAGACCCTGCAGGCTAAACATCTATGAATATACGGACAAACATCAGACAAATTAGGGCTGAAATTAATTTAAAAAAACTAAATAAAACGTTTTAGGAAGGGGGTTCTTTGGGGAAAAGAGAAAAATGTACTATAAAGGGAAAAGTTGAAGTCGTCCCCAAAAAAATAAAACCTAGGCTACACACTAACTACTAATTATCAGTGGATTAGCCCTAGCGAATATGTGGGGAAGGCTAAGAGAAAAATCTTTCAAATCAGAAAACCTGTACGCGCTTGGCAATTAGACCTCGTATATTTTTTCAAAATTTAAAAAAACGCAAACCTCCTACTCTCATGTAGGTGCTGAAATATGGGGTCAAACCTTAATAAGTCATTGAAGGAGTTCAATATGAGGCTTGTAAAAATTTCTAGGGGTAAAGAAAAAAACAAAACCCAAAAAGTCTAATATATGGAGAACTGGGTAGGTTTCCTCAAAAAATAGATAGATGCCATGAGAGCTTTTTAAATACTGGTTCAAAATTTAAACATGGACGACGATAGAATACCCAGACAAAACGTACGAACGCGAAAAAACAGAACAACGAAAGAGGTAAACTGGGCGATGCAAATAAAAGAATCTAGATAAAACGGCTTCTCAAAGTGGATCAACCAAGGAACCCGTCGAAATGCATTTTTAAGGCACTCAAACTAAGGATGAAGATATATTTTACAAACAACAGGCATGAAAAAATGTGAATTTAGTTACCCTTGCCAGACTATTTTACTTTCAAAAACACATTTCAAGCGAAAATATCGCAGAAATTACAATTACGAAAATTTCCCTCAGCGAACCCCAAGACCTCCGCCTTTCGCTAACAATCTTAACTGGAATAGAAACAAACAGAAATGACCCAATACGAAGTGTCTTTTGCGAAGAAGAAGAGACGGAACGACATTTTTTAATGAAATCCAACCTACAATGAGCTAAGGCAAAAATACATCTTGAAACATATTAAACGAATCATCACTCGCCTTTTTAACGTTCTTAAAATCAATAAGGGGAGGTGATAAGAGACACGGGTTTTTTATTTATCATGCGAGAATAGATTAACCAGCTCATTACTTAGTATCTGAACCACTATACCAAATAATAAATTACCGTACGGTATGCAGAACACATGTGACAATGATGTTCCATGTATGCATGCAAATAAATTGTATACAAATGCTTTGTTGATGTTTTTAGGGACAGTGAGCTGTTGTTTGGTTTTCCTTGCAACTTCTTTGGGGCTGTGCTCATCAGCATTGGGCGACCCTATGGCTAGGGGTTTTAAATTTTTGAAGATTTTTTGTGGCCACTTTGTTTCGCAGCATGGATGAAACCCCTCCTAGAGTTGCCAATGGGGTACGCCATCGCGACAAATTACGAGATTTTGGGGCATTGCTTGTTTGTTGCCTATGTTGCGTATTTAACAGGCCTGTTTGCTAGTTCATGTGAATAAGTCATTGCGAGGTTGTTAGGGTGATGTCAATTGTCGACTTATGTTGGTTTCTTTAGATTTGAATTCTGTTCCCATGACATATCATTTAAAAACACGGTCCATAGTATGAAGGCTCAATTTTTCATGTAGGCCACATTGAATTAACTAATTAAATGAAAAAAGGGGAAGAAAAAGAAGGGAAAAAGGGGATTGTTTATAGGATATTTTTATGGTATTACAATTTTGCAGTAAGGGGGGGGGGGGGGGGGGGGGGGGGGTAAAACCAAGGAGCGATGACAAATTTTAAAGATTACTTTCGTTTTTCTTCCGTTAAAATCCCACTTGTTCCTTGATGTTGCATTTGCGTAATTGCTGTTATAGATTCACCGGATGAATGTTATGACCGATGGCCCCACCCTAAATTTCACGGTGTGCTCACGGGGACTTCACGTGTGCTTCTCTCTCTCTCCTCTATCCTCTCTCACTCCTCTCCTTTCTCTCGCAAAAAGACACACAACAACAACCCCACACACACACACACACACAACACCACACACAAAACACAGCCACCCACAGGAGGGGAGAGAGAGAGAGAGAGAGAGGAAGAGGAGAAGAGGGTGAGGGAGGAGGGAGAGAGAGAGAGTGCGTGCGGCGTGCGTGTGTACACACACGCGCGCACACACACACACACAGACACACACACACACACACACACCACACACACACCACACACACACACACACCCACACACCACACACACATTGAAGGTCCTGCAATACCATTCTGTTTTCACTCTCAACATGAAGATGTCAACAGTGGAGACCCCCCACC
>CM031622.1:28582247-28587247 GCA_018398815.1 Conus ventricosus | reverse complement strand
TATGTCAACAGATGTTGGTGGAGTAACAGTTTGAGAAGGAAATCATACACTACTGTTATATGCCAACAAATGGTTGTGGAGTAATAGTTTGAGAAAAAAAATCCTACAATACTGTTATATGTCAACAAATGTTGGTGGAGTACCAGTTTCAGAAAAAAAAATCTTACACTTCTGTTATACCTTGTGACTAACTTTGTAAACCCGGCGGTTGATTTTCATATATCTTGCAGGAATAGGCTGTAATAGGCGAGGCGGAGAAAGTGTAGTAGCACCTTACGTATTTGTTCCCAATATGCGATTGAACCCCCCCCCCCCCAAAAAAAAAAAAAAAAAAAAAAGAAGACAAAAACAAACACACACACACACACACACACACACACACACACACACACACACACACACACACACACACACAAAAAAAAAACGAGTCGTTACTTGGCATTATCACCGCATCATCATTATTACTGAAGTAATAAACCAAAGAGGAGTCTACGATTCTGTGGAATAGATACAGAAAATATATTTGTTGATTAGAATAATACAATTTCCGACAAGTTTGATGCCTTTTTGTAATTCCAAGCCTGTCCTCTTGTTCTCAAAGAAATTAGACACAGTTGAAAATGAAAATGAAAAACCAGATATGTCGAACTGTTTGTAAGTCGTTCAGCTGCAGACGTAAATATTGTGTGTTAGCCACAATGCCTTCGCCATGTTGCTCACTACACGCATGATGCAGTAGAGATTTCAGGTTGCCCAGGCGGCCGTCACGGCATGTTAACGACAGAACGTGAAGGAAATAAGGTGTAAAAGACGTTAAAGCCGTCACGGCATGTTAACAACAGAACGTGAAGGAAATAAGGTGTAAATGACGTTAAAGCCTTCACGGCATGTTAACAACACAACGTGAAGGAAATAAGGTGTAAATGACGTTAAAGCCTTCACGGCATGTTAACAACAGAACGTGAAGGAAATAAGGTGTAAATGACGTTAAAGCCGTCACAGCATGTTAACAACACAACGTGAAGGAAATAAGGTGTAAATGACGTTAAAGCCGTCACGGCATGTTAGCGACAGAACGTGAAGGAAATAAGGTGTACATGACGTTGAAGCCGTCACGGCATGTTAGCGACAGAACGTGAAGGAAATAAGGTGTACATGACGTTGAAGCCGTCACGGCATGTTAGCGACAGAACGTGAAGGAAATAAGGTGTACATGACGTTAAAGCCGTCACGGCATGTTAGCGACAGAACGTGAAGGAAATAAGGTGTACATGACGTTAAAGCCGTCACGGCATGTTAACGACAGAACGTGAAGGAAATAAGGTGTAAATGACGTTAAAGCCGTCACGGCATGTTAACACAGAACGTGAATGAAATAAGGTGTAAATGACGTTAAAGCCGTCACAGTATGTTAACAACAGAACGTGAAGAAAATAAGGTGTAAATGACGTTAAAGCCGTGACGGCATGTCAACGACACAACGTGAATGAAATAAGGTGTAAATGACGTTAAAGCCGTCACGGCATGTCAACGACACAACGTGAATGAAATAAGGTGTAAATGACGTTGAAGCCGCCCTAGCCACCCTCTGGGCCTAACTCGTTTAGTCATGCATCGCGGCGACAAGCACCATGATTAACAACAGCGGAGCCGCCACTTCGCCAACACCCGGTGAAATCACGCGGAATGTTTGTGTGGAGCTGGCTTGTTGCGGCCCTCACTTCCTCGCGCATTACTGGTGATCATCGTCAACTATGGGTTTCTGAACGTCCAGAAGCTTTTGATCTCCTTTCATTGGGTGGTTGTACAACTCGGAACAATACTCTGTCCATCTCTCTGTGATGTCTTTTGTCTTCCATGAGAGTGTTTCCATGTTTGTCCTGTATGGTGTTCACTTTCGCTGTCTTCGTTTTAGTTAGGTCTTTCACCACTTGGAAGGCTTCCTTCGTTTTGTTTCTTGAAAGATTCTCTATCGAAACATCCTGGGCATCTCCTACTTGGATCACAGAACCAACGAACAAATCCGACAGACCATCCAGAAACACTTAGGCCCCTGTGAAGATCTGCTCACTACAGTGAAGAAACGGAAGCTGAGATGGTATGGTCACACGACAAGATCCAGTGGCCTATAGGAAATAATCCTTCAGAGAACCGTGGAGGGGAGCAGAAGGAGAGACAGACAGAAGAAAAAATGGGCGGACAATGTTGCAGAGTGGACTGGCAAACCTTTTGCTGAAACCCAGGCTCTCGCTCATGACCGGGACAGATGGAGGAAAGGGGTGTACAGCGCATCAAGGCGGCGCCCCTACGACTCCATAAGGAGTTCAGGGCGCAAGGCAAGGCAAGGCAAGGCCTTGCTGCACGAAATTTGCGTGGAGCTGCTTTGTTGCACGAGATTTGCGTGGAGCTGCTTTGGTGCACGAGATTTGCGTGGAGCTGCCTTGGTGTCACGGTCAAAAATAAACACAACCAAAATCCTAATCCTCCACGGAGACGGTCTGTCCACCCAGACAGACTAAGTAGCTGACCGACGCCTCGATGTCTGGTTAAAACGAGTCTCGACGCCCGGCTCAAACTCATCCGGCCAATTTGGCACAGCGAGTAGACTGGCCCTAAATCCTCTACGGAGACAGTACTGTCCGGCCAGACAGACTAAGTAGCTGAATGACACCTCGATGTCTGGGCAAGACGAGTCTCGACGCCTGGACCAGACTCATCTAGCCAATTTACGACGTAGCCGGAAAGTGAGAGGGAGAAGGTAGTAGGTGGTGGGGTGAAAATCAAGCTAATCAATTAAATGACCAGTTGACCACCACAGAGAGTAAGGCGTGTAGGCGTGACTGTCATGATTTGAATATCCAATGGAATTAGAGGGAGATAACTTCGGGTACGAGGTGGTAAAAATACTGACCAATGGTACTCGCCCTTGGACACGGAGTTAAGAGATAAAGTAATGCGTGAGTGGAAAAACGAGAGGAAGAACGAACAGAGAGAGATGAGGAGGTTCTGGGTATAGTCTCTGCACGAGAGAAAAGGCAGAGAGATGAAGAGAGGAGAAAGAACGAAGAGAGACAGAGAGAGAGGAAGAGGTTCTGTGTAAGCTCTGACGAGAGAGAAGCAGAGAGATGAGGGGAGGAGAGAAGAGAACCAAGTTGAGAGATTAGCATGAGATAGTCTGCAGAGGAAAGACTAGGGAGAGATGTGTAGAGAGAGAGTTGCTAACTAATGAAGAGGAAAAGAAAGAAAAGAAAAAAAGAAAAGAAAAGCAACCATGTCCATTTGATAGAGCAGACTAGAAGAGAGAGAGAGAGTGCATGCGTTAATGCAGGAAGGAAGAAAGGAGAACAGATTGATGTTGATAGTCACTGTTCCACCTTAACCGGGGTTCGACCTCATACCTGGCAGCGTCACTTCGTCAAGCAGAACCACAGACCAACGCCAGTGCCAGCAGTCTGACCTGACCAGGCGCCAGCAGACCCAGACCAGTGCCAGCAGTTGTGTCGTGCTTGTGAAAGTGACAGTGAAAAGAAAAAAAAAGAAAAGAAAAGACAGTGATTCGTGAATAGTTAAGATCACCTGGCCAGGTAAAGTAGAAATCTATTTATACCCGGGTTAGTTAATGATGTTTTAGATAAATGATTTTGTGAAGTTCAGGAAAGAGAGAATGTTTTATTTTGTTTGATTCCATATGCATTGATGGTTCGTTCTATGAACATGTGTAGTAAAGTTACAGACTTTACTAGTGGTTTGATGTGACGAATGCATGATATATGAATGAGATCGTAAGCAAGCTGTGAGTGTGTTTGGGCTGTGCGCTAGTCCTTCCTCCATCGACATCACCCGAGGTTGACACTTGGTTACACGAGATTTGCGTGGAGCTGCCTGGGTTGCACGAGATTTGCGTGGAGCTGCCTTGGTTGCACGAGATTTGCGGGGAGCTGCCTTGCTGTACGAGATCTTCAAAAAACTGCCGTCGGTTTTCTTTGCCTGTGTCCAGCGAGAAATCGGCACAGCAGTGAGAAGCCATGTGCGCAGTTCAAGTCAGAGGCCAGTGCGTGTGAATTGATACTGCGCAGCAGTGGGCTGCTAAACGGATTAAATAAAAAAAAAACCTGTGAAGAAGTTCGGTTGATGACTCAAATCGTTGTTGCTCTGCCCCCGCCTCTCGTTTGTTGTATTAATCGTGGAAAAAAAAACAGGGAAATCCAGTTTCTTGGCTTCCGTGCGTTCTCACGACAATGGAAATGGCATTTCTCCTTTTGTGCCACATTCCACACAGAAAAATGACGATTGAGTTATAATGATGAATGTTTTACAACTGTAAAAGGATAACAAATGAAACAAAATCCCCCCCCCTCCCCTTCCTCTGTAAACTCAGTTCCTACATTCACTTGTCATTACAACAGTTTTCTGCGTCGGACATTTTATAACAAACAAACAAACAAAAAAGAAAATACACAAGAAAGAAAGGTTGATTAACATCAAAATAATCAAGATGGTGGACCACCGTTGCATGTCGCTCATGTGTGGAATGTAACAGTCGCTAATGAACATTTGGATTGTGTCATTCGTGTATAATTAAGACATTCACAAAGATAGACACCATCACCTTTTGACATTTCCGAGACACCTTCCATTTTATTTTATGTCGCCTTTCCAGTACTTCTCATCACGGTGATGCATGACAGTTTTTCCTGTTTCCAGATTTAAAAGTGAGCATCAAGATTTTGAGGCTGGACTGCATGCTTTTCAAACGATTGAGATTTAGTGAAAAGATCGATTGTCGTGCCGAGCTGGTTGCAGTGTGTGCTCAAATTGTAAATCACCCTGGTGATTTCTTCCGAACGGATTCAGAACGAAACTGTGGGGTTCGCTGCTTTGGTGTTACTTGTCATGCTTGAATCACAAACAACGAATCCAAACTGGTACGTCTGGATCCAGATCTATTCAACATTTCTTTGTTAGTCATGTATTTATTTGCTTATATATTAATCAATTCA
>CM031622.1:28572247-28574747 GCA_018398815.1 Conus ventricosus | reverse complement strand
GGAGTGTTGACAGGAGTGTGGGGCTGGAGTGTTGACAGGAGTGTGGGCTGGAGTGTTGAGGGGAGTGTGGGTGGAGTGTTGACAGGGAGTGGTGGAGCATGACAGGGAGTGTGGGCTGGAGTGTTGACAGGGAGTGTGGGGCTGGAGTGTTGACAGGGAGTGTGGGCTGGAGTGTTGACAGGGAGTGTGGGCTGGAGTGTTGAAAGGGAGTGTGGGGTGGAGTGTTGACAGGGAGT
The DNA here is from genome assembly GCA_018398815.1 of Conus ventricosus. Taxonomy (NCBI): domain Eukaryota; kingdom Metazoa; phylum Mollusca; class Gastropoda; order Neogastropoda; family Conidae; genus Conus; species Conus ventricosus. Next base: position 28,574,511 of record CM031622.1, on the reverse strand, counting down.
GTGGGGTGGAGTGTTGACAGGGAGTGTGGGGCTGGAGTGTTGAGGGGAGTGTGGGGTGGAGTGTTGACAGGGAGTGTGGGGTGGAGTGTTGACAGGGAGTGTGGGGCTGGAGTGTTGACAGGGAGTGTGGGGTGGAGTGTTGAGGGGAGTGTGGGGCTGGAGTGTTGACAGGGAGTGTGGGGTGGAGTGTTGACAGGGAGTGTGGAGAGTGAGTGTTGACAGGGAGTGTGGGGCTGGAGTGTTGACAGGGAGTGTGGGGTGGGAGTGTTGACAGGGAGTGTGGGGTGGAGTGTTGACAGGGAGTGTGGAGGAGTGTTGACAGGGAGTGTGGGGTGGAGTGTTGACAGGGAGTGTGGGGCTGGAGTGTTGACAGGGAGTGTGGGGTGGAGTGTTGAGGGGAGTGTGGGTGGAGTGTTGACAGGGAGTGTGGGGCTGGAGTGTTGACAGGGAGTGTGGGGTGGAGTGTTGAGGGGGAGTGTGGGTGGAGTGTTGACAGGGAGTGTGGGGCTGGAGTGTTGACAGGGAGTGTGGGGTGGAGTGTTGACGGGAGTGTGGGGCTGGAGTATTGACAGGGAGTGTGGTGTGGAGTGTTGAGGGGGAGTGTGGGGTGGAGTGTTGACAGGGAGTGTGGGGCTGGAGTGTTGACAGGGAGTGTGGGGTGGAGTGTTGAGGGGGAGTGTGGGGTGGAGTGTTGACAGGGAGTGTGGGGCTGGAGTGTTGACAGGGAGTGTGGGGCTGGAGTGTTGACAGGGAGTGTGGGGGTGGAGTGTTGATGACAGGGAGTGTGGGAGGAGTGTTGACAGGGAGTGTGGGGTGGAGTGTTGAGGGGGAGTGTGGGATGGAGTGTTGACAGGGAGTGTGGGGTGGAGTGTTGAGGGGAGTGTGGATGGAGTGTTGACAGGGAGTGTGGGCTGGAGTGTTGACAGGGAGTGTGGGGTGGAGTGTTGACAGGGAGTGTGGGGCTGGAGTGTTGACGAGGGAGTGTGGGCTGGAGTGTTGACAGGGAGTGTGGGCTGGAGTGTTGACAGGGAGTGTGGGCTGGAGTGTTGACAGGGAGTGTGCGGTGGAGTGTTGAGGGGAGTGTGGGTGAGTGTTGACAGGGAGTGTGGGGCTGGAGTAGTTGACAGGGAGTGTGGGGTGGAGTGTTGAGGGGGAGTGTGGGGTGGAGTGTTGACAGGGATGTGGTGGTGTGGAGTGTTGACAGGGAGTGTGGGCTGGAGTGTTGACAAGGGAGTGGTGGCTGGAGTGTTGACAGGGAGTGTGGGGTGAGTGTTGACAGGGAGTGTGGGGTGGAGTGTTGACAGGGAGTGTGGGTGGAGTGTGAGGGGGAGTGTTGGGTGGAGTGTTGACAGGGAGTGTGGGGCTGGAGTGAGTTTGACAGGGAGTGTGGGGTGGAGTGTTGAGGGGAGTGTGGGATGGAGTGTTGACAGGGAGTGTGGGGCTGGAGTGTTGACAGGGAGTGTGGGCTGGAGTGTTGAGGGGAGTGTGGGGTGGAGTGTTGACAGGGAGTGTGGGGCTGGAGTGTTGACAGGGAGTGTGGGGTGGAGTGTTGAGGGGGAGTGTGGGGCTGGAGTGTTGACAGGGAGTGTGGGGTGGAGTGTTGAGGGGAGTGTGGGATGGAGTGTTGACAGGGAGTGTGGGGCTGGAGTGATGACAGGGAGTGTGGGCTGGAGTGTTGAGGTGGAGTGTTGAGGGGGAGTGTTGAGGGGGAGTGTTGGGTGGAGTGTTGACAGGGAGAGGAGTGTTGACAGGGAGTGTGGGGCTGGAGTGTTGACAGGGAGTGTGGGCTGGAGTGTTGACAGGGAGTGTGGGCTGGAGTGTTGACAGGGAGTGTGGGGTGGAGTGTTGACAGGGAGTGTGGGCTGGAGTGTTGACAGGGAGTGTGGGCTGGAGTGTTGACAGGGAGTGTGGGGTGGAGTGTTGAGGGGGAGTGTGGGGTGGAGTGTTGACAGGGAGTGTGGGGCTGGAGTGTCAACAGGAAGAGTGGAAGTGGATTATTGAGAGACAGGGAGTGCAGAAATGGAGCGAATAAGGAAATGACATGCAGGGAATGTGGAAATGGATAATTGATAATCAAGAACTGTGAAAATGAATGATCAACAATCACGAAGCGTGGAAATATGTTGTTGACAGATAGGGAGAGTGCAAAATTGATTATTTTTAACCAGGGAGTGCTTGATCCTCCCAACCAACACACCCTTCCTGCCAGAACACAGGGATCGTACTGCAGATCTCCATCTCGCTCTGTCTTGGGCTGTTCTCTT
>CM031622.1:28539747-28547247 GCA_018398815.1 Conus ventricosus | reverse complement strand
CAAGGAATTCATCATTCTGAATAAAATGATAACTAGGGTTCCTTGCGCTGAACCCTAAGCGATCTGAAGCGATCAAAGCTAAGTGAATTTTCGTTGTTTTATTCGTTTATATATCACCTGACGAAGACCTAAGAGGTCGAACGCGTTGTGTTTTGTCTCGCGACTCGTTTGTCCACGTTTTCTGGGCGGTTCGCTAACATTTATTTAATACAACTTTAGTTTCTGGATTTACCGACACCGGTCAGACAATACGACTTGAGTTTCTGGCTGTGTCGAAACCGTTAAGACAATACGACTTCAGTTTCTGGCTGGCTTTTTAAATGGAGAGCAGTCCTGACGTAGCGTGTGCTACTGCCCTTTAATTAACGTGTCTGTGTGTGTGTGTGGGGGGGGGGGGGGGGGGGGGGGGATGAGGGTGGGGATGGGCGTGGGGATGCGTGCACGCATGTGTATGTGTTTTTGTATATATCAGCAGGAATCGGTGGGGGAGAGAGAGAGAGAGAGAGAGGAGAGAGGAGGAGACGAGAGAGAGAGAGAAGGACAGACAGGACAGAAGACAGACAGACAGACTTAGAGAGACAAATAGACAGAGAGAGAGAAGAGAGGAGAGAGGAGTGAGAGGAGAGAGAGAGGAGAGAGAGAGAGAGACGGACAAACACACAGACAGAGACACATACAGAGAGAGAGACACACACACACAGACAGACAGCGCCAGAGAGGAGAGAGAGAGAGAGAGAGAGAGAGAGAGAGAGAGGAGAGAGAGAGGAAGAGAGAGAGAGAGAGAGAAGTTTATAAAGAAGCAAAGCAGCACAAGAGCAACAAGCACATTAAAACCAAGGACGTTCTGTGTGGAGATAACTGATTTCCGTGAGGAGGCCTGGGCTCTGAGTTCTGGTGGGAGAGGCTCCTTAGCTGATCAGGTAGAGTGACCCAGGTGGGGCACTTAGTGTGGGGCATTACATCCTCACCATTGGACATCCAGGGCAGAATCGGGATAGCAGGCAGCAGCTGCCGTCTTTACGGTGACAGACAGGGAGAGCGCAACATCTGTGCTGCAAGTGAAACTACTGTGCAAACCCAGAATTTCTTATATATAACCACACAATGAAAAAGCAAACTAGCAAGTTTTCTTATTTTTTTCCAAAGTTTCGTCTCTCTCTCTCTCTCTCTCTCTCTCTCTCTCTCTCTCTCTCTCTCCCTCTCTCTCTCTCTCTCCCTCTCTCTCTCTCTCTCTCTCTCTCTCTCTCTCTCTCTCTCTCTGTATATATTATATATATATATATATATATATATATATATATATATATATATATATATATATAGTTTAAAATGAAGGTAAAACCCTGGAGTAGGCTGGACACCACTCAGTGATGTGTGGGTGTACTGCTGATCCAGAAACTGGCCAGTCACAACGTACAAAAATAAATGCAGGCACACCAGCCACACGCTCTTCATGGGTTTTTTTTTATATAAAAAAGAGCTTTGCCTTTTATTTAGGCTTCGTCAGCATCTGCAACAGAAACAGTTATGTATATGCACACTCCCACCCACCCAACCACGCACCCACAGAACAACCATACACCCCCCTCCCCCATCATCCCCCCCCACACACTCACAACATACTATATCATACTATATCATACTATATCATATTATCATGGCTCCCCAGGTTTGACTCTAAAAGTTGAGCCCACTAACAGTATAGTCATCTCCCCACCCCCACTCACCCACTCATATGCTACCCTCTCTATCCTTATTTTCACATATATAAAAGCACTCCCCCCCCTTCCCCCTACACACACACACACACCACACACACCACACACACACACACACACACACATCCCAATGTAGGATGTGCATTAGGGGAGGGGGGCATGAGGAAATCCTAAAATGATCTTACATTCAGCCCTAAAACTTTCATTTTCTTTTGATAACTGATTTTTGGAATTATAGGTTAAAGTGATATAGTAGCGAGACCCCGCAAAACAACAGCAGTAGCACACGGGAAGTAATAGAAGCTGCCACCCAATAGCAGTAAAGAGGTTAAGCTAAACTATATACATACATTTTATATATATATATATATATATATATATATATATATATATATATATTGAATTATAAACAAAGCTTGCTCTTATGTCTTGATTGATATTTTTTTTTTATTTTCTACTTTTCACAAGAAAATTTAGCTTCTTTTGCTCTTTCATGATTTTCTTTTGCTTCTTAGATGGCACCTTTGGTTGGTTTTTTTGAAAACTCAACAAACATACTACGGTATTTGCACACCAGCCTTTTCTGGGATTGCATTCTTCTTAAAACTGAAAAGGCAGAGGAGTCAAATTACCACTTTCCGCGGTCACTGAGGAGAAACACCAAGTTTCGAAATACATGTATCGGTATATGACCAGGAGTTATATGTTAGTGAGTTTCCCTCCCTATTGGAGTATGTCTCTCCCCCTTGGAGAATATAAGCTTGCTGAAGGCTCATTTTGAGAAGCATTTATTATATTTTTTCCCCATCCACCCACTCAAGCACATACTGTTAGTTAGGCAGAATCATCTGCCACTGCAGGTATGAATGCGTATCTCCCCTATTTCTTCAATCTAAGACATAAGAGCAAGCTTTGTTTATAATTCAATATTTCTTGCAGTCATTGCAACACCAAGCTGCTCTGTAAGTTGCTGGAACGGTGCTCGGTACTTATCCTTGGAATTTATTAGTTTGTTATTATATATATATATATCATTTTAATAATAATTTTTAATAATATTTTTAACAAATGTTGCTCCCAAGGGGTTGAGCTTTTTCAGATTTTTTAAGGACATTTTTATACTGTTTATGATATATATATATATATATATATATATATATATATATATATATATATATATATATATATATTACAGAGGCTTTTTCAGGCGCCGCAACTCTGAGCTTTTTCAGATTTTTTAAGGACATTTTTATACTGTTTATGATATATTTATATATATATATATTATATATATATATATTATATATACAGAGGCTTTTTCAGGCGCCGCAACTCTGTTGTTCTTTCCGGCACGTTTCATGTACTTTACTACTGCCCCCACCACCACCCCACCCACCTCCCTCCCCATACCCTTCCTTTCCTACTTTTATCTGTTTTTGTCTGTTTTCTTTTCCTGTTTTTTTTTTTCTTTTTAACAAAAACCTTTTCCTAAAATTTTCTCGACTCTTTTTCTACTCCGTTCTACACTTTTCTATTTCTCCCCCCCGTATTTTCGTCCTACGTTTTTTGCAACTTCTCTGTGTCTTTTTTTCTTGGTCTGTTTTTGTTGTTGTTGTTTGTTTTTTATAAACAAAACCTTTTCTTACATTTCTCGACTTCTGCCTACTTTGCCTGCCCTTTTCTATCCTTCCACCCCCCCCCCCCCCCCTTCTTGTCCTTGTCCTACATTTTTGCAACATGTTTTTTGTCTGTTTCCGTTTTTTTTTTTAAATAAAAAATAACCTTTTCTTACCTTTCTAGACTTTTTTCTACTCTGTTCTACCCTTTTCTTTCCTCCCTCCCACCTCCTTTCTTGTCGTACTTTTTTGCAACCTTTTCTCACACTTCTATACTCCCCCCCTCCCCCTTCCTCTCCATCCTTTCCCTTCTTTTTGCAGCCTTCTCATACTTACTTCTACTTCTCACTACTCTCCCTTACCTTTTCCTACTTCTAGCAGTTTTTTTGTATTTTTTTTTCTATTTCATCATTTCTCTTCCTAATCTTTGCAGCTGTTTCATCCGTTCTCCTACCTTCCGCTACTTACTCCCTAGCTTTACTGCTTTACGCAGGATTTTTTTTCTTTTCACCTGTCTCTACTTCATGCGGATTCTTCTTTTTTTCCCTTCTTCTTCTATGTCAAACCTCTTCTTTTTCCTGTCTATCTTTCGCAGAATTTTGGCACCGTTTCCTACATCTTTTCGTATTTTTCCAGCCATTTTTCAAAGTATTTTGCCCTCCTTTTCTCAAATTTTCTCCTTTTCCTATATTTTTCTTCTTGTTCACACTTTTTTCACGTTTTCTACGTATTCCATACTTTTTATTATTTTCTAAACTACCCTTTTTTTAATCGCCTTTTCCCTACTTCATCATGTCCTAGCGTTACCGCCCCTGTTCCTGCTATTAATAACCTCCCTTTTCTTGAGTTCCTCAATCTTTTCCTGTGTTTCTCTCCACCTTTTCCTATTACTATTCCCCACCTGTCTCCTCCCTTTCTGCCTTTCCGCTCAATTCCCCTTCCTTTTTCCTCCCACACCATCCCTTTTCTTTCCTGTACCTATTATTCCTTATCCCTCTTTTCCTTTTTCTCCCAGTCCCTTCCATTTCCTCCTTTAATTTCAAATTCATAATTTCCCTACAATTCTCCCCTTATCCGTCAAATCCCTACATTTTCTTTCAGTTCCCCGTCTTTCCCTTCAATTCCCTACCTTTTCTACAATTTCCAGTCTTTTTCCTATAATTCCATACCTTTCTCTCCAATTCCTTTTTTTTCCCTTTCAATTTCCAACCTTTTTTTCCCCACAATTCCCAATTTCCTTCTCGAATTCCTTCCTTTCCCGACCAATCGCTATATTTGTTTTTGTAATTCTCTATCTTTGCTTACAATTCCAGATCTTTGCCTACAATTCCATATCTGTTCCTACAATTCCATATCTATTCCTATAATTCCGTAATTATCTTTTTCTACAATTCCATATTTTCTACTTCATTTCCTACCTTTTCCTACCATTCTCTGCCTGTTCTGGCCTGTTGCCAAGGTGTCCTTCATTTCACTACTACTTTTCATCTCAACGTTAAAGCTCCAACATTAAGCCACGTGAAATGGAAAGAAGCAATTTTGATGAGACACGCACGCACAGTGTTGAAGTTATAAAATGCCAGTCCAGCACACGACTGAATTTTCCAGCTGCCAGTAGACACTGTAAACACGTTGAATGCTTTATTATCAATCAAAAAACGGCTGCCATGTAAATCTAAATGGCGCCACATGATTTATTCAACACAAGCAGGTGTCGCACTCTGATAGGGAAAACAGAGAGAATGTGCAATACATCATGCGATCACTGCTGTTCCGGGTTTCACTAGCCAGTCATTTGAGTTGTGGCGTTTCATATTTCACAATCCTCACTCAGCAAGACGTGCTACGACAGTGGAACCCTTTAACAACGAACTTCAGATATCTCTTAACATTGGCCTTTTAAGACAGGTAGACTCTACCAGACGAACAATCCTTCTACAAGTCGATGAAGTTATTTGCTTCAAGGTGACCCTTCTTGACATTTGGTATGTATGTGTTAGTCGCTTCGCTACTTCTGTTTCTTATGTAATGGCACGAAATATAAAACATAACATTCATTTCAATAGGTAAAACAGGTAGAACGAAACTGTGATTCTTTTCTTTTTTTTTGCAGAAGAATTAAAGACAAATGCACCGAGATGTTTTACATGAAAGAAAAAGTCTTTAAAGGAAAGAGACTTGTATTGTGAGAAGAAGAGACCAACAGCAGACTGACAAGAAAAAAACACTATTCCAGTTACAAAAAAAAGTCTTTGAAGAGAAAGAGCCCTAACAGGAACAAAAATCAAGCAAAGCCAAACACAAAAAATATGTTCCAGAAAAATAAAAAAAATCCGAGTCTTTAAAAGAAACGAATCTTTATTGCACAGAAAATCTACCAAGACAAAGAGAGGCAAGTTTTCAAGAAAGAAAACTCTTTGAAGCGAAGGAACCGGTATTTTGGAGACAAATCAACTTCAGACCATAGAAAATTAACTGCCCCACAAACCAGGCTCTGAGAAAGGTCAATTCATGGGGAGTGTTTTTCTTTTCTTTTTTTTCTGGGTGTGGGGGTGGGATGGGGGGGGGGGGGGGGGGTGATCGCACCGTTGAATCTGACCTAACGTAACAGGGGTTGACAAAACGCCGTGTGGAATGAAAGACAGTTGCCTCAACCTTTTCCTGTTTGGAAACACACACACACACACACACACACACACACACAGTGATCAGACATGCACACTCACCCCACACACACGCGCGCGCGCGCGCACGCACTCACACACATAGGCACGCACGCACACGTACGCATGAACGCGCAAACACACACACACATACACACACACACATAATAATAATAATAATAATAATAATAATGAATACTTATATAGCGCCTATTCTCGGCTAGAGGCCAAGCTCTAAGCGCTTTACAATAAACACTCGTTTACACAACGGGCTGCCTACCTGGGTAGTGCCGACTGAAGAGCTGCCAGCTGGCACTTCATTCAGTCGTTTCCCGTGTCATCCAGTCAGTATCGTTCAATATCGATCACCCATTTTCCTTACTTCCTTCATTCTTTCAATTTCTCACGCAGGGTGCATGCTATGTGTAACGTGTCATCCATACCAACGGCCAAACTGGCCTTCTCTTCCGAAAGTTGATGATGGGATTTTACGTGTGTGCAAGATGTTATGCGTGCGTTCACACACGGAAACTCGGTTTATAGTCTCATTCGAAGGACTGAATGGGAAATGGAGTCAGAACCAATGTTAACTCCGAGGGAAAAATCCCCCTGTACCGAAACGCCCCGGCTGAGGTTCGAACCCGCAACCCCAGGATCACCAAGATTACGAGTACGGCGCTCTACCAACTGAGCTATTCCGGCTCACATAATCACGTGGATAGACGTTAAATTGAAGAACACATAATTGGGAGAGAGTGAGAGCGGCATGACAATACTGCTGCTGTTGAGCTGTGACTGTGGCGGGGTGTTCTAAACACTGCTTGCAGCACTACATGCTGTATCATGCAGCATTATCAGTACTGTTCTTTTTCTTCTTCTAATGATTATTATCACTACTTATGACCATCTAAGAGGTTATGTATGTTATGTATGTATGTATGTATGTATGTATGTATGTATGTATGTATGTATGTATGTATGTATGGTTTTGGTTTTGGCGAACATTACCAACTTCTTCACCAATTCGAATTGACCATATTTTCACCTCATGAACCAGCATTGAAACTGACAGATGATGGCTCTTAAACTGTGCTATAAATAGTATCAGCTGACTAAAGCACTGATTGACAAAGAATTGGAGCCAGCCGGAGAGAGAAAGGGCGTGGGGACAAAGGAGAGAGAGAGAGAGAGAGAGGAGAGAGAGAGAGAGAGAGAGAGAGAGAGAGAGAGGAGGAGAGAGAGAGAGAGAGAGAGAGAGAGAGAGAGAGTATGTGAAAGATAACTTTTATCGATGCGCCTGCAATCTGGACTACTGTGCATTGTTGCTGATTTGACAAGTTGATGCATTAAAGTAATTGATATGTATGTATGTATGTTTGTATGTATGTATGTACGTGTGTACGTATGAATGTTTATGTTTGTATGCATGCATTTGCCTGTCTGTCTGTCTGTCTGTCTGTCTCTCTCTCTCTATATATATCTTTCTTTCTTTCTTCTTTTCTA
>CM031622.1:28522247-28529747 GCA_018398815.1 Conus ventricosus | reverse complement strand
CTTGTTGCAAGTGTGAAGTTAAGCTTCCTAAATTTCGTGTGTTTCTGCTTGACCAGATAGGGGAACTGTTTTCAGCTGCTCTGCAATGATTTTTAGGTCTCTATTCCACCTCTCACCAGAGAGAGAGAGAGAGAGAGAGTGAGGAGGAGGTGAGAGAGAGAGCTGTTGTTATGGGGCACTTGGGCCCACAAACCCCCTCTCTCTCTCTATCTATCTCTCCTCCTCTCCCGACCTCTACTAGTAATGATGTTCCATAGCTTCAAAAAGGCTGTCGTCTTGTCATTGGCGGAAGTGTTAATACCAGCATGGCTGACTCAATGGACGCGAATATCAGAATCAGGCGCTTGAGCATGACAACGAGGCTAGCAGGGACGCTTGCTGCTGAAGCAATGGTGGTTTGTTATCGGAGGGTGTCTCTGGTCCACATGGGTCATGGTTTGATCTTAAGGTCGTATCGGGCGTCCATTATTTGGAGTGTGTTGAATGTACATTATTCACTGCCGCACACACAACACAACACACACACACACACAAACACACAACCACACACCACACACACTCTCACTAAGTGAGAGATAGTGAGAGACAGACACATAGAGGAGAGAGAGGGATGAGAGGAGGAGGAGGAGAAGAGAGAGAGATGAGAAGAGGAGGGGAGTGAGAGAGAGATGAGGAGAGAGAGAGAGAGAGAGAGACCAACAACACACACACACCACAGTGAGTGAGAGGAGAGAGAGTGAGAGGGGGGGGGGATGGCAAGGGACATAACCGCAGTACTTTCAAACAATAAAGTTCGTTGCAAGGCAGACCCGAAGAAGATGCTTTTACATTTCTCTCTGTGTTTCTTTACTTTTTTTCACTTTCTGTACGTGCACTCGTCACAAAAAATGCAGCGTATGCTGTGGCCAATGGCTGGCCTTCACCACATTCACACCGCTGAGAGGTCATCTGTCGTCTGTCTCATGAAAACTGGGTCTGCGAGAATTTCGCGAGAACGCCAGCGGCGCCTATTTGTTTTATTTCGTCGATGGGACACAGCAAAGTGTGACGCAGCTAGTGGAAAGTGCTTGAAAGCCATCGCTGCGAGATTTTTTTTAGGACGGAAACAAACGGAAGATGCCCGGAAAGCCGCAGCTTAGACGGACCAATACTTATGTTTCCTCGATGCCAGCTTCCTCTAGTCTGCTTTCGTGTGGTCAATGACTCAAAGAACGTTTTTTTTTTTTTTCAAACTTTTTTTGTGTGGTTCAAATCAATAAACAAAAACAAAAAATCATAGTTCATCGCCTGCATTGGCCTCATTTTGCAATATTTTTTTTTTAGTTTCAGTTCATACTTCAACATGTCACAGACACACTCACATCACCACAACACACACACACACACCACACACACACCACACTCAACACATACAAACACAACACACACACCAATTCAGTTCAGATGGGACTTAGTAGAAATTGAAAACAATGGTCTGTCAAGTTAAACACAATAGTTTGATTCAAACTGAATCGACGATGTTTGCATAGACTATTTGTTTTAATGACTTGGTTGGGACACTACTACCTCCCCATTTATGTTTGAATGGCCCTGGGTGGGAAATATATAGCCCCTATTGTTTGGAATGACCCTAGGTGGGTGTCACCTCGGTTGTAATGTCAGTGGAGGAAGGACTTAGAGCCACTGCCAAAACACACTCACGCTTGCTTACAATCTCTTTCATATAATATGGCATCGTCACATCAATCCACTAGTAAAGTCTATAACTTTATATACATGATCATAGATAAGAACATCAATGCATTTAGAATCAAACAAATAAAACATTCTCTACTTTCCTGAAATTCACAAAAATCATTGATCTAAAACATTAATTAACTAACCGGGTATAAACCGATTTCTACTTTACCTGGCCAGGTTGATCTTAATATATTATCGAATCACTGTCTTTTGCTTTCTTTTCTTTTTCCTTTTCACTGTCACTTTAAACACGACACACCGCGGCACTGGTGTTGGTTGATGGCGCTCTGGTCAGGTGAGGACGTTGGCGTTGGTCTGTGGTTCTGCTTGGCGAAGTGGACGCTGCCTGGTATGAGGTCGAACCCCGGTTAGGGTAGAACAGTGCTATCAACTCGACTGTGCTCTCCTTCTTTTCTGCATTAAAACGGCCATTGCCCTCTCTCTCTATTTCTTTCTAGTCTGCTCTTATCAAATGGACATGGTTGCTTTTCTTTTTTTCTTTGTCTTTTCTTTCTTTCTGTCTTCATAAATTAGCAACTCTCCTCTCTCTCACATCTCTCCTCAGTCTTCCTCTGCGACTATCTCATGCTAATCTCTCAACTGTCTCTTCCCATCTCTCTCCTCCATTTTGACTTTTCTCTCAAGCAGGACCTGAACCTCTCCCTCTCTATGTCTCTCTGTTCGTTCTTCCTCGTTCTGCCGTTCTCTCCCTCACGATTCCTTTATTCGTTCCGATCTCAAAAACGGGGCGCGAGTACCATTGGTCTGTATTTTTCCCCTGACACCCGAGGTTGTCCCCTCTAATTCCATGGATGTTCAATTCATGACAGTCCGTCTACACGCCTTTTCTCTGTGGTGGTCACTTGGTCATTTAATTGATTAGCTAGATTTCACCCACCAACACTTCCTTCCCCCTTCCCTCCTTCACTGAGCGCGGTGTGGCTTAAAGTGGTGGACACTGGTCAATTAAATTGGCCAGTGAGTCTGGTTAGGCACCACGAGTCGAGAAACAATGACGTTTTGGTTCACAACGTGGATAGATGAGCTGAGATCGGTATGACGACGTCGTCTGTTAGACATCGAGGCGTCGGTCATAGCTGCTTAGCCGTATAGCCGGACAGACCGTCTTCCTGAAGCCTCTCGATCAGCTTAATTGGCGGCCGACCCATGGGCGTCTTTCTGACGCCCAGAATGTTTTGAGTTTGGACTTGTAGGTCGAACAAATTTGGATGGCGATCCCCAAGTTAGGTTGTGTCCCACATGTTAGGTTGTTTTCCCCCAAGTAAGGTTTGGTTTAATTTTTTTGGTCCGTGACAATTTCCCTTGCAAAAGACCATGTCCGCTTTTTCCAAAACCTACGGTACAAAAAGGGACAACAACCGAAATTGATGACACACTGCTAACGCGCAAAAGTTTGGAAAATACTTTTACAACAACGGTTTATATATATACAAATATACAATTAGTGAATTCACTCCAATGAGTTATCAATGGGGTCGTGCGTTTGCGTTATTATCATTCTATAACGACTCTGTGCGAGCACTTATGCAATTCCCCTACCGCGCGATATGCATTCTCTTTTCAAATTTTATGAAAAAGCAATTAATAATGATCACGATCCATGACACTTCACTGAGGAATCTCCATCCTCGTAATTGCGAATAATGCATCATACACAGCGACTGTATGCTCCCAAGGCATAATCATCACTATGAACGAGTCTCACAAGGAAAGAAAATATGAACAGTAGTCTCACAAAAAAATATATGAACATAGCCAACTGGGATGAACCCTTATCCAATCAACATAAATGGAATCAAACCAAATTTTCAACAATGCACCCTGGATATGACTGACTCCTTGAGTTTGCAGCTTGCTAGACTACACGACTTAAATAGTCAGCTCCGTAATTTGTCGACCGGAGAATGTACTGCACTCGGTACAGTAGGGCTTGCAGTGCCATTGCCCAACGCAGAAACTCTGCTGTTTTTCACTGCGCCTACTGCAGGGAATTTGTGTGGTTGATGATCCGTCTCGATACGAACTCTTTCCCCATCAAGTATTTGTGGAACTTCTGCATCGGCCCACACGAAGCCTAAACAATCTTCTCCTCCGTTGCGTACCCTTCTTCACACTTTGTCAATTCCTTTGCTAGAGTAATTCACAGGAACTCGATTTCATGCTCCTCAACAATACACTGCACCTATCCCACCACTGATGGCATGCTGTCGCAACAAAAATTGGTTGGGAATATCTTGTAGCTTCAAGATGGGACGGGAACCTATTTTTTCCAACACCGTCTGAGTGCTTGTCTGCTGCGTCTGACCACTGCCACTGCGGTTTCCTGCTTGTCCAAATCATGAGGGCTTCGTGATTTGAGCAAAGTTTGGGACAAATCCCTATAGAACCCATAAACCTAGCAGACTCCTGACTACTGTTTTGGTCTTTGGTCTCTCTGAATTCAATCATTCTTCTCCACTTCCTCTTTCCGGCTGCTTTGTGTCGCTCTCGGACAACAAAAAACTAGGAACTCCAGGCTGGGAAAGCCAATCTGGCACTTTGTTGGTCTGGCTGTTGAGATGGCTTGTCTCAACTTCTCCAAGAATGCTCCTAGCTGCTCATATGTCTCCCATGTCTCGGATGCTATCAGAATGTAATCCATGAAATTACAAAACACCTTCTATCCCGTCGATAGCTTTCTTCATTCGAGAAAAGACCGCAGTGCGTTGACCATACCAAAAGGAGTACTCGCCACTGGTATAGCCACATTGGTGTGGAATATGCTGTGAAGTCCTTTGGAGTCATCACTCAAGGCTATTTGCCAGAAACCCTTGCTCAGATCGATCTGGTGAAATATGGCTCTTGGGGCTTTATGATGGCGATTCTGAGCGAACATGTCTTCCATGTTGGGGTATTATGACTCTGCATCGACCTTGGTGACATTGTTCAGACGTCTAGTAGTCGACACAGAATCGTGGCTCACCTGAACTTTTTCCTACACTAAGACGACGGGTGCACTATATGATGATTTGGACGTCAATCCACCCCATGGTCAAATATTTTCTACCTCCTCCTCGATCACTGGTCTTGGTGGATTATGGGATCGGGTGGCTTTCATGTACGGGTTCTGCGATGCGTTAACTCCACGTACATGTTTTAGAGTTGTCCTGCGGGTTTATCTGTCAGGGCCGCCCTTTATGTTCTAGGAGGCCCACTAACTTCTACTGTCTTCATGGTCTAGCACTTATAAGTGTCTCATCGTATGACTCTTCCCCTGGAAACTCAGGCAACAAAATCTTCCTTTTATGTGGGTCTCCCTCCACCTCAATCATGATTGCTGCGTGGCATTTGTGCTGACTCTCACGTGATTATATTTGAGCGGAGTAAATGTGCTTGGAAAAGTTTTGATTTCCCTTTCAATCGATTCGGTAGTCTGAATCTACCTTTTCATATGATGGTGAAGGGTCCCTTCAATGCATCGCAGTTGTTGTGATCGTGGAAGCAGTAACAGAATTGATCTCCACCATTGGGAATTGCTTCCTCACCTTCCTGTAAACGGCTTCTTTCTGGACGACCTAAGCCTCTGCAAAATCTCCTTGCGACCTTACATGTTCCTCGAGCTATTGGTAAGTCTACCAAACTGATATGTGGTTTTGACTTCTTCGGATCCTGTTCTTCCTGGGACACAGTCTATGAGATATGTCACCGGTCCCCGAAATGTCCCGCCATACAGCAGCTCAAATGGCGAACAAGCCCTGTGCTTTCTGATGGGCCTTTTGTAGCAACAGTGCGCGGGAATGTAGCGCGTCCCCAACTCTGCTTGGGCTTTCCTACAGTGTTCTTTAAGATGCCCTTTGCACCCCCCACCGTTTTGAATCTTTCCACCAAGCCATTGCATTGTGGGGGATGGTATGGGGTAGTGAGCAGCTGTGTGATCCTAGCAGTGTTGACCTCTTCATCACCCTGTGTGTGAACTGTGACCCCCTGTCACTGAGAATTGGTGCTTGGACACCCACGCGAGAGAAGATGTTATACCAGCCCTTCAGCGACTGTTGCGTTATCTAATGCCTTTCAATGCTAACCGATTCTGGGTTTCTGGTCGCGTAGTCCACCAGGTCAACAATTCTGTGCCGCCTTTGCGACAGGGGGATTGGGCCAATCTGATCAACAGCCACTCCCTGAACGGTTGTGTCCAGTTAAAGGGGGATGTTTTAGAGGAGCTTCTCTTCACCTCTTGTGGCTGACCTATGACACACTTCACATGAATGCAGAACCGCTTTATCGTCTTCCATTCTTTGGCCAATGAATAGTCATCTAAGATCGGTTCGCTGTTTTGTCGGGGCGTGATGACCGCATGAGCGATCGTGACCCACTGACATGACAGTGTCACGTTAATGCTGGTACTCTAACTGAGTGGTCACCATACTGTCTTCCCTTTGGTGACACTCGGTCAACAGCCGCCTTTTCACAAGATGAAATGCTGTCTCACCTCATCTAACCTCCTGTTTTCTCTCCACCTTTTGCCAACTCCCAAGGACTTCACGAGGCGAAGGGTCTTGTTCCTGCGTGGCCCTAAACTCATCAGGCGACAATCTATGCGGACTTCCTTCCTGGAACAACTAACTGTTTTAAAAAACTGTCCTTCCCTTCTTGCTCCGTGTCTGAACATTTCGCCCTGCCTGTAGCAGTCAACAAACTCTGGGATCCCCTGGATCCTCTGCTACTGGGTTATTCCAATGATCAAATCATGAAGGGGTTTTCCTCACAACCGCAGGACAACTCGCCTGAGAAGTAAGGGGTACGTACTTCTATCTTAGCAACTGGAAACTCCCTCACAGTGCATTCGATTAGAGTCATGGTCTGGATTTGCCCTGTCAATCCCCTTATCGACAAGCGTTTGTCGTTACTACCCCGCATGAACAACCCAGTGTCTCGTATCCACTTTCCCCCTCTGCTGGCCAATCACACTTCTTCACTGGTAAACGAACCACTCAGCCTAGTGCCCTCTATCCTGACACTGACTGCTTGTAGTGGCTAGCAAGGCCGCACTCCTCCCTCTTCAGACTGAATCCCTTTTGGTTTCCACTGCGGTCGTTTCCTTTTGACGACCTTATCACTCTTGCAGGCTTGCTGCCTTCTGGTATCCTCATGCGACATCTCGCCACATGTCCTTCTGTGACAAATGAAACACCTAATGGTCCTTTGCCTTCCTCTGCCCTCCAATGGGTTTGCCAGACTGGCAGAAAACTCCCCTAGTCTCCTTGCACTCTTCTCACCTGTGCTTGCACCTGTTTCTCCTGCTCCTTATGCAAAACGTTGCCTCTTATACACTTGCGAACTTCAACAACCTCCTGCTGTCTCTGGCTGTCTCTCTTTCTATTGTTTGGTTAATCAGGGCCGCAACTGACAAAATTGTTCTTCATAACTAGGCTATGTCAACTCAGCGAACTCCTCTTCGTACACTCATCTCTAACATTTATCAAAATAGTGATCCAGACGTGCACCAAACTGAGTGTACGTTTCCCTGCTTGCTATTTCGCTGAACGAAATTCTTTCTGAATCCTCCTCAGTGAGTTCTAATCCCTTCATTAAAGTCTCCTTCACCAGGCACAATAATCGGGACTGTGGTTCTGTGCGTTTTCGCAGTGTAAATATATGCAATGACTTACCAGTCAGTACGCAGACAAAATGACTGCACATTTCTGGAGGCCAACTGACTGGTGCAAACGTTTCGATACGATTGTTGTATGCATCATCGAA
>CM031622.1:28500576-28503076 GCA_018398815.1 Conus ventricosus | reverse complement strand
AAAACAGACACCCGTGGTTCCGAACACCATCGGTGATTCCGCAGCAGTGCAGTTTCACCCGAGGGATTACCTTGATGCTGACGGCTCCATGTGGATTACAATGCTGGGCTGCGATAGCACGAACCTGGTGTGGCTATGTTCTGATGAGGTGAAAAGAACGGCGCGGCATTAGTGCATTTGGCGAAGCTGGAGGGGGGGGGGGGGGGGGGGGGGGGGGTCGGGGGAAGGGGGGGGGGGGGGGGGGATAACACAGAAGAAAAGATCACGGAATGCTGACACTCCGGAATTTACGCCGTCTTGTTCTCTCCCATTTTGGTTTTTCGTTGTTTTTGTTTTCTTTTGTTTTGTTTTGTTTTGTTTTGCTTTTGTTAAGGTTCCAAGTGAAGATTTTGCTTGAAACATGTTTCAGTGTCTCGTTACGAAATAAATAAATGTCATGTGGCAACGGAGAAAAGGTTAATTGATAAGAAACATGCATGATGGTGGAGATGGTATAAACAGGGGGGGGGGGGGGGGGGGAGGAGAGAGAGAGAGAGAGAGAGAGAGAGAGAGAGAGAGAGAGAGAGAGAGAGGGGAGAGAGAGAGAGAGAGAGAGAGAGAGATATCTCCACCCCTTCAACTCTCCCCTCCCTCCCCTTCCCTCTTGGTGTGATCTTGTTGTTGAGACAGAAATGGAAGTTTTCCTTGTCTTCATCATTCGTGCTGTGTCATCAGCGTCTATAGCTGACACGATTGTATTCATGGGAGGTAATGCGTGCGTGCTATTCTTCAGACGGAAAAGGTTAAAAAAAAAAAAGTGTTCAGATGTCCGCGTGTCCCTTCCCTTTCTTTCTGTCAGATCCACACCCCGGCGTTTCATCACGTTCCTACTTTCCGTTCCCTGTCACACTTTCCCCCTTCCCTTTCTTTCTGTCAGATCCACACCCGGCGTTTCATCACGTTCCCTACTTTCCGTTCCCTGTCACACTTTCCCCCTTCCCTTTCTTTCTGTCAGATCCACACCCCGGCGTTTCATCACGTTCCCTACTTTCCGTTCCCTGTCACACTTTCCCCCTTCCCTTTCTTTCTGTCAGATCCACACCCGGCGTTTCATCACGTTCCCTACTTTCCGTTCCCTGTCACACTTTCCCCCTTCCCTTTCTTTCTGTCAGATCCACACCCCGGCGTTTCATCACGTTCCCTACTTTCCGTTCCCTGTCACACTTTCCCCTTCCCTTTCTTTCTGTCAGATCCACACCCCGGCGTTTCATCACGTTCCCTACTTTCCGTTCCCTGTCACACTTTCCCCCTTCCCTTTCTTTCTGTCAGATCCACACCCCGGCGTTTCATCACGTTCCCTACTTTCCGTTCCCTGTCACACTTTCCCCTTCCCTTTCTTTCTGTCAGATCCACACCCGGCGTTTCATCACGTTCCCTACTTTCCGTTCCCTGTCACACTTTCCCCCTTCCCTTTCTTTCTGTCAGATCCACACCCGGCGTTTCATCACGTTCCCTACTTTCCGTTCCCTGTCACACTTTCCCCCTTCCCTTTCTTTCTGTCAGATCCACACCCCGGCGTTTCATCACGTTCCCTACTTTCCGTTCCCTGTCACACTTTCCCCCTTCCCTTTCTTTCTGTCAGATCCACACCCCGGCGTTTCATCACGTTCCCTACTTTCCGTTCCTGTCACACTTTCCCCTTCCACCACACACTTTCCATTCCATGTTTGACTTTCCGTTCCATTTCTTTCTTTTCGTTTCATTTTCCATTTATCCTTTCAGTTCCTTACTTTTCCTTCCATTTTACCGCCCCCCTCCCCCCCCCCCCCCCCCCCCCCCCCCCCCCCCCCCCCCCCCCCACTGTTTTCTAAATTTGGTGCATTTCAGCGCCATTTCCTATTCTTCATTTCCTTTTCTATTCCCCTTCCATTTCCTATTCTTCATTTCCTTTCCTATTCCCCTTCCATTTCCTATTCTTCATTTCCTTTCCTATTCCCCTTCCATTTCCTATTCTTCATTTCCTTTCCTATTCCCCTTCCATTTCCTATTCTTCATTTCCTTTCCTATTCCCCTTCCATTTCCTATTCTTCATTTCCTTTCCTATTCCCCTTCCATTTCCTCACTTCACTTTCATACCGTTCCAATCCATTCTTACTTTCCTGTCCATTTTTTTGTTGTTGCTTTCATTTGTCATTGTACCTTTCATTTCTACTTTTCTCTTTGATTTCCCGTTTTCCTTCTCATTTCTTAATTTTATTTTTCATTTTGTACTTTCCCCTTCAGTTTCATTGTTTTCCTTCTACTTACTTTTGATTCCGTCTGTCTTTTCCTTCCATTTCCTTCTCTCCCATCCGTTTCTTACCCCCCCCCCCTCCTCCTCCTCCCAATCCCAACCAGTTTCTATATCCCCTTTCAGTTTTGCACTTTCTTGTCCATTTCCTCATCATGGTTCCTCGGCAATTAGAAAACATTCCACTCTCATTTCCTATTTGTTTGTTCCATTATTTACCCCTCCCCCCCC
>CM031622.1:28483076-28488076 GCA_018398815.1 Conus ventricosus | reverse complement strand
AGGCAGCTCTAAGATAACAAGGCAGCTCTAAGATAACAAGGCAGCTCAAGGATAACAAGGCAGCTCTAAGATAACAAGGCAGCTCAAGGATAACCAGGCAGCTCTAAGATAACAAGGCAGCTCAAGGATAACAAGGCAGCTCTAAGATAACCAGGCAGATCTAAGATAACCAGGCAGCTCAAGGATAACAAGGCAGCTCTAAGATAACCAGGCAGCTCTAAGATAACCAGGCAGCTCAAGGATAACAAGGCAGCTCTAAGATAACAAGGCAGATCTAAGATAACCAGGCAGCTCAAGGATAACAAGGCAGCTCTAAGATAACAAGGCAGCTCTAAGATAACCAGGCAGCTCTAAGATAACCAGGCAGCTCAAGGATAACAAGGCAGCTCAAGGATAACAAGGCAGCTCTAAGATAACAAGGCAGCTCTAAGATAACCAGGCAGCTCAAGGATAACAAGGCAGCTCTAAGATAACCAGGCAGCTCAAGGATAACAAGGCAGCTCAAGGATAACAAGGCAGCTCTAAGATAACCAGGCAGCTCTAAGATAACCAGGCAGCTCAAGGATAACAAGGCAGCTCTAAGATAACAAGGCAGATCTAAAATAACCAGGCAGCTCTAAGATAACCAGGCAGCTCAAGGATAACAAGGCAGCTCAAGGATAACAAGGCAGCTCTAAGATAACCAGGCAGCTCTAAGATAACCAGGCAGCTCTAAGATAACCAGGCAGCTCAAGGATAACAAGGCAGCTGTAAGATAACCAGGCAGCTCTAAGATAACCAGGCAGCTCAAGGATAACAAGGCAGCTCAAGGATAACAAGGCAGCTCTAAGATAACAAGGCAGATCTAAGATAACCAGGCAGCTCTAAGATAACCACGCAGCTCAAAGATAACCAGGCAGCTCAAGGATAACAAGGCAGCGCAAGGATAATAATGAAGCTCTAAGATAACAAGGCAGCTCTAAGATAACCAGGCAGCTCTAAGATAACAAGGCAGCTCTAAGATAACCAGGCAGCTCTAAGATAACAAGGCAGCTCTAAGATAACCAGGCAGCTCTAAGATAACCAGGCAGCTCAAGGATAACAATGAAGCTCTAAGATAACAAGGCAGCTCTAAGATAACCAGGCAGCTCTAAGATAACAAGGCAGCTCAAGGATAGCAAGGCAGCTCTAAGATAACAAGGCAGCTCAAGTATAACAAGGCAGCTGTAAGATAACAAGTCAGCTGTAAGATAACAAGGCAGCTGTAAGATAACAAGGCAGCTGTAAGATAACAAGGCAGCTGTAAGATAACAAGGCAGCTGTAAGATAACAAGGCAGCTCTAAGATAACAAGGCAGCTGTAAGATAACCAGGCAGCTCAAGGATAACAATGAAGCTCTAAGATAACAAGGCAGCTGTAAGATAACCAGGCAGCTCAAGGATAACAATGAAGCTCTAAGATAACAAGGCAGCTCTAAGATAACCAGGCAGCTCAAGGATAACAATGAAGCTCTAAGATAACAAGGCAGCTCTAAGATAACCAGCAGCTCAAGGATAACAAGGCAGTTCTAAGATAACCAGGCAGCTCAAGGATAACAATGAAGCTCTAAGATAACAAGGCAGCTCTAAGATAACCAGGCAGCTCAAGGATAACAATGAAGCTCTAAGATAACCAGGCAGCTCTAAGATAACCAGGCAGCTCTAAGATAACCAGGCAGCTCTAAGATAACCAGGCAGCTCCAAGTAAACTAGGCAGCTTTAGGATAACAAGGCAAGGCAAACATGACAGCACTCGGTAAACTAGGCAACACTCAGACGACAAAATAAGGCAAAATACAGCTTTCCTAGAAAACCAGGACAACACTAGGAAAGCAGGGCAACACTAGGAAACCAGGACAACACTAGGAAAACAGGACAACACTAGGAAAACAGGACAACATGAGGGAAAACTAGACAACACTAGGAAACCAGGACAACACAAGGAAACCAAGACAACGCTAGGAAACCAAGACAACACTAGGAAACCAGGACAACACGAGGAAAACAGGAAAACACTAGGAAACCAGGACAACCAGAGGAAAGCAAGACAACACTAGGAAACCAGGACAACACTAGCAAAACAAGACAACACTAGGAAACCAGGACAACATGAGGAAAAGACAACACTAGGAAACCAGGACAACACTAGCAAAACAAGACAACACAACACCAGGAAACCAGGACAACACCAGGAAACCAGGACAACACCACGAAACCAGGACAACACCAGGAAACCAGGACAACACCAGGAAACCAGGACAACACCAGGAAACCAGGACAACATGAGAAAAACAGAACAACACGAGGAAACCAGGACAACACGAGGAAACCAGGACAACATGAGGAAAACAGGACAACACGAGGAACACGGGGAAACACAAGGAAAAAGAAGTCAAATCAAGAACAACAAGTCAAGGAAAACAAGCCAAACCAGGAACAAAGGAAAAGAAAACAAACAAAAGCTAGCAACACTTAAAGTTAAAACAAAGACACACACACACACACACACACACACACACACACACACACACACACACACACACACACACACACACACACGCGCGCGCGCACACACATAAATTACCACAGAAAACTTTATCAGGCAGAGCTTGATAACCTTAGCAAATACTTGTTTATAAATGGTCTAAAGCTTTCCCATGAAAAAACTCATATGGTTTTATTCAACAATGGGGATGATCCCTCTGATTTACCATCTTTTAAGCTGGATGGGATAACACTTACACACGTACACTTAATTAAATTCTTAGGTGTCCATTTCACATCGAAACTCACATGGAATATCCATGTTGATTACCTTTTAAACAGGGCAAGAAAAACTTTAAATTTTCTGAAAATTTTGAGCAAGCAAAGCTGGTGCCAAGATGGAAAAACATTAAAGCTCTTGGCTTTGGCATTAATTCGTTCTAAATTATCATACGCCCAAGAGGCTTTCTTTAGCGCACCTAAATATTTGTTACAAAAACTACAAAGTGTGGATAGCAAAGCCTTCAAATTATGCCTAGGAGTTCCGGTATATGCCTCCACTTTGAGGACATACAGAGAAATAGACGTTTTACCTTTAAATGAATATAGGAATCTATCACTTGCAAAATATTTCATGAAATGTTCAACCATGGAAGGTGTAAATGAAACGGAAATATCTATAAACCCAGAGAGTGATTATCCAAAAAGAGCAAAAAATATTGCCTCTCTGTGCACTATCAGTTCATACACTGCTGATTGTTTAAGAAAAGTAATATAGATGTTAAGTCTTTGTCAAAAACGTCCCTTATAGATCCCATTCCAACGTGGGAAAGAAAGAGGGCGAAGTTTGATCTTGATTACACTGATACAAAGAAAGCAAATCAGCCTTACATCTTGTCATATTTAACGAAGATGCAAATGCAAGACAGATATTCCAACCATCTTAAGGTGTACACAGATGGATCGTTGACGAGTAACAAAGAGGCCGGATCAGCATTTGTTATTCCATCGCTGAAAGTACAAAAAGCATATTTCATTGGAAAATATCGCTCCATATTCGTAGCTGAAATGATAGCGATACTTATGACGTTGACATTTCTAATTGATTTACCGCAGTCAATTTTTCAAGTATTGTTTTGTGTAGATTCGCTGTCAGTGTTACAATCGATCAAGTTTTTTAATTCAAATTCAGATAACTTTATTTTGAAGGAAATTCAACATTTAATCCACGTCTTGACATGTAAAGGAACAGATATAACTTTCCTCTGGGTTCCTTCACACTGTGGAATTTCGGGCAATGAACTTGCTGACAGATGTGCGAAAAAAGGCGCTGAAAATGGAACGAGGGTACAAACTATTTCCATACCGTTCACTCTGAAAGAGAGTCAACAAATTTTAAAACATACAGCTTGGAATATTTCAGAAATGGGCAGAACAACGCTGTTATTCATGTTCAGACACAAAATAATCCTCTTTTTAGTATTGATCATTTCAAAAGCATCCAAAATCTGCACATTTATGATATGCATCAATACAGAAACTTCGTTTCAATATTCCATCGATTGAAACTGGATGCTTTTAGAACTAAATATAGCTCTGCAACAAAATGCATATGCGGGGAAACAAAATTGACAAGAGATCATGTTTTGTTCGAATGTGTGCCTCTCAAGGCATTTCTGCCATATTTATCAGGCATGTCTGTGACAGATATTTTTTTTGATATTGATTTTGCTTTGAAAGTTACTTTCTGCTTGATTTGTAGTCCAGTCAGGTATTTGCTTTAATCTGATATTGTTAGTGTGTGTAGGTTTGTTTGTTTATTCGTTTGTGTGTCTGATTGTGTTCTGATCTTAAGTACACCACCCTCCGCTCACTCCCATCTCCACCCCCTCCCTACACACACACACACACACACACACACACACACACACACACACACACACACACACACACACACACACACACTTGTATGCAACATGAACAAACTCTATCTATCTCCCTCTATTTGCCTGTCTATCTCTCCTTTCTTGTCTAATATCACATAGTTTGTGAAAAGACGTAAAATTAAAGTACTACTACTACTACTACACACACACACACACACACACACACACACACACACACACACACACACACACACACACACACACACGCACACCATGAAAACAAAGCAAGGCTATGAAAACGAGGTGAACAAAAAAACTGGTAGCACTAGAAGAAAAAGAAAACCAAGGCAAAGCAAATCATGGTAACACTATAAAAAAAAAAAGAAAAAAAAGAAAGAAAGGAGAAAAAAAAAAAAAAAAAAAAAAACCAAACCCACCCAAGCAAGGAAAGAGCGCCCCAAAGAAGAAAGACAAAGACGGAACAAAGCAAAGCAGGGCACAACGAGACAAGACAAGACAAGACAAGACAAGACAAGACAAGACAAGACAAGACAAGACAAGACAAGACAAGACAAGACAAGCAGGAGGTGATCGATGACACCAGGCCAGGAAC
>CM031622.1:28473076-28478076 GCA_018398815.1 Conus ventricosus | reverse complement strand
CCAGTGTTCATAAACTGTATTATATTTCAAAAAGAAAAAAAAGAGGAAAATAAAAGAAAGGAAGAACATTATGAGATGACGTAGAGAGTCCCAGTCTGGCCTGACATCTCATGACATCGTATCCGGAGCAGTCTTTGTAACATGTCCTGGTGTTTACACGGTTCTGGTGATTAAAAAATAAACCTATTCGAGAATCAATCAATCTATCTATCTATCTATCTATCTATCTATCTATCTATTCTATCTATCTGTCTGTCTATCTGTCTTTCTGTCTGTCTGTCCGTCTATCTATTAGCTATTTAGCTGCCTAGCTAATTAGGCAGCTATCTATCCATGCATGTATACATGTCTGTCTGTTTGTCTGTGAGTCTGTATGTATGTTCGTATTGTTGGATGGATACGCGCGCGTGCGCGCGCGCGCGCACGAGTGTGTGTGTGTGTGTGTGTGTGTGTGTGTGTGTGTGTGTGTGTGTGTGTGTGTGTGTGTGTGTGTGTGTTTTGTGTTCTTTTTAATCAATTGTTGGAATTACAACGGAAAACCATTACTATTTTTAATGTAACGTAACATAAACATACACATGGACACACACACACACACACACACACACACACACACACACACACACACACACACACACACACACACACACACATACATACATGCATACACGCGCGCTTAGAGAGAGAGAGAGAGAGAGAGAGAAGAGAGAGAGAGAGAGAGAGAGAGAGAGAGAGAGAGAGAGAGAGACAGACAGACAGACAGACAGACAGACAGACAGACAGACAGACAGACAGACAGGGAGAGAACTGAATTGAAAAAAAAGTATCGATTCGATGAAAACAATGTGCAATACATCTGCTGAATTGTAAAAAAAAGTATCGATTCGATGAAACAATGTGCAATACATCTGCTGAATTGTAAAAAAAAGTATCGATTCGATGAAACAATGTGCAATACATCTGCAAGCAAGCTGAAACATAAAATCATTACGTTTGAGCATTACACATACTGTGTCGATACAACTTTTGTGATAAGTCTTATTCTTAAGAACCAGGGTCCTTCAGCGTATTTTCAATGTTACTGATCTTTGGGCAAAAATGTACTTCTGGGTTTGATTTCACTTATTCAAAGTACTCTATTTACTTTAAATAAAGTAATGTTGTCAACAAAAGTTCTCACATCAAAGGCTGCATCTTTTCCCCTTGTTTACAATCTTCAAATACGAGAAACTCTAAATTTAACCTCAGCCTAAGAGAGTGCTCATATTTCCTTCTCCCAAACAAGGCCAAATAAGGAAGAATCCAACACGTCTGGCCCGGTCATTTTCGATTCCACGGAAAGTGCACTGGTCGCTGTCGGCTATTGTCATTTTCTTTGAAATATTGATCAACTTCTTCCTTTTGAGCTTCGCTGTTTTCATCCTCTGTGCCACTGTGACCGCAGAACATGAAGGGACACATAATATGAGATCTAGTTGCAAAGTGAGACGACTGCAGGCGGAAATCTAAACAAATCTTAAAATGTTACCGAACCGCCAGTTCAAGAGAAACGTGGACAAACGAGTCACAAGACAAAATACGACGCGTTTCGACCTCTTAAGTCTTCTTTAGGCAAGACACAAACAAATAGGACAATGAAAATGAGCGAATTTGTCACTTAACTTAGATCTCTTCGGCGCAAGGTAGGCAGGCGTCGAATGAAATCGTTGAATGAATGCTAACAGCCTCGTTTTCATTCAACCCCTGCCTACCTTGCGCTGAAGAGATCTAAGCTAAGTAACAAATTCGTTCATTTTCATTGTCCAATTGTTTGTGTCTTGCCTGAAGAAGACCTAAGAGGTCGAAACGCGTCGTGTTTTGTCTTGTGACTCGTTTTGTCCACGTTTCTCTTGGCGGTTTGCTAACATTTATTTAAGATTTGACATAATATGAGACTTTGCTGGTTGTTTATTTTTTGTTCAGCGGTCAATGAAGACGTTCATCTACATGCTAGGAAGTTCTACTCTGGTCATAAACTAAATGATAGGGCCGTAATCCGCGCATCCTTTCTAAGTATATCCCGACATTAGCCAGGACCGAGAGGCGCACACACCTGCAGAGATAGTTACGGAATTTGTGCAACGCTCTCAGAGACACTTCCATTAAGGGATTTGTCCAGTCATCCCTTTGAGCGATTAAAACAGTCGGAAATCGACAAGGTTCGAAATATTCCACGTATAATTATGAGTATAATTATATTCCTATGACGAGAATTGAACCAACGACCCCCCCCCCCCCCTCCCCCCACCCACACACCCACCCCCAACCTGCGTATCCCAGGATGATAATCATTGCTGCGCCGCAGCTGGTTTTTTCTGTAAAGTGCTGTTAGCTGCGCCGCAGCTGGTTTTTCTGTAAAGTGCTGTTGTTAGCTGAAATACTGTAGGAAACATGCACAGTGTGTGTCAGAAAACGTGAGCTGTACGGTCAGAAACGCCAAACTTTAAGATGCTAACACTGGACAGTGTGGTTCCCATCTTCCAACTGGCACCCACACGCACACTCGAACACTGTGGATAAGAATCGTCCGGGTCACTCACCCCACACATAAACAATGATAATAATGGCACAACCAATGTTAGGTAGGTTACTTAAGTTCTGATGATCAGCACGTTGGGCTAATGCTGTAGGCCAGACATCTGCTAAGTCGTAGCCACGAGACCCTCTTTCTCAAATTCTCTCATTTTAGTCACCAATTCATTTATCCATCAGCTTCAAATCATGCGCAGCGTGGTCTCAAAACTGAGCGGTTGTGGTGTAGCGCGTATGGACTAGCTCGCACGCAGTGACGCCTCCTGGATGAAACTGAAACTGAAACCGTCCGAGTCCTTAAAATCCATTAACGAGGATTGTTTTGATGTGCTTAACACCTGCAATCTCTCAGCTGCAGTCTTGACTCAACTACACATCGCTCTGTCAGCGGCTGGTCACACGACCCGAGTTCTCCGGTTTCGGAGTTAATCTCCATGGCAACGGGACACCTTATCTTCTTCAGCCTACACGTGATGCCAGAAGGGAGGGTGGAATCGAAAGTTGTCTGGCTCGTATTTATAACATCAAACCACCACCACCACCACCACCACTTAGATCATCATCATCATCATCATCATCATCATCATCATCATCATCATCATCATCGTCATCATCATCATCATCGTCATTATCATCATTGTCATTATCATCATCGTCACTATCGTCATCCTCGTCGTCGTCGTCGTCGTCGTTGTCATCACCATCATAATTAAGGTCAACGTTATCTGAAGTTAATTGCCTCGGTCATAAATACAAGTAGATCTGGAAGGAAGTGTGAAGTCAGAGGTGACGTTACATTAGCAGATACAGGAGGTAGGTAATATGGGGTTACAGGTACCTGTAGGCGTTACATCAGCAGAGCTGGAAAGTTATTCGGAGTTATGGGGTAGTTGTAGGCGTTACAATAGCAGATTTGGAAGGTGAAGTGGTGTTACGGGGTAGCTGTAGGCGTTACATCAGCAGATTTGGGAGGTGATGTGGTTACAGATATCTGCAGGCGTTACATCAGCAGATTTGGGAGGTGATATTGTTACAGATATCTGTAGGCGTTACATCGGCAGATTTGGGAGGTGATATTGTTACATATATCTGTAGGCGTTACATCGGCAGATTTGGGAGGTGATATTGTTACAGATATCTGTAGGCGTTACATCGGCAGATTTGGGAGGTGATGTGGTTACAGATATCTGCAGGCGTTACATCAGCAGATTTGGGAGGTGATGTGGTTACAGATATCTGCAGGCGTTACATCGGCAGATTTGGGAGGTGATATTGTTACAGATATCTGTAGGCGTTACATCAGCAGATTTGGGAGGTGATATTGTTACAGATATCTGCAGGCGTTACATCAGAAGATTTGGGAGGTGATGTTGTTACAGATATCTGCAGGCGTTACATCAGCAGATTTGGGAGGTGATGTGGTTACAGATATCTGTAGGCGTTACATCAGCAGATTTGGGAGGTGATATTGTTACAGATATCTGTAGGCGTTACATCAGCAGATTTGGGAGATGGTGTTGAGTTACGGGAGCTGTGGGCGTTACATCTGCAGAGATGGGCGGGGGGATCGATTTTGCTTGTAGCGTTACATCAACAAATTTAGGGGTAGTGTGAGGTGAGGGAGTGCGTCGAGTTATGTGAGCAGATTTGGGAAAGAGTGTAAATTCGCAAGTGTCCTTATGTCAGCAGAATTGTGAAGCGGTGTGGAGTCAGGGAGTGCGTGGCTTTGCATCTGCAGATTTAGGAAATGGTATAGAGTTAGGGGTCAGTGGATATCAGCAGAATCGAGAGGTGGTATAGAGTTAGGGGTCAGTGGTATGTCAGCAGATTCGAGAGGTGGTATAGAGTTAGGGGTCAGTGGTATGTCAGCAGATTCGAGAGATGGTATAGAGTTAGGGGTCAGTGGTATGTCAGCAGATTCGAGAGGTGGTATAGAGTTAGGGGTCAGTGGTATGTCAGCAGATTCGAGAGATGGTATAGAGTTAGGGGTCAGTGGTATGTCAGCAGATTCGAGAGGTGGTATAGAGTTAGAGGTCAGTGGTAAATCAGCAGATTGGAGAGGTGGTATAGAGTTAGGTGGTATATCAGCAGATTGGAGAGGTGGTGGGGAGTTAGGGTCAGTGGTATATCAGCAGATTGGAGAGGTGGTACAGAGTTAGGGGTCAGTGGTATATCAGCAGATTGGAGAGGTGGTATAGAGTTAGGGGTCAGTGGTATATCAGCAGATTCGAGAGGTGGTATAAAGTTAGGGATCAGTCGCATATCAGCAGATTCGAGAGGTGGTGTGGAGTTAGGGGCAGTGGTACATCAGCAGATTCGAGAGGTGGTATAGAGTTAGGGGCAGTGGTATGTCAGCAGATTGGAGAGGTGGTATAGAGTTAGAGGTCAGTGGTAAATCAGCAGATTGGAGAGGTGGTATAGAGTTAGGT
>CM031622.1:28463076-28465576 GCA_018398815.1 Conus ventricosus | reverse complement strand
TACTTTTTCGCAGAGAGAGAGAGAGAGAGAGAGAGAGAGAGAGAGAGAGAGAGAGAGAGAGAAGAGAGATCGAGAGAGAGAGAGAGAGAGAGAGAGAGAGAGAGAGAGAGAGAGAGAGAGAGAGAGAGAGAGAGAGTTGCATGAAGGGAGGAGGAAGAAGTATTTAGGAAAAGTTCGGTACACAAGTGAATCCAGTCGAATTGTTCATCCACCCTCAGATGTACGTCACATCCTACGAAATTTGCTGCGAAGGGCGACAATTTCGTTCTGGCGACAATGTTCAAAACGAGGCTTCCAGAAGTTGTCACCGGTGTGCATGCATAGGTATCTATGTCCTCTCTCTCTCTCTCTCTCTCTCTCTCTCTCTCTCTCTCTCCCTCTCCCTCTCTCTCTCTCTCTCTCTCTCTCTCTCTCTCTCTGAGCGCGCGTGTGTGTTATGGGCAAGATTTGCCCAAGTGTGCAAAAAAAAGCCAAGACATGCCGTCGTCAGGAACTGTAACTCCCCGTGCATGTCGTCATCAGTCCACATCCAATGAACGCTTTGGATTCTGGATCGTTGCAGTAATACGTCATTGTTTTTTCTGCTGCCATTTTCTGTTGTTTGTTGTTGTAGTTGTTGTTGTTGTTGTTGTTGTTGTTGTTGTTGTTGTTGTTGTTGCCAAAGTTGAGCTGCCACGTGGCTATGTAATGCGATCCGGTGAGGGTCCGGAATGGCCCATATTTAAAAAGAGAGGTTTCAAACGGCCCGGAAAGAACCACGTTGGTCCGGAACGTATCGGTCAATATGCGGAGGTCCGAGTCTAGACTCGGAACCCTCTCCCCCTCCCCCCACCCCCACCCCATCCCCCAAAAAAACGAGCGCTATTGTAAACGGCCCCCACATTTAAAAAGGCAGTGTGTCAAAGCACGTTTGACAAGATAGCCACACCAGGAATTGCCACAACCCACACCCAGGCCAAGCCACACCCAGGCCATGCCACACCCACACCCAGGCCATGCCACACCCAGGCAATGCCACACCCACACCAGGCCATGCCACACCCAGGCCATGCCACACCCACACCCAGGCCATGCCACACCCAGGCAACGCCACACCCAGGCCATGCCACACCCACACCCAGGCCATGCCACACCCAGGCAACGCCACACCCAGGCCATGCCACACCCACACCCAGGCCAGGCCACACCCAGGCCATGCCACACCCAGGCCATGCCACACCCACACCCAGGCCATGCCACACCAAGGCATTGCACACCCAGGCCATGCCACACCCACACCCAGGCCATGCCACACCCAGGCCATGCCACACCCACACCCAGGCCACGCCACACCCACACCCAGGACATGCCACACCCAGGCCATGCCACACCCAGGCCATGCCACACCCACACCCAGGCCATGCCACACCCAGGCCATGCCACACCCACACCCAGGCCAGGCCACACCCACACCCAGGCATTGCCACACCCACACCCAGGACATGCCACACCCAGGCCATGCCACACCCAGGCCATGCCACACCCAGGCCATGCCACACACCACCCAGGCATTGCCACACCCACACGCAGGCATTGCCACACCCACACCCAGGACATGCCACACCCAGGCCATGCCACACCCACACCCAGGCCATGCCACACCTAGGCCATGCCACACCCACACCCAGGACATGTTACACCCACACCCAGGCCATGCCACACCCACACCCAGGACATACCACACCCAGGCCATGCCACACCCACACCCAGGCCATGCCACACCCACACCCAGGCCATGCCACACCCAGGCCATGCCACACCCAGGCCATGCCACACCCACACCCAGGACGTGCCACACCCAGGCCATGCCACATCCACACCCAGGACATGCCACACCCACACCCAGGCCATGCCAGACTGGGGGAATCATTCCATAGCGTGACCTCAAAACATCGGTCATCACTGTTACACTGTCACTGTCATTGACAAGAACACACAGCGGTCATCACTGTTACACTGTCACTGTCATTGACAACACACAGCAGTCATCACTGTTACACTGTCATTGTCACTGACAACACACAGCGGTCATCACTGTTACACTGTCACTGTCATTGTCAACAACACACAGCGGTCATCACTGTTACACTGTCACTGTCATTGACAACACACAGCGGTCATCACTGTTACACTGTCACTGTCACTAACAACACACAGCGGTCATCACTGTTACACTGTCACTGTCATTGACAACACACAGCGGCCATCAATGTTACACTGTCAATGTCACTGACAATACACAGCGGTCATCACTGTTACACTGTCACTGTCACTGACAACACACAGCGGTCATCACTGTTACACTGTCACTGTCACTGACAACACAGCGTTCAGCACTGTTACACTGTCACTGTTATTGACAACACACAGCGGTCATCACTGTTACACTGTCACTGTCATTGATTACACACAGCGGTCATCACTGTTACACTGTCACTGACAACACACAGCGGTCATCACT
>CM031622.1:28435576-28440576 GCA_018398815.1 Conus ventricosus | reverse complement strand
GTGAAACGGTCTCATCTCCAAAAGCATTGGAGGCGGAAGAGTGGAAGGTGTAATTTTTTAAAATCATAAAAAAAGAAATAAAAACATTCACAAGAAGTGGTTATAAGGGCTGTCGAAACTGGAGTAAAGGGACCTGTTTTGATTTTCAGATGAGGTTATGCTCCCGTCTTAGGGAGTGGTGATTCGAGTGTCTGTCCTTCCTAAGAAATGGAGCAACGATCGAGACACGTATGGAGTACACTTTGTACAGGTGAAGCACCACAAGTGTCAGGTTGTCGTCATGGCGATGCGTTAAGAATACTTTCAAGTGGGAAAGAAAGGTTATTCGATCTCATCATGGCTGTTGTCGACCCCCTGACGGCAGAAAGAAGGCGAGGCGATGACACAGCCTGTCCAGGTGTCTAATGCGAAACAGGGAACGCCATACGCTGCGAGGGCAAAGATGTCCTTCATATTTCTTGGGGATTTCTTTGACATTTCCCGTCCAGACTGCTGGCGTCCCCATTCCTTCATGTATGGCTCTCAGATCAGTGGTCGTCACGAACTACACCACTTCGTGTAGGGCTCTCAGATCAGTGGGCCGTCATGAAATACACCACTTCAGTGTATGGCTCTCAGATCAGTGGGCCGTCACGAACTACACCACTTCGTGTATGGCTCTCAGATCAGTGGGCCGTCACGAACTGCACCACTTCAGTGTATGGCTGTCAGATCAGTGTGCCGTCACGAACTGCACCACTTCGTGTATGGCTCTCAGATCAGTGGGCCGTCACGAACTGCACCACTTCAGTGTACGGCTCTCAGATCAGTGTGCCGTCACGAACTACACCACTTCGTGTATGGCTCTCAGATCAGTGGGCCATCACGAACTGCACCACTTCAGTGTATGGCTCTCAGATCAGTGTGCCGTCACGAACTGCACCACTTCGTGTATGGCTCTCAGATCAGTGTGCCATCACGAACTGCACACTTTGTGTACGGCTCTCAGATCAGTGGGCCGTCACGAACTGCACCACTTCAGTGTACGGCTCTCAGATCAGTGGGCCGTCACGAACTGCACCACTTCAGTGTATGGCTCTCAGATCAGTGGGCCGTCACGAAATACACACTTCGTGTATGGCTCTCAGATCAGTGTGCCGTCACGAACTACACCACTTCGTGTACGGCTCTCAGATCGGTGGGCCGTCACGAACTGCACCACTTCGTGTATGGCTCTCAGATCGGTGGGCCGTCACGAACTGCACCACTTCAGTGGTCATTAACGTTCTAATGTCTTCCTTGTGCTAACTCCCAGAGTGATCAAACAGAGCTTTTGTGCATTGCAGTTGATACCGCTGACTACTTTTGTTTACTGGCAGAGGCGATTATCTCTCGTTCTCTGCGACTGGACAACTATGAAAAGCACAAAAACACACTCATATACTCACACACTATTCACACGTACATCTTATCATCATATTGATAACCTTCTCTATGAAAGGTCAAGGATCAGGTTCGATTTTTAGTAATTCCAAAATTAATAAAGATTCACTCAAAAGAGCAGACAATTCAACACGAGAAGTTAACAGACTACAATGATACTTGAGATCTTATGATGTGCATGTAAAAATACCCTTCTCCTATCTGCTGAGTAGATCGCAGTTCAGACTTGCAGTCTAAAGCCAGGAAAACCACCAAGTTTCTTATGATGTGCATGTAAAAATACCTTCTCCTATCTGCTGAGTAAATCGCAGCTCAGACTTGCAGTCTAAAGCCAGGAAAACCACCAAGTTTTCTTATGATGTGCATGTAAAATACCCTTCTCCTATCTGCTGAGTAGATCGCAGTTCAGACTTGCAGGCTAAAGCCAGGAAAATCACCAAGTTCTTACCTGTTTCCAGTTCAGTTTCACTAACAAACCATAAAAGCGACAGTGGTAATAGATGACACGAAATGCAAGGGATGTCCAGTTTTTGACATGTTTACTATCTGCTCAGCATGGTACTGTATAAAAAAAAACAACCTAGCAGTTAAAGCTTAACAGACATGCCTGCAAGCTCTCATTTAGAAAATTCTATGGCCTTGGTCCTTCACGTTTCACCTGTTGTAAAATCCGCTCTGCACAACACCAGCCCCTTTCTTGCACTGCTACAGCAAGAAAATCTTTAATGACGGTTGACGCTTTAAATTACAGTAATAATAAATGAATACTTATATAGCGCCTATTCTCGGCTAAAGACCAAGCTCTAAGCGCTTTACAATCAACACTCGTTTACACAACGGGCTGCCTACCTGGGTAGTGCCGACTGAAGAGCTGCCAGCCGGCGCTTCATTCAGTCGTGTCCCGTGTCATCCAATCAGTATCGTTCAATATCGATCACTCTTTTCCTTACTTCCTTCATTCTTTCCATTTCTCACGCAGGTTGCATGCTATGTGTAACGTGTCATCCACAATAATGAAAGAAGCCAAAACTACTGTCTGAATAAGTTTAAAAGGTGACAGGAGCCAGAAATAAATGGTTAGCACTTGAAGTTCAGCTGGACGAAAAGTAACCAGGCAACAACATTTGACACTTCAGGTTCAAAATGGCGCAAGGAACTAGAAAATAACGGTTGATATTTTCAGTTCAAAAGCGTGAACGGAACTAGAAAATAACAGTTGATACCTCAAGTTTAAAGCGGTGAAAGGAACTAGAAAGTAACGCTTGACAAAGTGGTCTAGATTCACTTCTGCCACTTAACGGGGGCAAGGTTATACAGTGTTCTACTTTCTTTTTCCCTGCCTCGTTTCTCCCAGGGCCTTCCACTGCCTCTCCCCCTGTCTCCTTTACCACAGAAACACCCAAGAGACTGGTCTGTTTTGGCTGAACTGTCTAGTGCGTGGACAGTCACGTCTGTTGATTTTTTTTTTCTTTCGTGTCAGTAAATTCAAATCATCGTGTACAGGCGTCCAAATCTTCGAGAATGGAAAGCACAAAGGATGTCTCAGAACAGAAGATGTAACTTACTTTGGAATCCCACACAGGCAATGGAAATCACGCTGACAGCCTGCAGAGCACCCCAAAATGCAATTGACGTGCATAGGTAATACAGCTGAAGCGCGTGATCCACAGCATGTTGTTTCACGCTCACGTAATCTAAAGGCCTGGTTAGCAGGACCCAGCATCTTTCTACTGTTACTCACATGTTGATATTTTTGTTGTGGTCTGATTTCTTTTCAGTTTTTCTGTTCTAAAAGACCTTATCAGTTTCTTATTGGTTTAATTAGGTTGTTTTATCTTATGCTGAACACATTTTTCTTTAATCTAGGAATTGTTATATCTATTTGTTTAAAAATCTCCAGTTTTAACACTGCCTGGAATCTGCATGATTTTAAAAGATCAAAGACTTTTTTTTCATGGCACATGACAATTAATCAACACCTTCCTCTCGCAGAGTACCTATTACCTCAATGAAATTCATTGTCCATGTAAAGCAAAACACACACTGGTTTCGTATTAACTACAGACTCTGAGCTTCAGAAACTGAAAAAGTAATTATGCCCTCTCTCTCTCTCTCTCTCTCTCTCTCTCTCTCTCTCTCTCTCTCTCTCTCTCTCTCTCCCCTTGTGTGTGTGTGTGTGTGTGTATGTGTGTGTGTGTGTGTGTGTGTGTGTGTGTGTGTGTGTGTGTGTGTGTGTGTGTGTGTGTCTGTCTGTGTGTGTGTGTGTGTGTGTGTGTGTGTGTGTGTGTGTCTGTCTGTCTGTGTGTGTGTGAGATGTGAGAGAGAGAGAATGTGTGTGTGTGTGTGTGTGTGTGTGTGTGTGTGTGTGTGTGTGTGTGTGTGTGTGTGTGTGTGTGTGGTACAGAAAGAGAGAGAGAATGTGTGTGTGTGTGTGTGTGTGTGTGTGTGTGTGTGTGTGTGTGTGTGTGTGTGTGTGTGTGTGTGTGTGTGTGTGAGTGTGATATTGCATTGTGAATTGAGGTGTGGTGTGGTGAGGCTGTTGGTTGTGCAGTGTTGTATGTGTATGAGAGGGGGTGGCACAGCAGAGACAGAGAGAGAGAGAGAGAGAGAGAGAGAGAGAGAGAGAGAGAGAGAGAGAGAGAGAGAGAGAGAAAGAAAGAAAGACAGAGAGAGAGAGAGAGAGAGAGAGAGAGAGAGAGAGAGAGAGAGAGGAGGAGGCTCGGGCTTGGGCTTGGTTTGCATAAGGATAAGTGTATTTGTGTAGATGGTAAGTAACGGTGATGGTAGTGTGAGGGAGTATAACACGCACTCCTGTCTCCCATTATCTGTGTGTGTGTGTGTGTGTGCGTGCGTGCGTGCGTGCGTGCGTGCGTGTGTGTGCGTGTGTGTGCGTGTGTGTGTGTGCGTGTGTGTGCGTGCATGCGTGTGTGCGTGTGTGTGTGAAGAGACGGGGTAGATATATGCTATCCAGCCTGACTAATCAGTATAAAGAACAATGTGATAAATACTGAAGAAACGGAGCCCTGACCGCCAGTCTGATCATCTCTGCTAACTGTATTTCAGGTGCCAGTATCAAATGTCTACAAGTCTCTCCAGGCAAATGGAACTCCACCGCTCAAGTCATTGCAGGCGATCGTACCACTGAACCACCGCCCCTACCCATGGGATAGGTAGGCCTATCAGCGTGAAGGATGATGACGTCAAAGGAGGACTGTGCTTGGAGGTACGGTCTAATCCCCAAGCAGTGCCCATCGACAGGAGCACCGGCTGATGTATGAAGTCGGCCACTTGGCATCGCTTGCCTGCATTTCCGAAGACCAGTCCCCCAGATTTACCATCTCACCACCTCCATCCCTCTCACCCATTTCGTACCTTACAATCTGTCTTGCTCTCTCTTCTCCACGCCCTGTTTTGAGGTCGTGCATGTTCCTGTCCGATTTTTCGTGAAATCTATCTGCAGCAATTCCACGTTTCACTGGCACCAGATAGTCATGGAACCTCTCTATCTATACCCCTTCCACTTCCGTGAGTATCATCAACCCTCCCCACCTCCCCCCCACCCCGCCACCCCCCTCCAC
>CM031622.1:28425576-28428076 GCA_018398815.1 Conus ventricosus | reverse complement strand
TCAATTAAAGCAGGATACATTCAACTTCAAGAATGACTGACCTGGGCAATATTTCACTTCAAGAATGATTGAATAGCCGATGCTTAACCTCAAAGTGCTTAAACTGTGTTATGTATGAATCAGAAAGATCACTGATCTAGGCGATATTTGATGGCAAGAATAATTGAAATGGACTATGTTTGACTTAGGAATGACCAGACCTGACATACTCTGCTTCAGTAATGATTGAACTGGGTTATATCGGACAAAACGAATCATTGAACTGCGCTATATCTCATTTCAAGGACGACTGAAATAAACTGCATTTCCGTGCACAGATGTTGAAGTGGGCATTTGACAAAGTGAAAATGGTCACATGGGGACCGTCAAAGAACAAATGCTATCTACTATACAGATGAAACTGGCCATAGATGCCTCCACAGTCAATACGAAGGGACTAGCTGGAACATGTAATGTCTAGACTCTGTGAGGCGTGGTGGATCGTCCTGAACAATCTGCTGGTTCTAACTGTGGAGAAAGACTCTGAATTCAGACATATCCAGAACATGGACGCTACAGAGAAGAAAGTTTTGTGACTGCTACACCCATCAACAGGATCAGCTTCTGCTTCAGTTGTGCCAGTTTCCCTCATCAGCATGAAGATGAGGATGAAGACTCCCTCATTGTCTTTGCTGGTTCAGCATCCTAAAACAGAACAGCGATGTGGATCTCAGGTGAACGACCGCATGAACAACACGAACCAGGTCCTCATTTTAAAATAAAAGCAATAAATTGGTTTACAGTGCACAGCTCTGGGACAGAAACAGCACAGACGGTGGGGATGGCGTGCCACTTTCTAGAGGAGATGACAAACACAGATTAATGTGCTATATCCATTCACTGCTTTGTATTATGAGGAATTCAGGGGGAAACAACAGCACAAGTGAAACCTGTAGAAAACTCTCTCTCTCTCTCTCTCTCCTCTCTCTCTCTCTCTCTCTCTCTCTCTCTCTCTCCACCCCCCCCTCTCTCTCTCAGACACACACACACTCTCTCTTTTTTCTCTCTCTCAGACACCACACACACACACACACACACACTCTCTCTCTCTTCTCTCTCTCTCTCTCTTTCTCCCTTTCTCTCTCTCTCTCTCACACACCACTCACTCTCTCTCTCTCTCTCTCTCTCTCTCTCTCTCTCTCTCTCTCTCTCTCTCTCTCTCTCTCTCGACATGGAGGTACGTTTTATTCACTATTTTCTTCCATTGACAGGAGACGATTCAAGTTTTAAAAGGATAATTCTGTAAAATCCATTACCTCTCCTCATACTCCAGAAAACAACAACAGCTCCCAACATGTCTGTCATGACACAGTTCCCAACATGTCTGTCATGACACACATATCTGAGTGGACATGGAGAGAACAGCAGACACTGGAGGTTTGCAAGCCCCTGAGAAACACGTATGGAGGTGTGGATAAAAAGCTTTCCTCTGGTCGATAAAAGCACTGTGCAGTAAATTTCTCGCCAGTCTGCCTCCCTGTTTGCTTTCATCACAGAGAAAACTTTTTTCAGCTGTGGGTTTGTCTGATCAGCACCCTGTCTCTCACTCCAATCCACCTCTGTTCCCCTCCTCTTAACCCCACTGCCTTCCACACACACACACACACACACACACACACACACACACACACACACACACACACACACACGCACGCACGCACGTACGCGCACGCACGCACGCACGCACGCACACAGGGAAACGCACACAACACACACACACACACACACACACACACACCACACACACACACACACACCACACAGGGAAACGCACACAACACACACACACACACACACACACCACACACACACACACACACACACACACAGGGAAACGCACACAACACACACACACACACACACACACACACACACACACACACACACACACACAACAGGGTTCGCGCTAGGATTTTTGAAAACCGGTACCGTGAGTTGCCATTTCAGAGATATCTTGACCAACCCCCCAAACATCGGTCCCAGAAAATCAAAACCGGTACGCACTGTGACAGAACGAAACTATTGAGGGGGGGGGGGGGGGGGGGGGGGATTGTTTGGCAACAAAACTAAATCTAAATTGAACAAAAGACCTATATGAGCGCTAAGCGTAGGAACAAGAAAGAAGAATAGCATGAATTTACGTCACACGAATGACGGTCTGCAGAACAACAAATGACAGTGACACAGGCGCTAGAAAAAAAAACATACACACAAAATGGCAAATCTCTCAGAGACTTTGACTGCCGTGCTGCTGCCACTCGCTTCTTGGGCATGAAGCCACGCAGGAAATAGGTAGGAATTTATTTATTTTGTGTGTATGTTTTTTTTCTAGCGCCTGTGTCACTGTCAGTTTGTTGTTCTGCAGGACCGTCATTCGTGTGACGTAAATTCATGCTATTCTTCTTTCTTGTTCCTACGCTAAAAGGTCTTTTGTTCAATTTAGATTTAGTTTTGTTGCCAA
>CM031622.1:28415576-28420576 GCA_018398815.1 Conus ventricosus | reverse complement strand
AGTGTAGGCACGATGCGCGGTCTCATCAGCGTGGCACAGCATAATGAAACCAGAAAGTAGGGCAGGAACATGCATGCCTCCAAGAGGACAGCGAGGACACTGTGTTGTCACTGACTCTTTACCAGTAAAATATTTTCAAATAGTTTGGATTCTCGGAAATGAAATGAGGTAGGGAACAGTAAACGATAAACAGTAAACAAGTGTGGTATGTTAAATTTCATTTTCCCAGTTTCTCCATCTTCAAACTCCCCTCCCCTCTCCCTCCCCTCAAGTCCAAATCTTTGCCAGACAGTTCAGTTGTTGGCCTGCGCTTGTTTTTTCCCCCACTATTAGATTGTTCGTCTATGTATTTGTCTGACTTTATTCAAGTTTAAAAGGCTGTGCCAGTCTTGAATAAAAGTTACTCTGTGTTAGGTTTCCTTATGGGAGCAAAACATACCCACTTGTTTACTGTTTATAGTTTGGATTCTGTTTTGCACAACATAAATCTCGTTCTTGCTCACCACCATACCAAACCTCTCACACAAAGCTGTCCCCATTTTTTTAAACTGTGGTCCACAATTGATCCTGTACCATCCCATGTCTTGCGTGTGACAGGGATGGTCCAAAGCTGTGTCACCTTTCCCTAACCGTTCTTCGAATTGGTTGCAGCCACTGCTCTTCTTCTAAGACTGCTGAACACTATCAGGTCCAAGCCATCTGTACTTGATCGTGCTGGTCAATAGTCACTTCAAAAGGATTGAAGACACGAACGATATGATGCTTGACTCTAAAGGGGCGAAAGGAACGAGAAAATAAGGTAAACTTTAAGTTTAAAAGAGTCAGAAAATAACGATTTAAGTTTTAAAGTGCTGAAGAAGCCAGAAAGTAACAGGTCATTTCAACTTATAAAGATGGAAAGAAGCTACAAAATAGTGGTTACTTTTGAAATTAAAAGCTTAAAAAAGGAGCAAAATTGCGGGTAACTTTTTGTTTAAAAGGCTCAAAAGAATCAGAAAATAACGGTAGGCGAAAGGAATCAGAAAATAGTGTTGGCACTTCAAGTTGAAAAAGGAACCAGAAAATAATTGCTGACAATTCAAGATCAGAAGGACGAAAGGAACTAGACAATAGTGGTTGACAACATGGTCCGAATTCATTCGTAACTTGGGATTCGTTTGTTGTTTGAAGGAACAAGCTTATACTTTTTCCCCCATGTGTCATTACCCGTACGATTTTCCCGTGTATTCCATTCACAACGACACCATTGGACTAGTCTGGTTTGGCTGAACTGTCTTGTGCACAAGCACATTTAATCAGTTTTGCCCCTAAGCCCTAAAAAACAATTTCAAACGATCGTCTGCAAGCCTCCCCAATTCCAGACAGAAAGCTCAAAAGATGTCTCAGAACAGAAGACGTCATTTTTGGATCGCGAACTGGCGATGGAAATTACGTTCACAACGACAGAGCATCCTAAAATGCAGCTGTCATGCACTGTTATTCCAGGTGCACGTGATCTATGAGCCGAATCGATTTCATTTCTGCTGTTACCCATGCTGATGTTGATATTTCGTTTTGATGGTATGTTTTTTTTTCTTTTTTTTTTTTGTATTCTGTTCGGAGAGACTCCATTAGTTTCTTACTATTTCACAATGTCATTCTGTGCTGACCTTATCAGAATAATTCCAGTCTTGGAATTACTTTACCTACTTTTAGAAAATCTTTACTTTTAACAGTGCCGGGATGCTCCTATAGTATTGTAATAAATGTTTTCAAGCATACCTAATAACTCACCAAACTATATTGTCCACTAAACATACTTACTTTTATCTTAATTGCCGTTTACACTGACCCTAAAAAATTCAGAAATGTTTCTCTCTGTTTCTCCCCCCCCCCTCCTCTCTCTCTCTCTCTCTTTCTCTCTCTCTGTGATGTTGCATACTGTGATGAGGTGTGTGTGGAGGGGTGTCGTGCACACAAACATACAGAGAGAGAGAGAGAGAGAGAGAGAGAGAGAGAGAGAGAGAGAGAGGAGAGAGAGAAGAGAGAGAGAGAGAGGGAGAAGAAAGAGAGAGAGAAGAGAGAGAGAGAGAGAGAGAGAGAGAGAGAGAGAGAGGAGAGAGAGAGAGAGAGATGAGAAGAGAGAGAGAGAGAGAGAAAGAGAAGAGAGAGAAGAGAGAGAGAGAGAGAGAGAGAGGAAAGAAGAGAGAGAGAGAGAAAGAGAGAGAGAGAGAGAGAGAGAGAGAGAGAGAGAGAGAGAGAGAGGAGAGAGAGAGAGAGAGAGCAGACAGACAGACAGAGACAGAGACAAAGAAGACACAGAGAAGGAGACAGAGGTAGAGTCATGGTTAGGTCGGGCAAAGATAGGTATTTGTATTGATGGTGGTTTAAAGCATAGTGGTGTAGGAGAGAGTGTGACTGTGTATAGCACACTCCTCTCTCCCTGATCACCTCAGTGTGTATGTGGGGGGGGGGGGAGGGGGGGGGTGCGTGCGTACATGTGTGTGCGTGCATGCGTGAACGCGCGCGCGCGCGCGCGTGTGTGTGTGTGTGTGTGTGTGTGTGTGTGTGTGTGTGTGTTGTGTGTGTGTGTGTGTGTGTGTGTGTGTGTGTGAAGGGACGGGACAGATGTATAGTGTCTGACCTGCTTAATCAGTATAAAGAATGGGCATGATGAAATACTGAAGAAACGGAGCCCTGACAAGCCAGTCTGATAATCTCTGTTAATTGTATGTCAGGTGCCAGTATCAAATGTCTACAAGTCTCTCCAGACAAATGGAACTCCACCGCTCAAGTCACTGCAGGCGATCGTACCACTGAACCACCGCCCCTACCCATGGGATAGGTTGGCCTATCAGCGTGAAGGATGATGACGTCAAAGGAGGACTGTGCTTGGAGGTACGGACTAATCCAAGGCAGTGCCAGTCGACAGGAGCACCGGCTGATGTATGAAGTCGGCCACTTGGCATCGCTTGCCTGCATTTCTGTGTCCCATGTCCCACTGGCTTACCATCTCACTGCCGCCATCCCTCTTCACTATTTCCGACCTTACATGCTCTCTCTCTCTCTCTCTCTCTCTCTCTCTCTCGCTCTCTCTCGCTCTCTCTCTCTCTCTCTCTCTCTCTCTCTCTCTCTCTCTCTCTCTCTCTCTCTCTTTTCACCATGGCTTTCCCAGTCTGGCATTTAATGAAATCTTTCTAAAGCACCTCCACACATCTGCATCACTGGCACCAGAATATAGGACACAGCAACGAATCCCCTTCAGCCACCCCCATCCTTCGACTGTTTTTATTCTAATCATCTTTTATCCTTGTGCCCCATGTCTGGAATCGATAGTTTAAGTAGCCTTTGTTTTGCACAATGTAAACCTGGGTCATACCGCAAACCAGACTTCCTGCACCCAGCCATTCCAGACCAAAAGGTGAAACAAGCATAATGGCACCTGTTATTAACACAGTACACTGTTCAAGGTTCATGGCTACCAAGCACCTTGGTTTACCATTTAAAGTGCATGC
Organism: Conus ventricosus; assembly: GCA_018398815.1. NCBI lineage: Eukaryota > Metazoa > Mollusca > Gastropoda > Neogastropoda > Conidae > Conus > Conus ventricosus. The sequence goes on along the minus strand of CM031622.1, from coordinate 28,417,082 downwards.
CCACTTTTCAGTTTTTGGTGCCATTTCAGGTCAGGTCAAGCTGGATATCATCCTGGTTACCTGCTTCAGTGAAAGGACTCAATGGGGTAGTCATCCCCAGGTTGTAACGGTTGAGGCGCGCAGAAATAGAATGAACCATTTCGGGCTCATACCCACTCAGCCACTTCATACATTGTTCCACACGCCCAAGATACCCAGCCAGCCCCACCCACTGGCCAGTGGCGATTAGCATCGCTGAATTTCCGCGTCGATGTCCCAGTGACCCCAAAATAACGGGTAACGGCACACATAGCAGTGTGGTGATTGTCGTCTGCTTCCTGTCGTGAAGTTACCAGAGTGCTTTCCCCTGTTGCTGATGTAACACGCCATTCCGCTCCTGGCGTGTGTCTGTCCACTGGTATGCTCTGGTAGTCAACAGTATCTGCGAGTGAATTACAGGTAGACATGCTTGCCAGTGCCGTAATGGACATTGTAATCACATTGCTGTGAAATGTGCTCTTGATGTCCGAACTATAAATGATTTGCCATAGCTAAATAAGCAGACCGTAACATTTTGTTTGCATATGTCAGAATACCCGGATACAGGGAAGACTTCCTTCACCTGGGAAGAAAAAAAAACGCGTTGGGTATGGCCACATTGAAGGCTTGCCACTTGCCTACAAATCATGAAGCCAAACAAAATCAGCAGTCTACTCAGAATCGGCAATATGCACTAAACAATGAAGCCTATTTTATCGAGAACACTATGATTATTATCCCCCCTAACCCCCGCTAATTTGGCTGCGGTTGTCCACATAGAGGTGGAGAAGCAGGAGAAGCATGGCCGACAGAATCTGATTTAGAATACTTATTTTTGGCAACTGTGACACTAACACTGCAGACAATCTGATAATCCGCCCTCTAATCCATCTTCAAACACCAGTGAAACATTTCCCCTGCCAGTGTTCGCCAACAGAACACAAACAATGGCAAGAGATCATGCACTGAACACACACTGCCTTCTGACCAAAGCTCATCCTCGTCCTCTTTCCAAAGAGGATGAAGTCAGAACAGGACCAACATCATAATTTCTGGGTGCTATAATCAGCTGAAACAGCGTACTCCCTTCTGTGTGCCACTCGCACAATGGAACGAAAGATGCTGACAGCCAGATATTTGTATTGTGCCATAGTTTTCTCTTTCTCCCGCTGTTTCAAACCTAATTTCACATTACATTTCGTGACTTCCTACTTTCAAAACTGCCAGACAGCTGTATTCGATTTGCTGTGTCGGTTCTGTTTAGTATTTGTCTCTTTCCTTGCTTTCACAATGTTTCTGACTTTTTGTTTTCCCGAATTTCACATTAACTAGTACCATTGTTCACCTAAGGGTGTAAAACAAATTCAGAGGATTTCACGGAACAAACAGGAAGTTCATGGAAAAAACCCCAACAAAACTTGTTAATTGGTACTATTGACTTGTGATCTCCCCTCACCCTCTCTCTCTCTCAAATGTTGCTCTCCCTCC
>CM031622.1:28398076-28410576 GCA_018398815.1 Conus ventricosus | reverse complement strand
TCGCAACAGGAAATTACAAACAAAAAAAAACAAAAAAAACAAAAAAAGTCAGCGAGACGAACAAGTTGGTAATCGCCTCAGTTACAGCTGGCGTTGTCTCTTCGAATCGCTTGGCTTCTTAAGGTAAGGGCAGAAAAAGACGCAATTAAACTGAATCAAAGGCAGCACAGCTCAACACAAAGCCGGGAGAAGCAGGGGGTGGGGGGGGGGGGGGGGGGGGGGGGGGGGGGAGGAGGTGGGGGGGGGGGAGGATAATGGAGGATGAGAACAGCCGGGGCTTGTGTGTGTCTGTGCCTGTGAGCTACCTCCCGATAGACGGCAGTGCAAAAAGCACCATTCCTGAGAGATGCTGACGATATGCGCTGCTGCTCGATGGCCACACGCCACAATTGGGATTTAGGGCTAACTCGCTATCTAATCCGTGGACGGGGTTTAAGGTGTAGCACACATTTGTGTCATGGATTGATGTTTAACTGATTGTAGATCAAATGAACCCCCCCCCCCCCCAACACACACACACACACACACACACAGACACACACACCCCTGCCAAACACATACACACGCTGTTGTATACGTTAGAACTGTGGAGGTCGTATGGGGCCGAGATAGTGGAGTCATACATTTAGGTGCTTGTACACGTCGGCTAAACGTCAGTCCGACGACCCCCCCCCCCCCCCCCCCTCCAATGCCATATTTTATGGACAAATAGGCAGGTACCCTCTGTGTGTGGATTTCTGCCGAAGGCATCATTTACAATCTACATATATATGACCTACCTTCTTCACCTGGTGTTACATTTTAGGCCTTTGTACTCACCCGTGAGTGTGTCTTTGCGCCAGATCATCTCTCTAAAATAGGCCCATTTCCTTCGTTTCAATTTTTTTTTTTCAATTGATGGGCATATAAAAGAAAAGAAGGTAAGTCCACTTTCAGACAAAATAAAAGTTCTCAAAACAATCACATTGTGTGAGTATAAATACTAGACTCCTTAAGCAACGCCTTGGCGCACTGATTTTTGGTGTGCAACCTGCTTCTCAGAATAGAGATGAGAGGACACACTGCTGTGCTCGAGGAGAAGACGACGAAGAGGGAGGAAGAAGACGAGGAAAGCACACACACACATACAGAGAGAGAGAGAGAGAGAGAGAGAGGAGAGAGAGAGAGAGAGAGAGAGAGAGAGAGAGAGAGGGAGAGAGAGAGAGAGAGAGAGAGAGACAGACAGACAGACAGACAGACAGACAGACAGACAGACAGACAGAGACAGAGAGAGAAAGACAGAGACACAGAGAGAGAGAGAGAGAGAGAGAGAGAGAGAGAGAGAGAGAGAGAGAGAGAGAGAGAGAGAGACAGACAGACAGACAGACGAGAGACAGAGAGAGAGAGAGACAGAGAGAGAGAGAGACAGAGACAGAGACAGAGACAGAGAGACACAGAGAGAGAGAGACAGAGAGAGAACTTGGAACTTTAAGCGTGAAGTCAACAACCTATATCTATGAGTTTACAATGATGTTTTTCAGACGAAACCAGTATTGTAAGGAGCAAACTGTGTGGTCCACAGATAGAGGGTGCCTGCCTATTTGGCCATAGATCATGGCGTTGGGGGCCGTCAGACTGACGTTTAGCAGACGTTTACAAGCCGATAAATGCATGACTCCACTAAGTCAGCCCTGTACGACTTACACAGTTCTAATGCAGACAGCAGCGTGGGTTTCACTTGCACGTCAAATAATTTATATTACTCAGAACCCAAACCGTCTTTATACTCTCTGTGATTTCCCCACTAGTACATCGGCAGCATTCTTCTGAAGCGGCATCAGACACTCTAGTTGCAAAACATGAATCCAGGGCATTTATAGCTATAGAGTATAGAAACTTCCTGACTTGTAAAACTCTGTTCTTCGTTTCTCGATAAATACTTTTTTCTTTGTTCCAAGTGCAATGTCAAACCAAGTCTGTCTGGGCATTTTTTAAGTTGTCGACTTGATTCTGTAGTCCACTAGTAGTTGGAGATAGAAAAGCAGTGCCGTCATCAGAAAGAAGAAGAAGAAAGATTTCCCCGAGAGAAACTGGAACCCATGCTCTCCACCACTGTTTACAGCATCAACGACCTCAGTGACCAGTAAAGAAAAGATCAACGGTGACAGCCAGCAGCCTTGTTTCACACCAGTTGGGCAGTCAAAGAATTCTGATAGTTCGGAACCCCGGCGGACACAGCTTTTTTACTGAGCTGTACATGCCTTTGAGCATTTGGATAATTTTGATAATGCGAATAATCTTTGAAGAATGCCCCATAGCTTAGCTTTATCTACCGAATCAAAAGCCTTCTGAGAGTCTATATAAGTGACATAAAACTTGCTTTCTTTATGTCAAAACAAATATTCATTATCATCGATAGGAGTATCGGGTATTTTTTTCGAAATCTTCTCTACGCTGCGTTTACTGTCTCTTCATTTCCAGCCCATTTATATCAACGCCGGCTTAGAATGGCAGTAAACGCCTTGCTGATTATATCAACGCTGGCTTAGAATGGCAGTAAACGCCTTGCTGATTATATCAACGCCGGCTTAGAATGGCAGTAAACGCCTTGCTGATTATATCAACGCCGGCTTAGAATGGCAGTAAACGCCTTGCTGATTATATCAACGCCGGCTTAGAATGGCAGTAAACGCCTTGCTGATTATATCAACGCCGGCTTAGAATGGCAGTAAACGCCTTGCTGATTATATCAACGCCGGCTTAGAATGGCAGTAAACGCCTTGCTGATTATATCAACGCTGGCTTAGAATGGCAGTAAACGCCTTGCTGATTATATCAACGCTGGCTTAGAATGGCAGTAAACGCCTTGCTGATTATACTTAACAGCGACACCCTCCCCGCTCCCCTGTAATTTTGTATGTCTGAGGCATCACCTTTCTTTAACATAGGGACACTAACTGACTACACCATGATTCTGGATACTGGTCACTGTCATATAAATGATTGAAGAGTGTTGCCATCAAAAGAACGATTTGAGGTTCAGCGGTTTTCAGAAAACTTCCCTAAGATTTCATTTAAACCAGCTGTTTTCCCGAGTCTGGGTCTTTTGACAAACTTCCTGACTGACTCTCTCTCTCTCTCTCTCTCTCTCTCTCTTCTCTCTCTCTCTCTCTCTCTCTCTCTCTCTCTCTGTGTGTGTGTGTGTGTGTGTGTGTGTGTGTGTGTGTGTGTGTGTGTGCGCGGCGCGCGCGGCGCGCGCGTGTGTGTGTGTGTGTGTGTGTGTGTGTGTGTGTGTGTGTGTGTGTGTGTGTGTGTGTGTGTGTGTGTGTGTGTGTGTGTGTGTGTGTGTGTGTTTTCGTGCGTGTGTAAGACTGTGTGTGTGTGTGTGGCGGGGGAGGGTGGTGGTGGAGGGGGTGTTAAACGTTGAAATTTCATCGGAATTGCGAGCTACGCCATGACCACATCAGGAAGACTGATCAGTATTGATTGGTCATTCCAGCCATCCCCTTCATGAAACATGTCACCACACAGTAAAGGCAGGAAGTCTGTGACTGGTGACATTATAAAGAAACAGTATAACAAATATGAAGTTAAGCATTGTCAAGATGAGACGATTTAATACCATTCTTGCCGAGTGGGAGTGTTGTAAATAATAGACTAAATACATCACTAAAGATAAAGCCAACACTGGTCACATATTGGCATATCTTGCAAATATCAGTAAGAGAAGTTGAATGGATCATCTATGATGAATTTAGCAAGTGAATAAGTATCGAATGATGATGCAGCCAATAACACAGTTCTTAGTGTTTCAGCGAGAACACATCACTAAGAGAAGATGAATGGATCATCAATGACGAATCTAGCAAGTGAATAAGTATCAAATGATGATGCAGCCAATAACGCAGCTCTTAGTGGTTCAGCGAGAACACATCTTTATAAACTATTTCCAAAGTGAAGCAAAGTGGACCCTACTAATCGTTCGTAAATTCGAAAAGGAAGCTTAAAATTAAATGTCGTCAGAATGTGATATGATAGATTAGGTCAAACTTTCCTCTTGACATACATATTTGGAAAACGTCAGCATGAACACACGAGCTGTAAGAAAATGATACTAAAGTGAGGAAGGTGGACATAAGTGCAGAGAGAGAGAGAGAGAGAGGAGAGAGAGAGAGAGAGAGAGAGAGAGAGAGAGAGAGAGAGAGAGAGAGAGAGAGAGAGAACGAACGAACGAACGAACGAACGAATGATTTAATGAGGTAAGTTTACAAAGCCCATTCTCATGCAGGGGTTACGGTGGGGGTGGGGCTGTTCGAAACTGAATGTCAACGAATGCACACAAACAATGAAATGTCAGAAAACAACATCGCGATGAGGAAACCAAATCAAGGAAATAATTTACAAACTCCCAACACCGATGTGATTTGTCACTGAGGCTTCCAAAATGTGTATCCACAGTCAACAAGATTTCCGTTCTCCAGAGCTGAATTGCCGGGGGAAGTCAGCTAGCTGCGCATTGTTTCTGTCAATAAAATGAACGGTTTCCATGTTTCTTATCATTCCCAGTAGGTATGCCATAATGTCGCTGGTAGTCACGTTCTCTGGAGGGTCGCTCTGTTGTTCATTCGCCGGAGGCCTGTCCTGATCATAAACCACATCACAGCATTCGTCAACACAGTCTTGATCAGCGCTTGGCTTCACTGATCCAAAATCCAAGACCGACACTTCATCGTGTAAAACTGTCACAGATTCTTTGTCACACTGCTCCAAGTCGATCTCTGTTTGCTTGTCACTGTGCTGTGTTTCTTTCTGCAGGTTGGGTTACAGACGGAGGGAGATGGTTGTCATTGAAAATCTCATCACATGCAACACGACTCTCGCTGGTTCTGTCAACGTGGTTGAATACGCTAGGAGGTGTTGGAAAAAAAATAAACCGGATGGAGAGCATACATTTCCACTCGCCTTTTTCTTTTGATTGCTTCTGTAGGTCTCTGCTCTGTGCCTATCCCTAACAGAAAGAGGAGAGAGAGAGAGAGAGAGAGAGAGAGAGAGAGAGAGAGAGAGAGAGAGAGAGAGAGAGAGACTGACAAACAGACGTACAGAGAGAGACAGAGAGAGGGGGGGGGGAGTCTACAGAGAGAGAAAGAGAGAGAGAGTAACAGAGAGAGACAGAGACAGAGACTAACAGAGAGAGAGAGAGAGAGAGAGAGAGAGAGAGAGAGTCTACAGAGAGAGAAAAAAGAGAGAGTAACAGAGAGAGACAGAGACAGAGACTAACAGAGAGAGAGAGGGGGGGGGGGGAGTCTACAGAGAGAGAAAAAGAGACAGAGTAACAGAGAGAGACAGAGACAGAGACTAACAAAGAGAGAGAGAGAGAGACAGACAGACAGACAGACAGAGTGTAGAGATGAAAGTGCAGACAATTTGGGGTGACGGGGGGGGGGGGGGGGGGGGGGGGGGGGGGGGGGGGGGGGGGGGGGAGGGGGGGGGGGGGGGAGGGCAGACGGGGAAAGGGTGTTGCGAAAGTAATCTCAAAGATATTTTCATCTTCACAGAATGTAATTTGTCAGCTGGTTTGTTTTAACATCAACATATAACTCGTGTATTCTTCTCATCTTTCGTCTGTTTGGGGGAAAAAAATCTACAGACATAAGAAAAAATTGTTCTGAAAGAAAACAAAATGAGGAGAGAGAGAGGAGAGAGAGAGAGAGAGAGAGAGAGAGAGAGAGAGAGAGAGAGAGAGAGAGAGAGAGAGAGAGATTTATGACTGTCAAGTCTAAAATAACGCAGAGAGAGAGAGAGAGAGAGAGAGAGAGAGAGAGAGAGAGAGGAGAGAGAGAGAGGGAGGGAGGGAGGGAGGGAGCGAGAGAGAGGGAGAGAGGGAGAGAGAGAGGGAGAGGGAGAGGGAGAGAGATATATATTTATGACTGTCAAGTCTAAAATAACGCACAGAGAGAGAGAGAGAGAGAGAGAGAGAGAGAGAGAGAGAGAGAAGAGAGAGGAGAGAGAGAGAGAGAGGAGAGAGAAGAGAGAGAGAGAGAATTTATGACAGTGAAGTCTAGAATAACGCAGAGAGAGAGAGAGAAAGAAAAAAAAAAAAGAGAGAGAGAGAGAGAGAGAGAGAGAGGAGAGAGAGAGAGAGAGAGAAATTTATGACAGACAGATAGACAGACAGACAGACAGACAGACAGACAGAGATTTATGACAGTAAAGTGTTGAAAACATACCGGAATCCCAATTAGAAGTACTTTTTTTTTTTTTTTACTATCTTCACAGCGAAAATCCGAAACCCAAAACTACTGAACTCAACCACGGCAACGTCCATCAGAGATAACAACGTTTGGGTAATTAGTAGCCCGGAAGTTTCACCCTTCATGGGTATAAACAAACAGGGGCCCATCATTAAAGGACGTACATTTCCTCAATCTTTTAAAGGAGCATGGACTTATTTTTGGTGTCTTTAGTATCGTGTTATCATCGCCAACTCCCTCAATACGGTCGTCGTGCTTCCCATGCTTGCAACGACTTCGCTTATCTCCTACAGTAGTGGAGAGTCGGAGGGAGTGTAAGGTGGGGAGGTTGAAAGGTGATGGATATATACGTGCAGGTGGGTAGGCAACGGTGATGAGTGAGAGGGGAGTGGACACAGAAGAAGGAAGTAAGCAGTGTAAAGTGGTGGAGGAGTGAAAAGGACGCAGAAAAAAACACACGATACCATCCACCTGGGTGGTCGGTTGATAGAGCGACTACATCTGGCAACTTACATCACATCTGTTGATGCATTCAGTTACTGCCCACAGAAGACATTAAGCGTAATGGTACACAGTCTACCAAGGCGTCAGAAGCACCACGAAGAGACTGTGTTAAAAAAAAAAAGTCAGAGGAAGTAGAGTGGAAAAAAGAAGACACCAACGGCGGCGGTCACAGATTGTTGCCTCAGAACACAGAACGTGAATCAATACTCGTAGACTGAATTGATGCTTTGTTATTTCGTATGTCTATGTTTCAAGCGTTTGGATAGCAGAAGATGGGACGACGAAGACGAGGACGACGAAAAGAAGATGCAGAAGAAGAAAAAGAAGAAGAAGTCAAAGAAGACGACGATGACGACAACGATGATGATGACGAAGGAGAAGGAGGAGAAGGAGAGGGAGGAGGAGGGAGCAGCAGCAGGAGCAGGAGCAGGAGCAGGAGGGAGGGTGAGGGAGAAAAAGGAAACGAACGCGATGAAGGAGGAAGACAAAAACAACAACGAACAACGTTTACAACATTCATTCAACTTCTAACAGGGCTTCCCTCCATACTCTGAAACTCAACACATACCTAGTTCTCAACGATTTTATCGGCAACAGTCGCTGCTATCGAGCATTCGTCCTCTTGCTCCCTTTCGATCTCTCTCCTCAAGTGCTGTTTTGTTGTTCCCTAGCTTCATAATGACAGTCATTCATGGATTTGTTCCTTAGTGTACAGCTCATCTCAAGTCCTTGCAGAAGCCGCTGCGTCAAATGGAACAGAGGGCATTCTGCTGGTCGGTTCTTTGTTTCTGTCTTTCACCTTTCATCTCCACTTAGGAGGCTGTCTTTTCACCTGGGACTGTTGGTTTCGTTTGTCTGTCTGTCCACCAAATCACGCACAAACTAGCGGACCGACCTGAACGAAACTTGGTGGAAAGATGGAATGGGGTCAGAGGTCAAAAACAGTAAATCACAATGAGGATCCTTGTCGCAGATCCGGATCGAAGGGGGGATCCAAGGTCCGTCAACTAGATGACGTAAACATCACTGACTTAATTTGAATAAAATTAGGTGAAAAGATAGCATTGGGACCGAGGATGACTCCATTACATTCTGGCGCGGATTAAAGAGTCAGGTCGAACATGGCGGGGGGGGGGGGGGGGGGGGGGAGGGTCACGCTCTGCCGGGTGTCCCTCTACTTTCTTTAAGTATTGCTGATGATAACAAACAAAGTAGGATAACTCTTACTCCATGATGATCTGATTACACGCCATTACTCCAAAGGAATGCTGCTCACGACATCAAGTCGCTTAGCAGAAATGCCAAGACAGAGCACACAGAACAAACAAGGACACATCCCGGGAAAAAAAAAAGAATGTTCCAAGCTTGCTCATACGTCTTGTACCTGACACATTTACACAGGAACAACAACTGGAGAAATGAACAAACGCAAATTCACATGTATTCAAGATTTAGCTCAGCATTGTTGATCTTGAAAAAAAAAAAGTCACACAACCACACGGACGAACAATAAATCCTATAAGTAATCTCGGTTTCGATTAGTATGAAAAGAAATCTAAAATGAAGTAGATAGTCATTTTTTTTTTCTCGGCTGACAGACGATGTTTGGAAAGACGTAAGACAGGGGGGGGGGGGGGGGGGAAGAGAGAGAGAGAGAGAGAGAGAGAGAGAGACAAAACTGCTTTTAAGCACTGCATGAACTGCACGAACAACACGGAGTAAATGCTCCTGTTTAATGACCCGTCTGTCACAGTCTTACTGGGGTTTGCCAATCTTGATAGGGGGAGGATTAAAACGTCGAGAAGCATGGAACATTTATCTATCTTTGCTTTGATGGCGTCGTCGCCCTGTCTGTGTTTCTGATCAAAACAAGAGCTGCCAATGCATGTACCGGGACCAGTAAGGCTGTCAACAGCCAGCCATCTAGGCTGTCAACAGCCTGCCATCTACCTCCACACTTACCAACAGGACACAGGCATTCTGCCACTGATTGGGCGACGCTCTCTTGCATTAGAGATCAGAAAAAAAAAACCCAGCTTGTTTGTCGTCCGCCATGTCTTTAAGAGACAGGTCTGTTTTTACCTGATTCCATTTCTTTTCTTTCAGTTGTTTCCTCGCGTGATCTGTCGCTCCCACGCCTTACCCCCCCCCCCCCCCCCCCGCCCCCCCCCCCCACCCGCCCCCCACCTGCCTCGGGACAACACTCTCGATTGGCACTATGACAACAACAACAACAACGTAACAACAACCACCACAGCCACCATCACAACAGAAACCAGGAGGGGACAAGCAATAAGTAACTAAGCTACCCCCCCCCCCCCCCCCCCCCCCCGATAAGAAACAAACATTCAATCCAGACATCTATAAGCATTCGCTCTTCACAACCCTACACATACCAGAATATTCAAAGACGCAGACGATTCTGAACATTTACATGCAACAAAGAGAGAGAGAGGAGAGAGAGAGAGAGGAGAGGGAGAGAGTGAGGGAGAGTGAGAGAGAGAGAGAGAGAGAGAGGAACAAAAACAAAAAGCAGACAACTGCAAGTATTGGCAGCTAATAACATGAGAGAAAAAAACAAGTCCTAGACACGTAGGCTCTTACTGTCCACTTATTATAAAGATCAGCCTGTCCCCTCGCGATGAGTCAGTATGGACGATTGCTGGCAATGAACCGGGAAAGAAGCAAACAAGAAGACGAGAAAACATGCAAAAAAGAAGGAAAAGTAAAAGAATGTACTTTCCTCCCCCCCCCCCCTTTTTTTTTTTTTTTTTTACAGTGAACAAAACGTGTGTGGTACACAAATTGATTTAACAAGGTGTGCTGCATAGAATATTTCCATCTGAAGCAAAAACAGAAGAAAAATAACAAACCAAACTAAAACACCAACATCACCACCATCAACACCACCTCCAGTCCACCAACATCATCACGGATGTCACCAACACTACCAACTACCACCATTATTAAAACAACAACGACAAAAACAACCAACACTACTACTACTGCTGCTGCTGCTGCTGCTGCTCTGCTGCTGCTGTGCTGCTGCCACTACTACTACTGCTGCTGCTGTTGCTGCTGCTACTGCTACTACTACTATACTACTACAATTACTACTTATACTACTACTTATTGTGATTTTTTTCTAATCATTACTATGAAGTCACCATGACTGCAGTGTTATAGCGTTTTTACAGCCCAAGGGAGGTAAACAGAGGACGGAGCCCCCCCATTCCCTCCACCACCACCAGCACAACGGCAAGTTCTCTCTCACTGTCACTATGTCAATGGGTCATGTTTTTCACATGTAGTCTTCAAGCCGCAGCAACTGTTGTTGAACACGAAGAAAAAAAGAAAAAAAGAAAGTTCATACAAAAAGTGTGTGTGACGTAGGAACAGGCAAAAAAAAAGAAGAGAGATCTCCGAAGTTCCTGACAACGGAAGTACTCAAAATCTGGTCATGGGGGGGGGGGGGGGGGGGGGGGGGGGGGGGGGGGGGGGGGGGGGGGGGGGGGGGGGTGAGGGTGGGAGAAGTGGTAGCGGTGGAGGGTGGAGGGGAGGGTGGGACAACACCCCCATAGATCCCATTCTCCAGACAGATACTGACCGCTCGCCCATGCCTCATCCCATCCTGACTCTGCTTCTTTTTCTCTCCCCCCCCCCCCCCCCCCCCCCCCCCCCCCCCCCCCCCCCCCCCCCCCCCCCCCACGCTAAAACCTCCATCTCCTGTCCTTTTCCCTTACCCCCTTAAACTCCCACCCCCATCCCACCCACTTCACACACAAAGAAAGGAATCCTGCTTTTTTTCCCCTCGTCTTCCGCGTCCTATGAGACAAGGGACATAACCTCTTTGAAGTTGATGCAGAGCGCATCCGGTCATAAATTCAAGCCGCGAGAAGAGTATGTCAGCTATCAAGATGTTACTTTTTATTTATTTGTTTTATTGATTGTTTTTTTTTAGGATTGTCTTTGAAATGCCGGGAAATTCTCTCCGTGGCTACTGACCCCATGATGGTGCAAACGGGGCGGAAAAAAACTGAGTTGTACGTGAAGAAATTAAAACTTGACTGTTGTGTGGGGATGTGGTTTTTTTTGGTATCAGGTTTACAAATTATGAGACGGTGAACATTGTCTGTCCATCAATGTTCTTTCTGTGTTTGTCGGTCTGTCTGCATGTTTCTCTCTCTCTCTCTCTCTCTCTCTCTCTCTCTCTCTCTCTCTCTCTCTCTCTCTCTCTCAGTGTGTGTGTGTGTGTGTGTGTGTGTGTGTGATGTGTGTATGAGTGTATGAGTGTGTGTGTTTGTGTGTGGGGGTACGTGTGAACATGTGAGAACATTCATGTGTGTGCACGCACACGCGTATACAAAGACATCTATACATTATACTGAACAACATTAAAAACGCACCGTTTTGATTTGCTGATTTCCCATTTGGAAAAATGTGTATTTGGATTTGGTATGTTAACACAATTTTTAAGGGACACAGATTCACACTGCCTCGGTTTCTCCGCGCTTGCCGACATTCGTGTGACGCCCACGTGCAACTCGCCCAAAACACTTTTTTTGCCACTGGGGCCGAGACTGAACGTAGCTCATCTGTTTCTTTGTCTCAAATGGTGAGTTTGAAGTCATGCCGACTGGAAAACGGTATCAGTTGTCATTCGACCAGGCGAAGTGGTCCGAAACAATGCCGCGACTGTCTATGCAAGAACGCGAGCGAGCCATTGGAATGTTGATGGTCGGTATGTCATCGAGAGAGACAGCCAGACAACTGAACTGCAGTCACTCTACAATTGTAAGGCTATCACAACGTTTGGCAGCGACTGGTTCCACCACTGATCGGCGCCGAACGGGCCAACCTCGTGTTACCACACCAGCGCAGGATCGATACATTCGACAGCTTCATCTTCGTAATCGATTCCTTACAGCAGCAGAAACATGTCGCCAGGTGGTTGGTCGACGGGGTCCAGTGTCTGGACAAACCGTTCGACGTCGATTGCAAGAATCAGGGCTCAATGCAAGACGCCCTCATGTTGGCCCAGTCCTCACCCGTAGACACCGTCAGCAACGCCTGCAGTGGGCCAACCAGCATCTGCCATGGACACGACGTCAGTGGAGAGCTGTGGTGTTCTTTGACGAAAGTCGCTTCGCGTTATCTCATGCTGACGGGAGAATGAGAGTCTGGAGGCGTGTCGGGGAACGCTACGCCAACTGCTGCGTGTTTGAAGCTGATAGATGGGGAGGGGGCCAGTCTGATGGTTTGGGGGGCATTCAGTCATGACTACCGGACACCTCTGTACTTTTTTGACAACCATGTGAATGCCAACACGTACCAGCAGGTGCTGCAGAACCCCGTCGTCCCACTGTTTGGCCAGCACCCAGAGCTGCAGTTCTTCCAGCATGATAATGCACGACCCACACCACAAGAGCCACCGCTGCGTTTCTCCAGGCGAACAACATTGCCGTGTTGCCCTGGCATCTCTGTCCCTGACATGGCTCCCATTGAACACGTCTGGGATGAGCTGGGGCGTCTTGTGGCCCGTGGAAGACGTCCACAGACTCTCGATCATTTGAGGCGCGCACTGACCGAGGAGTGGGATGGACTGCCACAGGCGTTCTTGCATAACCTTGTCTACTCCATGAGGAGGCGCTGCCAAGCGTGCATCGGGGCAAATGGCGGACACACTCGGTATTAGAGCTCGCGGACGGACATGCTCGTCGTGGTGTACTTTTTGACAGGGACCTAGTGATGTCAACAGCTAATTTC
>CM031622.1:28380576-28388076 GCA_018398815.1 Conus ventricosus | reverse complement strand
CCTTCTAAAGAGGACCCCGGGTTGCAGTCTTTCCCGCTGTCAGCAGGACTTCCCCATGTGGTCAGTGGGTCTTTCCTCACCGTCACTCTCCCCAGAGTTGGCAAACAGGCAGACAGTAAAGAGCCACGGTCGCAGGTGCTTGTAGGACCCAGAGAAGCACTGCCCTCAGCTGCCAAACCTACCAGCCCGGAGCAATCGTGCACCACGCTTGGAACCCTGCACTGTGTTCACGTAAGGTGCAAACGTTATCTTCTCTTTCCGCCAGCCTTTATCACAGCCATATGTTTACGACTGGCAGATCATCAACAGCATGGACAGTTTGTTGTTGTTGTTGTTGTTGTTGTTGTTGTTGTTGTTGTTGTTGTTGTTGTTGCTGTTGCTGTTCTTGTTCTTGTTGTTAGTTTCAGTTTTCGTTTCCTTGCCGAAGCCTCACTGCGTGCGTGGCAGTCCATATATGCTACAACCGCGATACTGCCGTTGATGTTGTTCCTGTCCTCAGTACACACTGATCGGGAAAATCATCAGCACATTCTCCAGACTCAAATCGCAGTAGTAACTGTAATAGCAGTAGCATCAGCAGCAGCAGCAGCACCACCACCACCACCACCACCACCAGTGGTAGTAATAGTAGTATTAGAATCATCAACAGCAGCGCCAGTAGAAAACCTGAAACAGTTCGGTTCGTGACCCTATTCCACCGTTTCTCAGAACCTTCAATGAATGGTGTCATGTCAGAAGTTTGTTTCGGTTTCATCTCCTGCACAGCCTCAGCGGCACCGTTCCCACCACTCTTCGTCCACAGCTACACACAGGCTCGTCCTGTCGCAGGCCCGATGTCAGCAGTTCACAGGGAACAATTCATATCAAGTCGTCAGGGGGGTTGGTAGAGCGACGGACTCGTGATCTTGGGGTTGCGGGTTCGAATTTCGGTACAGAGGGATTTTTCCCTTGGAGTTAACATTGATTCTGACTCCATTCCCCATACAGTCCTTCGAATGAGACTATAAACCGAGGTTCCGTGTGTAAACGCACGCACAACATCTTGCACACACGTCAAATCCCATCACCAACTTTCGGAAGAGAAGGCCACTTTGGCCGTTGGTATGGATGACACGTTACACATAGCATGCACCTTCCCCGAAGATGGAGTATGGCTGCCTTAACGGCGGGATAAAAAAACGGTCATACACACAAAACTCCATTGCCTGTCTATACAGGCAGGGTCCGCAGGAGTATCAGCCTGCGTACGCAGAAAGGAAAAAAAAATTCAAGTCGTCAGGAGGTAACCCACCAGAGAAGACACTGCACTGTGCTAAGTCACTTCCATGGTGTTCAGTGATGCCTGTTCCATCCAAAATTCGCTACACACCATCAGTGAAGCCCCTTGTTTACGTGTTATTTGCTTAGGCAGGGAGCTAGCGTGACTAGACGCTACCAGGTGCACCACGTCAGTAGTTGTGTAAGTCATTTGAAGAAGAATCCTGATGTACAATTTCATGACAGCGGAAATCAACAGAACTATGTGAATATTAACGTATAACTGCAATATTATGTCTGTCTGTCTGTCTGTCTGTCTGTCTGTCTGTCTGTCTGTCTCTCTGTCCATGAGTATGTTTGCGTATGCGTGCATGCCTGTATGCGTGCATTCGTGTGTGTGTGTGTGTGTGTGTGTGTGTGTGTGTGTGTGTGTGTGTGTGTGTGTGTGTGTGTGTGTGTGTGTGTGTGCGTGCCTGTGTGTGTGTGTGTGTGTGTGTGTGTGTGTGTGTGTGTGTGTGTGTGTGTGTGTGTGTGTTGTGTGTGTTAGCGGGACATTAAAGGAAAAACAAACAACTCCACCCTCCCATAGCAAAGAAATAAAAGGAGGAAATGTATATTTCATTACAAAGCACAGTCTCAGCTATAATCGTCTTTGTACACCATGCCCCAAAGAATGTGGGGGATATTTGTAATCAGCAAGACAGGGAAGATTTTGAGGAAATGAAAAAACTAGGAGTGAGGAGCGAATAACAAACGTAAACTACATAGATAGAGAGAGAGAGAGAGAGAGAGAGAGAGAGAGAGAGAGAGAGAGAGAGAGAGAGAGAGAGAGAGAGAGACTTTGGACTCTGCACCAGTAAGGTTTCTTCATGTAAAATCTATGGCCCCTTATAAAACACGTAACAAAAGCGCGTTACTGACATATAGAAAAAAACTTCACGGGATTCGCAAAGAAGTGATCATACCAGTATGAATCGAATATTCACAAAAGTGGATGGGCGCGGCCTCTTTCTATATTGTTTCAAATTTTAGATGATAAAAACAGACATAATCGAAAATGATAAGCGTGTTTGTAGAACAGTGTAGGTACATTTATCGCATGAGAGAGAGAGAGAGAGAGAGAGAGAGAGAGAGAGAGAGAGAGAGAGAGAGAGGAGAGAGAAGAGGAGAGAGAGAGAGAGAGAGACAGAGACAGAGAGACAGACAGATAGACAGACAGACAGACAGACAGACAGACCGACCGACCGACAGACAGACAGACAGAGCGGGGTGGTGGGGGTAGGTTAAACCGATTTGTTCTCTTCAAATCATTTTCGAAAAGCTGAGGAGGACGGTGAATTGCCCCACAGGGCAACATAATGATGCTGCTGTTAAGAAGAAGGAGGAGAAGAGGAAAGAGGAGGAGGAGGAGGAGGAGGAGAGAGGAGGAAGTGGAGGAGGAGGAGAAGGAGGAGGAGGTGGAAGAGGAGGAACTACCGGAATCTTGGACAAGAAATCTTACTGGAGGGACCTCAGGGCTGCTCGGAAATGCTGAAAAGTTTCTGGCTCTGGAAAGTCTGAAAATCAATACTGAAGTTAAAAAAAAAAGCACAAAAAAAGAAGAAAAAAAGAAAAAAAAGAGAGAGAATATATTAATGAGTAACTTTTTTTAATACTTCTTTAAATCGTAATCCATATTCCGTTCCTTAATTCGTCTTGTTTCGTTCTTATCGTTATATTTCTCCATATCTTTTGCATCATGTTACTCTTTTTATTTCCCATTCTTGCTCTTGTCGTTGTAAACAGAATGGATTAGTTTCGTTCAGAGAGAAGAACACTAAATTCCACGCAGAGCACCACCCCAAAATCTACTGACAGATTCTGCGGACCATTGAATTCGAAATTCATTGATATGAAATTGCTGTGATTTTCTGGCCCTAAGTATTAGGTTTGACAGTTCGTTATTGTAATGACTTCCTAAACATCGTACAACAAACCGTGGTTAATATTGATCAATTTTATCGTCCCAGTCTGAAATTGTACGGTGATTTATCCCCTGGCATTTGTGTCCAATCTGTTTTCCTTCCTGTGGGGTTTTAAAAAGGTCATTGCAAAACACGAGGGCTGCAAATCAATTGTATGGTCATGAACTAGTCATTCGAATGTTCTTCAAGAATGAGATGACAGACTGATTAGTTCTCCACTGATCGAAAAAAAACCAATTCGTGTCATGACGGTGCAATCCACGTTTTTATGAGTCAAATTTATTTCGAAACTTAAAAACCAAAAATTACAAATAAGGAATGCGAAACGCTTACATATCGTAGTATGACAATTATAACAACAAATCCACTTTATAATCTTCGTTGAAAATTAATAGATCATTATCGGCTTGTTGAGTTCATTTATTCTGTGCGCGAGCGCGCTTGCACACACACACACACACACACACACACACACACACACACACACACACACACACACACACACACACACACACACACACACACAGACACACACACACACTTACACACACACACACGGACCCGTGCCCACACACCCATACACACATGTGTGTACACTCACTACACACACATATTATGATAAAAATGGCAGAATCAATGTTAAGTAGGTACTCAAGGTCTGACCAGCGCGTTAGGCTAATACGTAGGTCAGACATCTGCTAAGTAGTAGCCACGAGACCCTCTTCTTCAATTCTCTCATCTTAGTCATGAATTCATTTTTCCATCAGCTTAAAATCATGCGCAGTGTGGCCTCAAAACTTAGCGGATGTGGTGTAGCGAATATGGACTAGTGCGCACGCAGTGACGCCTCTTGGATGAAACTGAAACTGAAACTGATGTTGTGGAGAGATAACGGAGCATCGCCAGTCCGCTGGTTCCTATCATTTCGAATTTGTAGGGAACGACCAGAGCATCATCATTCTGTTGGTTCCATGCATCCTGGGTTTGGGAGGAACTAGTGAAGCATTGTTAGCCTGCTGCTGGTTCCCTACATACCGGTTTTGCGGGGAATATAACCGTTAAAACAAATCTGCTGTTTTGTTGTTGTTGTTGTTGTTGGTGGTGGTGGTGGTGGTGGTGGTGTTTAAAGCATTCTGGTTTTGTGGGGAACTAATATCATAATATTGTCAACCTTCAGTTTATGCATTCTGGTGTGGCAGAGAACCATTGACGTATTTTAGTTTGAAGGCCAGGTGGCTGTAGGCGAAAATAAAACACACTTTAAAAAAAAAAAGAAAAAAAAAGACAAACAAATCACAAAGTAAAACACGACGCGTTTCGACCTCTTTGGCCTTGTTCAGGCAAGACAGACAACATCCAAGGCAAGACAGACAACATCCAAGGCAAGTCAGACAACATCCAAGGCAAGACAGACAACATCCAAGGCAAGACAGACAACATCCAAGGCAAATGAAGACAACATCCAAGGCAAATGAAGACAACATCCAAGGCAAATGAAGACAACATCCAAGGCAAATGAAGACAACATCCAAGGCAAGACAGACAACATCCAAGGCAAGACAGACAACATCCAAGGCAAGACAGACAACATCCAAGGCAAATGAAGACAACATCCAAGGCAAATGAAGACAACATCCAAGGCAAATGAAGACAACATCCAAGGCAAATGAAGACGAAGAAGGAACACTCACTTTTCGCCTCAAATTGGGCAGCCTCGTTTTCATCCCACACCCTTTCAGCGCCCAATTTGATGAGATAAGAAATTGGTCGTTCTTCTTTTTTCATCATTGTCTTGAGTGTTGTTTGCCTTGCCTGAAGAAGACCAAAACGTCGAAACGCGTCGTGTTTTGTCTTGCAATTTGTTTGTCTCTTTGGCACGACGAAATAGTTATTTTCTTTTCAATTTATTAAAGTAATATATATATATATATATATATATATATATATATATATATATATATATATATATATATATATATATATATACTTTAATAAGCAAACAGCATACAAAGTGCTGTTGGATTCTTTTTTGAACCTTTGGTGGTGAGAACACCACAGAATTATGGACTGTGGTGGGTCTCTATTTGACACCAAGAGCACTGACACAATCAGCCGTGTCTCCCTGATGAGTCCGACCCAGCGGACGAAAGGCCTAGGAGCAGGCAATACAAAATAGATCTGCCTTCGAGAGGATTACGATGGTTCCCTCAGGCAGCTAGTGAAGGGTTTCTCATATTTTTTATATATTTCCCCCATTTTCTTCATCTTCAATTTTCTTTTTTTCTAAAAGTTCTAATCTTTGCCAAGTCATTACTATAATGACTGAAGAATTGTTAGCCTGCACTTGTTTTCCCCCACTACTTAATTGTTCAGCATTATATATATATATATATATATATATATATATATATATATATATATATAATATATGCTATCTCCCCCTATTTCTTCAATCTAAGACATACGAGCAAGCCTTGTTTATAACTGAATATTTCTTGCAGTCATTGCAACACCAAGCTGCTCTGTAAGTTGCTGGAATGGTGCTCGGTTACTTATACTTGGAATTTATTAGTTTGTTATATATATATATATTATATAATATATATATATATATATATATATATATATATATATATATATATATATATATATATATGTGTGTGTGTGTGTGTGTGTGTGTGTGTGTGTGTGTGTGTGTGTGTGTGTGTATTGTCATCCTGATGTTTTCATGCATTCTGGTTTTAAAGGGAAATGTTACAGTATTATCAGCCTGTTAGGTCGATGCATTCTGGTTTTACGCCAAATATTACAGCATCGTCAGACTGTGGACGCCGTGCATTCTGGATTTTTGTACAGTTCATGGAACATTCTTGTATGCGTATATACAATGTGGCGATTAAATGGCAAAGATTTGTTTTTCAGCTAACTCCCTGTGGGTATTAAATTTTGTTGAGAGTGTGTTGTTGTTGCTGCTGTTTATTTCGTCTCTATTTGGCACATGAAATGAAACCGTGCGACACAAAATGAAGTAGTCTCTGTGAACAATATAAAATGCAATAGTGTCTGTAACCAACACGAAATAAAATGGTCTTCGTAGACAGAATGAAATGAAATAGACTCTGTAGACAGAATGAAATGACACAGTCTCTGTATACAACATCGAATGGTCTCTGCAAACAGCGTACAATGAAATGGTCTCTGTAAACAGCATAAAATGAAATGGTCTCTTTAAACAGCATACAATGAAATGGTCTCTGTAATCAGCATACAATGAAATGGTCTCTGTAAACAGCATACAATGAAATGGTCTCTGCAAACAGCGCACAACGAAATGGTCTCTGTAAACAGCATACAACGAAATGGTCTCTGCAAACAGCATACAATGAAATGGTCTGTCTAAACAGCATTCAATGAAATGGTCTCTGTAAACAGCGTACAACGGAATGGTCTCTGCAAACAGCATACAATGAAATGGTCTCTGTAAACAGCATACAATGAAATGGTCTCTGTAAACAACATACAACGAAATGGTCTCTGTAAACAACATACAACGAAATGATCTCTGTAAACAACATACAATGAAATGGTCTCTGTAAACAACATACAATGAAATGGTCTCTGTAAACAGCATACAATAACATGGTGTCTGTAAACAGCATACAATGAAATGGTCTCTGCAAACAGCATGCAATAACATGGTGTCTGTAAACAGCATACAATGAAATGGTCTCTGCAAACAGCATACAATGAAATGGTCTCTGCAAACAGCATGCAATAACATGGTGTCTGTAAACAGCATACAATGAAATGGTCTCTGCAAACAGCATACAATGAAATGGTCTCTGCAAACAGCATGCAATAACATGGTGTCTGTAAACAGCATACAATGAAATGGTCTCTGCAAACAGCATACAATGAAATGGTCTCTGTAAGCAACATACAATGAAATGGTCTCTGTAAACAGCGTACAACGAAACGGTCTCTGTAAACAGCATACAATGAAATGGCCTCTGCAAACAGCATACAATGAAATGGTCTCTGTAAACAGCATACAATGAAATGGTCTCTGTAAACAGCATACAATGAAATGGTCTCTGTAAACATGTAATGAAATGGTCCCTGTACACGACATGAACTGAAATGGTGTCTGTAAACAATATGTCATGAAATGGTGTCTGTAAACATATGAAATGGTCTCCAATGTCCTGGTGTGGCCGTTGTGACCGACTGGGCTATAAGAAATCAAACCCTGTGTTTGCATGACACTTCTCCTTTCCCT
>CM031622.1:28370576-28375576 GCA_018398815.1 Conus ventricosus | reverse complement strand
GGTGTGATCTGCTAGTCGATGGTTTGTGATGGTTCTTCTTCTAATGCTAAGCGTGACAACAACAACAAAAAACGAATAAAAAACGTAGAACAAAAAAGGCAACCCTTAGGAACTCCAAGTGAGGTATGAAACCATTCTACCTCAGCACTCTGCATGAGCACTGTATTGGTCGTTCCGGAACATCGCTGTTGGATGGTGCTGATGAGTTTCTGCTCGATGTTCAGCTTTCTTTCTTCTTTTTTTTTCAAAGTTTTTTTTAGGCTGTCTTGATCAGTGTGTTTGATCAAATGAAGATTTTTTTGTGTGGATGAGTCATATCTTATTTCAAAAATGAAAAACAAATTACTAATAAGGAATACAAACGCATACATGTCGTGGTAAGGCAATAATAATAGTAATAACAAAACCTCCTCCTCCTCCTCCTCCTCTTTCTTCTCCTCCTCGACATCATCAGCATCATCACCACGCTACTACTGTGATTACTAATACTGGTATTAGCACTACTACTACCACCCCAACTTCAGCTTCTTCGCCGTAACCCACAGTGCCTCCTGCCAGACGAACGCCTTCTTGAAGTCCGTGCAGTCATGGCAGACTTTCCTCTGGTGCCGGAGATGTTTTCAGCAAAGGGCGCGGGGGATTAAAGATCTGTTCAACTGTACTCCTGCCTTTGCGGATTCCAGCTTGTTCAACACTAATACCGACACTCTTGGTCAGCATGTGGCATCCTCACGATGGACATGCTCCCCCCCCCCCCCCCTCCCCGAAACGGTCAGTACCGACGCCAAATAGACGACATTGTTCTCATGAAGAATTGGTTCCAGTCTGGCATCAACAGGGCTGAATCAAGGACATGTCCAGGAGCTGTTGTTGGTAGTGGCCACGATCTTGCCCTAAGATCAGTTCAGTTCAGTGGTTTATTTAATGTCATTTCATCGCCAGATGATATTAGACACTTAAAAAAAAAAGAAAAATACAAGTAAAAAACACCCTCCACACTTAACTTATCATCCACATTAGTACTTTCAAACCCACATCTGATATATGCATATTGACATGAGTGTAATAAATACCCTAGCGGTACACAAAGTTGTTGATCTTTATAAAAAAAATTTGCAACCTGTGACTGCGAAATAACCATGGCAATTTCAGCAACATATGAACCATATAAGACAGTATTGACATTATCAATGTTATTCATCTGAATACCTTTCTCCTCATAGAGTGGGGTCAACACTGAGCATTCAAACAAAAGATGATGTACAGAAATGTTTTCTCTGCATACACAAGAAATACCATGAGAATATTTAGTGTTCCAAGCATTCAACCTTAATTTATGAATTAATCTAACAATGTGCCTTGGGCACGACGGTAAAGTAGCCCTTTTTTGACTAGAATTCTGCTTATGCATACATTTTTCCATAATTTGGATTAATTCACAAGAGGATAGATCTAAGGGATTGTTTAGTAAATTTTCCGTCTTTCTGTTTGCTCCTTCTTTTGCAAGACTGTCTGCTATTTCATTCCACTTTATACCACAGTGAGATGGGACCCAACAAAAATCTATTCTTATGCCTAGTGTAATTAAACAATGCAGGAGATGTTTTATTTCAAAAAGCAAATCTTTTCTAGCTTTGCAGTCCCAACGCTCTAATGACTGTAAAACTGATTTGGAATCAACACAAAGTAAAATTTGATAGAAAGCAATTGTATTGCATATAATTCTGAGGTATAGATTGAAAACCCCTTTCCTACATAATATGATTTCCTGACATTAAGGTTGGTATTATAAAGCCTGAACCACTGTCAGAGGATTCCATTACCGACCCATCTGTAAACACTTTTGCCCTAAGACCTTTACAGTGCGTTTGACAAACCAGACTGATCTTGCCATGAGACCTTTACAGTGCGTTTGACGAACAGGACTGATCTTGCCCTAAGACCTTTACAGTGCGTTTGACAAACAGGACTGATCTTGCCCTAAGACCTTTACAGTGCGTTTGAACCAAACAGGACTGATCTTGCCCTAAGACCTTTACAGTGCGTTTGACAAACCAGACTGATCTTGCCCTAAGACCTTTACAGTGCGTTTGACAAACCAGACTGATCTTGCCATAGGACCTTTACAGTGCGTTTGACAAACGAGACTGGTCTTGCCCTAAGACCTTTACAGTGCGTTTGACAAACGAGACTGGTCTTGCCATGAGACCTCTACAGTGCGTTTGACAAACAAAACTGATCTTGCCTAAGACCTTTACAGTGCGTTTGACAAACAAAACTGATCTTGCCTAAGACCTTTACAGTGCGTTTGACAAACAAAACGGATCTTGCATAAGACCTTTACAGTGCGTTTGACAAACCAGACTGATCTTGCCATGAGACCTTTACAGTGCGTTTGACAAACAAGACTGATCTTGCCAGGAGACCTTTACAGTGCGTTTGACAAACCAGACTGATCTTGCCCCGAGACCTTTACAGTGCGTTTGACAAACAAGACTGGAGTGGGGAAAAAAACATGTCAAAGTTAATGTTGACGAATTGAAAGATCTTGACATTGCGGAACAACTCAAAGCAACCAAGGCAGAACATGTTTCCACCACTACATTTCTTATGAGATCTACAAGCCCTCGCACACAATTTCCACCAAAATGGTAACTGAAACAGCAACAGAGATCGTAGGAATAAGCAGATGGAAATCAAAGTCATGGATCTCAAGCAATGCCCTGAAGAGATGTGATACTAGAAGGTATTATAAATAAGAGAATCAGGAACTGAAGCAGGGAAGCTGCATCGAACAACAGTGTGAGGTGGACATTGAGAAAAGACCAGACTAGTAGACAAAGAAAGTTTGTAAATTTATGAACGACTTAACACAACAAACGCAAAGTCAAATCAGCACCATTCAGGACAAAGACGGCAACAGTCTCACACATATTAAAAAGTAAATATTGCAATGAACTCTGAAACTGAGCACATGATATTCAAATGTGCCAACAGTACAGGATTTACCAAATGAGCATGACTTTCAAAAACTCCGTGAAGAAGTTATAACAGCTTTGAAATCGCCGAAATGTGAGAATACTGCAGGCATCAACAACATCCCTGCAGAACTCTTCAAACATGGCAGAGAAGCAGTAACTGATAACCCAACGGATAACTGACATCCCAACTGCAGCGAACTCTGGCACATGGGGAGTAGCCCATGCCACGGACTGTCACTGATTGTCTCCCTTCCCAAGAAAGGAAATCAACACTGCCAGAACTACTGCACTGTAACCTTGATCAGCCACGCCCGCAAAGTGATGATCAGAATCATTCTGAATAGGCTGCAACCGTAAGCGAGATGGACATTAGGGAGATGGAAATCACTGATCCATGTTGGCCTGAATGGTGAACGTTGTGGCTTTACGGTCCGTCATCTTTGGCTGTGGCTTAATGTAGGGCCGGCCTTTCTTGACAGTCCTTCTCTCAAATTATACAGAGGTTTCCACTTAGGCAGACATCACTCACACCTAAGCATAAACCAGCCACTAGTAATCATTCGATCACAAAGAACAATTCCAGAAGATCACATTGCTAATCCGAAGGAATAATCCAGATACTTTAACTTTCCAATGATAAGGAGCAATCCAAATATGCTAAATTTCCGATCATAAGGAACAACCCGAATACGTCAAATTTCCAATCAGAAGGAACAACCTAAAGGCATCAAACGCCCAGTCAGAAAGAACAGTACAACCACTCAACTATCCGACAGCAAAAATAACAGATCAGAGCATTCATTGTTTTTCAACCTATAGGCAATGTCACTTTAAACAAAACTTAGTTCACCTTAACTGCAATTGCATTTTCGTCTAAAACAACAACAACGAATTTCAGCATGACCTAAATCAAGGAAAAGTAAGCAACACAAAAATAGTCTAACGATGGTGTCAGCTGAAAACAAAACATCAGGCGTCTTGCTTTTCTGCATGTCTTAGGAGCACCAGGTGAACTAACAACTTGCATGAGATATTGCTCGTCAAGGTTGTGTGACAACACTATTTTCAGAACAACTGCATGCTTAGTAAGTCCCAATGATTTCCGTGTTTTAACTTGTTCAAAGCCCGGATGTGGCCATCGCGGTCTGCTGGGCTATAAACAAAATGACTCGAGCCACGTTGTTATCCCGCCGTTTCCCGCCCACCTACCCAGCACTCTATTTACCTCCCCTGCCCACACACACCCGCACTTTCTTTACCTCCCCTGCCTGACATTTGGCTGTCGTCTGAAGAGAAAGGGGAAACAACCAAAACAATCAATAAAAGCAGGATCATCTGACAGAAGGGAATTTGTGGCGGCTACCTTAGAGACAGCAATTCATCTCCTCCCTAACCCCACCCCCACCCCTTTTCTCCTCCCCCTCTCAAAAGTCAATAGGCTCCTTCACCTAAAGGATGGAGAGGCCACCCAAAGCTGGACAAAGCCAGATAGAGAGTCATCCTTACATCCTCTTCTCTCTGTGTAGCTGTCTTGGTCTGTGTGTGTATCTGTCTGTCTGTCCGTCTGTGTGTTTGTCCCCCCCCCCTCTCTCTCTCTCTCTCTCTCTCTCTCTCTCTTCTCTCTCTCTCTCTCTCTCTCTGCAGTACACCCACATCAACATACGCAGCAGAAGTAAGGGATGCTCTTGACACCGTCCAAGCTGAAAATGTTCACATGTTCGCAGTTAAACGTTTCCTCAATGTCCCATTACACTTGTTTTCTAACAGAATAGTTTATGCAGAGATGAGAAGACATTCGTTTTAAACACACACACACACACACTTATGCAAAATGTATTAAAATGCTGGCTGAAACTTTTTTTTATTAACGTTACCTCCTACAAGACGGTGTAAGTAGGCAAACAAAACAGGTTTACTACGTCATAAGAATGGAAAATTCAACTGCATGTCGAATCGTGAAGAAAGTGTTGACAGAACGTGGGCTGGATTATTGCATTCCACATTGTATCCATGCAAAAG
>CM031622.1:28358076-28360576 GCA_018398815.1 Conus ventricosus | reverse complement strand
TCTCTCTCTCTCTGTCCTGGAAAATTGAGGATGGAGATGTAATCTTAAAATCGGTCGCTGCTTCCTGTGTTCTGTGTATTAACGGTTGTAAGTCTCTAACTGTTGCACACATTCAGTTGAATGGTTTTGTTGATTTGAGAGAGAGAGAGAGAGAGAGAGAGAGAGAGAGAGAGAGAGAGAGAGAGAGAGACAGAGAGAGAGACAGAGAGAGACAGAGAGAGAGAGAGAGAGACACAGAGAGAGACACAGAGAGAGACAGAGAGAGAGACAGAGAGAGAGAGAGAGAGAGAGAGAGAGAGAGAGAGAGAGAGAGAGAGAGAACAAAATGCTATTTAATGAGGGAAAGGAATAAGCACAAGTCAGTGGCTTTTTGTTTTCATCCAGCCCTCAAACAAAGGAAAGGGATTTAAATATGTGAATTAAAAACATCGCACGGAACTGCTTATCAACACACATACAACAATGAATGAAAAACAATTGAAAATGAATAATGCAATATACAATTTGAGGAAAAGAGTGTGGGAAGGGGGTAGTGATGGAGAACGACCGATGGAGAGAGAGAGAGAGAGAGAGAGAGAGAGAGAGAGAGAGAGAGAGAGAGAGAGAGAGAGAGAGAGAGAGAAAGAGACAGACAGACAGACAGACAGACAGACAGATACAGAGAGAAAGAGAGGCTGAGAGAGAGAGGCTGAGAGAGAGAGAGAGGGAGAGGGAGAGAGAGAGAGAGAGAGAGAGAGAGAGAGAGAGAGAGAGAGAGAGACAGAGACAGAGACAGAGACAGAGAGAGAGAGAGCAATCGCAGTTCTCGTTCTTCTACCAAAATGGACAGCACGTATTTCCCAACGTCTGGTAGTGAAGACTAGTCACACGACAGCGCAATTAACAACCGTTCAGTGACAACACGATCAGTCTTAGTACATCGGGAGAGGCAGTGACAAGAAGCAAAAGAGAGAGAGAGAGAGAGAGACAGACAGACAGACAGACAGACAGACCAGACACAGACAGAGAGACAGACAGACAGACAGTGAGAGAGAGAGAGAGAGAGAGAGAGAGAGAGAGAGAGAGAGTAAAGACAGACAGATAAAGAGAACAGACAGAGACAGACAGACAGACAGACAGACAGAGAGAGAGAGAGAGAGAGGGGGGGGGGAGGAGATATTCAGTGTGTGTGTGTGTGTGTGTGTGTGTGTGTGTGTGTGTGTGTGTGTGTGTGTGTGTGTGTGTGAAAACACAAATGTGTTAACTGGTTCGTGTTCTAGACAAAGAGATATTACAAATTATTCATGCCAAACAACTACCAAAACACCACATTCATTCAAATAGCTCTCCTTAATGTCATCAGCAAAGATCATTGTTTTAAAAGTATCATGCCGCGGAACGAAAGAAAGAAACAAATGATAAGACAAACACGACGCGTTTCGACCTTGTTAGTCTTCTTCATGCAAAAAAAATAACATTCAAACAATGAAAACAAAGAACGAACAATCACTTATGGACATCCATTTGCTCTCAATTTGATGATATAAGTGATTGTTCATTCTTCTTGTCATTGTCATGAATATTGTTTGTCTTGCATGAAGAAGACCAAAGAGGTCGAAACGCGACAAGGTATTTTTCTTTTTTTTTTTTAAGTTGACCTGATCGCATTCGCTCGTTCAGCCTAATTTGTCAAATTGTTCATTAATTTTCATCCTAACCTGTCATTACAAAATTCATTTGACTCTTCTTTTACATTTTCCATAATTATTAATTTTCATCCCAAGGCTTTTCATTCGAAGTTTTCCTGACTCATTCAGTGGCAGTTTTCAGGTGAGTTTTTTTCCTACGTAAGATTTCAATTCTAAACTTATCACGTCAAGAATTTGAAATTTGAAGTGGACCTGTTCCCTTTTCGTCCGCTAACCTGATTGTCAAGCGAGGTCAAGTCACGTGCCTACCTTCCGCACCGTTCATTGGCCCATGATGCTGGTTAAAAGAATTGTATTTCGTCAGACTATAACACTTTGGGAAATGAGTTAAAGCATGCTAGTTAAAAGAATTGTATTTCGTCAGACTATAACACTTTGGGAAATGAGTTAAATATAGTTTTGAAACCTTTTTTTTTTTTTTTTTTTTTTAAAGAGTGCCGAACGGGGAACTCAAGAAACACCAACTGCACGCTTGCATTGGTACGTAATGTTGTTACGCCCCTCTGACATACTATTTCGTAACGCTGCCACGTGACAAAGAAATGCCGTCGAATAAGCAGAAAGTAGAAGATAGTAGCTGTTTTACTGGCCGCACAGTGGATGCTAGTAGATGTAGAGGCTTTGCCGAAGTCTTCTTCAAAAAAGAGCTTGGTATTAGAGACAGCTGGCAATGGTCATGTTCAAGCTTTCTCCACCTTTTCTTTCACTGCTTCTTCAACCGCTATAAATATCAATCGCTGTTAGGGGAAGAAAATAAAGGAAATCCTTTCTCCGAAAGGGAGACAAAAAACGTGGGCACCAGTGCGTATAGG
>CM031622.1:28345576-28350576 GCA_018398815.1 Conus ventricosus | reverse complement strand
GTCAGGGGGAATCATTTCCGCTTCCTGTCTACGGCAAACTGTAAGGTTTCCTTCCAATCGGACACACGTTGGAGTCGCACGGCTGCACTCACACGCCGCCGTGTCTGGCGCAAGAAGACTATAGACTGGAGAGGTTATGGGCGACGTTCTGGTAACAAAGTTCGACATCGTCAAGTGACAGTGACTAGAGAACAGGTCGGCCCCGTTCTGTTATGAACATCTATAAGTCTAACTTCCGATCCGTACCTCATATAAGACTCCACAGCTATAGGTTGAGTTGAATGTTCTCAAGCAAATGCTTTCATAAAAAACGTTGAACAGCAAAAAGATCGAGATCTAACTCAGAGCTTGGAAGCACGTTGTCTTTGTTGAATCCTTCACATTCACTGGGATCAGCGTGTTACCGACAGAGAAGTGAAGAGGCAGAGAGCTACCATCAACAGAGAAGTGAAGAGACGCACAACCATCAACAACAGAGAAGTGAAGAGACACACAGCCATCAACAACAGAGAAGTGAAGAGATGCACAGCCATCAACAACAGAGAAGTGAAGAGATGCACAGCCATCAACAGAGAAGTGAAGAGACGCACAGCCATCAACAGAGAAGTGAAGAGACACACAGCCATCAACAGAGAAGTGAAGAGACACACAGCCATCAACAACAGAGAAGTGAAGAGACGCACAGCCATCAACAGAGAAGTGAAGAGACGCACAGCCATCAACAGAGAAGTGAAGAGACACACAGCCATCAACAGAGAAGTGAAGAGACACACAGCCATCAACAGAGAAGTGAAGAGACACACAGCCATCAACAACAGAGAAGTGAAGAGACACACAGCCATCATCAACAGAGAAGTGAAGAGACACACAGCCATCAACCACAGAGAAGTGAAGAGACACACAGCCATCAACAACAGAGAAGTGAAGAGACACACAACCATCAACAACAGAGAAGTGAAGAGACACACAGCCATCAACAGAGAAGTGAAGAGACACACAGCCATCAACAGAGAAGTGAAGAGATGCACAGCCATCAACAACAGAGAAGTGAAGAGACACACAGCCGTCATCAACAGAGAAGTGAAGAGACACACAGCCGTCATCAACAGAGAAGTGAAGAGACACACAGCCATCAACAGAGAAGTGAAGAGACACACAGCCGTCATCAACAGAGAAGTGAAGAGACACAGCCATCAACAGAGAAGTGAAGAGACACACAGCCATCAACAGAGAAGTGAAGACACACAGAGCCATCAACAACAGAGAAGTGAAGAGACACACAGCCATCATCAACAGAGAAGTGAAGAGACACACAGCCATCAACAACATAGAAGTGAAGAGACACACAGCCATCAACAACAGAGAAGTGAAGAGGCACACAGCCATCAACAGAGAAGTGAAGAGACACACAACCATCAACAACAGAGAAGTGAAGAGGCACACAGCCATCAACAGAGAAGTGAAGAGACCGGCCGTTTACAAGGAAGTAGGCGAACATGATCTGAACTGCCCGTCTCCTGTGTTTGTTTGAAATCCATATCTGTGAGTTCCTCTTATGACACACTGACGGAAACGTTCAGAATGCTCTCTCTCTCTCTCTCTCTCTCTCTCTCTTCATATATATATATATATATAAACCATTTTGTGATAGGGGCAAAAAAGTGCAGACTAACATTTCCTTCTTTATTACATTAAAAACTTGTTTTTAAACAAAAAGGGAGGGAGGGTGGGGTACAGGTAAAAGAGAGAAAATAAGAAAGAAAAATCAGCGAAGTATATCATACATTAAAAAAAAAAGAGAAAAAGAGAAAAATCAGGTATATCATCAATACACAATCCTTCACTAACACGTACAACAGATATTTGTACATATATATCATATACATGCCTATATTACTAGCATTCAACACACACACACACACACACACACACATATATATATATATATATATATACAACAAACTAATAAATTCCAAGGATAAGTACCGCACCGTTCCAGCAACTTACAGAGCAGCTAGGTGTTGCAATGACTGCAAGAAATATTGAATTATAAACAAAGCTTGCTCTTATGTCTTAGATTGAAGAAATAGGTGGAGACAAGCATTCATATCTGCAGTGGTAGATGATTCTGCCTAACTAACAGTATGTGCTTGAGTGGGTGAATGGGGAAAAGTAAAATAAATGCTTCTCAAAATGAGCCTTCAGCAAGCTTATATTCTCCAAGGGGGAGAGAGACATCCTCCAATAGGGAGGGAAACTCACTAACATATAACTCCTGGTCATATACCGATATTTCGAAACTTGGTGGTTTCTCCTCAGTGACCGCGGAAAGTGGTAATTTGACTCCTCTGCCTTTTCAGTTTTAAGAAGAATGCAATCCCAGAAAAGGTTGGTGTGCAATACCGTAGTATGTTTGTTGAGTTTTCAAAAAACCAACCAAAGGTGCCATCTAAGAAGCAAAAGAAAATCATAAAAGAGCAAAACAAGCTACATTTTCTTGTGAAAAGTAGAAAATATAAAAAGATATCCTCTAAGACACAAGTGCTGAGGGCAAGTTCTTGGAATGAATCCGCAAGGGACTAAAATACAACAAACTAATAAATTCCAAGGATAAGTACCGCACCGTTCCAGCAACTTACAGAGCAGCTAGGTGTTGCAATGACTGCAAGAAATATTGAATTATAAACAATTATATTGAATTATATATAATATAGATCAGTGTGGGTAAAATGTATATATATATATATATATATATATATATATATATATATATATATATATATATATATATATATATATATATATGCATATCAGCGCGCATGTGTGTGGGTGTGTGGTGTGGGTGTGTGGGTGTGCACGTAGAACTCTGTGTGTGTGTGTGTGTGTGTGTGTGTGTGTGTGTGTGTGTGTGGTGTGTGTGTGTGTGTGTGTGTGTGTGTGTGTGTGTGTGTGTGTGTGTGTGTGTGTGTGTGTACGCGCGCGCGCGCGAAAGTCTGTGCCCGTTGTTTGACAATTTTCATATTTTAATCAGGATGTGTCGAGAGATTTTTTCTTATTCGTGCTGCGCGCCTTTCAACTTCATCTGTTGGAAACGAACAAGTACCAGAGGCAGCATCAGTCTGGAGCAAGGGCCTGCAAGTGTGTCACCATGGGCACCAGTCTGGAGCGAGGGCCTGCAAGTGAGTCACCATGGGCATCAGTCTGGAGCGAGGGCCTGCAAGTGTGTCACCATGGGCATCAAGTCTGAAGCAGGGCCTGCAAGTGAGTCACCATGAGCAGCAGTCTGGAGCGAGGGCCTGCAAGTGTGTCACCATGGGCACCAGTCTGGAGCAAGGGCCTGCAAGTGTGTCACTATGGGCACCAGTCTGGAGCGAGGGCCTGCAAGTGTGTCACCATGGGCATCAAGTCTGGAGCAAGGGCCTGCAAGTGTGTCACCATGGGCATCAAGTCTGGAGCGAAGGCCTCCAAGTGTGTCACAATGAGCACCAGTCTGGAGCAAGGGCCTGCAAGTGAGTCACCATGGGCACCAGTCTGGAGCGATGGCCTCCAAGTGTGTCACAATGGGCATCAAGTCTGGAGCGATGGTCTCCAAGTGTGTCACCATGGGCACCAGTCTAGAGCAAGGTCCTGCAAGTGAGTCACCATGGGCACCAGTCTGGAGCGATGGCCTCCAAGTGTGTCACAATGGGCATCAAATCTGGAGCGATGGTCTCCAAGTGTGTCACCATGGGCATCAGTCTAGAGCGAGGGCCTGCAAGTGTGTCACCATGGACACCAGTCTGGAGCGAGGGCCTGCAAGTGTGTCACCATGGGCACCAGTCTGGAGCCAGGGCCTGCAAGTGTGTCACCATCGACACAAGTCTAGAGCAAAGGCCCGCAAGTGTGTCACCATGGGCACCAGTCTGGAGCGATGGCCTGCAAGTGTGTCACCATGGGCATCAAGTCTAGAGCAAAGGCCCGCAAGTGTGTCACCATGGGCACCAGTCTGGAGCGAGGGCCCGCAAGTGTGTCACCATGGGCATCAAGTCTGGAGCGAAGGCCTGCAAGTGTGTCACCATGGGCATCAAGTCTGGAGCGATGGCCTGCAAGTGTGTCACCATGGGCACCAGTCTGGAGTGATGGCCTCCAAGTGTGTCACCGTGGGCATAAAGTCTGGAGCGAGGGCCTGCAAGTGTGTCACCATGAGCAGCAGTCTGGAGCCAGGGCCTGCAAGTGTGTCACCATAGGCACCAGTCTGGAGCGATGGCCCGCAAGTGTGTCACCATGGGCACCAGTCTGGAGCCAGGGCCTGCAAGTGTGTCACCATGGGCACCAGTCTGGAGCGAGGGCCTGCAAGTGTGTCACCATGGGCATCAGTCTGGAGCGAGGGCCTGCAAGTGTGTCACCATGGGCACCAGTCTGGAGCGAGGGCCTGCAAGTGTGTCACCATGGGCACCAGTCTGGAGCGAGGGCCTGCAAGTGTGTCACCATGGGCATCAGTCTGGAGCGAGGGCCTGCAAGTGTCACCATGGGCATCAAGTCTGGAGCGAGGGCCTGCAAGTGAGTCACCATGGGCATCAAGTTTGGAGCGAGGGCCTGCAAGTGTGTCACCATGGGCATCAAGTCTAGAGCGAGGGCCTGCAAGTGTGTCACCATAGGCACCAGTCTGGAGCGATGGCCCGCAAGTGTGTCACCATGGGCACCAGTCTGGAGCCAGGGCCTGCAAGTGTGTCACCATGGACACAAGTCTAGAGCAAAGGCCGCAAGTGTGTCACCATGGGCACCAGTCTGGAGCGATGGCCTGCAAGTGTGTCAGCATGGGCATCAAGTCTAGAGCAAAGGCCCGCAAGTGTGTCACCATGGGCACCAGTCTGGAGCGAGGGCCCGCAAGTGTGTCACCATGGGCATCAAGTCTGGAGCGAAGGCCCGCAAGTGTCACCATGGGCATCAAGTCTGGAGCGAAGGCCCGCAAGTGTGTCACCATGGGCACCAGTCTGGAGCGAGGGCCTGCAAGTGTGTCA
>CM031622.1:28328076-28340576 GCA_018398815.1 Conus ventricosus | reverse complement strand
CTCTCTCTCCTCTCTCTCTCTCTCTCTCCTCTCTCTCTTTCTTCCCTCTCCTCTTCTTTTTCTTTTTCTTTCTCTCTCTGTCTCTATGTCTCTGTCCCTGGTCTATCTTCTTCTTCTTCTTCCTAAAATACTGGTTACTCAAAAACGAGTAGGTCACCAGCGCGCATGTTAAAAAGTAAAATAAAATGACATAAAATAGTGCGCGACTCAGTCTGTTGGCCACTGAGAGCAAATTTGGCAACAAGGGTCGCATTCGATATTCAAGAAGTTAAAAGCAATGGCCAGATTCAGGCCCAGGTAACCATAAAATATCTGGGGAAGTTAAAATAGAAAATCGTCAATATGCAGATCTCAACATGTCGTATCAATTTGCTTTTTTTAAATGAGACTGCATTTGTGGCAATCTTGATGGCACCCGGCAGTGAGTTCCACAGCCGTACAGAACTAGGATAAAATGAATGTAAGTGGCTGTCAATATTTGATGCAGGTATGGTATAACATTGACCGCCACTCCTGTCTATCTGTCTGTCTGTCTGTCTGTCTGTCTGTATGTCTGTCTCTCTCTCTGTCTCTCTCTCTCTCTCTCTCGCTCGCTCTCTCTCTCTCTCCTTCTCCTCTCTCTCTCTCTTTCTCTCTCTTTCTCTCCTTCTCTCTTCTTTCTGGTTTTTTTTTTTCGTTTAAAATTTTATTTTGATGGTGTTGAAATTTTTCCTTTTTTTTCTTCTTTTAATGCTAGAGTCTAAAATCATCGACAAGATGAAAAGACTTGAAATAAACCAACCAACCAACCAAGCAACCTTTCTCGTCACCAGTCTGTGGGAGTGTCTTTCCTTCCTGTCTCTTGAAAACAAAGAGTGGTGTATTAGTGTGTTTTTTTAATGTCCTTCCCGATATCTACCTCTTTGAAGACGACATTGTTCTTGTCTTCTGTTATCCAGCATCGCATTTCCTCTGTTCCAAGCCATCTGGAGAGAGAGCGTGAGAGAGAGAGAGAGAGAGAGAGAGAGAGAGAGAGAGAGAGAGAGAGAGAGAGAGAGAGAGAGAGAGAGAGAGAGAGAGAGAGAGAGAGAGGGGGGTGGCAGGAGAAGGGGGGAGGAGTTGTTTTGCGTCTTTTTATGTGTGTTTCTTGTGACGTGTGAAGGAAAGCGATATGTGAACGATATATTCGGTCCTCTGTTTTATATTGTGTATTCAATACTCGTTATTTTGCGCCCCGCTTGTGTGTGTGTGTGTGTGTGTGTGTGTGTGTGTGCGTGCGTGCGTGCGTGCGTGCGTGCGTGCGTGCGTGCGTGCGTGCGTGCGTGCGTGCGTGCGTACATCTGTGTGTGTGTGTGTGTGCGTGCGTGCGTGCGTGCGTGCGTGCGTGCGTGCGTGCGTGCGTACATGTGTGTGTGTGTGTGTGTGTGTGTGTGTGTGTGTGTGTGTGTGTGTGTGTGTGTGTGTGTGTGTGTGTGTGTGATGTTGTTGTTGGTGTTGTCTGATAAGAGAAAGCCATTAAAAAAAACCCTCTCTAAAACAAATCTTTGCAGGCTTCTTTATCTCACCGTTCTTCACCGTCTTTTCACACTAAGAGAACAGAACTTTTTTCTCTAGAGAGACAGAAGATTCTGTCTGTCTTCCTGTCTCTGTCTGTCTGCCTGCCTGCCTGCCTGTCTGTCTGTCACTCTGTCTGCCTGTCTATCTCTCTGTCTGTG
Organism: Conus ventricosus; assembly: GCA_018398815.1. Lineage (NCBI taxonomy): Eukaryota > Metazoa > Mollusca > Gastropoda > Neogastropoda > Conidae > Conus > Conus ventricosus. The sequence goes on along the minus strand of CM031622.1, from coordinate 28,338,882 downwards.
TCTCTGTCTGCCTGTCTGAAGTCTGTCTGTATGTCTGTCTGTCTCTCATTCTCTCTCTCTCTCTCTCTCTCCTCTCTCTCTCTCTCTCTCTCTCTCCTCTCCTCTCTCTCTCTCAATCTCTCTCTCACTCTCTCTCACCCTCTCACTCTCTCTTCTCCCTCCCCCTCCCTCTCTCTCTCTCTCTTACTCTCACACTCTCTTCTGCTCTCATTCTCTCTCTCTCAATCTCTCTCTCACTCTCGCCAACCCGCGCTCCCGCCCGCTCGGCTCTTACTCTCTCACTCTCCCTCTTTCTCTCTCTCTCTTTTCCTTCTCTCTCACCCTGACACTCTCTCTCCCCCTCTCCCTATATCCCATTCTCTCTCTCTCTCTCTCTCTCTCTCTCTCTCTCTCTCTCACCTGACACACTCCTCCCCCCTCTCTCTATCCCATTCTCTCTTCTCTCTCTCTCTCTCTCTCTCTCTCGCTTCTCTCTCTCTCTCTCTCTCTTCTCTCTCTCTCTCTCTCTCTCTCTCCTCAGTTCCTAAGGCATTACAAATGGCACTGTAACCAGCAGTTTACATTTTTGGGATTCGGACGGGACATTCGTCACAGAACGATGTTGGCAACAACATTCAAATCCGAAAGGAACTGGTGAGCAAAACGTTATCGAGAATGTGGAATACCGGTCACATTCGAGGTCCAATCAGAAGAGGTTGTTCTAAACCTTGGGGCATCCGGAAAAAAAAGTAATGCGGTAAATCTTTTTAGAACAATTGTTCCTTTCTGATCTCCAACCCCCTCAACAACACTGATATATTTGTATGGTGAGTAGTGGATTGTACACTGAAAGAAATTGCATCACACAACATACAGTTGATAAAAATTTTTCAAACTTTTTTGAGACTGTCTTTTTCATTTCTTGGATATTGTTAATATGATTGCGGTAATGGTCATTTTGTTATCTGTCTGAGCGATTGGTGGCATTGAATGCCGGATTACATTTGTTGGGTTCAGACCGACGTAAAAAGTAATGCAGGTCGAAATCTAACATTAGTTCATGTCGACTGAGGACGCTCTTTACACGCGCACACTCACGTACACATACAATCCTCTGTCATGTCGGGTTCTGTCTGCCTCTTCTGTCTGTCTGTCCGGCGTCTCCTCTCTCTCTCTCTCTCTCTCTCTCTCTCTCTCTCGCTCTCTCTCTGTGTGTGTGTGTGTGTGGGGGGGGTGGTGTAGGGTGCACTGTGCGGGCGTGGTTGGGGGGTGTGGATAGTGGGGGGGGTGTGTGGTGTGGGGGTGGGTGTGTGTGTGGGGGCCCTGGTGGGTGTGGGTGGTGGTGGTGTGTGTGGGTGGTGTGTGTTGTGTGTGTGTGTGTTGTGTGTGTGTGTTTGCCTCTCTCTGGCGCTGTCTAGGTCACACACACTCCTACTCTGTCTGTCTGTCCGTCCCGTCGCCCTCTCTCTCTCTCTCTCTCTCTCGCTTCTTCCTCTCCTCTCTCTCTCTCTCTCTCTCTCTCTCTCTCTCTCTCTGTGTGTTGGGGTGTATGTGTGTGTGTGTGTGTGTGTGTTGTTGTGTGTGTGTGTGTGTTTGTTGTGCGTGCGTGTGTGTGTGTGTGATTTGTGTGTCTGTGTGTGTGTGTTTGGTGTGTGTGTGCGTGCGTGCGTGAACGTGCGTGCGTGCCGTGACCTGCGTGTTTGTGTGTGTGTGTGTGTGTGTGTGTGTGGGTGTGTGTGTGTGTGTGTGTGTGTGTGTGTGTATGCCACTCTCTGTCTCTGTCTTGTACACAACACACACACACACACTCACACACACACTCAAATCTCACTCACTCACACACTCCATACACACACCACACACACACACACAAAACTCACACAACACAACACACACCACACACAACACGCAGGGGCACGCACGCTCGCACGCAGACGCGATCACACACACCATCACACACAAACGAACACACACACACACACACACACTCACACCAAACACACAACACACACACACACACACACTAGTAAACGATTTTTGGCAGACGGAAACATCAAATCTTGGAGCCAAAACAATTCAGAGACCTCACATGATGTATATGTCAGAGAGTCCGTGGTTGAATGTTTTAAAATTGTTGATTGTGATTTGGCGTCTTGGGGCTAGGCTTGGCTGGTTATAGAACAGAAGATATCCTTACCAAAGCTGAATCTGGTTCTTTCCTGTTGAGACATCTTGTCATCAAAAAGATCAACCTCATCCATATATCTTCGTTGCCTAGTCTGGTTGTTTTGGTCAAAAATATTGCGAATAGCTAGTTGGTAGAGCGCCCGGACTCGTACTCTTGGTGATCCTGGGGTTGCGGAGCCGTTCGATCCTCCGCCGGTGGGCGTTTCGGTTAAGGGGGGGATTTTTCCTCGAGTTTAACATTGGTTTTCTGACTCCATTTTCTCTTACAGTCCTTTCGTTGAGGACTAATAAACGAGGTTCGTTGTGTCGGACGCACCTCATTACATCTTGCAACACTAATTCCCATCACCAACTTTCGGAAGAAGTAGGCCGTTTGGGCTCCGTGTGGTTATGGGATGACACGTTACACATAGATGGCACCTGGCGTGGATAAAGGATTTTTGAGAGATTGAAGGTAAGGTAAAGGTGGAGGGGTAAAATGATGTGAGCGATGATTATTGACGTATTGACTGGATGACACGGGTAACGACTGAATGTGAAGGCGGCCGCTGGCAAGCGCGCTTCAGTGCGGCTATTCCCAGTTTTGGGGTGGGGCAGCCCGTTGGTGGTAATCGGTGTTGATGTAAAGCGCCATTTAGAGCTAGGACTCTAGCCGAGAATAGGCGCTATTATTATGTATTCACTATTATGATTATTATTTTTTTATTTTATTATTTAACTTTCCATTATATTATTCGTTACTAAGTATTTAGTCTGGTTTGGGGTCTTTGCTTTATGCCTTTTTCTCCCCCTCCAAAATGTCAAGTGCTATGTGAGAGCGAACAAATCACAGCAATTCATATTATCTGTTACAGTTGTCAGAATATGGAACAAGATCTGTTTTGCAGTTGTTCCAAAACGTTATTCAGGGGAAAAACTTATCTGAAAAATGAGTCATCAAAGTGATCTTAATATTTGAAGTTGCGGTTTATTTGATTGTTGTTGTTGTTGTTTGTTGTTTGTTTTTAGACCATCCATTTATCAGTTTCTTTGATGACTGAAACTCAGAGAAGTGCGTTGTAATAATATCAGTTGTTAAATCTCTTTTTTTATCGTTTTTTTTTTTTTTTTTTTTTTTTTTTTTTTTTATATATTTTTTTTTTTTTACCTTAGTTTTATTTTTACTCCATATCTTTCTTTTTTATTTTTGCATACTAGTTAACCCTAGTTATCTCCTCCCCTTTTTCATTATTTACTTTCCCGCCCCCCCCCCCCCCTCCATCCCCCCCCCCCCCCATTTCCACGACTTCTTTATTCTATCCCTCTCCTATCGTCAGCTCTTTTTCTTGTCTGTCTGTAGTCTGGTCTGTCTCTGCCCTTCCTCCTCCCTCACACACACTCACCTCACTGCCCGTGGACACACACACACACCCACACACACAACACACACACACACACACACACACACACACCACAATACAGTGCACACACACAAACACACCCAACACACACACACTACCCCACACCCATTACACACACACACATTACACACACCACTCACTACACACACACACACACACACAACACAACACACACACGCACGCACGCACGACACGCACACACACACACACACACACGCACACACGCAACGCACGCACGCACGCACGCACGCACACACACACTCACACACACCACACACACACACACACACACATCAGTGGAGGAAGGAGGGGAAGCCGCCTTATCGCAATGACCCGTCCTCAGTGTAAGGGCAACGCGGGTAAGGAATCTTTGGCAGGCTTTCGTCCTTCCTTTGATCTGCCGCTTCGACTAAATTGCCTCTGCAACTCGTCGGAGTTTCTGGTCTGCAAGATGGAAGACAGGGTGTGTGTGTGTGGTGTGTGTGTGTGTGTGTGTGTGTGTGTGTGTGTGTATGGGTGTGTATGTGTGTTGTGTGGGTTTGTGTGGTGATGTGTGTGTGTGTGAGTGTTTGTGTGTGTGTGGGTGTGTGTGTGTGTGTGTTGTGTGTTGTGGGTGTGTGTGTGTGTGTGTGTGTGTGTGCGTGTGTGTGTGTGGTTGAGTCCGTGTGTGTGTGTGTGTGTATGTATGTGTGTTGTGTGTGGTTGTGTGTGTGTTGGGTGTGTGGTGTGTGTGTTGTGTGTGTGTGTGTGTGTTGTGATGTGTGTGCCTGAGTGTGTGTGTGTGTGTGTGGGTGTGGGTGGTGTGCGTGCGTGCGTGCGTGCTGCGTGCGTGCGTGCGTGCGTGCGTGTTTGTGGGTGTGTGTGTGTGTGTGTGGGTGTTTGGGTGGTAGTGTGCCCGTGAGTGTCGGGCACCCTGTCTCTTCCTAAGGTGTACAGGTTTAACAGACAGAATTAGGAAGATCGCTGCCAGTTTGTTTGAAACGGTACAACCTCCGTACACATGGCCTTGCCACTCCACTTAGCTGCATGTTCGGCTACCTTCGACTACTCTGTCTGTCTCGTCTGTCTGTCTGTCTGTTTGGTCTGTTGTTCTGTCTTTCTTTCGCTTTCTTTGGGTCTGTCTGTTGTCTGTCTGTTCTGTCTGTCTGTCAGTCAGTCTTGCTCTGGCTGTCTTTCTTTCGCTCCCTTTGGTCTTGACTGTCTGTCTGGTCTGTTCTGTTTGTCTGTTTTCTTTCGCTCTATTTGTCTGTCTGCTGTTGTCTGTCTGGTCTCTCTCTTCTCTCCTCTCCTCTCTTTTCTCTCTTCTTTCTCTCTTCTCTCTCTCCTCCTCTCTCTCTCTCTCTCTCTCTCTCCGCAAAATCTTTCAGACTTTAAAGTTTATTTTCAAGGCTTACACATAAACTATCGGAAAAAAAACGTGAGGTATGGGTTGGGGGAAAGGCGGGGGGGCGGCCCCAAAACATAGAGGGAGGAATGGGTGGAGTCCAGAGTTTCGAGATTACAGCAGGAATGGGTGAGACAGAGAGTGAGATATACAGAGGACTGGAATGGGCGGACAACATGAGTGTGAGAACATACAGCAGGAAATGGGTTGAGACAGACCCCAGAGGGGTGAGAACCATACAACAGGAAAGTGTGAGACAGCAGAGGGTTGAGACTACAACAGGAATGGGTGAGACCCAGCCCCCCCAGAGGGTGAGACATACAACAGGTATGAGTGAGACAGGGGGTGAGACATAACAACAGGAATGGGTGGAGACCAGAGGGTGGAATAGAGCAGGAATGGGTTGAGACCCTGAGGGTGAAACATAGAGCAGGAATGGGTGGAGGACAGAGGGTGAACATAGAGAGGAAATGGGTGAGACCAGAGGGTTGACTCATACAACAGGTATGGTGAGAGATTAGAGGGTGAGACATAGAGCGGGAATGGGTGAGACCCAGCCAGCCAGAGGGTGAGACATAGAGCAGGAATGGGTGAAACAGAGGGGTTGTGAGACCCATAGAGAGGATTGGGTGACACAGAGGGTAATACATAGAGCAGGAATGGTGAGACAGAGGGTTGTGGGACCATAGAGCAGGAATGGGTGACACAGAGGGTGAGACCATAGAGCAGGAATTGGTGACAACAGAGTGTTGAGACATACAGCAGGGAATGGGTGAGACAGAGGTGCGAGACATACAACAGGGAATGGGGTGAGACAGAGGGTGAGAACATACAACAGGATGGGTTTGAGACCAGAGGGTTGAAGACATACAACAGGAATGGGTGAGACAGAGGGGTGAGACATACAACAGGAATGGGTGAGACCGGGGTGAGACATAGAGTCAGGAATGGGGAGACCAGAGGGTGAAACATAGGCAGGAATGGGTGGGACAGAGGGTTGAAACCATAGAGCAGGAATGGGTAGACAGAGGGTGAGACAATACAAACAGGAATGGGTTGAGATAGAGGGTGAGAATAGTAGCAGATTGTGGGTGAGCAGAGGGGTGAAACATAGAGCAGGAATGGGTGAAGAGGAGGTGAGACCCATAGAGCAGGAATGGACGTAGACACAGAGGGTGAGACATAGAGCAGGATGGGTGACACAGAAGGTGAGGATATTGAGGCAGGATTGGGTGAGGTCTGAGGGTGAAATGATAAGGTGATGGGAAATGGGGGTCGAGTGCTCGGTACCGAGGAGTGGTAGTAGTAGGAGGCAAGGTTGGGATGGGAGGAGGTGGGTGGTGAGCGGCTGGGAATGAAAAGGGGGGGGAGGGGGGGTTCTTTGTCCCGATATATGTACAAACACACAACAGTCTGTAGTGGTGCGAACAGATTCACAGCATTCACGGCACAAGTATGACGTCAAGTATTTCATAAAAAATTATCAATGGAGAAAGGCACTAATAAAAAAAAACAAATAACAAATTACAAAAAAGGGGAGAAAGAAAGAAAAGAAAAAAAAAATTAATCAATATATAAGTTTTGCGAGAGACTAGGTTTTTCATATGGGTATTCTATTTAATTTTTTTTTTTTTTTATTTTTTACTTGGGTGTTCGTGTTTCGCTCTGCTTCTCGTTTTGCGGGACAGCAGACGCTGATCGGAACATACTGTGAATTGGCGTGCGAGGACGTCTTCAAATCATGTGGCCGGCCGCCGTTGCCAAAAGTGGTTAGCGTTTCGCGGAGATTGCCGTAGCTGGGAGGTCAGTGGGTTCGGATTCCAGCACAGTCAGTTATTTGTGGGATTTTTCTATTTCTGCCTCCTTGACCGGCACTTACCCGGAGGTGAGTTTGCTGCGGGACTCTGTTGGGGAAGACATGGGACCACACAGTCGAGTTTTCATCAATTAATGGATACGTATGTTTGAAAGTGTTACTCGTATTACCTTATCTACTTCCTTCTGAAACTCAAGAATCAAATCAGGGGGTCATCTCCCTAAACAAGGTTTTTATGGAGTCTGTCGGTTAAATCGTGTTTGTCTCCCTAACACTCTTAATACGGATAGGGTTTTTTACTTGTGAGTGGTTTGCGGACATGGAATGCTCCCTCGGTGCTTTCTGACCTTGTTAAAAGATAAGAATGGGGGTTATTTATTTTTTTTAAAATAAAAGGAGTGGGCCCGTTTGCAAACGGCACAAAAAGCTGTTTCATCGTGACAGCCGGCCTCGGGACTAGTAAATCCTCTTTCTGGTGGAGGTGTAGTTGATGAAGGTAGAATTGATGATGATGAAGTTGTAGACATGTATGGTGAAGTGAGTTGTGGGTGGGGGAAGAGGGGTGAGATCTACTTATGTGAGAGTTGGTGGTGGGGTAGGTGAGTGGGGGGTGGGGGGATTGGAGGTCAAGGGGGGCTTGCAGGTAGGGGGGATGGGGGTGTGTGGTGGGAAGAGGGGGTGAGTGATTTTGGGAGTGTAGGGGTGGAGGGGAGGGGGTGGGGTTGGGGGGGGGGGGAGGGGGGATTGTGCAGTGACGCTGGGCTCCCCCAAAACATTGTGAGGCTTCGGAAAAATGTCTGCCGAGTAGGCGGGACTAATTCTAAAAAGGGAGCATTACTGTATGCCCGTGTTGCGCCTTGGTTTAGAGCCTCTTCCTCCCTTCCCCCCCCCCCCCCCCCACCCCCCCCCACCCCCCCCCCCCCCCCCCCCCCCCCCCCCCCCCCCCCCCCCCCCCCCCCCCCCCCCCCCCTCCCCCCCCCCCCCCCCCTCCCCCCCCCCCCCCCCCCCCCCCCCCCCACCCCCCCCCCCCTTCACCGGCATCGTCGCTACCATCACTTACACCGCCCCATCCCTACCCCTACTCCCCCCCCCCCCCTTTCTACGTCTTCATTATCCGTAAGCCATAGAACAATCCCGATATACTCTGGTGTTGAAACCCGTTTTCTCTCTTCTCTCTCTTCTCTCTCTCTCTCTTCTCTCTCTCTCACTTTCTTTATCACTTATGTGTCTCTCTTCTCTTAATGTCTTTCTCACTGTGTGTCTCTGTAGCCAGTCTTTCTGTCTGTTTAAAATTTGTTGTTGGTCTGGTCTGTCTCTCTCCTCTCTGTCTCTTCACTCTCTCTCTCTCTCTCTCTCTTTCCTCTCTCTCCTCTCTCTTCTCTCTCTCTCTTTCTCCACTCTTCTCTCTCTCTCTCTCTCTCTCTCTCTTCTCTCTCTCTCCTCACTCTCTCTCTCTCTTCTTCTCTTCTCTCTCTCTCTCTCCCACTCTTCCTCTCTCTCCCCCACCTCTCTCTCTCCCCACTCTCTCTCTTTCTTCTCTTCTCTCTTCTCTTCTCCCCCCCACTCTCTCCTCTCTCTCCCCACCTTCTCTCTCCACCCCACCTCTCTCTTCTCTCTTCTCTCTCTCTCTTTCTCTCTCTCTTCTTCATAACTGGCGTAATTCCCGAGCTGGAGATCAGTTTGATAAGCGGTGATGAAATGCAGAGAAGCACAAGGGATGATACCCACTTGTTCGGACACTGATAACAACAGGAGAGGGAGGGGGTCACTGGGCAAAGGCGCTGTTGGCACTTTGGAATGCAGCATGCCAGGAGTTGCGTTGTCTGGTGACTGAGCGACGTCGGTCTGTCTGTCAGTCTGTCAGTTGTCTGACTGACTGACTGACTGACTGGGACGACATTCTACGGTTAGCTCTTCTTCACCCTTTCTCTTCTCCTTCCCTCGAGTGGATCTCCATTGTTGGTCCTTTTGTTTGTTTTTCTCCTTCTCCTCTTTTTTTTCTTTCTTCTAAATTTGTCTTCTCTCGTTCTTCTTCCTTCGTTTGTTACTTTCCTTCTTTCATCCTTCTTTCTTTGTTTCTTTCTTCTTCCTTTCTTTGTTTCTTTTTCTCTTCTTTCATTTGTTTCTTTCTTCATATTTCTCCTTCTTTCCTTTGTTTGTTTCTTTGTTCTTCATTCTCTTTTTTCTTCTTCCTTCTTTTTTCTTTCTTTTTTCTTATTCTTTCTCTCTTCTTTTTTCTTTTTTCTTTCTCTCTTCTTTCTTTCTTTCTTTTTTTCTTTCTCTCCTTCTTTCTTTCCATTCGTTCTTTTTTCTTCTCTCTTCTTTCTTCATCTTTCTTTGTTATTCTTTCTTTTCTTTCTTTCTCTCTTCTTTCTCTCCTTCTTTCTTTCTTTCTTTCTTCTTTCTTTCTCTCTTCTTTCTCTCCTTCTTCTTTCTTTCTTTCTTTCTTTCTTTCTCTCCTTCATACTTCCTTCCTTCTTTCTTTTCTTTCTTTCTTTTTTCTTCTTTCTCTCTTTTTTTCTTTCTTTTTTCTATCTTTTTTTTTCTTTCTCTCCTTCTTTCTTTGTTTTTTTCTTTCTTGTTCTTTCTTTCCTTCTTTCTTTTTTCTTTCTTTCTTCCTTCTTTTCTCCTTCCTTCTTTCTTTCTTTCTTTTTTCTTTTTTCCTTTCTTCCTTCTTTCTCTCTTCTTTCTTTGTTCTTTTCTTTCTTTCATCCTTCCTTCCTCTGTTCTTTCCTTTCTTCTTTCCTTCCTTCCTTCCTTCCTTCTTCCTTCCTTTCCTTTTCTTCTTTCTTTTTTCTTCTTCTTTTCTTCCTTTCTTTTTCTTCTTGATGTGTGTGCTTCCCTTTCTTATGACTTTTTGAAATTCTCTTCGTGAGGGTTTTTTTTTTTTCCTTATTCCGTATATGCTTTTCTTCTTTTTCCCTTCTCGATATGCTTTCTTCTTTTTCCTTCTTGTATTTGCTTTTCTTCTTTATTCCCTTCTCTGTATATGCTTTTCTTCTTTTTCTTTCTTGTATATGTTTTCTTCTTTTTCCCTTCTTGTATATGCTTTTCTTTTTTTCCCTTTCTGTATATGCTTTTCTTCTTTTTCACTTCTCTGTATTGCTTTTCTTCTTTTTCCCTTCTCTGTTTTGCTTTTCTTCTTTTTCCCTTCTTGTATTTTGCTTTTCTTCTTTTTCCCTTCTCTGTATATGCTTTTTTCTTTTACTTCTTGTATATGCTTTTCTTTTTTTTCTTCTCGTGTCACCGTTTTTCCCCTTTTTTTTTTGTGTGAGTTTTCCTCCTCAGTTTTTTTTTTTTTGGTTGGTGTTTTTATTGGGATTGGTTTTCTTCGCTGTCTTTCTCTTTGTGTGAGGGTTTTCCCCCTTCTAGTGTGAGGGTTTCTGCGGGGTTTTTTTTCTTCTTGTGTGAAGTCTTCTTCCTTTTCTACCTTCTTGCGTGAGTTTGTTTTTCTTTTTTTTTCCCCTAATGTGTTAACATGTTAATGGAACTCCCTGTGCGTGCCTGCATCTTATGTGAACACAGCGCAGACTTCCAAGGGTGGTGTAGGATTGCTCCCAGCTGGTTGGTTCGGCAGTTGAGGACAGCACTTCTCTGGGTCCTACCCGCACCTTCGGGGTATCTTTTTCTTGTCTGCCTTTTGGCCGACTCTGGGGAAAGGTCCAGTGACGGTGAGGAAAGACTCACTGACCGCAGGAAATTCTTGTTGACAGCAGGAAAGACTGTGACCTGGGATTCTCTTCAAAGAGCACGTAAGACCTCATGGCGAAAGCTTGGCCGTGTCTGGAGTTGTACCGCCGTCGTCTGTCAGCAGAACAGCAACGAGTGAGGCCGCGGGATGCACACGGCAGTCGCTTGGCGGTGGCGTTTTTCGCCGGTGGGTTCTGCAGTCATGAAATAGGGGCTGGTACACCCATGGGGAACGCTCCCGTGGAGGTTCCGTCGTAGCACACCCAGTGGCCATTACAGAATGGCATCTGCCAGGGAGCAATTATGCCCCTTCACGTTTTAATGGAATGCCCTGTGCGGGCCTGTACCCA
>CM031622.1:28283076-28298076 GCA_018398815.1 Conus ventricosus | reverse complement strand
TCTTCATTTTGAAGAAAACAAAATCTTGTGTGTTCTTTGTTGTGTCAACAATCACCCATTGTTTCTCTTTGTTCTGCCTGACGTTTGCTACTTCAACGTTCCGCTGTGGATCTGTCAAACGTGATTCTACAAGTCTTCTTCTTTCTTCTGGCAAATACGAAACTCAAATATTCCGCATTGTTGTGTCAAACGTCATCCTCATGTTTTCCTGTTGGTTCTTCTGAACGTAATACTCACATGAACCTCTTTGTTCTACGTAATAATCAAAATACTCAAATGTTCCTCTTTGTTCTGCCAAACTTGATGCTCCAGTGTTCTTTGTTCAGTTAAACATGAAACTCACGTGTTCCCGTTCGTTGTGTGAAGCTTGATTCCTGAGTGTTCCTCTTTGTTTTGTCAAACGTTATCCCAAATTATCCTGGTTGTTGTGCAAAACGAATGTTCCCGCATTCCTCTCTTTTAATGTTACATATGATGTTTCCATAGTTCTTTTTCTTGTGTTCTATATGATGTTCCCGTATTCTTCTGTGTTCTGCTCCATGTCATATTTCCATTGTTCCTCTTTGTTATGCGGTGAGTGATGTCTCCGTATTCCTCTTTGTTGTGTTCTATGTGATGTCTTCGTATCCCTCTTTGTTGTGCTTTATGTCATGTTCCCGTATTCCTCTTTGTTGTGTTCAATGTTATGTCTCCGTATTCTTCTTTGTTGTGCTCTATGTCATGTCCCCGTATTCCTCTTTGTTGTGCTTTATGTGATGACTCCATATTCCTCTTTGTTGTGTTCTATGTCATGTCTCCGAATTCCTCTTTGTTGTGCTTTATGTGATGTCTCCGTATTCCTCTTTGTTGTGTTCTATGTGATGTCTCCGTATTCCTCTTTGTTGTGTTTTATGTGATGTCTCCGTATTCCTCTTTGTTGTGTTCTATGTCATGTCCCCGTATTCTTCTTTGTTGTGTTCTATGTCATGTCCCCGTATTCCTCTTTGTTGTGTTCTATGAGATGTCTCTGGATTCCTCTTTGTTGTGTTCTATGTCATGTCCCCGTATTCTTCTTTGTGTGCTCTATATGATGTCTCCGTATTCCTCTTCGTTGTGTTCTATGTTATGTCTCCGTATTCCTCTTCGTTGTGTTCTATGTTATGTCTCCGTATTCCTCTTCGTTGTGTTCTATATGATGTCTCCGTATTCCTCTTCGTTGTGTTCTATGTTATGTCTCCGTATTCCTCTTCGTTGTGTTCTATGTGATGTCTCCGTATTCCTCTTTGTTGTGTTCTATGTGATGTCTCCGTATTCCTCTTTGTTGTGTTCTATGTGATGTCTCCGTATTCCTCTTTGTTGTGCTCTATGTGATGTCTCCGTATCATTCTTTGTTGTGTTCTATGTCATGTTCCCGTATTCCTCTTTGTTGGGCTCTTGTCATGTTTCCGTATCATTCTTTGTTGTGCTCTGTCATGTTCCCGTTTTCCTCTTTCTTCTGCTAAACATATTATTCTTCTATTTCTCTTTGTTGTGCTCTACTTAATGTTTCTGCATTCCTCTGTGTTTTCCTCTACAACTTTTCACTACATAGGACAGAGAGAGAGAGAGAAAGAGGGAGAGAGAGAGAGAGAGAGAGAGAGAGAGAGAGAGAGAGAGAGAGAGACAGAGACAGAGACAGAGACAGAGAGAGACAGAGACAGAGAGAAGGAGAGAGACAAAGACAGCGAGAGACAGACAGACAGACAGACGGACGGAGAGAGAGAGAGAGAGAGAGAGAGAGAGAGAGAGAGAGAGAGAGAGAAGAGAGAAGAGAGAGAGAGAGAGAGAGAGAGAGAGAGAGAGAGAGAGAGAGAGAGAGAGAGAGAGAGAGAGAGAGTATTATGTTGCCAAAAAACGCGTTCAATGATTTATCGATGTATTTTTGGGAAGAGAGAGAGAGAGAGAGAGAGAGAGAGAGAGAGAGAGAGAGAGAGAGAGAGAGAGAGGGAGAGAGACAGACAGACAGACAGACAGACAGACGGACAGGACAGACAGAGAGACAGAGAGACAGAGAATAGAAACTGCTGCAAGAAGCATCCCCAATAAATAACAATAGTAATACTCCAGTGAAGGATTTACATTTACAGATATATGCTGGGCATTTCCATTCCAGGATCTGTGATAGAAATGGAGGTTTATATTTCGGGACCGCCCCTCGTCTTTCTTCTGTCGGCCTGTTTTTGTTCCCCTTCATTTTTATTCTCTTTCTTTCTCTGTCCAGATCTTGCCATGGTGGGGACGGAACTCGATTTATCGTTGCCGATGATTGTCTGTCGTCAGCGAGTCTGCTTGTCTGACTTTATAGATCAGTATAGCGTCAGATGAAGGATGGCAGGCAGTAAACTGTGGGGACAATAGTGCGGATTAACAGTATATGTGGTTGAATGGTAGGCGACAACAGTGCCTGAATGCAATGTAAATAGATAGATAGATAGACTAGATAGATAGATAGATAGATAGATAGTAGATAGATAGTAAGAATAGATAGTTAGATAGCATAGATAGCTAGTAGATAGAATAGGCAGGAAGGCAGGCTGGCAGGCAGGCAGGCAGGCGGCAGCAGGCAGGCAAGGCAGGGCAGGGCAGATAGATAGACTCGATAGATACCTAACATACATACATCCATACATAGATTACATCACATACATACATACATACATTCGAGGAACTAGAAATATATATATTATATATAATATATATATATATATTTATCTATTTTACAATATATACATACATATATCTAGAGGAGAGAGATTAAATAGATATAGATACAGATATAGAGAGTAGGGAGATGATTAAAAAATAGAGATACTAGAGGGATTGTAGATAGATTACTGATATAAGTAGATAGTGATCTAGTAGATCGATTAGATAGATAGATAGATAGTTAGATTGATTAGATAGATGATAGATTAAAAGATAGATTAGATGATAGAATAGACAGATATAGGATAGATATTAATGGAGAAACAGACAGACAGACAGAACAGGACAGACAGAGAAAGTGGACTGGAGACAGAGAGAGGAGAGAGGAGGACGAGGACGAGGGAGGGAGAAGATTGACGTGAGACGTGAGATAGAGGACGGGTGACCGAGAGAGGTGCAAGGAGCGAGAGAGAAGAGAGAGAAAGACAAGACAGACAGACACACAAACAGTGTGTTTAGACCGACAGACAGGTACAGACAGACAGGACAGACAGACAGACAGCCAGATACCAACGGACAGACAGACAGAGACGGAAGAGAATTTGAGTGCAATAATCAGGAAGGAATTCTTAAGGGAGCGAGCTTTGAAACAGCAGCCCAGAATGTCTTCTAAAACCAAGGAAGGACCCACACCACGGCCACCCCACCCCCCCCCCCCCCCCCCCCCCCCCCCCCCACCCCCCTCCCCCCCCCCCCCCCCCCCCCCCCCAACCCCCTTCCCCCCCCACCAAGGCAAGGTGTATGTCGCCCTGAAACTCCTGTCACTCTAAGGGAGCCGGGCCGCATCCAGGTCACGACTCCCATAGGGCCTTCGGGTATAAAAAAAAAAAAAAAAAAAAAAAAAAAAACAAAAATTGGAAATGAAATGAACGAATATATTGTAAAAAAAAAAAAAGATGAAAAAAGACATTGTGATAAAAAAAAATGAAGGGACAATAGCGTGGGATGAAAAAAAATAAGTAATTAATAAAAAAAAAATTCATGTCGCAGGAAGATACATACACAAGAAAGTAGAGCTCCTAACTTATCTGACTGGAAAAAAAGATGCAAGTATTTTTCCAAGACTTCTGCCGAGTTCTTAAAAACAATTTTTTTTTAAGGATTCTAACACAGAAGCCTACAGAATCTAACCCTTAGAAAGATGCATTGGGACATATTTCTCCCACCGCCTGAAAGAACAAGCAACAATAACCAAAAATATTACGGAACAATGCCCAACATGTCCTATCACCCCCCAAAGTTCACGGAAAAAAAAAATGAGTCCAACATGGTGGGAGACTCACCTTTATCTGCACATTTACGCATGTTTGGCTTTTTTTGGACACTTTTTCCTTCCTGATGACACCTGTGATAGATGCAGTCATCGATCTTTCTCTTCTTTGGGTGCTCTAATCCATCTAATATACTCTCTCTCTCTCTGACATTGGTCTACTCTTCTATCGCTTCTCTCTCTTTGTCTCCTGCTGCGTACTGCTAAAAATTTGTTGGTCTATGCATGGTGATTTTCTGAGTTGATTGAAAACAACGTTCGATATGTTCTTGCTATCTAGTTTGGAAATGGAAGAGGAGTTTTTCCAAAATCAGTGATTGTCTGTGTGTGTGATGTGCGTTGATCTCGATGAGATACTGTGTTGTGCGTGTGTGCTGTTGTGTGTGTGAGGTATGTATGTTTATTTTGTCTCGTGTAAGTTTGTGACAGTGCCGTCTGTGCATGCGTAGTGTGGAGGATTGTGTAAAACAACTATGGTAGTGGATGTCATTGTGTGTGTGTGTGTTTGTTGTGCTGTGTGTGTGTGTATGTTGTGTGTGTGTGTGTGAGTTGTGGTGTGTTGCATGTGTGATGTGTTGGTTCCAGTGTGTGTGTCTGTGTGTGTGTGTGTCGTGAGCAGAGAGAGGATAAGAGAGAGTGCTTTGTAGTTGCTCTGTTCGCTGTTGTGTGTGTGTGTGTGTGTTGTGTGTGTGTGTGTGTTTGTGTGTGTGTGTGTGTGTATTTCCAATGTGTGTGTGCTCGCTGCAGCTTGATGTGCTGTGTGATTGTGTGTGGTGTGTGTAGGTGGATTTAATGTCTTTGTATATTGTGCTGTGTTGTGTGTTGTGCGTGTAGTTGTTTAATGTGTGTGCATTCATGTGTTGTACGCTCAAGTGGGTGCGGGTTAACGTGGGGGGGAGGGATCGTGTTGCGTCGGTAGGACGGGGGATGGGGGATACCCCTAGCGGGACGGCCGGTGGGGCTGGGCGGGCGCTTCGGGTGGTGGGGGAAGGGAGATCTTGTTATGTGTGAGATAACTGTTCTCACGCGTAGCAGAGCGTTTCTTACTGATGTCCTACGCTGTATTAGGTAGTGTGTGTGTGGGGGTGGTGCTGTGTGTTCGCTGTGGTGTGTGTGTGTGTGTTGC
This sequence comes from Conus ventricosus, assembly GCA_018398815.1. NCBI lineage: Eukaryota > Metazoa > Mollusca > Gastropoda > Neogastropoda > Conidae > Conus > Conus ventricosus. The sequence continues at coordinate 28,292,956 of CM031622.1, read as the reverse complement.
TAGGATCGCATATGTGTGTGATGATGATTGTTAGGTTTTAGGTATTCACAATTTGATCAACGTCGATATACACATTGTGATACCTTAGACGAAATGTGCGTGTCGTTAGTGTGTGTGTGCCCATGAGTGTGTGCTGTGTTGTGATTAATGGTTGTGTGTTGACTGTGTGAGGTCGTGAAGTGCGGTGCGTGTAGGGCGTGCACGTGTGTGTGATGTGTGGTGTCGTGTGTGTGTGTAGTTTTCGTGTTGTTTCATTGTTGTAGGGTGTGTAGAGCTCGTGTTGTGTCGGTGTAGTGTGTTTGTGCTGTGTGTGTGTGCTAGTTGTGTGTGTTGTGTGTGTGTGGTGCGTAGGTTGTGTTCTGTCCGCTTCTTTGATGATGTGCAATGCAGGTGTGTACTGGATGGGGGACTTGGTGGGGGCGTCGTGGGGGGGGATTTCAACGTTGATTTGCGATCTTTTTGATCCTTGAGTTTTGCTGCTCCGTGCGTGTAGAGTACGTAGCGAGCGTCATGCTGTATAAGATGCACGCAGCGCGGCCGCGCTTGTTTATGTGTTCTGGTGGTTTGGTTTGATTCCGTTGATGATGTTTTGTTGAGGTGTAGTTGTTCGTGTGGGTGTAATAAATTGTCGTGTACGTATGTGATGTTATATTCGTAGTGTGTGTATAGATGTGGCTGTGTGGTTGTGTGTATTGGATGATTAAGGTGTTTCTTCTAAGAAATCATTTTGAAAGTCTGTAAATAACAATGGTGGATAGATAGACGTAATTGTTGACTGTGTCTCGTTAGTGAGTGTGTTGTAGTGCTGTTATGTGTGTTGTGTAGAGTAACTGATATGTTGTTATGTGTGTGTGTGTGTGTGTGTTGTAGTTGTGTGATAATACAAATGTGTTGTGAGTGTGTAGTGTGTGTGTGTGTGTGTGGGTGCTGACTGTGTCTGTGCGAGATCGTTGATTAGTTTCTTCGTTATATAAGTCCTTCTACCTTAATATGATGTGATTTAGACGATATGTGTTAGAAAGTCTATGGAAATGTGGTTATTTGTTAGTGAGACCTGTTCGGTTGTGTTGAAGTTGTTATCGTTGGTGCATTCGGTGTCGTGCGTTGCGTGCCAGTCTGACTATGTTGGTGCGTGAGTGCGTGCGAAGAGTGGCATGTGGTGTGTGTGTGTGTTGTGGTTTGTGTTCGGTAAATAGTGTTGTTGTATTGATTTTGGTGTGTTTTGTTGTGTGTGTGTTCTCATTCAGTGTTTTCATGATATATCGAGTGATATGTAGGAAACGTTTAAAATTTGAGAAAAAAAAAAAATTCGTAGGTATTTACTCCTATACATTTATGGTTGATGTGTACATGTTTCATCTTGCATACAGTTTTTTAAAAACGGAAACAAAGGAAGTCCACTCCAACTGAAGACCGCACGGGCTTTTACAAAATCAGGAACTCGCCAGCCTGCGATGGCGCCCACCCACTGCAAGCAAGCCAATTCCTTCTTCCCGACGATCCAAGAACTGTTTGTGAGTCTAAGGTACTGTTGCACGATCACATCAGTCCGCGCCTCTACCGGTTCCAGAACCAGTTGCCATGGGATTTTGTTTTTCCTGATCGCAGAGATCCAAAGCTGAGGCGTTTTGAGTAATTTCTAAGTCGTCCTGTGCAACTGTGTGGGCCTGCTTTGTGTCACGTATTGCTCCGCTAATGACGTCGCCCTGCACTTTGTGGGACAGAGTGGATATCACTTACACATCAGGCGCTCTCAGTTTTCCCCGTTATTGCAAGAAGTACAGAGAGAAGATGAGAGGCGCGTTGGGAGGGTTGGGGAAGAGAGAGAGAGAGAGGAGAGAGAAGAGTAGGCGAGGAGACAGAGAGAAGAGATAGAGAGAGAAGAGCGAGATAGAGGAAAATGTTGATTGAGAGAGAGAGAGCGACGTGAGGAGAAGGAGATTTTAGAGGAGAGAGAGGTTCTCGACTGATCCGTAGAGGCTGGATGAAGATCTGTGAGTCAAGATAGACATATAGCGTTATGGAGCGATAGTTTCGGGGGATGACAGAGACGGAGAGAGAGAGAGAGAGAAGATGAGACGAGAGGAAAAGAAGGGGATAAAGACGCGAGTGTGAGACAGAGGAGGAGGTACAGAGTGGGGATAGAAGAGGGAGGGTATGAGGGAGAGAGAGGGGGAGGAGAGAGGCGAGAGGAGGGGGGTAGAGAGAGGGGGGAGGGCGTGAGAGATGGGAGGTGGAGAAATTGACGGAGTAACGATCGAGGGGCAAGAGGGAGAGAGTGAGAGTGAGACAGAGAGATGAGAGGAGGAGAGGAACGAGAGAGTCGAGAGAGTGAGGGGGGAGAGGGGACAGAGGGAGTGATGAGAGAGACGTGAGAGCGTCAGAGAACCGAGAGAAGGTGAGACAAGAGAGGGGAGATTAGAGAGGGGAGAGAGAGAAAGAGAAAGAGAGAGAGGAGAGAGAGAACAGAAGAGAGAAAGTGAGACGAAGGAATGAGATAAGAAGAGGAGTCCTGAGAGATGAGTCAAACAGGCAATTTTAAGGAAAGAATTAGGAAACCCAAGAGAGGGAGACCGGGGGGGGGGGTGGGGGGGAGGGTGGTGTGGGGTGAGGGGGGGGGGGCGGGACCGCGAGTTGTTTTGAGATAAAGAAGAGGGGGTGGGGGGGGGAGGGGGCGGGGAGGAGGAGAGCAGAGATCGTGAGGAGGAAGGAAGTGTGGTTGAGAGAAGAGAGAGAAAGAGATAGAGAAAAGAAAAGTGAGATGAGGAAGAGACGAGAAAACAGGAGAAAGAGAAAGGGAGCCAGACGACAGAAAGAGAGAGAGAGAGAGAGAGAGGAGAGAGTGTGTGTGTGTGTCGTGTGTTAGTGTGTGTGGTGTGTGTGTGTGTGTTGTGTGTGTGTGTGAGGTGTGTGTGTGTGTGTGTGTGTGTGTGTACGTTTGTGGCCCTGTTTGTGTGTGTGATGTGTGTGTAGTAGTGTTGTGTGTGTGCTGTGTGAGGTGTGTGTGTGTGTGTGAGGAGGAGAGAGAGGGAGAGAGAGAGTGTGTGTGTGTGTGTTGATGTGTGTGGAGGGTGTGTGGTTTGTGTGTGTGTGGTGTGTGTGTTGTACGTAGTGTGTGTTTGTGTGTGTGATGTAGTTTGTGTGTGTTGTTGTGTGTGTGTTGTTGTGTGTGTGTGTGTGCGGAGAGAGAGAGCGGAAGGAGAGGTGAAAGAGATTAGAATGCAGTGAGAGAGAAGTGGATGAGGGATGAAGAGAGGGAAAGCGAGAGGAGAGGAGAGAGAGAGCGCTAGAAGAGGTAGAAAAAAACCCACAGGCGTACTCTTCTTTTGAACTCTGTTCTCACTTTCGCATTTTATCACACACCACACACACACCTCACACACACACCACAAACAGACAACACAACACACACACACACACACACCACAACCAGTGTCACTTCCATCGAATGGACTATCAGATCCAACACATATCATTTAAGGTTTTGGTTTTCCACCAGCAAGCAGGTGCATACGGCCGCGAAACAAAACGGAAACAACGGGACCTGTTCAAAAAAATAAAAAAAAAAAAAAAAAAAAAAAAATCAAGGGAAAAAATCGCCTGTCCGTTCCATGCATATAGAATTACCTCTTCTTAAGTTTATGCGGCAAAGCAAAATAGATCTAGGGAAGGAGAAATCAAATCAAATTTTTCTTTTCTTCTTTTCTTTTCCTTTTTCTTTGTTTTTTTGTTTGTATTGTTTTTTATTTTGTTTTGTTTTGTTTGTTTTGTCTTTTCCTCCTTCTGTGCCACATCAGAGGGTGCACCCACGCCCGCCATTTACGGACTACCGTCCCACAGCCTAACAGCTCTGGTCAGCCCGCTGCAGCCCCGCGGCACCAGAGAATCCACAGGAGCAGTCAGAAGTTTCAACGTTGTCAAGAGGAAACCACAGGAGGGTAAGACACTGCACTGCCTCCAGTCACTTCGAGTGCGTGTTCTGTGGCGCCTGCTTCTGATCTAACCTACGGCAGGGACAGTGGGACACCTACCTACTTAAGCTCCCTCTAACGACAATAATTGCTTAGGCGAGGCTTGGGGGGGGGAGGTTTTATATTGACGTTTTCCCTAAATTGACTTAGTGGCCTTCTTATCGGAAGCAAGGCAGCGGTTTTGGGTGTAAGGTTTATCCCTCCGGAGGCGCAACACGTCCGTTTCAACCGGTCCTCCTCCATATTCCTCCTCCACGTTCAATCCGATTTCCAACGACCTTCACAGCCACCCCCCACCCCCCCCCCCCCCCCCTTCCCCCCCTCCCCCCCCCCCCCCCCACCCCCCCCCCCCCCCCCCCCCCCCCCCCCTCCCCCCCCGACCCCCCCCCCCCCCCCCCCCCCCCCCCCCCCCCCCCCCCCTCCCCCCCCCCCCCCTCCCCTTGGGACTCGCCGATACCGGTAACTCGACGGAATCAACAAGGCACAGATGTGAGTGAGGACTTCGAAACTGAGGTCCACCATGAGAGCAGGGCATGAAGGGCCCCAGATTTGAGAACTTTGTTTTATGCTGATTGATGAATATGAGGATAATGAAGGATGTTGCTACGGATTTCCCTTCGGTCTGAGGACTGATGACCAGGGCTGGAACTCTACGTTCCTTCATTAATATATCCTGGCGCCCTCCAGGCCGAGAGAATACAGACACCTGCAGTCTTGGTCAGGAGAAATTTGAGCCTCTTTAGAAACGCATCCATCTAAGCGGCATGAAAAACTCGACTGTGTGGTCCCAGTCTTCCCAATGAGCCCGCAGCAAACTCAAACTTGGGTAGTTCGCCGGTCGGGGCAGGACAAAACCCACATGACTCTGTGGGAATGAACCCACGCACCTCCCAGCGAGAGTTCGCGATGCTAACCACTCGCCACGGCGGCTGGTCGAAGAATCAAAATATCTGATTTGACAGCGTTACGCCAGAACACATGGATATATTGACTTTCGTTAACAGGCGTTCCGTTTCACAGCATAGTTCGACATCTCTTCTTTGATTGAAAACTGTACAGCTGACTGATGGGAGGGGGATTTCGGGTTCAGTGGGGGGGGGGGGGGGGGTGGGGGGGAATTGTTTAGTGCGAGGCGCCTGCTAGCGAGGCATCTTGTCCCTAGGATAATACGTGTACGGGGTCATCTGTTTGAAGCGAGCTCAAACAGATTATTCCTTCCATATATTTCTGTACTCGTCTTCTTTCTTAACTTAGAGTCAGGATGGTAGGCGTCAGTATTGTATTTCCCAAGAACAAAAGCAATAGTTTTTCCAAACCTTTGTACTTACGGCTAGAGAAAAAAATTGACAAATACATATCAAAAAAAAGGAGAAGAAGTCAACGTCGCGAGGTACCGAAACTTCGAAATTAAATCATTTTTGACGCATTATTTTGCATCCGGACGCTGAACCGTCTGCTTTAGCCGGATTCTGCTGCTCGCACGCTGCGCGCGCGCTAACGTCATTTCCGTTAGGGTGGCGCACACATTTTCAACTGCGAAGTGATGGCGGCAATGTTCCGACACGGCGAATCCGCCACTTTGGTGATAGAACTGATTTCGACGTGTAAGGTTTCACATATAACAACTACAAACACAAAGTGAATGCATACAGACGGTTTTTATCTGTGTCTTGTATTATCAGTGGTCTATTAGATTTCGTCCTACTGCATCAACAATTTTCTCACTCAGTCTCACTGGAATGTATGGTCAGCAACCAATATCCCCACCCCACAACAACACCACACACTCACACACCACACACACACACACACACAACACACACCACACACAGACAACCCGTAGTCGATGAGAATAAAACTTAAGAAATATTTACAGTAGAAAGTTACAATTAGGTGCTAGTCTATCTTTCTTTTCCGCAGATCAAAGTGGTGAGTCAGACGTTGTGTGCTGTGTGGGAAAGCACTTCAGATAATGTCAAGAAACAGTGAAGCAGGATGAAAGTGTGTTGCATGTTTTTATAATGCATTGCCGTTTGAAAATGTGAGGAAAAATAATAACATTTTTACTGTTGCGGACAAACTGTAAATAAAAGTGTGTCGTCAGGGAGATTGCAAACTCGAAGTTATCAAGCGAGATTTTAAACGCAGAGAGAGGCTTGGACATTGAAGATCCTAATAACTCGTATTTGACTTAAAACAGATGAAGTTTGATATTTCCAATGATTGCCTTCTTTTGTGCACAGCTGTTAAGATGTAAGAAAGGAAACATTACGTTTATAGATCACGGACATTAAGTTGCAGTATACAACATCGGCAGCATGAGATCATTGACAACTTTATTTCTTCAAGTGCAGTGTGAGCCACTTGTCTTTGGCGTCCTCAATGCAAACAACGTCTTCAAAATTTATCTGATAACTAACTGTTCATGATTACTAGTAAACGGAAGAGATGTTTCTTTCTTACATTCTTAAGCAGTGTTGTTGTAAATTTCAGCACACTGAAAGAATCCCCAGGCGTTCTCTGAGTTCTTCTGATGAAGAAACCGCAGAACTGCATGGTGCCAACAAAGGGAACGGCCTGGAAGGACTACACAATCGTGTCGAGCTTATACGTGTCATTCTTTTTTTTTTTTTTTTTTTTTAGAAAATGATGATGAGCTGATCACAATCTCTGACTTGTGTAAATAGATGGAAGGGCACTTTATAGATGGGGGACTTCTTACAAGAATAAATACAATGCGGCAGAAAATCTCACAAACCACTTTGGAATGAACGCTATAATTATTGATCAGAGGTTAAACAAAATGTCGTCACCTTAGATCATACTTAGGGGAAACATCCTTGCGCAGTTTGCAAAGTCCAAACAGAGAAAAGACACTGAGAAAGAATGAGAAAGAAAAAAACAACAAAAAGGAATAATCAAACAGCAGCAAGATCTTACTTCTGTCCGGTATTAAAAAAAAAACCGCTGACACCTCTCAAAAAAGGAATACCATCGCATCTCAGAGATTTCAGACATTACAAGAATTTAGATATCTGCATCCTCACTCGCTTTTTTTCTTAGAACGTGCTGGAAGGGAAAAAGACTACTTGAAAAATTGCTCTCTAGGTCAGGCACTGATGCAAGCTGCTGCCAAAGTACTCATCCCGACCCCTTCAGATTGCATTGGAGTTGCCTGGCAACCTGGACTAGCTCCAGATGACATTCGTTGAACGAATTTACAGACTTTGGTTTTGGTTCTTCATACACCGAGATTAAATTGTTTTGAAATGTGTGCTGCTTGCCGAGCTGGGAAGAGATTTGGAGGCGTCAACCCTAAGCGTAATCCAGTTTGTGGCTGAAAATGTGGACAATCGGTCAGGACGCTTGATGGGACTAGTACTATTCTTGTATGGGCATTATTGGACGCCCGTGACTATGTGAGGTATACAAAAACAAAGCAAAGTGTTACCTCTCAGTTCTCGTGATCGCTGTAAATCAACTATCGCCCCCGAAAGAAATTTCATGCAATTGGGCAAAATTTCCATTCAGCTTTTTGAAAGCTATCTGCGCCTAGTCTTTCGATTGGGCATATGATAGTATTACAAAACTTCGGTAATTGATGACAGAACCAGGCAACGCTGGATTTTCTGTAGGAAAATTTTAGTCTCGTCTTCGTTCCCCACGTCAGGTTGGTTGGGATTGATGAAACTGTAGTAACGGAAACTACCTGGTCAGAGCAGCTTCACAGCTCACCTGATTATGACATGGACCCAACAAAATACGAGCTGCACATTCTCCACCTGCACTTTGTTCATCCACTGGCTAGGTTATACTATGCACACCAGTTCTGACTTGGCCAACCAATTGGTGGACAATCAACGATGATCTATCGCTCAAGAGCCGTAGCAGTGCATGCATTCCATGTCCTTCAGACCTGGGAGGATTCCACTGTGAAAATGAGTTTCCTTGGTTGCATTGGAAAACTCATGGGCCGGATCTGGACTGAGCAAGTTTTGGAAGTGGTGTAATGCTCAAAACTCGGTCATCATATGGTAAGCGGCAGTCTGTTTCTCAAGAGCTGTCTGTGGACTTCCTCGTAGAAGGTGTGACTCAACGCACCGATTTTATCTAGACCCTTCAACTTACCTTAAACACACTCGTGTCAGCAGCGCTGAAGACACAACAATGGAGAAATACGTTCAATGCATCACAATCCATGACCATGATCACCACAGGAACAAGAAGATGAAAGAACTGCAACAATGAAAAGAGGGGACCAGAAGGCGCATTCAGAGGCACCAAGGCCTTCCTAGTGTATTGTCATTGTATGACGTGTCAACAAGAAGGAACATACTGCAGAGACGAAAAGAACTTGCTGACATGAAAGCAGTGGAAAACAAACTTCTTGCATACAAAAAAGCTGACTTGAGGAAGTCCGCCTGTCCGCCTTTGGCTTCAGTATATGCATATGATGGACACACTCGGCAGTTTTTGAGGAAGAAAGGACAGGCAATTGTATGCTGCATCTCAGTCTTAGTAAGATTGCTGCCCTACCTGCTGCGGCAGGTCACTCCAGTTACCAACGTCATTGACATATACTTCAGCAAATGCAGCAACTGAGAGATCGCCATCCAGATATCTTCTCTATGCCTTTCAGTATGACAAAGAATATCCTGCGCAGGAGAGACAGGTACTGGGCTGGGCTGAGCAGATATGGTCATTGAGCAAATCTGAATGAAGTGTGCTGATACACTGACTGATCGGACTTGCACAAAGACTACCAAGATGGAATACATCTGGTGTTATTTCTTCTGGATTTTTAAAAAATCAGTTTGTGGGTGATTTTCACTGTCTAGAACTGGACCGCTGTGTCTATGTGTCTAGGGCAATGTAGCGGTAAGTGATAACTTGTGTTCACGTCCAGGGCAAAATGATGCATTGTGGCTGCAGATGTTCGTAAGCTGTAAACCCAAGAACCGCTTCCAGGCTCAGTACATTTCAGAATATTTGCTCAGTTGCTTCTCTCTATGATTTTCTTATCTAACTTCATTCAGTACTTGAGCTATTTCGAATGATATGTACTTGATATATTTTACGAATTGTGAAGACATGCTTTAAAATAGATTTTGCTGACGTCATAACTTATGAAACCGTAAACTCGTGACATTTTGAACGTTGTACTTTTTTGATATGTTAAAAGTTCACTATTTCCTAACCATTCCACATGAAAGCATTATATTGCAATTAGTTCTATCTTCACTCTTTTTTAATTGGCTTACCGCACTATGGAGCAAGCGGAATGAATGGGGATGAGAATGAAGTGGGGGGGGGGAGGGGTGGGGAGGCGGAGGGGGGGGGGGGCGGGGGCTAGCGGGGGGAGGGGGGACGTGAGGGGCGCTGAGAGAGGGCTGGGACCAGGTGAGGTTCAATGAGGAACATCTAAACTTTATATGTACAAGTTCAGTCACAGGCTTCAATTGTAACATGAAACGAGGGACTAGGAGAAATATTGCGATGCGCGTCGTGTGTGTGTAGAGTGTGTGTGTGCGTGCGTAGGTGAACGTGCGTGCGTCGCGTGCGAGCGTTGCGTGCGCGTGCGTGTCCGGTGCGGCGCGCGCGGTGTGTGTGTGTGTGTGTGTGTGTCGTGGTGTGCGTGTGTCGCGTGCGTTTAGTATAATATATATGGTGAGTGTGTGTGTGTGTGTGTGTGTGTGTGTGTGTGTGTGTGTGTGTGTTGTGTGTGTGTGTGTGTGTGTGTGTGTCGTGGCGCGCGTGGGTGTATATGCATGTGTGCCTGCGTGCATGCGAGAGTAAGCGACGTGAGCGTATGTGCCCAATGCTATACATATCTCCCGATCTGTATTGGATACGGCTCATGGAATACAGTATACGCGCGCGCGTTTCTGCAGCAGGGTTTTTTTGGGAAG
>CM031622.1:28277955-28280455 GCA_018398815.1 Conus ventricosus | reverse complement strand
GGGATAGATTAATTCACACTCTTTCCTGTCAAAGGAAGAATAGCACGCCCTACGGATTTTTGGTCAAAGGAAAACGCGAGGTGTTGAATTCTTGCGGAACTCTTAGATCATTATTTTTCAGTCCACACAAACGTACGCAGGCAGATTAGAAAGTTTTTTTAATTGGGGGGAGGGGGGGGGGGTACTCCACTGTGGTGGACGCGGTTTCCACTGGAAAGGAGCAGTCCTGATGTTTACACAGAGAAACCTCGGCTTAAGGCTGTGTCAGACCAATTGACATAGCCTAGAACACCAAGGCTACATCAAAATGTTGTTATGCTCTGCATAGATATGCGGGGATTGTCTTCACTTGTGACAAGCTCCTGGCATAACATGATCAGTCTCCAAAATCCCTCGAAGTCGGAGTGTGGCTGCCCATGTGGCAGGGTAATCAAAATGACGAGGGAAAAAAGGAGGAAAACAAACACGAGAACAGAGAAGGGAACAGAAAGACCAACAGAGCGGAAAAGGGAGAGAGAGAGAGAGAGAGAGAGAGAGAGAGAGAGAGAGAGAGAGAGAGAGAGAGAGAGAGAGAGAGAGAGAGAGGGGGGGGGAGGAAAAGAGGGAACAGAGAGGGGAACAGAGAGTGAAAAGAGACGGAAACAGAGAGAAACAGAGAGGGGCAAAAGGGGGTGGGGTGGGGGGAGCGACAAGGGAAGCGAAGGGAAAAGGGAGAATAGAGAGGGGAAAGAGAGGAGAGGAGAGGGTAGGGAAACGAAAGGAAGAAATAATGAGAGGAAAGAAAGGGAAAGAGAGGAAGAGCGAGGGAAACGAAAGAGAGGGGAAAGAGAGAAAAGAGACAGCGGAAAGAAACATGAAAAGACAGGGAGCAGAGAGAGAGAAAGGAGAGGGGAAAAGAGAGCGGAAAGATAAGGGAAGAAAGGGGAAAAAGAGAGGAAAGAGAGACAGAGCAACAGAAGGGAAAACAGAGGGAAAAGAGAGGGAAGGACAGGGTTATCAAGGGGGGGAAGAGAGGTGAAAAGCGAAGGAAAAGAGAGGGGAAAGAGAGGGGAAATTTATGTTACTGTTTTCCTACAACGGGAATGCTTCGATGGTTCTCCCAACCAATCCTAAGGATGTTAACAGAACTGGACAAATCACATGTGTGTGTGTGTGTGTGTGTGTGTGTGTGTGTGTGTGTGTGTGTGTGTGTGTGTGTGTGGTGTGTGTGTGTGTGTGTTGTGTGTGATGAGACAGACAGACAGACAGACAGACAGAGACAGAGACAGAGAGAGCGAGGACAGAGAGAGACAGACAGTCAGACAGACAGACAGAGACAGAGAGATCGAGAGACAGAGAGAGAGACAGAGAGGGAAAGGCACACACACACACACACACACACACACACACACACACACACACACACACACACACACACAGAGGAGAGAGAGGGAGAGGCAAAGACAGAGAAACAGACAGACATACGAACTGAAAGAGAGCGAGCGTACGAGAGAGAGAGGGGGTGAGTAGAGAGAGAGAGAGAGAGAGAGAGAGAGAGAGAGAGAGAGAGAGAGAGAGAGACAGACAGACAGACAGACAGACAGAGACAGACAGACAGGCGAGTGAGACAGAGAGACAGAAAAGAGAGAGAGAGACTGAGACAGAGAGACAACGACGTAGTCCGACAAAAATGATCCTGTTTGGAAGTTAGAGATACATAAAAAAAACTTCAGACACTATAAAATCTAATTCAGTTTCTTTCCGTCCGTTTAAAACCCCCTTCATCTTCCACACGAACAAGAAACATTGTCATAAATGGCTAAGCTCCAATGCGAAATCTCTCTCATTACGTTAAAACCTTATTTTCATCTCCTTGCACTGAAAATGATGACGTGGTGTCATTGGTGGAATAGCCTCTCTGTCTCCGTCGTTCTCATGCATGCTGCTTGCTGCTCCTCCAGCTGGCCAATCCTGGATTATCCCCCCTGACTGTGGCAAAGTCGGGGCAACATGGCCGCCATAGATCGGTCTGACGATAAACTGTCTGCCCCAGAGTGGGAACTCATGTTTTATTTACTTTAGTTTACAGTCAAATTGCAGTTACGTTCGTACTGAATCTTCAACGGAAAGTATATTTACTTTCGACCTATGCGAAAGGCGTGCGTGGTCGTGTAACGTGTCTGTTTGGGTGTTGTGCGGGTGTGCTACTCTCCCCCCCCTCCCCCCTTCTCCTCTCTCTCTCTCTCTCTTCTCTCTCTTCTTCCTTCTCTCTCCCCTCTCTCTCTCTCTCTCTCTCACTCTCTCTCCCTCTCTCTCTCTCTCTCTCTGTGTCTCTGTGTCTATCTCTCTCTCTGTCTGTCTGTCTCTCTGTCTCTGTCTCTGTCTCTCTCTCTCTCTCTCTCTGTAGTGTGTGTGTGAGAGAGAAAGAGACAGAGAGTAACAGAGAGAGAGAGAGAGAGACAGAGAGAGAGAGAGAGAGACAGACAGACAGACAGACAGACAGACAACGAGACAGAGACAG
>CM031622.1:28257955-28262955 GCA_018398815.1 Conus ventricosus | reverse complement strand
TCCATCCAGTCATGTACCGTGCAAAGCATCCCTCCAGTCATATAGCGTGCAAAATATCCTTCCAGTCATATAGCGTGCAAAGTATCCCTCCAGTCATATAACGTGCAAGGTAATCCCTCCAGTCATGTAGCGTGCAAAGTATCCCTCCAGTCATGCAACCTGCAAAATATCCCTCCAGTCATGTAACGTGCAAAGTATCCCTCCAGTCATGCAACCTGCAAAATATCCCTCCAGTCATGTAACGTGCATAGTATCCCTCCAGTCATGTAACGTGCAAAGTATCTCTCTGGTCATGCAACCTGCAAAGTATCCCTCCCGTCGTGCAACCTGTAAAGTATCCCTCCAGTCATGTCACGGTGCAAAGTATCCCCCAGTCATATAACGGTGCAAAGTATCCCTCCAGTCATGTAACGTGCAAAGTATCCCTCCAGTCATGTAACGTGCAAAGTATCCCTCCAGTCATGTAACGTGCAAAGTATCCCTCCAGTCATATAACGTGCAAAATACCGCTCCGGTCATGTAACGTGCAACGTATCCCTCTGGTCATGTAACGTGCAAAGTATCCCTCCGTTCATGTACAGTGCAAAGTATCCCTCCGGTCATGTAACGTGCAAAGTATCCCTCCAGTCATCTAATGTGCAATGTATCCCTTCAGTCGTGTAACGTTCAAAGCATTCTTCGTCATGCAACGTGCAAAGTATCCCTCCAGTCATGTAACGTGCAAAGTATCCCTCTAGTTATGTAACGTGCGAAGTATCCCTCCAGTCATATAGCGTGCAGAGTATCCCTCCATGTCATGTAACGTGCTAAGTATCCCTCCAGTCATGTAACGTGCAAAGTATCCCTCCAGTCATGTAACGTGCAAAGTATCCTTCAGTCGTGTAACGTTCAAAGCATTCCTCCAGTCGTGTAAAGTTTAAAGTATCCCTCCCGTCATGTAACGTGCAAAGTATCCCTCGAGTCATGTAACGTGGAAAGTGTCCCTCCGGTCATGTAACGTGCAAAGTATCCCTCCAGTCACGTAACGTGCAAAGTATCCCTCCAGTCATGTAACGCGCAAACTATCTCTTCAGTCATATCATGTGATAATCATCCCTGAGCCATGTAAAGTATGTTAAGTGTCGCTTTAGCGGTATCGTAAAGCTATGCCTCCTGTCGTATAATATACAAATATGCCTCGTTATACGTTGTCATGTGACGTAGCCTCACATGGCGACATGTGACGTTCCGTCGCGTACGCCCTTATTTGATATAACGCATTTCCCTAGGTAGGGAAGAGGAAAGGTAAAAGAAAGGACAATTTACGTGGCCTGACCAGTGTGATCGGTGTCGCTGGTGGCTATGAAAATCGCTCAGTAAAATAGACGTAGGGTGATTATTGGTTGAATCACTCAGGAAAATGGACGGACGTTGTCCATTGGTCAAGTAACCAAGGGCTGGTAATGCGTAGAGTTAGACGAGTACTCACTGAATATGTACTCAGGAAGAGCGCAGGAAGGAAAAATAAAGTATAAGAAGTAGATGGCTTGAGGACACTGACCAGACAGGTTGTTTGGAACTGCAGAACGAAATTCACCTGTAATCTACCATTACCAGGTGAGGTATAGACAGATGGGGAGAGAAAAGAGAGAGAAAGTTAAGAAAAGGAGAAAAAAAGGAAAAGAATTTATCATTATTCAGATTTTGAAATAGATTACTTACACGGACTTCATTCGTGTTTCAGCCCTTCCCGGTGCTGTGGCAGCACCAGTAATGGAATAGGCGACTGTGACAGTCGCACAACAAGTATTTGGGCTCCAGTGCTGTGGCAGTACCAGTAATGGAATAGGCGACTGTGGCAGTCGCACAACAAGTATTTGGGCTCCAGTGCTGTGGCAGTACCAGTAATGGAATAGGCGACTGTGGCAGTCGCACAACAAGTATTTGGGCTCCAGTGCTGTGGCAGTACTAGCATTGAAGGCAAGGGAAAACTTCTGGGTAGCTGAGGCAGCACCTAATTGACTCCAGAGTTGGAGAACCCAGTAGAAGAGGACAACGACTGCGGCAGTCGTGAGAGAACTTTGAAAACGTCTGTCATGTTGACCCACTGTGATTTTGATTGTCCCCCTGGGTCGGAACTCAGATATTGTTCCTGTATTTTAAGCCATCTTTGATTCTTCTTTGGAAAGTGTATAAATTGTTTCCCCATTGACGAGGAGAAACCGGTAAAAGATGTACTTGTAAATTACTATGTATAATGAGATGAAATTTGGTCCTAGCTAGTGGATCTGTGGAATGTTTGTACCTCCACTGGAGAGGAGGAACGGAAAATAATTCTTGGAAAACAAACCTGTTGTATATGCTGGAAAAGTTGATGATCGTTTAGTAAATTATTCCCCGGAGAGGAGGGGGAGAAGAAGAGTTATTGCAGTGCGCCTTCTGGTTGTTTGGAGAGACTGCGTGTGCACGGAGTGAATGCTGAGCTGAGTGCGTGCATGCATTTGTGCTCAGTGTGACACACGTAAAGTACAAAGTATCCTTTTAGTCATGGCATACAAACGTTCCTCGGGTTAGGTAGTGTAAAAAAAACTATCCCTAAATTCATTCAGAGTACAAAGTACCCCTATAGTCATGTAAAGGTTAAACTATCCCTCGTCTCATACAAACCATCCCTCGGATCATGTAAAGTGAAAAGTGGCCCTTTAGTCATGTAACCGACAAACTATCCGAGTCTGGTCAAGCGCAAAGTGCCGCTTTAGTCATGTAAACGACAAACAAACTATCCTTCGTGTCAGTAAAGTGCAAAGTGCCCCTTTTTCCTTCGAGTCAGGTACGGTACAAAGTGCCCCTTTAGTCATGTAACCGACAAACTATCGTTCGTGTCAAGTAAAATACAAAGTGCCGCTTTAGTCACGTAACCGACAAACTATCGTTCGTGTCAAGTAAAATACAAAGTGCCGCTTTAGTCACGTAACCGACAAACTATCGTTCGTGTCAAGTAAAATACAAAGTGCCGCTTTAGTCACGTAACCAACAAACTATCCGCCGTGTCAGGCAAAGTAGAAAGTACCGCTTTAGTCACGTCATGGACAAACTATCCTTCGTGTCATGTAAAGTACAATGCGCCCTTTTAGTCACGTGACGTACAAACTATCCCTAAAGTCGTAAGTACAGAGTGTCTTCTAGACATGTAACGTACGATCTATTCCTCGAGTTTATGTAAAGTTCAAAGTGCCCCTTTTGTCATGTGACATGAAATAGTCTATGCAGCCATGTGAAGTACAAAGTCATGTGACGTAAAACTGTCCCTAGAGTCCTATCACGTACAAACTGTCCCTTTAGTCATGTGACGTACAAACTATCCTTCGTATTCTATAACATGAAAAGCTTCACTCGAGTCATGCAGAACACAAACGATCATTCGAGTTTGCGATGTACAAACGAACATTCAAATCATGCGATGTAGGCAACAAAGTACCACTCAAGCCAAGTAAAGAAGAAAAACCCTTTGTTTCACATAATGTACAAAGATTCCTCTAGTCATGTTGCGAACTAAGAACCCCTCGACAAAGCAATATTTCAAAGTTTCCCTAAGTCATAACACAAGGTACCAGACATGTAACGTATAAGATATACCACCAATCAGTTAAGGTATAAAAACAAACAAACAAATCCGCCAGTCACGAAAGGCACAAAATATATCTTCAGGCATGTAATACATCTTTAGTCATGTAAAATTTAAAAAATCCATTCACACATTTTGCAGTGAGCGTCCACGGCGTGAAATGTGCTGCAATTCAACAACTCTGCAGTTTCAAAATTCCATTCTGCTGTGTGCACGTCGGCTGTTAAATTAAACAGAAACCTAGCCGCCTTTTAGAAGCGGAGAATTCGGCGCCAAACTGATGCTGCTATCACCCCACAGAGAACAATATTGCCACAGAAAACGTTATTATCTGTGGGCCACTTTCTCGTTTGTTGAACAGAACACGCGAAAGGCACCTCTCTCTCTCTCTCTTTCTCTCTTTACATCATAGTTTGTCTGGCACAGTATCTGTTTGGCACACACTTTGTGGCGCACGCAGCAGAAGTTCCTGTTAACTGAATGCAAAGGTTGACGTAACCAATTTAAGGCTCATTTTGAGATCATCAGTTTGTTAAGATATTTCATTAAATACTACGTTTGTTTGTTCGCATAAAATCTCTCTCTCTCTCTCTCTCTCTCTCTCTCTCTCTCCATCTCTTCTCTCTCTCTCTCTCTCTCTCACTTTCTCTCTCTCTCTCTCTCTCTCTCTCGCCCTCCTCTCTCTCTCCTCTCTCTCCTCTTCTCTCTCTCTCTCTCTCTCTCTCTCTCTCTCTCTCTCTCTCTGTCTGTGCGCCCGCGAGTGCGTGTGTGTGTTTTTGTGTGTGTGTGTGTGTGTGTGTGTGTGTGTGTGTGTGTGTGTGTGCGCGCGCGCGCGCGTTGTGTGTGTGTTGTGTGTGTGTGTGTGTGTGTGTGTGTGTGTGTGTGTGTGTGTGGTGTGTGGTGTGTGTGTGTGTGCGTGTGTTGTGTGTGTGTGTCTGTATGTGTGTGTCTGTCTGTGTGTGTGCGTGTGCGTGCGTGCGTGCGTGCGTTGCGTGCGTATGTGCGTGCGTGCATACATGCGTGCGTGTGTGTCCGTGTGCTTGTATGAAAGTGTGAAGAGAGAGAGAGAGAGAGCGACAGACAGGCAGACAGAGAGAGACAGAGAGGAAGAAAGGTGGAAGAAGAAAACTGTTTTAATGTCAGGCCTATGCCCCGTAATCTAGTGGCCGTAGGTGCAATGAACTGAGATCCACTGTGTCTAAGGCACAGCATGAAGGACTAGCGGAGCCCATTCATCTTCGCCCTTTGGCCTCCTCGGAACAGAATCAGGTCTGCACCATGCACTGGTGGGTGGACACAGAGAGGGTTTTCAAATCGCAGAAATACGACTCCATGACGGAATCGAACCCACGACCATCAACTCCGCAGTGCAACACTCTCATTAAAGCTTTCGACC
>CM031622.1:28250455-28252955 GCA_018398815.1 Conus ventricosus | reverse complement strand
TAAGGTTGGGCATACATGAGTATGATAATTTGATGCTGTTTTTGTTGAATATCTTGGATAATTTGTGCTCTTTTGGGAATGATGATGTTAGGATTCTAAAGAATTCTTTCCCTATATTTGTTTTCACTCTTCCGTCATATGGGGGGTTGTACCATATGATCTTTCTTTTCCTTTTTCTTCTTGTGTCTGCTCATGTCATTATCTGGGTCATATTTTAGTTTGTAGTTGTAGCCACTTTTGTGTAACGCTTCTTGATATTCAGCTGCAGCGTTATTGAATGCTGTTTCATTGCATGACGGGTTAGATAATCTCTTATTTATGCCTCTGGGTATTGTTTTTAGTATGGAAGGTGGATGGTTACTTTTGATATTTACATAGACGGGTGTATCATTGGTTTTTTGTATGGTTTATATATGTGCTGGTTGAGATCAAACGTTATATCTAGATAGTTCACTATCTTTTTATTTGCTTCTATAGTGATTTTTAGATTTTGGTTTTGGAAGATTTTACACAGTTCTTTTTTCTTATTTTCAATGTTTCTAGGGTTGTCATTCAGCGCAGCGAGGCCGTCATCCCTGTACAGTCCGACTTGTTTTCCCAGTTTCTTTTGAATGTTAGACAGCATGAACAGTCCGACAAGTTCGCAAGTTTCGGCACCATCATACGACCCCAAATTGTGACATCAAAAGTTGAATTCTTGTTTGCGCTCTTGGTCCAGATTTCATTTTTGCTGTGTAGTAGAGTTTTCTTTGTATGGAAAATGATTTCCATTTCTGACCCTGAATTTCAGTGTATTTGCTGGCAAATTTTATAAGAAAAGGATGATTGCCAATATAGAATTCAAAACATCAAACAATGAATTCCAAACATCGTTAAAAAATGAAATCAAACAAATCCAAAATGACAAAAAAAATATTTGTGAAAGCAGACAAAACCAGCAACTTCTACAAAATGGAAACTAAAGAGTACTCACAGCTTCTCGACAAAAACATCCAAAAAAATTACAAAAAAGCTGATAAAACTACATACGAGTACATTAGAAAAAAAGAAAAGGGGCTTGTGCACCAAATGGACCTAAGCGATAGAGTGGAGACAACAGCAGCAAGAGAAGCTTTCATAACACTTAAAGACCACAAACCCAACTTCCTGAATAACCCAACATGCAGATTGATAAACCCCTCCAAATCTGAATTAGGAAAAATCAGCAAAAAAATCTTAGAAAAAGCCAAAAAAAACATAAGAGAGAACACTGAACTCAACCTCTGGAAAAACACATACGAAGCCATACAATGGTTCAAGAAACTCAACAAGCAAGATAATACAGTTTTTATAACATTTGATATAGTAGACTTCTACACATCTATAGATGAAGATCTGCTCACCAAAGCTATAAAATTTGCCAGCAAATACACTGAAATATCAGGGTCAGAAATGGAAATCATTTTCCATACAAAGAAAACTCTACTACACAGCAAAAATGAAATCTGGACCAAGAGCGCAAACAAGAATTCAACTTTTGATGTCACAATGGGATCGTATGATGGTGCCGAAACTTGCGAACTTGTCGGACTGTTCATGCTGTCTAACATTCAAAAGAAACTGGAAAACAAGTCGGACTGTACAGGGATGACGGCCTCGCTGCGCTGAATGACAACCCTAGAAACATTGAAAATAAGAAAAAAGAACTGTGTAAAATCTTCCAAAACCAAAATCTAAAAATCACTATAGAAGCAAATAAAAAGATAGTGAACTATCTAGATATACGTTTGATCTCAACCAGCACATATATAAACCATACAAAAAACCAAATGATACACTTGTCTATGTAAATATCAAAAGTAACCATCCACCTTCCATACTAAAAACAATACCCAGAGGCATAAATAAAAGATTATCTAACCTGTCATGCAATGAAACAGCATTCAATAACGCTGCAGCTGAATATCAAGAAGCGTTACACAAAAGTGGCTACAACTACAAACTACAAATGACCCAGATAATGACATGAGCAGACACAAGAAGAACAGGAAAAGAAAGATCATATGGTACAACCCCCCATATGACGGAAGAGTGAAAACAAATATAGGAAAGAATTCTTTAGAATCCTAACATCATCATTCCCAAAAGAGCACAAATTATCCAAGATATTCAACAAAAACAGCATCAAATTATCATACTCATGTATGCCCAACCTTAAAAACATCATTGATTCAACCAACAAAATGAAAAGCAGTACAGAGAAAAACGAGGGTGAGAAAGGAAATCCTGCAACTGTATCAAGAAAGAACAGTGCCCTCTGAGCAACAAATGCCTCTACAACAGCATTGTGTTTCCAAGGCCCCCTGTAACATCAGAGAACGCAGAAGAAACATATATAGGTATCACTGAAAACCAATTTAAAACTAGATATGCAAACCACAAACAGTCATTTAACAAAGAAAGATACAAAAACCAAACAGAATTGAGTAAATACATCTGGAAGCTTAAAGAGAAAAAGGTA
>CM031622.1:28232955-28245455 GCA_018398815.1 Conus ventricosus | reverse complement strand
AGAGAGAGAGAGAGAGAGAGAGAGAATGTGAAAGATAACTTTTATCGATGCGCCTGCAATCTGGACTACTGTGCATTGTTGTTGATTTGACAAGTTGATGCATTAAAGTAATTGATATGTATGTATGTATGTATGTATGTATGTATGTATGTATGTATGTACACGAATGATAGGGTTGTGTGGTGTTTTTTTTTTCTTTTTATTATCATGCTTCGTTATAGATTTTTTTTTTTTAATCTCTCCATGGTCCGTCTAGAATACCTCAGCTACACCACAGAACATTCGAACATGTACCAGGAAAGAGAAAGAAAGGAAACGAGAAAGAAAAAGAAAAGAAAAAAGGAAATAAGAGAGAAAGATTTTTTTTAAAAAAGAAACAAAGAAAGAAAAGAAAGAAAGAAAGAAAAAAAGAAAGAAGAGAAAAGAAAAAAAAATGAAAAGGAATGAAAGAAAGATAGAAAAAAAGAAAAAAAAGAAAGAAAGAAAGAAAGAAAGAAAGAAAGAAAGAAAGAAAGAAAGAAAGAAAGGGATGAAAATAGAAAGACAAAAAAGAAAAAAAAAAGGAAAAAAAAAAAGGAAAGACAGATAGAACGAATTTAAAAAAAAAAGTAAAGAAAGAAAAAGAAAGAAAAAGAAAAGGAAAAAAAAAGAAAAAGACAGAAAAAGGAAAGAGAAACACGAAGAAAGAAAAGAGAGAAAAAGAAAGAAAGGGAAAAAAAAAAAGGGGAAAAAAAAGAAGAAATAGAAAGAAAAGGAAAGAAAAAAGAAAGAAGAAGAAGAAAGACAGAAGAAAGAAAGAAAGAAATACGATAGAAAGAAAACAACAAAAAAAACAAAAGAAAGGAAAGAAAAAAAGAAAGAAGAAAGAAAGAAAGGAAAGGAAAAGAAAAAAAAAAACAGAAAAAAAAAACGAAATCGGAAATGAAATGAGGCAGGAACAGTAAACAATAAACAGTAAACAAGTGGGTCACTTTTGCTCCCATAAGGAAACCTAACACAAAGTAACTTTTATTCAAGACTGGCACAGCCTTTTAAACTTGAATAAAGTCAGACAAATACAAAGACGAACAATCAAGAAAAAAAAAAAAAGAAAGAAAAAAGAAAGAAAAGAAAGAAGGAAAAAAGAAAGAAAGGAAAGAAAAAAAAGAAAGAAGAAAGGGAAAAAAAAAACAGAAAAAAAAGAAAAAAGAAAAAAAATAAAAAAGGAAAAGAAGAAAAAAAAAAGAAAGAAAGAAAGAAGATAAAAGGAAAGAAAAAAAAAAGAAAAAAAAGAAAAAAGGAAAGAAAAAGAAAGGAAAGAAGATAAAAAGGAAAAAAGAAAAAAAAGAAAGAAAGAACTAAAAAAATGAAATAATAAGGCAATGGACCCAAAAAAAAAAAAAAAAGAAGAGGAAAAGGGCCAAAGGATGACACGGTGAACCGCAGGTCTGATCTGTAGGTCGTTTTCCCGGGGGGTGGGCGAATGTGCCCCCCATCCATTGGAGGTGGAACTGGGCCTTCCTTCAGGAAATTTTTTTTTGTTGTTGTCTGTCTACTGTCTGGCTACTGATGGGGGCGGGTGGGGGTGTTGGCTGGCTGGGTGGTTGGGTGGGTGGGTGGTGGCTGGCTGGTTGGCTGGGTTTGGGTGGTGGTTGGCTGGTGGTGGCTGGGTGCGCTGGTTGGCCGGGTGGCGGTGGTCTGCCCACCCCGCCAGGCCCCCTGCCCCCGTGGAGAACAGCTTTTTCTGCACTGTGAGGGGGAAAAGGGTGGGGGAGGTTGGTTTTGGGGGGGGGGGGGGGGGGGGGGGGGGGGGGGGGGGCCCGTGGGAAAATGTGAATGATGCCCACATTCTTTGTATCATCCACTTTTTTCTAGGGGCACGGCAAAGAACAGAGAAGAGAGAGGGGAGAGAGAGAGAGGGAGAGATGGAGAGAGAGAGAAAGAGAGACAGAGAACAGAGAGAGAGAAATGGAGGGGGGGAGAAAGGGGAGATGAAGTTGGGGGTGGGGGGGGTGGGGGGGGGAAGAAGGGGGGGGAAGAGAGAGAGGGAAAGAGAAGAGTGTGTTGTGTTTTTGTGGGTGTTTTGGAACGGGGTGGGAAAAGAGAAGAGAAAGAGAGAGAGAGAGAGGAGAGAGAAAGAGGAAAGTAGGGTGGGGAGAGGAGAGAGGAGAGAAGGGGAGGGGGAAGGGGGAAGGGGAGAGAAAGAGAGAGAAGAGAAGTTGGTGTGTGTGTTGTTGGGGTGTTGTGTGTTTTGGTGGTGTGGTGTGGTTTTTAGGAAGGCGGGTAGAGGAAAAAAGAGAGAAGAGAGAGAAGAGAAGAGAGAGAGAGAAAGTTTGTTGTGTGTGGGGGTTTTGTGTGTTGTGGTGTGTGTGTGTTGTGGTGTTTTTTGGAGGCGGGGGGAAGGGAAAAGAGAAAAAGAGAAGAGAGAAGGAGAAAGAGAGAGAGGAGAGAGAGAAGAGAGAGAACAGGGGGGGGCAGAAAAAAATTGACGATTGATTGTTATTTATTGATTTATCTTTTAAAACCCAACACGCATAACACACCCCGCGCGCCAGCCTCACACCGCACCACGCACGCCCACCAAAGCGCGCCGGCACGCAAAAGAAGAGAGAAGAGGAAGAAGGAGAGAGAGAGAGATGGGGGGAAACAGACAAAACAGGAGAAGAGACAGAAAATAAAAGGGGGGGGGAGGAGAGAAACGAAAAACAGAAAAACGAACAGGGGGGAAAGAATGGCTTGAAGGAAAGAAAAAATTACGCATAACGGGAAAATTTGGGCAAACGCAACAGACTGCTGCCTCTTGATTTCAAAACAAACGAAAAAAACAAACAAACAAACAAAAAAAAATAGCAAAATTCAAAAAAGAAAAAAAAAAAAAAAAAGAGAGAGAAACTAAAGAAAACACAAAAACTAGACAACAGATAAACTACACACCACCTGAATATAAAGCGAGAAACAAACAAGTAAACACCAACACACACACAATTCCCAGTCAGACATAATAGATATATATATATATATATATATAGAGAGAGAGAGAGAGAGAGAGAGAGAGGAGAGAGAGAGAGAGAGAGAGAGAGAGAGATAGATAGATAGATAGATAGATAGATAGATGGATCACACTTGAAAATAAACCAAACAACGAACCGCCACCACCAATGCCGACAACAACAACAACAATAACAACATTCCCAGACAAATAGGAAACCAATACTGCAGGGTGGAGCAAGACAGAAAAATGATATCCCTAACTAAGAAACAAGAAAACAAGACACAAAACTCCATGACAGAAAGAAAAGACATACACCACATCTGAATGTAAAAGCCGGAATAAAAGAAAAACATCACTTAAACAACCCAGAAAGGCAACAACAACAACAACAACAACAACAACAACAACAACAACAACATCAAATGATGAAACAAAACAAACAAGCAAAGAAAGACAACAAACGAAACAAACGAAATGAAAATAACGCACTCCCCCCCCCCCCCCTCCCCTTTTTCCTCCCCCCACCCTCTCCGAAAAAAAAAAAAAAAAGAAAACGAATAAGAGACGTACCAAAAAGATCAGAAATTCGGCACACTCAAAAATAAAATGCAAAAAAGGCAGAACACAGAACAGCTACACTGTGCATTTGAATATAAAACGATTAAAAAAATTTTTAAGGAAGAGCACTCCAATATGAAATGATACAAATCAGATCACGGAACAGATAGACCTCTGTGCACCGGATTATAAAAGAAGAAAACAGATCAATAATACTGAGAGAAAAAAAAATATATATATATATATGTGTGTGTGTGTGTGTTGTCGTCGGTTTAATGTCCTTCCACTACAGTGATTCAGACAGTTTTATGTGTGGGTGAATGAAGTATGTAAGTGATTGAGTGTATTAATATGTTAATGCTAGAATATCACATCCTCCCCCCCCCCCCCCCCCCCCCCCCCCCCCCTCCCCTCAATCCCTCTTCCATTTGATCAAAACAAAATTATGTAACTGAGTAGAGACAAGATCTAAAGATAAAGGCCAACTGAACTACTTAACAAACATTTGCAAATTGACTCAAGAACATAGAACTGTTTAAAATACTTGGTAAAGGCAAGGAAGTCGATCCATCAGTGTAACCATCAATACCCGAATTTGTAAAGAGTTATCTAGCTCTTGGGCATTGAATTAGTAAATGACTGATACTTAAGGTTTCCCCACACATACATTTAACGTTATGACTTAATTTGTTTTCAATGCGTTCAAACGAAATCTATGGATTAAGCTTTCAATCTCCCTAGACGAGAAAGAGACTTGTTTGTACGTTTTCCCCTTGTACCCATCACTAAGTGTGTGTGTGTGTGTGTGTGTGTGTGTGTGTGTGGTGTGGAGAGAGTGTGTGTGTGTGGTGTGTGTGTGTGTGTGTGTGTGTGTGTGTGTGTGTGTGTGTGTGTGTGTGTGTGTGTGTGTGTGTCCCACTTTCTTTTTGTTTCACTTTTCTATCCTTCAGTGGCTGCTTTGGGATGCTGTTCGATTTTTATTTTTTATTTTTTTTTGTGAGAACACCACAGAAATAACAGACTGTGGTGTATCTCCATTTGATGCCAAGGGAGTACAGACACAATCAGCCGTCTCTCCCTGATGAGTCCGATCCAGCGGACGAAAGGCCTAGGAGCAGACAATGTGAAATGATCTGTCTTCAGGAATGCTGCTAGTGGTGAGATTCGCATTTACCATATATTTCCTGATTTTATGTTTTTTTCTTCTTCTTCTCTTCTTCTTCTTCTTCTTCTTCTTCTTCTTCATTCATCACTCATCATCATCCTGTCCCCCCACCCCACCCCTTTTTTATTCCTTAATTTCAATCTTTGCCAAGTCATTCATGTGATGACAGAAGAAGCTATATGCTAAAACAAGTTGGACGTCTTTTCATTTTTACTATTTATTTTAGTATTCATTTTATTCATATTTACCTGTTGACGTCGTTTTGTTGAGGCGCAGTGTGAGTTTTAGTGAGAATTATACCTGTTAAAAAAGAAAAAAAAAAAATATATATATATGTATATATATAACAAACTAATAAATTCCAAGGATAAGTACCGAGCACCGTTCCAGCAACTTACAGAACAGCTTGGTGTTGCAATGACTGCAAAAAATATTGAATATAAACAAAGCTTGCTCTTATGTCTTAGATTGCAGAAATAGGGGGAGATAAGCATTCATATCTGCAGTGGTAGATGATTCTGCCTAAGTAACAGTATGTGCTTGAGTGGGTGAAGGAGGAAAAAAAATAAAATAAATGCTTCTCAAAATGAGCCTTCAGCAAGCTTATAGTCTCCAAGGGGGAGACATCCTCCAACAGGGAGGAAACTCACTAACATATAACTCCTGGTCATATACCGATATTTCGAAACTTGGTTGTTTCTCCTCAGTGACCGCGAAAGTGGTAATTTGACTCCTCTGCCTTTTCAGTTTTCCTCCTCACCCACTCAAGCACATACTGTTACTTAGGCAGAATCATCTACCACTGCAGATATGAATGCTTATCTCCCCTATTTCTTCAATCTAAGACATAAGAGCAAGCTTTGTTTATAATTCAATATTTTTTGCAGTCATTGCAACACCAAGCTGTTCTGTAAGTTGCTGGAATGGTGCTCGGTACTTATCCTTGGAATTTATTAGTTTGTTGTATTTTAGTCCCTTGCGGATTCATTCCTAGAACTGGCCTCAGCACTTGTGTCTTAAGAGTAAATCGTTTTATATTTTCTACTTTAAACAAGAAAATGTAGCTTGTTTTGCTCTTTCATGATTTTCTTTTGCTTCTTAGGTGGCACCTTTGGTTGGTTTTTTGAAAACTCAACGAACATACTACAGTATTGCACACCAGCCTTTTCTGGGATTGCATTCTTCTTAAAACTGAAAAGGCAGAGGAGTCAAATTACCACTTTCTGCGGTCACTGAGGAGAAACAACCAAGTTTCGAAATATCGGTATATGACCAGGAGTTATATGTTAGTGAGTTTCCCTCCCTATTGGAGGATGTCTCCCCCTTGGAGACTATAAGCTTGCTGAAGGCTCATTTTGAGAAGCATTTATTTTATATTTTTGTCCTCCTTCACCCACTGTGCTTAGGCAGAATCATCTACCACTGCAGATATGAATGCTTATCTCCCCCTATTTCTTCAATCTAAGACATAAGAGCAAGCTTTGTTTATAATTCAATATTTTTGCGTCATTGCAACACCAAGTGTTCTGTAAGTTGCTGGAACGGTGCTGGGTACTTATCCTTGGAATTTATTAGTTTGTTTGTTTTTTTAGTCCCTTGCGGATTCTTCCAAGAACTGGCCCTCAGCACTTGTGTCTTAAGAGGATCTTTTTATATTTTCTATTTTAAACAAGAAAATGTAGCTTGTTTTGCTCTTTCATGTTTTTCCCTTTTGCTTCTTAGGTGGCACCTTTGGTTGGTTTTTTTGAAAACTCAACGAACATACTACAGAAATTGCACACCACCTTTTTTCGGGATTGCATTCTTCTTAAAACTGAAAAGGCAGAGGAGTCAAATTACCACTTTCTGCGGTCACTGAGGAGAAACAACCAAGTTTCGAAATATGGGTATATGACCAGGAGTTATTGTTAGTGAGTTTCCTCCCTATTGGAGGATGTCCCCCCCTTTGGGAGACTATAAGCTTGCTGAAGGCTTCATTTGAGAAGCATTTATTTTATATTTTTTCCTCCTTCCACCCACTCAAGCACATACTGTTATTAGGCAGAATCATTACCACTGCAGATATGAATGCGTATCTCCCCCTAAAATATATATTATATATATAAAATATATATATATTTTACTGACTTCCATAAAAACGCGAAAATTGAAAGGCTATTTTTCGGGTGAAAAGGGTGAATATACAATATTGAACCATTGTGGCAAGTTTTTGGGGTCCAAGACTCACGTGCAGTGAAAAAATTGTGTGAGCAACACATCATTCCCGGGGATTGGAGGGTCAACAAAAATGGCAAAGTGATTGCTGCATGTGAGGCACGTGCACACCATGCAGAGCAAAGTTAACCAGCGACAAGTACGCAGGCATGCGGCCTTTTTAAAGCCGCGCTACAAGTTCAGATAACGACTTGCCGTCTGAGCGCTACAGAGATGCCAAGACTACGAGCAGAGGAACGCAATCGTGCCCTAGGCCATCTGGAGGCTGTGTGGATGCCAGGCAGGTCGCCAACATCTTTAACGTCCACATCTCAACCATCTATCGTCTGCAGCACCGCAAGCGAGTCACTGGTACCACTGATGATCGTCCCCGGCCAGGCCGTCCTCGGGTCACCACACCAAGAGAGGATCGCCATTTTGTTCGAACCCATCTGCGGGACAGGCGGCAAACAGCCGCTAACACTGCTCGACAGGTGCCTGGGAATCTCCAGCAACGAATCAGCCTCAACACTGTGCGGCGGCGTCTTCAGGAGAACGGGCTGGCATGTAGGCATCCTCACAGAGGTCCGGTACTGACATAAGACACCGGCAGGACAGGCTGCAGTGGGCACAAGCCCGAATCAACTGGCGCAGGCAGCAGTGGGGATGCATACTGTTCTCAGATGAGAGCCGTTTTTTGTATTGACATGGCTGACGGTCATGTCAGAATATGGCGTCGACCTGGTGAACGCTATGCTGACTCCTGTGTGATAGCGCGGAACCCCTGGGGAGGCCCGAACGTTATGATATGGGGTGCAATTGGCATTAACCACGCCATAGGACCAGTCATCTTTCAGAACATTGGTCCTGGTCGCGGACAGGGTGTCAATGCACAGCGCTACATCCACCAGGTGCTCAGACCCCATGTCGTTCCTTTTTTTGTGCAACACCCAAACTGGACATTCCAACAGGACAATGCAAGACCACACACAGCCAGGGCCACCCAGCAATTTCTTCAGCATAACAACGTCAATGTGCTGCCCTGGCCAGCCCTCAGTCCCGATTTAAACCCAATGGAACATTTTTGGGATGAACTTGGCAGACGGTTGGACCTCCTGCGTCCACGACCAGCAACAGCGGCTCAACTTCACCAGGCCATCGTCCATGTGTGGGCTGGTGTGCCAAGGGGACGCATCAACCACCTGGTCCACTCAATGAGCCGCAGGTGTCAAGCAGTTGTCCATGCAAATGGTGGCCACACAAGGTATTAGGACTTCAAGCTGGTTTGTCACGTGACCTTGGATTTTCCACACAAAGACATATCGCTGACAACATTTTCACACATTACCGGTGTAATGAATCAAATCACGTTGAATTCTCGCTTCCACTCTGTACAATTGTGACCAATAAAATTCGCCCCTAACCTTCAGCTTGTTTTGCTTTCGCGTTTTTTATGGAAGTCAGTATATATATATATATATATATATATATATAATATATATATATATATATATATATATATATATATATATATATATATAATTTCTCGTCTCAAACAATTTCATGTGTACTTTCGAACTGTTTTCGTTATACAAATACCAATCAAAAGTTTTGGCTATACTATAGCGCCGACAGTTGCAGGTATACTATAAAACCGAACGGGTTCAAATACACAATACTGTTGAATAGTTTCAACCCTGTCATAAAATCGAACGGCCTTATGTTTATACAGTATGTTGCAGCGCCAGGAAATCGAAAAATAAATGACAGTAGAAGGTCACCTGGGAGTCATGACCTGGATGCAGCCTGGCCCCCTCAGAGTGTAAGGAGTTCAGGCCCAAACACCTGTCAGAGGGGATTCTTCTCTGAAGACCTTCTGCTGTCAAGCTCTCCCTAGAGTGTAAGGAGTTCAGCTGGGCCCAAACACCTGTCAGAGGGGGGTTTCTTCTCTGAGACCTTCTGCTGTCAAGCTCTCCCTAGAGTGTAAGGAGTTCAGCTGGGCCGAAACACATGTCAGAGGAGGTTTCTTCTCTGAAGACCTTCTGCTGTCAAGCTCTCCCTAGAGTTTCTTCCTACTTGTTGCACGGGTTCAGTTTTATTGTTGCAGCCTACAGCTTTAGCTGTCCAAGACAGTCAAATAGTCTTAGCTATGCTTAGTGTTGACAGGTTCTAAAACAGCACAGGATAACGTCCAGTGGCTATAGTAGAGTGTTGAACTATCATAGCTATAATATATACTACACTGTCGAACAGTTTTAAGCATACTGTGATGCAGACTATATAGTCTCAGCTATATTGTAGCAGCTGTAGGTAAGAGTGTAGTTTATACTATAACGTCGACCAGTCTGAGCAATAATACAGCATTGTTAGAATATCTTGGTATTCCGTACTGTCGAACCATTTTCGTCATACTACGGCGTCGTACAAATTTAGCTGTACTATAATCTCGGAGAGAGTCCATTCATCTGTGTATTGAAGTGCAGCAGTCTATGTTACGGCCTTACTGTAATCTCGGAGAGAGCCCATTCATCTGTGTATTGAAGAGCAGTGGTCTATGTTACGGCCGTACTATAATCTCGGAGAGAGCCCATTGAAAAGCAGCGGTCTATGTTACGGCCGTACTATAATCTCGGAGAGAGCCCATTGAAGAGCAGCGGTCTATGTTACGGCCGTACTATAATCTCGGAGAGAGTCCATTGAAGAGCAGCGGTCTATGTTACGGCTGT
Organism: Conus ventricosus; assembly: GCA_018398815.1. NCBI lineage: Eukaryota > Metazoa > Mollusca > Gastropoda > Neogastropoda > Conidae > Conus > Conus ventricosus. The sequence continues at coordinate 28,235,842 of CM031622.1, read as the reverse complement.
ACTATAATCTCGGAGAGAGCCCATTGAAGAGCAGCGGTCTATGTTACGGCTGTACTATAATCTCGGAGAGAGCCCATTGAAGAGCAGCGGTCTATGTTACGGCTGTACTATAATCTCGGAGAGAGTCCATTGAAGAGCAGCGGTCTATGTTACGGCTGTACTATAATCTCGGAGAGAGTCCATTGAAGAGCAGCGGTCTATGTTACGGCTGAACTATAATCTCGGAGAGAGCCCATTCATCTGTGTACTGAAGAGCAGCGGTCTATGTTACGGCTGTACTATAATCTCGGAGACAGCCCATTCATCGGTGTATTGAACAGCAGCGGTCTATGTTACATCATCAGGGACAGCTGGCCAGAGGGTGGTGGGGCGGCCGGAGGGAGGAGCGTGACGACAGCAGTCGTGGTCAGTTTGGACACACGCCCTTCATCCCCCATGCCCGCACCATCAAATTCAGCTGGTCATCTCTATCAGGATGAAGGACTTCCGCACGTCTGGTCCATTCAGACCCTGAATCCAGCGAGATCACCTCACTCCGTTTTGAACGAGAAGCACGCGAGTTGATGATCGACCCAGCCATGTGTAAGATACGCCACTCAGGACTTTACTCTATAGTTCGTGATGCACAGCATCGCGACTTGCCTCCCTTGGCAGTGTCATGATAAGCGGCTGAATCAAAGCACAAAGGCAGGAACATCAATATGTTTATTTCGCCAACCGTTTCCGCTGACATTTATTACATTTGGACATGTTTCGGTAAATGTGCTGTGTGTTAACATGGCCTCTGATAGTTTACACATTAATTGAGAGCTTGTTTGTTTTTGAGTATGTAAAGGTTGTGGTTACAGTAAAACGGTGTGCGTATTTTAGTCATATGTAAATTTATTTACTCTCAGACTTGTACTTTCAGATTTCTGTTTGCATCAGGTAACGAGTGGCTAGCAAGTGCTAGAGAGAGAGAGAGAGAGAGAGAGAGAGAGAGAGATGTTAAAAGCTAAACGTACAGAGGAAAAAAGGTGCCCAGAAAATCATTCACAGCACACAGAGAACAGAAAGTAAATAGAGAAGCAATCAGAGAAACACACCGCCTTAAAAGCATCCACAATAATAACATCACAGTCAAACGTTCAACGTTACATAAAAAGTTTCCTATGCAACATTGTCCAAACAGATCCTGTTTTTCCCGAAGGTAAAGTAACTATATATATATATATATATATAATATATATACATGACAATACATTCGCACCATACAAAGCAGCCAATATAAACACACAAATGTAAACACACATCTTTTTTTTTTTTCCGACGCATACACATAGACAGACTCTCGAGAGGGGCTTAAAACATGAACAATGAAAAGTTCGGGAGGGGGTGGGAGGAGGGAAGAAGAGAAGAGAGAGAGAGGGGGGGGGGGGGGCGGGTGGAATACTGGTCTTAGCAGCCAATCATCTGAAAAAAGCATGCAAACCCACAGTACAAATCACAATACAAACTCATGAAATTTTTGTAAAAAATTTGTACAAGAGGGAAAAGCGTGCGTGAATTAATAAACAATTGAATAAGTAGACAAATAAGTGAAAAACTGGTGAATAAATAAAAGAAGGATCAGTAAATAAATAAACGAATAAATAAACGAATATATATAATATATATGAATAAATAAATAAACAAATATATAAAGGGAAAAGGTACATGAAAAGGCGTTGATAAATGAACAAAAGGCACTAATATATAAATAAATAAATGAAAATGCACTAATGAAACAAATAAGTGAATGAAAGGCACACTTTGAAAAAGAACATGTCTGAATAGTAATTTCTTAGGTTCTCTTCAGGGGGTTACTCTCATCATTGTGTCATCAATCATGCTCAGACAACGGACATCACCCGAACTTAACCTCGCGGTAATCCTTGGAGTGGCTAATCAAAGGGCGTAATCTTCACGAAAGTAAAGAAGTCTGCACTGTTCGGGTTGTTGCATCAGTAAGGTTGATAATACACGTAAGCCACTGAATTTTCCTTTTCGGTGTAAGTATCTTGTTGAAAAGACAAACAAACAAACAAACAAAAACACGTCTCATTTCTTTTTTCACTTTCACTTTTTGTTATCATCAGGTAGGCAGCCCGTAGCGTACACGAGAGTGTGGATTGTCAGCGCCCAGAAACCTTTGGCAAGGCGCTTTATAAATGCTATATTATTATTATTACTATTATTATTATTATTATTATTATTATTATTATTATTATTATTATTGTTGTTGTTATTCTTATCATTATTATCATTACTGTTGTTGTCATTATCATCATTATCATTATTATATTATTATTGTATCATCATTATTATCATCATCATTATCATCATCATCATTATTATTATCATGATTACTATTATTATTATCATCATTATTATTATCATTATTATCATAACTATAAATTCTGTCTGGTGGGAAGGATGCGGTGCCAAGACATGTTTTGAAATCAGCTCAGGGGAATGTCTGACGTCAGTTTCGTAAAACTAGGCAAATATCCTTTTTCCAGTCTCAGTCATATTTGTCATTCCATGCATTAAACTACCACAGAAGGCGAATCTAAGTCAGAGACGACTTGTGTAGATTTACTGTCTTTCAAAATGGCTGACCCGGCTTAGGCGTCAATGATCTTGTGGCGCTCAGTCAGCTGGGTTATACGTTTGTTCTGGACACACTTGATGGCTTTGAATGACACCATTATGCAGAAGAAAGTTCGTTCAACTGACCTCAGAATATCTGAATTTAAATTGCAACCAGGTGGGGGGAAAATTGCCATTGAAGCTCACTGACTATTTCATACAGAAAATTGTAAAAAAATCTATCCATTCTTTAATACGAACAGCATAATTATCTCCC
>CM031622.1:28220928-28223428 GCA_018398815.1 Conus ventricosus | reverse complement strand
AAATAATTTCCCAAAGTGTTTTCATTGGGAAATGAAAGAGGGTAGGGGGCAGTAAAAAAAAACGAAAAAAGTGGGGTAAGTTTGCTCCCATAAAAAAACCTAAAACAGAGTAACTTTTTTTCAAAAACTGGCAAGCTTCTTTGCCAAGTCATTCTATGAAGACGTTAGTTGTTGGCCTACCTTGCTTTTCCCCATATTAGATTGTTCGTCTATGTATTTGTCTGACTGTATTCAAAATTTAAAGGCTGTTCCAGCTTGAAAAAAAATTACTCGTGTTAGGTTTTTTTTGGGAGAAAAAGTTACCCCACTTGTTTTACTGTTTTAAAATTGTTTAGTTATGCAGCAGCGTCAGACAACGGACTTTCAGTGCCCCCCCTGTTTTTCCCGACTCTGGGGCCTCCAGATTGGGGTGCAGAAACCACCTCCCCGTACATCGTGAGCTGCAGAAAAAACTAAAGTCATTTCGGATCCCAAGGTACCATCATCAATCACAGTTATGCAGCACCTAATTTTCAGTTTTGCTTTTGTTGGGTTTTTTTTTTTTTTTTTTATGCAAAAAAAAAAAAAAAGAAAAAAAAAAACCACCACCATTGTACCCCCTTGACGAAAGGGTACAGCCAAGTCAAAAAAAGATGTCAATATCAGTCTCTCTCTCTCTCTCCTCTTCTCTCTTCTCTCTCTCTCTTCTCTGTCTGTCTTCGTCTCTCTGTCTCTGCTCTCCTCTCTCTTCTTCTCTTCTCTCTCTCTCTCTCTCTTCTCTCTGAGAATTAAAGAGACGTGAAACACAATTTTGTAACCAAAAGTCGACCCTTTTGCGTTTTCGGAGAAATTTGAATTGGGAAAACAGCAAAACCCTGTCCAAAGGTAGAAAACAAAACCACACTCACTTTGTCTGCCTTCTGCCCCCCTTCTTTCCCTCTCTTCTCTCTCTCTTCTCTTTCTCTTCTCTTTTTCTCTCTCTCTCTTCTCTCTCTCTCTCTCTTCTCCTCTCTCTTCCAGTGAAATTAAACAGGTGAAACACATCTTAATAACCAACATGTGGACCTTGTCGCTGTTTTGGAGAGATTTGAATAAGTTTGTGTGCCTTTTTTTTTTTTGTCCTTTTTGTTTTTGTTGGGTCTGTTGTCTCTCCCCTCCCCTCCTCCCCCCTCTCCTTTTGTCTCTCCCTGTCTCTGTCTCTCTCTCTTTCCCCTCTCTCTTTCTCTCTCTTCTCTCCCCCCTTTGTTTTCCTTTCTCCCCAACCCCTTTGCCCCCAACCCCGCCCTTTTCTCCCCTTTAAATTCCCAAACAACTTGCCTCCCTTAAAAGGCCCGGACAGAACGAGCAATAAACCATTTTTAGTCTCCCTCTGTCTAATTGTAATTTAAACCCGTTCCCCTTCGAAACGGGGAATAGCTGACCTCGAAATGAATTATTTTGATTCCCGAGTTTCTCTCTCTCTCTCTCTCTCTCTCTCTCTCTCTCTCTCTCTCTCTTCTCTCTTTTCTTTCTTCTCTCTCTCTCTCCTTTTTTCTCTCTCCTTTCCTCTCCCCTCTCTCTCTCTCTCTCTCTCTCTCTCTTTCTTCTCTCTCTCTCTCTCCCCCCCTTTTCCTTTTTCTTCTTTTCTTCTCCTCTCTCCCCTCCTCTTCCTTCCCCTTTTCTCTCTCTCTCTCTTCGAAAGTCTTTTGGAGGAGAGGAAGAGGTACATGGGAAACGTGCTTTATTATTAAGAAAAAACAGCAACAACAAAATCATGCCGCCCCCCCTGGGGGGTGGGGGGGGGGGGGGGGAGCACCCAAAAAAAATCCACAATACAATAGTTTTTATTAAGCTGACGGACCGGGTTTGAAACGCCTTATAGCAATAGAAAAATAAATTGTTGTATGTTTTCGTGGCAGAAGTCAACGTGTTTTTCGTGTGTGTGTGTTGTGTGTTGTGTTTGTGTGTGTGTTTTTGGGGGTGTGTGTGTGTGGTTTTAATATATTATTTTTAAAAATTTTTATATATTTTATTATATATATATATATTTATATTTATCTTTCTGTGTGTGTGTGTGTGGTTGGTGTTGTGTGTGATTGTGTGTGTGTGGTTTTTTGGTGTGTGTGTGTGGTGTGTGTGTGTATTTTTTTAATATAATGCATATATACTTTTTTTGGGGTGGGGGGGGGGGAGTCGAATGGTTTCTAAGGTTTGGGACAAAAAAAGCAAATACAAACGAACCCCCTTTCACGAGATTTTTGCATAATGGACACACAATTACTCTGTGTACGCTGTTTCTTGTTACCCAAAGAACTTTAGACGACGACCCAAAACTCAATCCCGTCCCGACTTTTCACGTTTTCCATTTTTGGAGAATTGGTTTTGGATAGGTGGCTGATGAACTGCAAAAACTATACTGTCATGAATCTTGAACGGACCCTTCCCAAATTTCATTGTAATCAATAAGCCTGGAACGAAGAATCTTTTTAAGATATGGTTTTGTTTTCAACGTCCTAGTTAATCCATGCAGATCCCAACCCTA
>CM031622.1:28203428-28205928 GCA_018398815.1 Conus ventricosus | reverse complement strand
TTTACAGAGGAACAACTTCTTGTTATGGAGGATCATATGCAATACTACAGGCTTATGATGGAGTATATAAACAAAAGAAAATCCGGTGAGCGCTGTTTTTTACCTTGTAAGCCAAAGAGCAGTATTGCTTTTTTGGAAGGTGGGAGAAAGAAAAACGAGAACTAACCATTGTTGAACTACACAGCTACCTTAAAAGCTTGTTGGTTCAACAAAAAGAACCAGAAGGAGGTTTGGGCAATATTACTGAAAAAGATGTTGATGGTTTTGATAAGCTTTTGACTGTTGGCGAAATGATTCCATTTTTACAAAATGGTGCTCTTTTACTAAAACTTGGCGAAAGAAAAACCATCCATCATGCCTGGTTATGGGCCACTGCCTTGAAAAGGCGCAAACAATGTTTCAAAGATCAAAACCAACTGAGACATGGCGTTCATTTTTACGAACGCACATGAATATTGATGACTCATATGCAAGAAAACTGATGCAGCTTTCAAAACATTTTTATTATTGCCCAAAATTTCATAACCTTAACATCGGCATCAATGATTTGTTTGCCAAACGAAGTCCGATTGCTAAGTACTTTCAGAAAAATGATGATTTTCAAAACTCATGGCGAAATTAGATCGAGTTCTCTTTAGTACACCTAAACAGAACGGGTGGGGTAGTGGGTGGCGCCACTATTCCTACAAAAAGCTCCAAATGTTCAGCGAAGGTGTACTAACTGGCGATTAAGAGCCGCCAAAAAAGCTCTGCCAAAGCAGTATTTTACTTTTTAAAAAAAACAAAAAACACTAACTCTGCCAATGCCGGTCCCAAGCCCGGATGAAAAAGAGGAGGGGTGTGGTATAAACTTTTTTTGTGCGAGAAGGAAAGTATAATGAAACTCTTTGTTGTGGGAGGCAGCCTGCGGTAAATTAGCCTTGCTGACTGCTACTATAAATAAACCGTTCATGCGGTGAACGCCTATTTATAGCAGCAAGAGGGCTACGGTAAAATCCGCCTTGCTATAAATAACCGTTCATGCGGTGAACGCCTATTTATAGCAGCAAGAGGGCTACGGTAAAATCCGCCTTGCTATAAATAACCGTTCATGCGGTGAACGCCTATTTATAGCAGCAAGAGGGCTACGGTACTGCCTGTACTTGCTATGTGCGGACACTAAGGGAGGTAACCCCTGCGCACCCCCACCCCACTCACGCACATCCCCACCCCCACCCCACCCTACCCACCCCCACCCCACGCATGCACACACTCAAGTCACTTCAAGTCATCCTCAAGTTCTTAATTAAGTTCTTAATTAAGTTCTTAATTAAGTTCTTAATTAAGTTCTTAATTAAGTTTTTAATTAAGTTACTTCAAGTTCTTAATAAACTTCTAAGTTCTTACTCAAGTTACCTAAAGATCATAACTAAGTTATCCTTTAAGTACAACTAAGTTCTTATTCAAGTTATCTTATAATTATCAAAAAAACAATTTATGTTTTTATCTTAAATAGTAGATGTCTAATATAGTACACACACGCCTCAAAAAACGCGTCATCGTTGAGGATGTCTTGCTTAACGCCCTTGGTGTGAGATCGGTCAGCATAGATCTTAATGAAGTTCTTACATCCTAAGCAACCGCATTGATTACAATTCTGGTCTATGGAAATGTCTTTTATAGACTCCATGTCTTTATTTATTGACTTCATCATTTTAAACAAATAATAATCCGCCATGATCTATTTTATCAAAAAAATTTTAAAAATATTATTCCATCTGAAATGGATGAAAATGATTTTTGTTGTTGGCGGTGCTGGCGTGCTGTTGCCTTCTGTATTTAGTGGTTCAGTTTTTTTTGACTGCTTTTGTTTTTGTTGCCATTGTTTATATATTTTATAACCGTAATAACTGCCCCCAGCAGCACAAGGGCGCCAAAAATGGCAACAGTTTTAAGTTCAATATTCCATGAAGACTTTGGTGCTGTAGACCTTGAATTAACTTGTTCTTGTTCTGGAGCTGGCATTGAATCAACTGTTGGCGTTGGCGGTTGTCACGAGTTTGTCACGAGGCCTACGACGTTTGACCCAACTGGGTGGCGGAATTATTCATTTGTTTATTGTCGTCGTTGTTGTCGTATATCTGTCCCTTAATGTGGCTTGTGTGTGGTTGCACCTTTGGTGTGGTTTAGTTCAGGTTAGGTTTACTTTCTCTCTCTCTCTCTCTAATTCCACTGCCCGTGCATTCATCCTGCAGGTTCACGGTGGTGGGTATCTTTTTCTTGTACTGGCTGTCTATCGGCCTCTCGCCTGTCTTTTTACCTGTCGCACGTGCTTCATTTCTTTTAGTTTGAAGTATGCTCACTCTGTGACGTAGCGTGGCATGTTGGCCGCCATCGCTGAGGGAGGTTAGCTCTTCACTCGAGCGGAAGATGTCTCTGGGAGGCTGCTCCGTCTGGTTCTTCACCGTATCGGAAGGTACAGTCGTATCTTCATCCACAGCGCTGTAGGAGAGGACATCAC
>CM031622.1:28197116-28198367 GCA_018398815.1 Conus ventricosus | reverse complement strand
CCTTAACAACAGTTACTTTATAATGTGTGCTTTGGGCCATAAATTCATGAGTAATTTTTAAGAAGGCATTTTGTACGCAATTTTCTCGTAATGCTCGTACATCCCTAAAACAAGGGTGATCTATGTACGCCTGTTAGCTTCTCCTTGTTCGTCTCATCCATTTGCCTGAAGAACGCCTTAGGAGTTGAATGATGCTGCTTCTGTCCTGTAGTTTGATTCATTCGTTTGTAACTCAAATTTCATTCTCTAGACTACACCGTTCAACATTTTTACCAGTAATATGGTATCGAAAAGTCCTGGCGATGTGTGCTGTTAAACAGATTTAGCTGCACTGTAGATAAAACAGTTTTAGCTAAATTTAGTGTCAAACAGTTTTAACCACACTGTGTCGAACACTTTTTCTTTTACTAGGTATCAAACAGTTGTAGCCATACAATGGCGTCAAACAGTTTTAGGTCTTCTTTAGTCTGTAGAGTGGGAGTTGTATGTTTGCTTTTTGTACTCCCAGTTCTTATAGAACAGGGAGTACTTTACAATGGGAGCGAAGAAATGCTGTGTGTGTGTGTGTGTGTGTGGTGTGTGTGTGTGTGTGTGTGTGTGTGTGTGTGTCTGTCTGTCTGTCCGTCCGTGGTCAAAATGTTGTTTCACTCGATCCAGACAAAACTACGCGGCCGATCTTTCTCAAAATTTGTAGGTATGTTCATGATGGGTCACGGATGATGCCCGATGTTTTATGTTACCGTTATAGCCATTACTAATGGCTATAACGGCCTGTAACGGTTTTTCTTCTTTATGGAATATTTCAGAAAGTACTTGGTCGATCTTTCTGAAAATTTGTAGGTATGTTCATTATGGGTCACGGATGATGCCCGATGTTTACCAGAATAGCCGTTACTATCGGCTATAACGGCCCAAAACGGTTTTTCCTCTTTATGGAATATCTTACCCGTATTCAAGATAAACTGGGAGTACGTTTATATACGCTTTGCATCTTGTTTTCTCTACACTAGTCACGAACGGTTTTTAGGTATACTATCGTGGCCAACACTTCAAGTTAAACTAAAATGTCCGAGAGTTTTAGCTATCTATTGTGTCGAACATTTTCAGCTACGCTATGGTGTTCATCACTTTTTTTTTTTTTTTTTTTTTTGCTAAGACATACCGTTGTGCAGTTTGGGCTCTAGTACAGTGTCCAGCAGTGTTTCGTTCTGCTTTTGGTGTCAGACAGTTTTAGCTGTTCTGTCTTGTCCA
>CM031622.1:28189616-28192116 GCA_018398815.1 Conus ventricosus | reverse complement strand
CCTGGGAGTTAGTCTGTCGCTGATCTTCCTTGCAGTCAGTCTGTCGCTGATCTTCCTGCAGTCAGTCTGTCGCTGATCTTCCTGGCAGGTAGTCTGTCGCTGATCTTCCTGGCAGTTAGTCTGTCGCTGATCTTCCTGACAGTGACGCTGATCTTCCTGGCAGTGTCGCTGATCTTCCTGGCAGTTAGTCTGTCGCTGATCTTACTGACAGTTATCTGTCGCTGATCTTCCTGCCAGTCAGTCTGTCGCTGATCTTCCTGGCAGTTAGTCTGTCGCTGATCGTGCTGGCAATTAATCTGTCGCTGATCTTCCTGGCAGTTAGTCTGTCGCCGATCTTCCTGGCAGTGTGTCGCTGATCTTCCTGGCAGTCAGTCTGTCGCTGATCTTCCTGGCAGTCTGTCACTGATCTTCCTGGCAGTCAGTCTGTCGCTGATCTTCCTGGCAGTCAGTCTGTCGCTGATCTTCCTGGCAGTCTGTCGCTGATCTTCCTGGCAGTCAGTCTGTCGCTGATCTTCCTGGCAGTCAGTCTGTCGCTGATCTTCCTGGCAGTCAGTCTGTCGCTGATCTTCCTGGCAGTCAGTCTGTCGCTGATCTTCCTGGCAGTCAGTCTGTCGCTGATCTTCCTGGCAGTCAGTCTGTCGCTGATCTTCCTGGCAGTTAGTCTGTCGCTGATCTTCCTGGCAGTTAGTCTGTCGCTGATCTTCCTCGCAGTCTGTCGCTGATCTTCCTGCAGTTAGTCTGTCGCTGATCTTCCTGGCAGTTAGTCTGTCCCTGAAATTCCTGGGTGTTAGTCTGTCGCTGATCTTCCTGGCAGTTAGTCTGTCGCTGATCTTCCTGGCAGTTAGTCTGTCCCTGAAATTCCTGGCTGTTAGTCTGTCGCTGATCTTCCTGGCAGTCTGTCGCTGATCTTCCTGGCAGTTAGTCTGTCCCTGAAATTCCTGGCTGTTAGTCTGTCGCTGATCTTCCTGGCAGTCTGTCGCTGATCTTCCTGGCAGTTTGTCGCTGATCTTCCTGGCAGTCTGTCGCTGATCTTCCTGGCAGTTAGTCTGTCGCTGATCTTCCTGGCAGTTAGTCTGTCGCTGATCTTCCTGGCAGTCTGTTGCTGATCTTCCTGGCAGTCTGTCTGTCGCTGATCTTCCTGGCAGTCTGTCACTGATCTTCCTGGCAGTCTGTCTGTCGCTGATCTTCCTGGGAGTCATCTGTCGCTGATCTTCCTGGCAGTCTGTCTGTCGCTGATCTTCCTGGCAGTCTGTCGCTGATCTTCCTGGCAGTCTGTCTGTCGCTGATCTTCCTGGCAGTCTGTCACTGATCTTCCTGGCAGTCTGTCTGTCGCTGATCTTCCTGGCAGTCTGTCTGTCGCTGATCTTCCTGGCAGTCTGTCGCTGATCTTCCTGGCAGTCAGTCTGTCGCTGATCTTCCTGCAGTCAGTCTGTCGCTGATCTTCCTGGCAGTCTGTCTGTCGCTGATCTCCTGGCAGTCTGTCGCTGATCTTCCTGCAGTCTGTCTGTCGCTGATCTTCCTGGCAGTCTGTCACTGATCTTCCTGCAGTCTGTCTGTCGCTGATCTTCCTGGGAGTCTGTCTGTCGCTGATCTTCCTGGCAGTCTGTCGCTGATCTTCCTGGCAGTCTGTCTGTCGCTGATCTTCCTGGCAGTCTGTCTGTCGCTGATCTTCCTGGCAGTCTGTCTGTCGCTGATCTTCCTGCAGTCAGTCTGTCGCTGATCTTCCTGGCAGTCTGTCGCTGATCTGCCTGGCATTTGTCTGTCGCTGATCTTCCTGGCAGTCAGTCTGTCGCTGATCTTCCTGGCAGTCTGTCGCTGATCTGCCTGGCATTTGTCTGTCGCTGATCTTTCTGGCAGTTAGTCTGTCGCTGATCTTTCTGGCAGTCAGTCTGTCGCTGATCTTTCTGGCAGTTATTCTATCGCTGATCTTCTCGCAGTTTGTCGCTGAACTTCCTGGCAGTCAGTCTGTCCCCTGATCTTCCTGGCAGTTAGTCTGTCGCTGATCTTCCTGGCAGTCAGTCTGTCGCTGATCTTCCTGGCAGTTAGTCTGTCGCTGATCTTCCTGGCAGTCAGTCTGTCGCTGATCTTCCTGGCAGTCAGTCTGTCGCTGATCTTCCTGGCAGTTAGTCTGTCGCTGATCTTCCTGGCAGTTAGTCTGTCGCTGATCTTCCTGCAGTTAGTCTGTCGCTGATCTTCCTGGCAGTCAGTCTGTCGCTGATCTGCGATGCCAGTAGCTGGCAGTGTGTTCTTACTTCTCCCTTTCTCCATCCCCCGTCTGTTCCCTCCTCCTTCGCCTGTCGGCATCCACAGCTTTATGGGTGGAGAGTTAAACGTTTTTCCTCATTCGCAATTAATAGCACCGTAACAGGGATGAGCCTCTCTCCTCTCTCCTCTCTCTCTCCTCTCTCTCTCTCTCCTCTCTCTCCTCTCTCTCTCTCTCTCTCCCCCCCCTCTCCTCCTCTTTCCCCCCGTCTCTCTGTCTCAATCTCTCTCTCTCTCT
>CM031622.1:28182116-28184616 GCA_018398815.1 Conus ventricosus | reverse complement strand
TGTGACGTTTGCGGCACCTGTTACGTCTGTGGCTTCTGCGACGTATAGGTCACTTTCAACGTTTACGTCAGCTGTTGTTTGCTAGAACTGCCTCGTTTTCGGTTAAGGTGAGCGAGGTCATGCTGGCAAAGAACCGTGGTCCACTTGCTCTGTTTTAACTGGGGGCATGTGTACTGGGGTTTGCATTTGCTCTCTCTCTCAACTGGGGCATGTGTACTGGTTTGCATTTGCTCTCTCTCAACTGGGGGCATGTGTACTGGTTTGCACTTGCTCTCTCTCTCAACTGGGGTATGTGTACTGGTTTACACTTGCTCTCTCTCTCAACTGGGGCATGTGTACTGGTTTGCATTTACTCTCTCTCAACTGGGGTATGTGTACTGGTTTGTATTTGCTCTCTCTCAACTGGGGTATGTGTACTGGTTTGCACTTGCTCTCTCTCTCTCAACTGGGGTATGTGTACTGCTTTGCATTTGCTCTCTCTCAACTGGGGGTATGTGTACTGGTTTGCACTTGCTCTCTCTCTCTCAACTGGGGTATGTGTACTGCTTTGCATTTGCTCTCTCTCAACTGGGGCATGTGTACTGGGGTTTGCATTTGCTCTCTCTCAACTGGGGCATGTGTACTGGTTTGCATTTGCTCTCTCTCAACTGGGGCATGTGTACTGGTTTGCATTTGCTCTCTCTCAACTGGGGCATGTGTACTGGTTTGCACTTGCTCTCTCTCACCTGGGGGTATGTGTACTGGTTTGCACTTGCTCTCTCTCAACTGGGGTATGTGTACTGGTTTGCACTTGCTCTCTCTCAACTGGGGCATGTGTACTGTTTGCATTTGCTCTCTCTCTCTCTCTCAACTGGGGGCATGTGTACTGGTTTGCACTTGCTCTCTCTCAACTGGGGTATGTGTACTGGTTTGCACTTGCTCTCTCTCAACTGGGGCATGTGTACTGGTTTGCATTTGCTCTCTCTCTCAACTGGGGGCATGTGTACTGGTTTGCACTTGCTCTCTCTCAACGTGGGGTATGTGTACTGGTTTGCACTTGCTCTCTCTCTCTCACTGGGGGCATGTGTACTGGTTTTGCACTTGCTCTCTCTCAACTGGGGGCATGTGTACTGGTTTGTATTTGCTCTCTCTCAACTGGGGTATGTGTACTGGTTTGCACTTGCTCTCTCTCTCTCTCTCAACTGGGGGCATGTGTACTGTTTGCACTTGCTCTCTCTCAACTGGGGGTATGTGTACTGGTTTGCACTTGCTCTCTCTCTCTCAACTGGGGGTATGTGTACTGGCTTGCACTTGCTCTCTCTCTCTCTCTCAGCGTGGGGCATGTATACTGGTTTGCATTTGCTCTCTCTCTCAGCTGGGGCATGTGTACTGGTTTGCACTTGCTCTCTCTCAACTGGGGGCATGTGTACTGGTTTGCACTTGCTCTCTCTCTCAACTGGGGGCATGTGTACTGGTTTGCATTTGCTCTCTCTCTCAACTTGGGGTATGTGTACTGGTTTGCACTTGCTCTCTCTCTCTCTCTCAACTGGGGGCATGTGTACTGCTTTGCACTTGCTCTCTCTCTCTCTCAACTGGGGTATGTGTACTGGTTTGCACTTGCTCTCTCTCTCTCTCTCTCTCTCTCCCCTCTCTCTCCTCTCTCTCCTCTCTCTCTCTCTCTCTCTCTCTCTCTCTCTCAACTGGGGCATGTGTACTGGTTTGCACTTGCTCTCTCTCTCAACTGGGGGCATGTGTACTGCTTTGCACTTGCTCTCCTCTCTCTCTCTCTCTCTCTCTCTCTCTCTCCTCTCTCTCTCTCTCTCTCTCTCTCTCTCAGCTGGGGGCATGTGTACAGGTTTGCACTTGCTCCCTCTCTCAATTTGGGCATGTGTACTGCTTTGCATTTGCTCCCTCTCTCAGCTGGGGGGGGGGGGGGGGGGAGGTAGGGGAGGGGGTGCATGTGTACTGACTGGATTGGACTCAAAGTTCTTTCATGTGTTGTTGTCTTTTGAACCGAGTCCAGCGAGGGTCTGCATGCAGGTACTGACTGTTTTTTTTTTGCAACAAAATGTCCCCAACATTTCCAATGGCGCGGCAGGTCTGTATAACTCGCTGGCGAGTTTGAATGTGGCGCGCTTTCTGTCAGCTGTCAACGAATTGGACTCGCTGAGGACTCTCAAGGTGTTGCAACCACCTACCCCCCACCCCCCCCCCCCCCCCCCCCCCCCCCCTCACAAATAGGCCGTGTGGAGATGCCCACTGCACTCTCTTGTGTCTTCTGTCCCACACCTCACGCGCGTTTCTCACGTGCAGCCATGATCGGAGCTCACAATGCTTCAGAGTGGATTGCTGCTCTGGAGGGAACACCGCGCCCCATCACTTGTCCGATTTCAACGTGAAGGTCACCCCACTTTTGCAAACACACACACACACACAAATACGCCCTGGGTTGTTTTTTTTCCTAACAACACTGTATGTGGCAGAGAGAGAGACAGACGGAGTGAGAGACAGACAGACAGAG
>CM031622.1:28174616-28177116 GCA_018398815.1 Conus ventricosus | reverse complement strand
AAACAAACCCTGTACCGAAACGGCCCAGAGGAGATTCGAACCCCCAACCCCAAGAATACGAGTCCGGCGCTCTACCAACTGAGCTATTCCGGCCCCTGGTTTCAAACAGCGGTCGGCATTGGCCCACTCACTGTGTGGTGTTGACGCGGAGAGAGAGAGAGAGATGCAGGAGGGCACTGCAGAACCGTTCACACCGTATCAACCTGTTTTCCTCGGTGCATCATGAAAAGCTATTGCACCAGTATGTACACGTGCTTTTCTTTTACGTCGTCGCTTCTTTTACATTTGAACATGCGTGCCGTCGCGCCAGAGAGAGAGACAGAGAGAGAGAGAGAGAGAGACAGAGACAGAGAGAGAGAGAGAGAGGAGAGAGAGAGAGAGAGAGAAGAAAGTGTGTGTGTGTGTGTGCGTGCGTGCGTGCGTGTGTGACGTATTTTCCTAACCTATAAAGTGGGTTTGCCAACTGATCCAAAAACAAGAACCCACTTTTTCTTCTTCCTGGAAACCCCGCGTGTGTTCGTTCAGATCCCGGCAACTTCTTATCGTCGGAAAAATGGTGTGTTTTATGTTTGTTTGTTTGTTTTAATAATGTAGACTATCAAAATAATTTATTAAGTAAAAAAAAAAAAAATCAACATGTCCCGAGCAGATTTTTTGAAGTTTACAAATTTTGAAAAAAAAAACCTCGTAGAACATTCTACTTTCGCTTAAACAAAAGAATTGAGCGTCCATATGGCACGTGTGAACTTTGCATTCTTTCCATAAATTATGCTTTTAAAATGCTTTTCGTTCGAAAGTTACGTGGGTAAATTCGCAAAAAATGCAACGTCTCAAGACGCCCAACCATTCAGGAGGTATAGGTTCGAATCTCGACAGCGTCAAAAATATTTCGGCATTACACAAAGAAATATTGAGAGCATCAAGAGGTTAGAACCTGGATGCAGCCCCGCCCCCTCAAAGTGCAAAACGTTCAGGGCAACACACGTGTGTGAGGAAGGCTTCTTCACGATGTGGCCCCGCCCCCTCAAAGTGCAAAACGTTGAGGGCAACACACGTGTGTGAGGAAGGCTTCTTCACGATGTGGCCCCGCTCCCTCAAAGTGCAAAACTTTGAGGGCAACACACGTGTGTGAGGAAGGCTTCTTCAGGATGCGGCCCCGCCCCCTCAAAGTGCAAAACGTTGAGGGCAACACACGTGTGTGAGGAAGGCTTCTTCCCTGAAGATCTCCTGCAGCCAACATTTCCCTGGAGTTTCTTCATACATACATGTGTACCCTGTGTGAGAGTGTGTGTGCGCGCGCGCGCACGCGCTATACAATGTGCCTAGGGCCTAGCCTGCTTGATACGTAAGAGTCCAGGTTGGCAGTCGTAGTAGTTTGAATTAGCTTCTGCCGTTCACATTGACTGGTTTTTTTTTTGAGTCCCTGAAATTACACATCAAAGGCTTGAGAAAGCCACCACCCCATCTCTCTCCCCCCCCCCCCCCCCCCCCCCCAACCCTCGACCTCCTTTTCTTCTTTTTTTTTCCTTTTTCCCTTCTTTTCCCCCGCAGCATGTCACCATCACCACGATCCTTCCCAATACTAACAACCCCCACCCCCATCCCCTCCATCCTTCCCTGCTTTTCTCCCTTGCCCAAGACTCCTTCCACCCATGACGTGCTTCTCCCCCCCCCCCCTCCTCCCCCATCACCCCCCCCCCCCTCCCCTCTCAACACCCCTCCCCCGTCCTTCCTGTCCCCTCTGTCCCTTTCCTTTCCGCATCGTCACTCCTCCCCCCCCCCCACCCCCACCCCTCTCCCCGAGGTGCAGTGCTTTGTTCTGTGTATGAATGGCGGAGTGACGGCGCTCCGTGTTCCTGGGTGATGTCCCTTTGTCGTGACTCTGTGCAATCATCGCAACGCATTGTGGGATGGATGAGGAAAAATTCATGTCAAAGGACGACGGAATGGACGTTAGCAACAATCTGCCTCATCTCCCCCTCCCCCCTCCCCCTCCCTCTCCCCACTTCTCGGTCCTGTCCGTTCTTCTTCTTCTTCTCTCTCTCTCTCTCTCTCTCTCTCCTCTCTCTCTCTCTCTCTCTCTCTCTCTCTCTCTTTTCTTCTGTCTGTCTGTCTGTCTGTCTGTCTGTCTGTCTCTCTCTCTCTCTCTCTCTCTCTCTCTCTCTCTCTCTCTCTCTCTCTCTCTCTCTCTCTCTCTCTCTCCGAGGCAAAGGGGTAGCCTAGTACCAACAGATTGATTTGACTGGCGGGAAAAGTTCACATTGTTGACATTAAAACCGGGTCATAAATTGATTCACACACACACACACACACACCTCTCTCTCTCTCTCTCTCTCCTCTCTCTCTCTCTCTCTCTCTCTCTCTCTCTCTCTCTCTCTCTCTCCACACACACACACACACACACACACACACACACACACATACATACATACATACACACACCAGAGAGACAGACAGACAGACAGACAGAGGCAGAGACAGAGACAGACAGGTAGGCAGA
>CM031622.1:28164616-28167116 GCA_018398815.1 Conus ventricosus | reverse complement strand
AAGAACAACCGCCCCCCCCCCTTCCCGCAACACCCCCCCCCCCCCCTCCCCCTCCACCCCCCAATATGGTAACAAGCATCAAGCCAAGGGGGGAAAGTCCCGTGCTTAAGTGAATGATGTGTTTGGTGAAACCTACCGAAGACATCATTCACCATCTTTATTAAATACATGCCCTTCCCCTCGGCTGACGTCACATCTCAGGCCTTCTCACTCATTCGTGACCCTATCTTTGCGCTTGATGGTTCGTCCCAAAATAGTCCCACTCCTGGTCATTTCAATCTGTCTGCTTGGAACCACCTGGCATGCACCACGATGGGCATATGAAAGAGAAGAAGGTAAATCAACTTCCAGACACAATGAAAACCATCTCACATTGTGCCTGTCTTATAAATACTCGATTCCTTAAGCAAAACCTCAGCGCATTCATTTTTTGGTGTGCAGCCTCAGTGGTCGTTAAGGACAGAGCAGGCGTGAGCTCCGCGAGGGCTGACCAGTTCACACCACCACAAAGTCCCCTTGCTGCTTCTGCACCTTCATCTCCTCCATGACAACCACAGTCTTCCACGAACAAAGCTGCTTCAGCACGTGACACACGTACACGTCCAAAGGGAGTCGGTGACAGAGGCGAGGAGGAGGACGAAGGAAGCGTGTTGAGGGCACCAAGCCTCTTGTCCAAACAAACGCACGTCACAGCCACGCCACCAAGGCTGTCAGGGGGATGAATGATAAACGTCCTTGTCTGTTCTGTTGCCACAGTTACCAACCTCAAAACGCAACGCATGAGTCGGTCAAAGTTCAAAACGTGCGTGCGTGCGTGCGTGTGCATATATATATATATATATATAGAGAGAGAGAGAGAGAGAGAGAGAGAGAGAGAGAGAAATATATATAGAGAGAGATATATAGAGAAATATATATAAGTGGGAGGGTGTAAGGAAGGGAGGAGGGGAGGGAAGGAGGCGGGGGAGGGGGGGGGGGGGTAGGAGGAACGGAGACGGCGGGGGCAGAGCTAGTTCCCCCTTTTCAATCAAAACTAACGAGGATCGTGAACTCAGTGCTTTGCGGCACCCCACGTGTTTTAATGGGGTATTTTTGAACCACGCGTGGCGGTGCGGGTCAGATTTGCACGTGGTGGTGTTGGGGGCTTTTAGCTGGGGTGAGCGTTATTGTTACAGCGCAGTCTGCTCTCTCTCAGGGCCTGGCCAGACCTGTAGACACATCGCAAAAATGTCCTGTCCTGCTAGTACATACGTACATACACATATACATGCATACACACACACATTAGCAACATGTATACATACATACACCCATACATACATACATGCATGCGTACATGCATATATATATATACACATACATACATACATACACACATGCATACGTACGTAAGCACATACACAATACAACCGTTTACAAACGAAACATAGTACATGTAACATGTAACACAAACCCGTGCTTAAGGGAGCCGAGTCTTTTCTTCAATTCTGAATTTCCAGCTTACTAACATGAAGAAGAGTTTGAAAATCATAAAAGAAAATGGGGAAGAAGAAAAATAAAAAAGCCGAAGAGACACACACAAAAAATACACTGCGGAATGAACAACCCCAGTCCACTCTAAACAACGTCCACAATGTCACTACCATGACTCAAGCAAAGCTGGGCCATCTTAGGACTGGGAACAAGAGTGCTCAATAAGTGAAGACTTTGTCTTTCCCCGAAGTTGGAGTATGGCGGCCTTAATGGCGGGATGAAATTAAAAAAAAAAAAAAAAAAAACGGCCATACACACAAAACTCCACTCCCTTTGTTGGGTAGATGGGGATTAATCCTTGCCTGTCTGTCTGTACAGGAAGTGTCCGCAGGAGTATCATCAGCCTGCGTACGCGAAAAAAAAACAAAAAACAAAAAAGTGAAGAGTTTGGACGAGAGATAGCTGCCAACAACGGGCAGGTTAAAAAAAAAAAAAAAAAAAAAAAAAAGATTAAGAGAAAAACAGGACGACAGTAAGGAAAGACATTGGAAGCAAAGACAGCCACGGGAGGAGAGAGGGGGAAAGAGAGGGAGGTTTAGGGCAGGCAGCGGACACAGCGTGTACCGAACGGACCCCCCTGGCAATCCCCCCCCCCCCCCCCCCCCCCCCCCCCCCCGTGGGAGACAGCGGCAGTGCGCCAGCCACCACCACCAAGTGTCAATCATTCCCTAGCTCGGTACTGCTGGCTCGAGGCCTGCTCCAAGCAAAGCACGTGCTTCACGAGCACGCGCTGGCTTTGAACGTATCAGCTGATTCTTCAGTTTCTTGTCCGAGCGAAGCACGAGCGACGACGGTGTGTTATGTGGTAACTAGTTAGCAGGGCTTGCAAGATTCGTCATGAGATGAGATAGAGAGAAAGAAAAGCCGCTGAAGATAAAACTAAAACAATTTGGAAAATGAAAGAAAAACAGTGGTTGTTCAGTACTCTCTCTCTCTCTCTCTCTCTTCTCTCTCTCTCTCTCTCTCT
>CM031622.1:28157116-28162116 GCA_018398815.1 Conus ventricosus | reverse complement strand
AACTCCCCCTCTGCCTCCCTCCCTGTCCTTTCCTTTTCTCCCCCACCAATTTCCTTTGTCTCCACATCCTCCTTCTCCTTCACCCCCTCCCACCCCACTCCCGTTTTGCCGTAGGCCTGTTCAGAATCTCTTGCCGAAAAAAAACAAATAACCCAAACCAAAGAAAAGTGTCGGACTCCTGAACTGAACCATATGCCCTTCGATCTACATTCTAATGGTCTCTCAACTAAACTATTCTGACTGACAATGTCCACGCTGTTTTCATCTACATGAACGTAAGTCATGAGACCTGTTTTATCCGCTTCAAATCCCAACAGTGCTTAGCTTTGTCGTTTTTTTAAATCTACAATGCCACTGACGTAACCGTCACAACAACAACAACAACAACAACAAACGATTCTCTCTTGATCTGCCAAGTATGGTAAGAAATCACCATGACAAATTTACAGGACGGAGAGAGAGAGAGAGAGAGAGAGAGAGAGAGAGAGAGAGAGAGAGAGAGAGAGAGAGAGACAGAGAGAGAGAGAGACAGACAGACAGACAGACAGACAGAGAGTTACATATACAGACAGACAGACAGAGAGAAAGGGAGAGATACAGACAGACAGCGAGACAGACAGACAGACAGACACACACAACATACAGAGAGAGAGAGAGAGAGAGAGAGAGAGAGAGAGAGAGAGAGAGAGAGAGAGAGAATAGATTCGTGTATGCAGCAAGAAAAAGACTGACACAAACCCACACAAACAGACAGATCGACAAAACTCAATGTGTTAGATAAACAACAACAAATTTTAAGAAGAAAAAAAAAAGGTGGGGGGGGGGGGGGGGAAAGCGGGATGATTTAGAGGAGGGAAGAGGGAAATGGGGGATAAGAAGCGACGAGAGTGGAAAAAGAAAGTCCAAGCAATCCACCCTGAATAACAACAGCACACAAGCGAGTCGCCCCAATCTGAAGGAGGGGGGGAGAACCGTGTTTTCCCGCCTGGCTTGCCCGAAGTTTCGACTCCTGGGTGACTCTCATCAGTGCCCCGGAACTACGGAAAGATGGTCCATTTGGGGAGCTGAATAGAGACAACACGTAAAACCCAGTTTCCCAGCACAAGGCAGCGGCGCTGTCATTATCGCCGGATTAAAGTCACAATCCCAGGGCTTGGCCTAGCGAGGGGGGGGAGAGACACAATATCAACGCAGTTGAACTAAGCAGCCATTTCTGGGCGTAATGCCTCGCATCCAGGGGGAAAGGGTAAAAAAGACCAGATACACAGAAACGGCAGGTCGGCGTGCCTTTGCTATCTTGTCTTAGTTCTGTGTGTGTGTGTGTGTGTGTGTGTGTGTGTGCACGCGCGTGTGTTTGAGTATATGTATGAGTGTGTGCATGTATCTACATATCTATATGTATATCTATCTATCTATCTATCTATCTTTTCTATCTATATATATATATATATATATATATATATATATATATATATATATATATGTATGTCAATGATTTTAAAAGGGGAAGGTTAAAACTCAAGGTTAAAACTCGACAAATTTTTCTAGCGGCGTTGCGCTGTCATCAGGATGGGTTTTTGGTTTGCCACCGCCGATGTTATATAGCGTGTGGGCTCACGTTTGCGGTTGTTTGCACGTGGGGTTGGCTGCACGTGTTTTTGGGGCTTTCAGGTTTTTTTTTTTGGATGTTTCACTAACAACGATTTCCATTTATGCCTGCAGTTGTTTACTATTTTGTTTTGGTGTTTAAAGTTGCTAAGTGTGGTTTGCATAGTTTAACCATTTTTCAGTTAAACATAGGTTGCACCTTTTTGAAACATTGCTGTATGGTGATGCTTTTTTTGATTTTCCAGGATATATTGTAGCTTGTTTTTTTGCGTCTTTAAGTTTCCCGATATATTTGCTCAGTTCTGTTTGGTTTTTATATTTTTCTTTATTGAATGAGTTTTGGGTTTGCATACTTGTTTTGAAGGGGTTTTCAGTGACCCCTATGTATTTTTTTTTTTTTCATTTCTGATTTACAGTAGCCGGGTAACAAGTGTTGTGGAGAATTTTTTTGTTAGTGGGCACTGTCCTTTTCGCAATTTGCAAGATTTCCTTTCTTCACCCTTCTTTGCGTGTTGTTTTTCTTTTTGTTGGATGCGTAAATAGGTTTTTGGGGTGGGCTACATGATACGATATTTTTACAGTGTTTTTTTTAATATTTGGACTTTTTGTGCTTTTTTGGAAATAAGTTGCTGGATTTTTAAAGAATCTTTCCCTATTTTTTTTTGAGTTTCCCGTCGTAGGGGGGTTATCCATATGATTTTTTTTCCTATTTTTCTTGCTTTATTTGTGTTGTTGTCCGGGGTTTTGTTGTATTTTGTAATTGATCCACTTTTTTGTGTGCCCTGGTATTCACTGCGCTTTGTTAAACACTCTCTTTTGCTGACGGGTTTGATAGTCCTTTTTTTTATGCCATGGGGTTGGTCTTTAATACGTGGTGGATGGTTATTTTTGGTGTAAAACATAAAGGGGGTGTATTTTGGGGTTTTTTGGGGGTTTATATAAGGGTTTGTTGAGCCCAGTGTTATTTCAAAGAGTTCACTACCTTTTTTTGTTAAATGGTGTTTTTAAAGTTGGGGTTTTTGGGAAGTTTTTGCATATTCTTTCTTCTTTTTTTCATGGTTTCTTGGGTTGTTTGTTAGGGGCAGCAAGGCATCGTCTCTGTACAGCCCGATTGTTTCGAGTTTTTCTTGATGGGCAGATAAAGTCCGCCCAGTTCACATTTTTCGCCCCATCATTAAACCCCAGGTTTTCCCCGAATGTGGGGTTCTGTTGGTTTTCCTGACCCAGGTTTCATTTTGCTGTGTAGTAATGTTTTTTGGTGTGGAGAATGTTTTCCCTTTTTCTGCCCCCTTTATGTCGTGTGGTTATGGAAAACTTCAGGGCTTTGGAGAGTAGTTCCTCATCTATGGATGGGTAAAAGTCTACTATGTCAAATTGATAAATACTGTATTCTTTGTTTATTGAGTTTTTTGAACCTTTGGATAACTTCGTATGTGTTCTTCCAGGGGTTTTAATCAGAGTTTGTTTTTATTCCTTTGTTTTTTTTTTCCAGAATTTTCTTGCTTATTTTGCCAATTCGATTTCGAGGGGGTTTATTAGTTGCATGTTGGATTTTTTATGAAATTTGGGGTTTGGGGTCTTTGAGTGTTATGAAAGTTTTTTTGTTCTTCGTTCTACCCTGCCCTTTAGGTCTATGCGCTCTGCAAGTTCTTTATTTAGGGGGGATATGTAGAAATTTTTTGTCGTTTTTTTTTGTTTTTCTGGATTTTTTTGAAAGGATTGAAAATTTTCCCTTTGGTTCCATTTGATAATTGCTGTTTTGTAGCCTTCACAAATTTTTTTTGTCATTTGTATTTGTTTTTTTTGGGTTTTTTAATGTTTTTTGGAAATGGTAGTTTTTTTGAATTCAATATTGGTTTCATTTTTTTTTTGATTTTAAAAGGGGGTTTCAATCGTCTTGATGGTGGTGACGCCATGATTTGAAATCGTGGGTGTTTTTCCCTTTTTTTGCTTTGGGTTTTCAAAAAAAAGAATGCTTTCCACTCAAAAAGCGTACGAATTTTTCGGTTTTTTCTTTTAATTTTTTTAAAGTAGAATTGGGTTAGAGAATCAATAAACAAAGTAAACAGTATTTATCACATTTTACATAGTAGACTTTTACCCAAACCTAATGAGGGAAATACTCTCCAAAGCCCCGAAGTTTGCCAGTAACCCCAGAAATAAAAAGGGGCAGAAATGGGGAAAACATTTCCCCCCCAAAAAAAACATTACTACACAAGGAAAGAACCCTGGACAGGAAAAAAACCCAAAAGAAAAACATTCGAGTAAACCCGGGTTCAAAGATGGTGCAGAAACATGTGAACGGGCGGACATTCATCTGTCCAACATCAAAAAAAAACTCGGGAAAAAAAGTCGGACGTAAGAGAGATGGCCTTGCTGCATAACAAACAAAAAGAAACCCTCGAAAACAAGAAGAAAGAAATAGCAAAACTTCCCCAAAACACAACTTAAAGATCACCATTGAAGAAACAAAAAAAGGGAGTGAACTACTTAGACATAACACTGGTCTCAACAACCATATTATAAACCATACAAGAAACCCAACGAAACACCTCTTTAGACACACCAAAAGTAAAAATCCCCATCTTATTAAAAACCCAACCCCTGGCTAAACAAGAACTATCAAACCGTCATGCAATGAGAGAGTGTTTCAACAATGCGCAGTGGAAAACGGGGGCACTACAAAAAAGTGATACAATTTCAAATACAATACAACCCGGACAAAACACAAAAAAACAAGAAAATAGGAAAAAAAAAAATCATATGGTATAACCCCCCTACAGGGGGAAATCAAAACAAAAAGGGAAAGAATTTTTCAAAATCCTAGCAAATTATTTCCCAAAAGGCACAAACTGTCCCAAAAATTTAAAAAAAAACACTGTCAAACATTACTCATGTATGCCCAACCCAAAAAATGATTGACGCATCCAACAAAAAAAATCAAAAAAGAAAGAAGGGGTGAAGAAAAGGGAAAACTTGCAATTTTTCCCAGAAAGGAGCAGGCCCCCTAACAATAAATGTCTCCACAACAACATTGTATACCAGGCTACTGAACCAGAAAAATTAAAAAAAAACATACAAAGGGGTCACTGAAAACCACTTTAAAACAATATCAAAACCCCAAAAAGTCATTCAAAAAAGAAAAAAAAAAACCAAACAAACTGAGAAATATATTGGAAACTTAAAGACGCAAAAAAAAACTACAATATATCCTGGAAAACATAAAAAAACTCACCCTACGCAATGTTTCAAAAAGGTGCAACCTTGTTTTAATGAAAAATGGTTTTACTATGCAAACCACACTTAGCAACTTTAAAAACCAAAACAGAAATTTAAAACTGCAGGCATAAATGGAAATCGTTGTTAGTGAACCATCCAAAACCAAAAAAAGA
>CM031622.1:28133799-28146299 GCA_018398815.1 Conus ventricosus | reverse complement strand
TATATTTAAGCTTACTTTGGTGGTGGTGCAATCCACGTGTACAGGGAGACCACTCCATTACTACTTTTCGTGATGCAATCGATAAAGCTGCGTGCGCGGCCTCTGGACAGGAGGCCGTTGTGTGCGGTGCAAATGCTGCGTGTGTTCTGTTTAGCAGCTGTGGCGTAAGTATGTGTGTGTGTGTGTAAGTGTGTGCGTGCGTGTGTGTGGGGTGTGTGTGCATGCGCGTGTGGTGTGGTGCGCACGCGTACGTAATGAGTGTGTGTGTGTGTGTGTGCAAGCAACGGCCAAGGCCATAACGCTCAACCTGCTAACCGTTCGTGGCTGTTTGATCTGCTTACACCAACACGGTACAATCAGCCCGAAAGGTAAAGCCTGATACACACCCACACACATACACACAGCGTTTCGCTCGCCGCTTGCCGTGTAATTATATGCTCCCTGTCAAACTACCGTCTCATTCTCACCTGTCGTTCTCTTTCTCTCTCTCTTTTTGTGTGTGTGTGGGTCTGCTCTGGCTGGTCCCCGTAGTAAGAATCGGATAGTGCGTAGTCCTATCACATGATCCGCCCGGGGCCGCCGTACATGTTACATGGGTGGGCATGTGTGTGTGTGTGTGTTGTTGTTCTTTGATTTAATCGTCTTTTCACTTTAAGTGATATTAGACAGTGTAACGTGTGTGTGTGTGTGTGCGGTGTGATGACACACTGTCACCCAGCACGACAAAACACAGGGCTTACACATAATGAGACGCAGCCAAGTTCACAATAGCCACTGAAAGTAACTCGTTCTAACATCCCCAAGACTAGTTACAGCGCTTATTCCCTTGGTTCATTTTATGGAAGTGTATCCGTTACCCACTTTTGAACGACTTGGGTGGTAAAGGTTAATTAAGTTACCTCTAAGTTCTTAGTTAAGTTTTAATTAAGCCACCCCCAAGTTCTTAACCCCAAGTCACTTCCAAGTTTTTAATTAAGTCACTCTAAGTTTTTAATTAAGTTACCCCAAGTTCTTAATTAAGTTTTTAATTAAGTTACTTCAAGTTCTTAATAAGTTCTTGATTAAGTTTTTAATTAAGTTCTTGATTAAGTTACCTCAAGATCATAACTAAGTCATCCTTTAAGTACAACCAAGTTCTTATTCAAGTTCTATAATTATCAAAAATACAATCTATGTTTTTATCTTAAATAGCAGATGTCTAATATAGTACACACACGCCTCAAAAAAACGCGTCATCGTTGAGGATGTCTTGCTCAGCGTTCTCTGCATAGATCTTAATGAAGTTCTTTACAACCGAAGCAACCGCATTGATTACAATTCTGGTCTATGGAAATGTCTTTTATAGACTCCATGTCTTTATTTATTGACTTTATCATTTTATAATACGCCATGATCTATTTTTATAAAAAAATTTAAAATTAAGTTCTTAAAATATTATTACATTTCAAATGGATCAAATGATGCTTTGTTATTGGCGGTTTTGGCGTGCTGTTGTCTTTTTCTATATTTAGTTGGTTCAGATTTTTTTGATTGCTTTTGCTTCTGCGCCATTGTGTATATATTTTATAACCGTAATAACTGCCCCCAACAGCAGCAATGGCGCCAAAAATGGCAACAGTTTTAAGTTTCAATATTCCATGAAGACTTTGGTGCTGTAGGTCTTGTATCACATGGAGTTTTTATAGCTGGCATTGAACCAACTTGTCTGGCGCCGGCGGCGTTATGTTTTCATGATGAGTTATATTCTGTAACATTAATTTTTTTTGTCTGTTCCACTCTGCTAATTTTTTCCTGCTTTAAACACGCCCAGGATGAGGATTCTTTTCACTGGTCCCCACCTGGTTCAGTGTTTTCTGCTGATTTTCTGGCTTGGTTACTTTCTCCACCTGATTCTGATTCTGATGATTTTCCGACTCGTTCATTTTGAAGGGAAATAAAATCTATATGATAAAAGTAATTAATCCCATAATTAAGGGCGAAAACAATGTTCCAAATCTGTAATATAAATCACACCCTAGAGACTCTAATGTCTTTGTTAAAACTGGATCTTGCGTTAAATCATACGTAAGATCTTGTTCAGAATCAATGGGAGCAAATCTACTGACTAGTTTAGTGTACAAACTAAGAGCCGTTTGCCCCACACTTTTTACCATTCTCGAAACCAGCGGCACTTCATACCTGTTATGATACTTTATAATGTCTTGCGGCGACATCTGTTGAATCTGTCAATGCTGAATTCAGTTCCGAGGAACTGTTTTGTTTTCCCACATGCTGCCAAAGATACAGCCTCTCCTTTTGGGCATAATAGCTTGATCATCAACTTGGTCATCATAAGTTCAGGAAGGTTAGGCCCCCCTGTAGCTGTAGTAGATCATCACTGTTCATGTTTTTTATTAAATTATAATTATTTATTTTAAAAAATGAGCACCGAAAAAACTATTGCCAACCTTGTATACCATTCTGCTGTTATTGGAGGCCTAAGTATAGGATACACGATGCTTGGTAAAAGCTTGTTAAGAATTAAACCAGCAGATCTTGGCAAACTAGACTTTGAGGATTCAGCAAAGCTGATTTGCTATCATTGCAGCTTCGGTTGCCACGAAAGATTTTCTAGTTAAGCAAGGAATAATTCCAGACAATATAAATATGTAAGAAAAAAATACATTTATAAAAAATGGCTTCACTCGCAATAATGATAGGCGGCGCTGTGGTGAATGCGCTTGCTTTTAGCGGAAGTAATTTCGCATTTAGTAAACTGCGGGATGACGGCGAGAGAAAAAGACATAACAAAGCTATGGAGGAACTAGCAGCTGCACAAGACGCCTATGAAAAGCAGAGACTTGAGCAGTTAGATTTATTAATGACACCCTGAAAGAACAGGGGCATGCAGCTTACACATTTAAAAATGTTGACCAAGCAATAAAAGAATATTATCTAGTAACAGGCAAACCGGTCCAGACATTGCCCCCACCAAAATTCAGTGACTTTTATCACCATCAGAAAAAACAAAAGATGCAAGAAATCGCGTTTATTGTCGTTGGTATGACCGTTGTGTATTTTGTTGCACATAATATTGGCTGAGTAAAAAATGAACAAAATCTATTATTCGCCAAAAGGATATTGGAAGGGTATCACAGCAATACAAAGCTAAGCCAAGCGCAGGTGTCAGTGAACAAACAGCAAAGGAATGGTTATCTAAACAAGCGATTTGGCAAATTATTTACCTGCCCCTAGACGAATACAGAGACCGCACTTTGTGAATACAATACCGAACGACACCATCAAATGGACCTTCTATATTTACCCTCTGATAGGATTAGACGAAAAAAGATTTAAGTACGCACTCACAGTCATTGATATAGCTTCAAGATATAAAGATGCGGAACCATTAACACAAAAGAGTGCTTCTGCTGTTGCTGTTGCCATACAACTGATATACCAACGAGGGCCACTAACTTATCCTCGCATGATTCAAGTTGACGATGGAAAAGAGTTTAAAGGCCAAGCGAATCAATTATTGTTGAAACATAGAGTTACCATCAAAAGAGGCATTCCAGGAGTTCACAGATCACAGGCTTTAGTTGAAAACTTTAACAAACAGTTAGCCGAAAGACTTTTCTCCTACCAGTATCACAGAGAGCTTATTGACAACTCTCGCAACACAGAATGGGTTAGAAGACTGCCCTCAGTTTTGCGCGCAATGAATAATGAAGAATTTAAAGGCCTAAAACCAGTACAAGCAATCAAAAGAAAAACAATAAATGTTGCTGAAGGAGAGACTTCATCCGGCAAACTATTGCGTTTGGATTGAAAGTAAGTACCTTTATTTACCGGGGGAAGCAGAAGGGGACACTCGCATCAGGGCAACCGATCCAGTTTGGAGTGTCGATCCATATGAAATAAAAAGAATTGTAAAAATGAATCCGCCCGTGTATTATTTACGAGAAACAGACACAACAAAACAACCAGCTCCTCAAAGATCTTTTGTGAAGGAAGAACTGCAGATAATTCCGCCAGACACAGTTCCGCTTTAATTAATTTACGGTTCTCCAGTGCCCAATTGCATATGAAAACTCTGGATTAACAAACACCCGTTTTGTGTTTGTTCTATCTAACGACTTCTTTGTTACAACTGTTGTGTTGATCTCATGTAGATTAGATCGCAGTTTATACGTTGTCATGATGAAAAGTCTTATTGCCAAACAATGCTTCTTTGTAGTTGTCATGTGATATGTTTGACTGCACAACACTGCGAGATATTCCCTTTGCTTTCTTAATGATTTTCTCCTGGCTCGAAATACTGTACATTTTCGATCTTAACCCCACATACTCCTTGATCACCTTTCCAGATAATTCATCCTTCATCTTTCCTAAAACCTTCTTATTAGTAATTGAATGCAAAGGCGAATCTTTAGGATAATCGGACGTGTCATACCATCCCGCATGACCTTTAGCCACTTCTAATTCCATGTCTTTATAGATGTCTTCAGTAGGGATATCTATAACAAAACTATCTGTATCTGTGTAAAGCACTCTGGACTCAGGATACGAGGGCTTAAAGTAGTCATAAAGAAATTCTAACATCAAAAGCTTTGATAATTCTAAAACAGTAAACCCAATAAAACAGGTTTGTCTAATTTGACTTTCTTTTTTTTTCATCATTATGCCAAAAAGCTGATCATGAAATCTTCTGAAGTCCTGATAATTAGGTTTGAAGTCAGCTTAATTGCTTCATTCTCTCTGGTGACCAATCTGACATCTTTGCGCTTGTGCGGATTCTCCATAGTCTTTCCAAAACAGCTGTTGTTCATCAGCTTGAAAAAGTCTTTTTCTGAAGCATCTGTGGATTTAGTTCTAAGATCAGTGTTCTTCATGATGTATGGTTTCATGAACTGTTCTTGATCAAAAGCAATTATACGATGAACAGCTGTCAACTTCAAACCATGCCTTAAATAAAATTGTAGAAGTCTGTAATGACAGACATAATTTTTTTGCCTCGAAGATTAGGCACAAGTTTAGGCGGTTCTCTTGGATCCATCTTTAGACTTTCTGCTGCTAATGGATAGTCATATGCAGGTCATGGAGTTCATGAGGATATCTAAGTCAACTTCTAGAATGAAACCACGCTGTTGGTCAGGCGTTAAACTGCCCAACCACTTAATGCCTTTTTGAATATTATTCGGATTGTCTTCTGTGTACATTTTAAAGTTGCGTAATGGAAGCGATTGCGCCATTGCCCAACCATACAGATTGTTTGCATCTAAATACATGAGATAGTTTAGACCTTTTACTCGGATCATAATGATCCAAGTATTTGTTGTTTGCTTTACAGTAATGATGCGACGCCATACTAATTCCCCCACGCAACCCGTTTTCAATCATCTGAATCATTGGTAAATCTGACAATAAATCAATTTGTACTCCAGTAAACTTTAAGAAAGCATCCCAACTCATCCCGGCGCAGAAATGTAATGCGCAGGATCCAAACTGTAATGTTTTTATGCAGGTCTTTCTATAATTTTCAAAAATATCCGCCAACAACATACATCTGCCATTAAATAGGAGTCATGATAGTCCTCCCATCGTTTTACAATCTAACTTTTGCCAAGCATCTTGAGCATGCTGGTAATCGGAGGTCGCTGATGTCCTTTCCTCTAAGACTAGAAAAGAACGCGCCTTTAGGAGGAAGCGTCTCTTCGTCAAACCTTTCCAACTGTTCATGTACTCATAAGGATAAACGCCCTTTCTAACGAGAGTCGGGTCAAAATATTTTTCGTTATTGGCAGGACTTTAAGGACATAGCCAGTGCCTCTAATGAGCCATCATGTGTTGCATAGAGTGTAGAAAGACATATTTTTAGATTAAAGCACATGTACTTTTTCTGATGACTGTGCAATGCATGCTACCTGAAGGGGCGCGCTGGTTACTGCTTGCATTATAAGGTGAGAGTCATAACCTCGCAAGTTGTGAAAGTAATACAGGCAGCTTCCATGTCTTTGGTTCAAACTTAGTTGAAGATGCATTTGTTATGCGCTGCACCTCTAAACTTCCCACTAATGTGATCATGGTCTCTTACTGTGGGGTTTACACTCTTGGGCGTTAGCTCTAAACCGCAAATCCAACAATGCGTGGCTGAGTCATACTGTTGTTGGTCTTCAGGCGCCCATTATGATTTCAGATAAGTTTAGATTATTAGAACAGGCGTTACGCACTTGCTGCATGCGTTTAAGAATGTTTCTGCAGCATCTGGTCCTCTATATAATTCTGGTTCTGAATAAACGCCATCCGACCTGACAACAATGAAGGCAAATGAACAAATCTGATGATTACTCATTAAGACTGTTTTTCGAAGTTTTTGTGGCGCTGGCCCTTCATAAGGAACAATGAGTGATTCAAAGTCTGCGTAAAACAACATATGGAGAATGTTGCAGTTTTTCCAGTTCTTAAAACTAACTTTAGATCCGGGTGGGGGCGTAATTAGTTCTGTATTACAGTCTACAGAACTTTTACAATGTTTTATATGTTCACTCGCAGCTTGCACAGATGGAATTCTTGTTAAACATTTTCTTGCAGAATTCTTGTTTGCTATGTTTGTTTGTAGTATAACTCAATAATCTACTCATTGTGCGTATCAATGTGTAATGGGGTAGCCCCGCTGGTGAAAACAATTAGTAGTAAGTCAACATGATTTTTGTCTGGTTCGCCTATTGTTGGACTGTTCTTGGACACTTTTAATTGGCGCCAAATTTGTTTCCTCATCCATGTGTATACATTAACAGTTATGGGTTGTTTTGTTCTTCAAACTGATCAATTTGGTCTACACTAACAGGAAAGGATATTCCATTGAAGTTAAGATCTTTGGCGTATTGCCGATAGTTAGTCACTCTCTCTGCGTGTTCGCGGACATGATGCAGCCTTGCAAGAACGCACCACATGAAACATTTGTTGTCTGAATTTTTTATGTTTAAAACTGCTCTCTTAAAACCAACTCCCGAGGTAGCGGAATGTAAGCCTGCCTACAATCGGTGCATACTTAGCCTGTTTTAATCTAATCTCTAAGACTTCGCCCTCTGACCAACCAGAGCCTCTCATTTTAGCTTCTTCAGCGGCAGCGTCAAACTGTGTAAGCAGTTCGTCTGCCCAACCGGGTGTTAAGTCATTATGAGAAAGAATAGTCTGCTGTTTAGTTGAGACCCAGACTTCTAGATTTTCTTCATTTATTGTTACATAGTCGATTAAAACAGCTAACATTACTTTAACTGGCGGTCTATTGTTAGTTTGCCTGGAACTTGAGAAATTGCATGTACAACGCTTGCCTGTACGTTTGTTAGGTCAATGACTTCTAAATCAATATCATTCATGCTCTTGATAAACGCTCTCTCTCAAGCATTTCCTTCAAACAATTCGTCTTGTCCTTCATATATCTTAGCCATGCTGTCTTTCTTTTCTAAGCCAACATATTTATTTAAATTAAAAAAAATACAACGGCTTAATCAGAATCAATATCGACGGTCTTTTTGTGCTTGGACTCATAAACTAAAGTATAAACACCTTTTGGTATTGTTAATGTGAGCTGTTTAGAACAGAGTTTAATGTTTCGTTTATTTTTTTAAGCATTCCTTTTTTATCGCTCGGGGTCTGGCTGTTGAGAAAAACTTGTCCTCGCCTTTCTTTGAGATCAACTTTTGTCTTTTGTAGTCATCAAAATCGGCCTGTAAACGATTAAATTCTTCATCCGTGATGTTTGAGTCAGCTAGCGCTTTTATTTATTATCAGCTTAAAGGAACTAAGTTTAGCTGTTATTAGTTGAACCATAGCTGTGTGCTTTGGAGTTTAGTTTTTATTTTTTTACCGGCCGCACTTACAGCTAATGAGCACAGGCCGAGAGCTAAAGACAAACCTCCTAGGGGTAAAGCTGCGGGCGCACCTACGCCTGTTGCTAAGAGGCCTACACTTGTTCCTGCTGATAGAGCACTTATAGTCGATGCTCCAGTATTAACATAGTAACAGCATTAAAGACAGCAGAATACCTTCGTTTGGTTTTGCTGTATTTTGAGAGGTCTTGCTCTAGTTTTTGTTGCATTTGTGTAATGTTTGTTAATCTGAAGGTTTTTATGCTAGGGTTTTCTACTATCTCTTCTCTTGGCATCTCCGGTGCTGTAGGCACATTTGGATAAACCTGAACAGACATGCTTTTTATAAAATGAAAAAATAATTTAGTATAGTACATATTGTAATCTGCTAATCTCCAATATTCAGCTGTGCATCAATTAATAAAAACAAATGTACATTAAGCGGTTTATCAGCTTCTTTTTCTTTCTCAATTTGAATGTTTACGTCTTTAAGCTCTCTCCCACTTCTATGCAACTGATTATCCTCTGTGACCTTAGGTCAATCCATAAACCGTATTTTGATGTTAAATAATCATCAAGCCTAACACTGTGAAGGTGTAGATCTTTAGACGCAAGGTCTGCTGTTGGACTTCTACCCCTCCCACCCCCAAAACAATTTCTTATTTCGTCAAAATGATGATAAGGTCTAAGTCCGCTAGCATAGATTTGGTTAGGACTGCCGTCAATTGTACATTGTACTTTCGTTATTTTTGGATTAAAAAACTTTTCACTTGCTCTTGCGAATGGTTCTTCATCTTCACACAGCAATAAAATACCTTTAAGCGATTTACTGCGACACTAAAACTAAAATTCCATATAGCGTCTGCCCTGCTTTTAGGATATGTTGAATGATGACGCACGTTTTCGTAATATATTGCTAATTTGGACTTATATTGATCCCCAATCAGCTCTGCTAATTTAAGGTCGCTAACAACGTCAAACTCTAACGAGATGTCAGAAATGCTGTACTTTGCTTCGGTGTACTGTTGATTTGATAACACGTTTGTATTCATTAAAAGTTAGTTTCATATGACAATCTGTCTTTAATGCTCCTTGAAAGTATAGGGCATGCGCTTTTAACACTCAAAATCTAGGGGAATAGAAAAGCGATTACCATACGCATAACTTACAGCTAAAGCCTTTTTGCTGCTTTTAGCACCTGAGGCGAGTTCGGCGCCTATTCTAAGTTTTAGTGCTTCTTCATTGCCGATTCCTTGAAACGCAAGATCTTCCCTTTCATTCGCGGTTAGCCATAGATCAGAATAGGTTAAAAATATGTCTGCATTGTTTAAAGAAAATACTTCTTGCCCCTCAAGTTTTACAGAAATTTTCTTAACGATTGCCCGTCCCAAATTCTGGACAACTGTTCTGGTTTGGTCGTTGTTGAAGCGAGTTCTATTTTTAAAAGTAAGCGTGCAGAGCCTGGCACGATCAAATCATCCGCTCCTAGGTCTGGAAATCTAACAGTAAGAATTTGATCTGCATCAATAGTAGATGGATTATTGGAACAGTAATATTCGTTATTTCCCTGCACGCCAAGGGGTTCTTTCAGCTTTCTAAGGGTCAAGAATCGAGCCATATGCTTGTGACATTTTTTTATAAACAAATAAAAAGTTAATTATTTAAAAACATGGCAGGAATTGAAGGCGAAGAAGATTATGATGTTTTTGATCCTGGAGACGACTGAGTGAAATGATCCCTTTGACACAGCATCGCTCAGCGCTCTCAATGCGGCGTGAATTAACAGAAAGTACGGTCGGAGCATTTTACAAAAGTTTAGGCCAAGAACCTCCCGAATTTATAGACCCAAATGATTTTGAATTAGAAGAATTGGTCATTTGTTTGTAAGGGGCGATCAAGGAGAATCTGTTCGGCTTACAACTAAACCAGACCCATCAAAGTTTTTAGCCAAGAGTACAATTATACAAAGACTTAGTGTAAAAGATCAAAATCGCCTTGGTCTGTTAGACCAAAATTAGATAGGGATGCAGTTTCTAAACTTCAAAACACACTGCAGGAACTCCCAACAGCTAACCAAATACAAAAACATGGAACTTGAAGAATTAAATCAATCGGCAGATGAAATAATAAATGCAATAGAAGCAGAAACCAGTTTTTCAGAAGAAACAGCATTAAAGACTATACACGACTCACCGCTACCCATGCGAGAAATAGCGGCCCTTGATCATGCTTTGAGAAGGATCAGAGGCGAATAACAAACAATTTAGCAAAACTAGGTGAACTAGATGAGCATATAAAAAGAGAAAAAGAAAAAACTCGTTGAGGCTGACGACCGCATCGTAGGGCGTGAGATTAAAGAAAGAATAAGACAAAGACTAAAAGATCTTAAACAAGAAAGATCAGCAAGACTAGAAGTGCTAACTACTAACCGAGACCAATTACGAACTCAAGTGAATAGAATAAGAGAAACTATCGAAAAAATTTTATAATGAAGACACGACACTAGCAGAACGAATACGACACTGTTTAGAGAGCAAGGAGTCACATTAGCAAAGCGTTATAACTGCCTTAGATTTGCAATAAGTACATTGGTGTTGGCTATTACAGGCGGCGGTGGCCAAAGTTCAGTACCTCCACCGCCATCGCCTCCACCTGATAAATCATGGGTAAAAAAACAACTTGATCATCTGCGAGTTTAATTAAAAAAATTAGCCAGTAAAGCCGTAGACGCTTTACCCATAATATTAGGCGGTATCGTTAGCTGGCTTTTGTTACTGCAAGCAAAGTAGTTGGCTTTATGGCCGAGCACTTATGGGCATTAGTTCTTGTAATAGTTGGGTTAATATTTAGTAAGATAAAGACCGAGTAATCCTATGCCAGTTAATCCAAGAACAAGCGCTGTCTTTTCATATTCATGGTCATCGCGAACAGAGTCTGCGAGCTTTGCTGAGTCTTCAATGACTTTGGGGGTTTGGACTTCGGGAATTAAATGACTTAATCTTGGGTGTTTGTTACTGCTTGTAATATTACTGGCTCAGAATTTATGTCGTTTTTTTCCCAACCTTCTGTTCATTGCCTGCTATAAGAATTTCATTATTATAGTTTATTATTATTCCACCTGGAGTCTAAGGTCAGAAGGCAACATGTATAAACCAGTGCCAACAGCAAAGTCTACTTTCGATCTTGCGTATTGTAAAACATTTTGGTACCTTTTAATGCTTGAAGGTAAATCAACTGTAGAATTAATGGCGTCCTCTAAATTGCTAAGTATTGTTTTTGCGCGTCAAAGCCAGTAGAAGGATCAGTTATGCTTGATCTTGCCTGTGCTTGCGACCCTAGCAAACACCAAACGTAAGTACGAATAGAGTCGTTTATTCGTTCTATCCAGCCTAGTTAGGCCCTTAGAATGTCTTAAGATAAATGTTGTCCATGCTGTTTTATGCTCTTGCTGTAGGGACCCAGGCTGAACAGTTTTGCCTGAAAAGAAAGTTTTGAAAGGAGGATGCCAGTCATAGTTATACTTCTGTGCGTGCCCCGAAAATAAAGGTCGCCTAGGCCATGATTATGATCCAACTTTTGTCTAAAGCCTGTCTTGATGTTAATATTGAATTCGTTACAGATCCTTTCAAAAGCCTTCATGTCTATTATGTTGCTGAGTGGATTAAACGGTTTGTCATTTGGCAATGGCGCTTGCAATTCAGTCAAAATACGTCTGAAGGTGTAATAAAAATGAAATCTGTACACTGACCTCACCAAAAGGATCATGGTGATTTAAATGATCAGCATAACGCCACTCCACACCCAGTTGATGCGCAAACACAGCAAAGTTTAACTGGTTCTGATAAAACTGCATCGGATGACTAAACCACGCTTTCTTGATGTGGTCGTTTTCAATAGGGGGTTAAGATATCTGCTTAATGGAGTGCTCACCTTTTAGAAAAGAGCAGTCTGGGTCACAGCAATGTCAAGAGTATCAGTTGCTATATTTTTAAGATTGTAGTGCGGCCCAACAGAAATTTTGCACCAGTATATTTGAATGCACTCATTTTTATTTCGTTTAAAAAAATGTTTGTAACAATAACAACCCAAGACCGTCCTTCGTTTTTAGAACATGCTATTAATACAATTGCGGGGCCAAAACGGTCGCGCTCCATGAAATATTCTACAAAGTCGTATGGTTTAATATAAGTGAATCCAGGAAGAATAATAAGATTCAAAAAATTAATAATGCAGGAAACTGTAGTTGGCCAGTTAACCATACCTGATGGTTATTACGGGTTTTTGCTCACTAAAAGAAGCAATGAGTAACTTTGACATAACTCTCAAACTTAACAATGCAAATCTAAAAACAATGTTAAACATTCAAGCCTGAAGAAGAAGTAGGTTTACTATTTTGATAAAGAGCTAGCTAAAATGTTAGGCTTTACAGCTAACAATTATAGATTTAGAGTTCACCAGCCAAAACTACTTATGAGGGGGAAAGTCCGCTCGATCTGCATTACATTCATTACTCTATGTTCATTTGGATGACTGAGCACTGATGAAAACTTAGATGACGGAAGGCCCTCAACTGTTTTAAGAGCTCTTCCATCAGGGAAAGCTGCATATTGCGATTATGAAATTATACAATTCCCTAATTTACAGTTT
>CM031622.1:28126299-28128799 GCA_018398815.1 Conus ventricosus | reverse complement strand
ATGGTCCGCAAGTGCGAGCCCTGCTCCATGGGCTGACTGCCCACTCCAGTGTTCTGTCAGGGGGGGCCCCTCCCCAAAAAATGATCAATAAATAAAAAAAAACCGAGATGACTCGATCCCCCCCAAAATCAGATGTCAAAAACTACCAACCCCAATTTTTTTCCCCCCCAATGCGAGTATTGAGGGGAAAAAACGAGTGAACGAAAATGAATGGGCGCACGTGCAAAACAGTGCACGCGAGGGC
The DNA here is from genome assembly GCA_018398815.1 of Conus ventricosus. NCBI lineage: Eukaryota > Metazoa > Mollusca > Gastropoda > Neogastropoda > Conidae > Conus > Conus ventricosus. The sequence continues at coordinate 28,128,555 of CM031622.1, read as the reverse complement.
GGGGGTGAAAATAGCAAGCGATGCCCAAAAACCGTCGAGCAGGTTTCCCCCAAGATTGGCCCCTTCTAAAAAATGGGCATACAGGTAAAAAATAATGGGGACAGAAACTCCCGCAAAAGGGGGGGTGGAAAACGAAAGGCAGTTGAGCGGCCCTTTTCCCCCTCCTTTACCCCTTCCCTACCCCACTATTTCTTCTCTTTTTTTTACCCCCCCTTCACCGAAAAATTCTCTTTCCGGTTTGTTGTTGTCTGTTGTTGTCTTCTGTCTCCCCTCTTCTCTCTTCTCTCTTTTCTCTCTCTTCTTTTTCTTCTTTTTCTTTTTTTCTCTCTCCGCTCCCCCACCCTGTTGTGTCCCCGATCGGAAAGGAGGGGTTATGGTGGAAAAGATGGGGGTTGAGAGGGAAAAAAAGGCGGAGGTAGCAAAAGGATCAGCGGGCCACTAGCGGGGACCCCCCCGTGTCCCCAGGGATCGAGCCCCGGTAACGAAAAAACAACGCGGTGGGGATTTGTGCCCGACAGACAGAGTGGCATGCGAGCGTACCTGTTAACCGCCCCAGCAAGTCTCATGTGGGGAAAGGGGTACGGGTGGTATAGGCTTGCGTTAAACTCTAAAAAAAAGAAAATAGGACGGCTGCCCCTCCAAAAGGACTTCCTGTTTAATTTTAAAAATTTGTTTCCCAAAATGCGTGGTTTTTCTTTTGAAATTATGTTAAAAATTTGTTTTGTTTCCCTAAGAACCTTTTTAGATTGTCTTTTGATTTAAAGTTTAAATGTTTATATGAAATTTTAGTTTCAGCAAAAAAGTTTCATTTAGGGAAAGAAACTCAGGAGGTGTGTTTTTAGTAAAAAAGTGTTTGAAAAATTGAAAAGAGATTCAGTAAAATTGTGACAATAAAAATTGTTATAAGAATAGAAAAAAACTTTTTTTGGTGTGAATAAGTATCTTTTTGTTGGTTTTTATATTGTTCAGAGGGGCCCTCTATAAAATGAAAGGTTTCAAGATGGGTTTACTTTTATTAAAAGGGGCTTTACGGGAAAAAAGTTTGTAAAGATGATGTATACTTTTTGTAAGGGTGTTGAACGCTGAAAGGTAGATGCAATCTGGATGAAGTTGATATGTGTGATTTTGATTTTTACGAAAGGTGACATTTTTTTCGTATTCAAAAGATTGGTTGTAAAAGCTTTGGGAAAAAAGTTATGGATTTTTGTTTTTGTTTGATTTGAATTTTTTAATGGGTTTTGTGACGGGAAAGAGGGTAGTTAAAAATTTTTATCCCCAAAGGAGTGTGTGGGTTTATTACTTTTTGATTCAGTTGATTTTTACCGAAATTTGATTTGCAGTTGGGACTGTGTCACTGTGGGTTGCCAAACGAAGCTGTTTGGAAAAACTTCACCGGGAAACTGGAATTAACCCGGTTTTAAAAAGTGGTGAAAAAAAAATTTTTTGGTCGAATGAAAAGTTCAAAAAAATAAAGACGAATTGAAAGTGGGGTTCCCCAAATTGTTTACAGTCAGCCACTGCAAATGGATTTGATATAATGAAGTTAAACTTTTGTTTAATGTTTATATGGGCTGCTGCTGTATGGTCCGCCCGGGAGGTCAAGGTTTTGAATAAAAAAAAATGACTGGTTTTTTTGAATGTGAGGAAGAAAGCGTAGTAAAAGGCTGTAAAAAAAATTTGGTGGGAAAACAGTTGTGATTTAAAAAAAAAAAGAGTGAATACAGTGTCACGAAAAGAATTTCATCAAATGAAGGAACTAAGAATTAGAATTTGAGGAAAATAGATAAAGAAATTAAGAGAATCCCCCCAAACGATTCTAAAACATTTTTGGGCAGTAATAAGACGTTAAAGAAAAACTTAATTACAATGAAATCCCCTTTGCCAAAGGTTTTTGATCACTTTTTGCTGTTTTCAATGATTCAGATAATTGTTCCTCTGGAAGAAGGGGTTTACGGATGATGAGGTTTAATCTGTGCCATTGTTCAATAAAAACCCTTTTAGAGAAGAGTAATGGATGGTTTCAGACATTTAAGGAAGGGAAAAAATGCGGACCCGATAGAAATTGTTGGAGAAATGTTAAAAGAAGCAAATTCGATATAATTGTTTTTCTTGTTTGCTTATTTAAAGAGTTTTTGAAACAGCAATTTTCCCTTTGAATGGGTTAAATCTTAAATTTTTCCCCCTTTACAAAAAATGTTCCGTTTAAACCGATAATTATCGAAGTATAGCATCACTAGCATATAAGAAAAGGTTTCA
>CM031622.1:28093799-28103799 GCA_018398815.1 Conus ventricosus | reverse complement strand
CACTGCACTGCATTTATCTTATGTGAGTGGTCCATTAGTTTTTCACAGGCAGATATATATTTCATTAGCAAAAATCTAGCTCTGCCAAATTTTCCGTTATTGATGTCATTATCTGAGCTTAGATGGTGTGGGATAATTAAGAAGGTAACAGGGCTTGATAGTAACTGTCTCATTAGACAAACAGAATGCAACAATGCTTGATAGTATCTGTCTCATTAGACAAACAGACGGTAACAGGGCTTGATAGTATCTGTCTCATTAGACAAACAGAAGGTAACAGGGCTTGATAGTAGCTGTCTCGTTAGACAAACAGAAGGTGACGAGGGCTTGATAGTAGCTGTCTCATGAGACAAACAGAAGGTAACAGGGCTTGATAGTAGCTGTGTAACAGGGCTTGATAGTAGCTGTCTCATCAGACAAACAGAAGGTGACGAGGGCTTGATAGTAGCTGTCGCATTAGACAAACAATAGGTAACAGGGCTTGATAGTAGCTGTCTCATCAGACAAACAGAAGGTGACGAGGGCTTGATAGCAGCTGTCTCATTAGACAAACAGAAGGTAACAGGGCTTGATAATAGCTGTCTCGTTAGACAAACAGAAGGTGACGAGGGCTTGATAGTAGCTGTCTCATGAGACAAACAGAAGGTAACGAGGGCTTGATAGTAGCTGTCGCATTAGACAAACAGAAGGTTACAGGGCTTAATAGTAGCTGTCTCATTAGACAAACAGAAGGTTACGAGGGCTTGATAGAAGCTGTTCATTAGACAAACAGAAGGTAACAGGGCTTGATAGTAACTGTCTAATTAGACAAACAGAAAGTAACTGGGCTTGATAGTAGCTGTCTCATTAGACAGACAGAAGGTAACAGGGCTTGATAGTAGCTGTCTAATTAGACAAACAGAAGGTTACAGGGTTTGATAGTGGCTGTCTCATTAGACAAACAGAAGGCAACAGGGCTTGATAATAGCTGTCTCATTAGACCAAAAGAAGGTAACAGGGCTTGATAATAGCTGTCTCATTAGACCAAAAGAAGGTAACAGGGCTTGATAGTAGATGTCTCATTAGACCAAAAGAAGGTAACAGGGCTTGATAATGGCTGTCTCATTAGACAAACAGAAGGTTACAGGGCTTATAGTAGCTGTCTCATTAGACAAACAGAAGGTTACGAGGGCTTGATAGAAGCTGTCTCATTAGACAAACAGAAGGTAACAGGGCTTGATAGTAACTGTCTAATTAGACAAACAGAAAGTAACTGGGCTTGTTAGTAGCTGTCTCATTAGACAGACAGAAGGTAACAGGGCTTGATAGTAGCTGTCTAATTAGACAAACAGAAGGTTACAGGGTTTGATAGTGGCTGTCTCATTAGACAAACAGAAGGCAACAGGGCTTGATAATGGCTGTCTCATTAGACCAAAGAAGGCAACAGGGCTTGATAATGGCTGTCTCATTAGACAAACAGAAGGTAACAGGGCTTGATAGAAGCTGTCTCATTAGACAAACAGAAGGTAACAGGGCTTGATAGAAGCTGTCTCATTAGACAAACAGAAGGTAACAGGGCTTGATAATGGCTGTCTCATTAGACCAAAAGAAGGTAACAGGGCTTGATAATGGCTGTCTCATTAGACCAAAAGAAGGCAACAGGGCTTGATAATGGCTGTCTCATTAGACAAACAGAAGGTAACAGGGCTTGATAGAAGCTGTCTCATTAGACAAACAGAAGGTAACAGGGCTTGATAATGGCTTGTCTCATTAGACCAAAAGAAGGTAACAGGGCTTGATAATGGCTGTCTCATTAGACCAAAAGAAGGTAACAGGGCTTGATAATGGCTGTCTCATTAGACCAAAAGAAGGTAACAGGGCTTGATAATGGCTGTCTCATTAGACCAAAAGAAGGTAACAGGGCTTGATAATGGCTGTCTCATTAGACCAAAAGAAGGTAACAGGGCTTGATAATGACTGTCTCATTAGACCAAAAGAAGGTAACAGGGCTTGATAATGGCTGTCTCATTAGACCAAAAGAAGGTAACAGGGCTTGATAATGGCTGTCTCATTAGACCAAAAGAAGGTAACAGGGCTTGATAATGGCTGTCTCATTAGACCAAAAGAAGGTAACAGGGCTTGATAATGGCTGTCTCATTAGACCAAAAGAAGGTAACAGGGCTTGATAATGGCTGTCTCATTAGACCAAAAGAAGGTAACAGGGCTTGATAGTGGCTGTCTCATTAGACCAAAAGAAGTGTAACAGGGCTTGATAATGGCTGTCTCATTAGCCCAAAAGAAGGTAACAGGGCTTAATAATGGCTGTCTCATTAGACCAAAAGAAGGTAACAGGGCTTGATAATGGCTGTCTCATTAGACCAAAAGAAGGTAACAGGGCTTGTTTAGTGGCTGTCTCATTAGACCAAAAGAAGGTAACAGGGCTTGATAATGGCTGTCTCATTAGACCAAAAGAAGGTAACAGGGCTTGATAATGGCTGTCTCATTAGACCAAAAGAAGGTAACAGGGCTTGATAATGGCTGTCTCATTAGACCAAAAGAAGGTAACAGGGCTTGATAACGGCTGTCTCATTAGACCAAAAGAAGGTAACAGGGCTTGATAACGGCTGTCTCATTAGACCAAAAGAAGGTAACAGGGCTTGATAATGGCTGTTCATTAGACCAAAGAAGGTAACAGGGCTTGATAACGGCTGTCTCATTAGACCAAAAGAAAGTAACAGGGCTTGATAACGGCTGTCTCATTAGACCAAAAGAAGGTAACAGGGCTTGATAATGGCTGTCTCATTAGACCAAAAGAAGGTAACAGGGCTTGATAATGGCTGTCTCATTAGACCAAAGAAGGTAACAGGGCTTGATAATGGCTGTCTCATTAGACCAAAAGAAGGTAACAGGGCTTGATAATGGCTGTCTCATTAGACCAAAAGAAGGTAACAGGGCTTGATAATGGCTGTCTCATTAGACCAAAAGAAGGTAACAGGGCTTGATAATGGCTGTCTCATTAGACCAAAAGAAGGTAACAGGGCTTGATAATGGCTGTCTCATTAGACCAAAAGAAGGTAACAGGGCTTGATAATGGCTGTCTCATTAGACCAAAAGAAGGTAACAGGGCTTGATAGTGGCTGTCTCATTAGACGAAAAGAAGGTAACAGGGCTTGATAATGGCTGTCTCATTAGACCAAAAGAAGGTAACAGGGCTTGATAATGGCTGTCTCATTAGACCAAAAGAAGGTAACAGGGCTTGATAGTGGCTGTCTCATTAGACCAAAAGAAGGTAACAGGGCTTGATAGTGGCTGTCTCATTAGACAAACGAATGAGAAACAAAAGCTGGAAACCAGCTGTCACAATCTTATAAACTGAATCTACAGAAATTGAGCGGAGGTTGAAATCAAAAGTGGCTGAACACTGTAAACCAGCGCAAAAAAAAAACACCAAAACCCAGGACCCTGAACTCTAGGTTTGCAGCAAAGACAAAAAGGCAAAACCTTTATTTCAGTTGATATATAACAATGCTATATTCGCTTTGCTGGGAATTCTGTTCTACTTTGGGCCTTTGTTTTGACTGTCATTGTCAGCGTCTATGTCGGCAGGATTGGTTTGGAGGTGTTTTTTTTGTTTTTTCTTTGTTGTTATTTTTGTTGTTGGGGTTTCTTTGCTTTCTTTTTGATTTTTGATCAAAGGTCATGGACTTGAAACAGACTGTTTACTGGCCGAATAAGAGGGGTCATCCGTTCAGAAGACGTCTTGCCATGTTTGGAACAGACAGGTGAAAAAAGACACCTTCAACCTGTCCAGCATACGGTAATGACACACGATCTTTTGCTACGGGTTTCACCCCATCCTCTAGAAACGTGGACTGAAATGGCCCTGGGGCAGGGGACTGGTGGACGTCATCTCCTGAGCTAGTGTCAGACTGCTGAGTGCCAGGAGTGGTCCTTAAGTACCACCTGCACCCCTCCTCCTTTCCTGAACGGCGAACGACTCCCTGGGATTGCTTTTATGCGTGGACCCATCTCGATGACTGCCAGACTGTTCATGACGAAGAGAGAGAGAGAGAGAGAGAGATCGAGAGAGAGAGAGGTAGACAGACAGACAGATACACAGACAGACAGAGGGAGAGACAGAGAGAGACAGACAGACAGACAGGGACAGGGACAGAGATGGAGGGAGAGACAGAGAGAGACAGAGACAGAGAGACAGGCAGAGACAGAGATACACAGAGAGAAAGAGAGAGAGGGAGAGATGGAGAGAGACACAAACACAAAGAGAGAGAGAGAGAGAGAGAGAGAGAGAGAGGAGAGAGAGAGAGAGAGAGAGAGAGAGAGAGAGACAGAGAGACAGAGAGAGACAGAGAGAGACAGAGAGAGAGAGAGCTGAAGAGGTCACCTCTGGAAACTTTTAATGCTATTGAACAAGTTGTACTGCTTCTTGTGGCATGGTGTGGGAACTAACAGACACTGTTCATTGTCTGCCCCGTGACAGACCCAGGGACGATGGTCGTCAGGCAGCAGTATACTGTGAGTCTACTGGACAACTTAAACTCTTTGAAACTGTAAAATCTCTCTGTCTCTCTGTCTCTGTCTCTCTCTCTCTCTCTCTCTCTCTCTCTCTCTCTCTCTCTCTCTCTCTCTTCTCTCTCTCTGTCTCTCTCTATGTCTCTCTCTCTGTCTCTGTCTCTGTCTCTCTCTGTCTCTCTCCGTCTCTCTCTCTCTCTCTCTCTCTCTCTCTCTCTCTCTCGCTCTCTCTCTCTCTCTCTCTCTCTCTCTCTCTCTCTCTCTCTCTCTCTCTCTCTCTCTCTCTCTCTCTCTCTCTCTCTCTCCATAGACGTGCAGCAAAATTACTCCATCCAGCTGTATCTCTAACAAGAGACGAAAAACTAAAAGCGCTGAACAAACTTCTTCTGAGTAAGCAACTGGAATTCAACAAGGCATCATTTATGTTTACAATCTTGACAAATACTATGCCATGTTATAGCAATGCCCTTTTTACTAGAGCGAACAGCTTTTCTGGCTCGACGAAATTCGTTTCTTCCCTACCCACGCATTGATTTATACAGAACAAGCCTAGCTTACTCTGGACCATATGTCTGGAACTCACTTCCACCGAATCTACAAAATACAATACTTTTAAAACTTTTCAAGAAACATTTGCGTAAACATTTTATGTCTCAGTAATTTAATTATTCGATTAAAATGACTAGCGTCCATTCACAAAGTCTTCTGTGAACCATACTTTGAATACATCTTTCTAAACATAAAATCTACTACGTTAAAATCGCTCAGCCCCACTCCCACTCGGTTTTCCAACCTTTTCTCCTCCCCCTACCTACCATTCTGTCTTTCCCACCCTCCTCTGACCTCTCTCTCTCTAGTTTTGTTTGTTTATTTGTAAATGTCCTTCTGTTTCATCATCCCCCATCTCATTAGTACCTTCACGAATAGTTTGCTTATCATTGTAGAATTAGATTATGATGTTACTGCGTTGAATTGTCAGAATGAATTAGATGCGTGGAAATAATGTATGCATGACAAGGACAGATTGTAAGACTAGGCTTTGGCCTAAAATCTTCATCCTTGCGTTTTAAAGATCAATCAATCAATCAATCTCTCTCTCTCTCTCTCTCTCTCTCTCTCTCTCTCTCTCTCTCTCTCTCTCTCTCTCTCTCTCTCTCTGTGTGAACATTTCAATGTTTGTTTAAGGTTCAGAATCATTGCACAGCGTCTTTAAACACACACACACACACACACACACACACACACACACACAAAACACACACACACACACACACACAACACACACACACACACACCACACACAAAACACACACACACACACACACACACACACCACACACACACACACACAGAGAAACATACTTTTAAAATTTCGACTCATAACCTCAAACGTGTTCTATCCACGGTTACTGTGTTACTAGAGCTTGCAAGAACAAAATGAAAGAACTTCTTTCACTGCACTGCATTTTTGTCATGTATGTTATGGACACTTTTTTGCTGGCAAATACATCTTTCATTAGAGGAAACCTACCTCTGCCATATTTTCCGTCGACGGAGACATTTTCCGAGGTTAGACAGAAAGACGATAGCTTGGGATAACTAAGTAGGGAACAGGGATAGATAGTAGCTGTTTCATCAATCCATGGAAATGGCGACGTAGATTTATAGAAGCAAATGAGCAATAAATGTTGGAAACGAGCAATCATCATCTTAAAAGCTGAATTTACACACATTGTAACGAAGGTTGAAATCAAAATTGGCTGAACAATGAAAGCCAGCGTAACAAAGAAGCCCCTGAATTCCAGGTTTGCGACGAAGACGAAAAGGCAAAATATGTTTACTTCAACTGATAAAAAAAAAACAATGAAAGGGTCAGTGACTTATATACACTTTGTTGGGCATTTTGTTCCAGCTTCGGCCTTTGTTTTCGCTATCGTTCTAACCATGCCTGTCGGTTTATAGGCGTATGTGTGTGTGTGTGTGTGTGTGTGTGTGTGTGTGTGTGTGTGTGTGTGTGTGTGTGTGTGTGTGTGTGTGTGTGTGTTCTTTTCTTTTTCTTTTTCTTTTTTTTTTGATCAAAGGTCATGGACTTGAAACAGGCTGTTTACTGGTTAAAGAAGTGGAGTCATCTATACAGAAGAATTCTTGCTATTTGGAACAGACAGGTGGAAAAGACACCTTCAGCCCTGTCTAGCGTACGGAGAAGACATACGATCTTTTTGCTACAGGTTTCACCCCATCCTCTAAAACGTGGACTGAAATGGCCCTGGGGGAGGGGAATGGTGGACGTCATCACCTGAGCTAGTGTCAGACTGCTGAGTGCCAGGAGTGGTCCTTAAGTACCACCTGCACCCCTCCTCCTTTTCTGAACGGCGAACTGCTCCCTGGGATTGCTTTCATGCGTGGACCCATCTCGATGACCGCCAGACTGTTCATGACGAGAGAGAGAGAGAGAGAGAGAGAGAGAAGAGAGAGAGAGAGAGGAGAGAGAGAGAGAGAGAAGAGAGAGAGAGAGAGAGAGAGAGAGAGAGGTAGACAGACAGACAGAGAGAGCTGAAGAGGTCACCTCTGGCGAGTGTTAATGCTACTGACCAAGTTGTACAGCTTCCTGTGGCACGAAGTGGGAACTAAAGGACACTGTTCATTGTCTGCCCCGTGACAGACCCAGGGACGATGGTCGTCATGCATTGTCTGCCCCGTGACAGACCCAGGGACGATGGTCGTCATGCATTGTCTGCCCCGTGACAGACCCAGGGACGATGGTCGTCAGGCATTGTCTGCCCCGTGACAGACCCAGGGACTATGGTCGTCATGCATTGTCTGCCCCGTGACAGACCCAGAGACGATGGTCGTCAGGCATTGTCTGCCCCGTGACAGACCCAGGGACGATGGTCGTCATGCATTGTCTGCCCCGTGACAGACCCAGAGACGATGGTCGTCAGGCATTGTCTGCCCCGTGACAGACCCAGGGACGATGGTCGTCATGCATTGTCTGCCCCGTGACAGACCCAGGGACGATGGTCGTCATGCATTGTCTGCCCCGTGACAGACCCAGGGACTATGGTCGTCAGGCAGCAGTATAGTGTGAGTCTACTGGACAACTTCAACTCTTTGAAACTGTAAGATTCTCTCTCTCTCTCTCTCTCTCTCTCTCTTCTCTCTCTCTCTCTCTCTCTCTCTCTCTCTCTCTCTCTCTCTCTCTCTCTCGCTCTCCTCTCTGAACATTTCAATGTTATTTTATTTTGACATTTCGAGCTCTTAGTTTTGCAGAAGTTGTAATAAAATCAGGATAGTTTTTGGTGTATCTGTCATCTATCTTGGACTGATTTGAACTTTTTCAAATTAAAGAATCGTAATGTGTGTAGATACTAATTTAATCAAATCTGTATATTTTTCACCAGACAGAGAGAGAGAGAGGAGAGAGAGAGAGAGAGGAGAGAGAGAGAGAGGAGAGAGAGAGAGAGAGAGAGAGAGAGAGAGAGAGAGAAGAGAGAGAGAAACGTCAACCCTGTTTTATCATCTTTACACCTATGAATGCATAAAATCCATCAGACTGCTCTTCAGATCATACAGACAGACCCAGACGTAACGAGCGGTAGTTCGCTTCCCGACACATCCTCCATGACGTCTCAGTCGTGTCCAACACTGCCGATTCTGGCACAGCCCATACACACACCCACACCCCGGACCGTCCTATTGTTGTTAAGTTCCAGCAGCTTACAAGGCGCTATTGACACCAGGTCGTCGTAGAGCTGTTCGCCTGCGGCTACCTTTCGCTGCTGCGTCGTCATTTCAGTATTCACTGCTGCCTGTTCTGATCCAGTATATGTAGCACACAAGGCACTCCACCCCCTACTGATCACGAGCGCTTAGTAGTGGATTCAGAATGAACATGTCCTTTAAGGAGGAAGACTACCACACTATTCATCCAGCGACAGTCCCCATGACCTTGCCTCCATTGAAGACTTTGAATAGGGTCACCACGGGCATGTACGAGGGGAGGAAATCGAAACTAGTGTCACCAAGATAGACAGCTGTGAAAGGTCACACAGCACTACTACAGAGGGGCTATGAAAGACCACACAGCACTACTACAGAGGGGCTATGAAAGGTCACACAACACTACTACAGAGGAGCTATGAAAGACCACACAACACTACAACAGAGGGGCTATGAAAGGTCACACAACACTACAACAGAGGGGCTATGAAAGGTCACACAGCACTACAACAGAGAGGCTATGAAAGGTCACACAGCACTACAACAGAGGGGCTATGAAAGGTCACACAACACTACAACAGAGGGACTATGAAAGGTCACACAACACTACAACAGAGAGGCTATGAAAGGTCACACAACACTACAACAGAGGGGCTATGAAAGGTCACACAACACTACAACAGAGAGGCTATGAAAGGTCACACAACACTACAACAGAGAGGCTATGAAAGGTCACACAGCACTACAACAGAGGGGCTATGAAAGGTCACACAACACTACAACAGAGAGGCTATGAAAGGTCACACAACACTACAACAGAGAGGCTATGAAAGGTCACACAACACTACAACAGAGAGGCTATGAAAGGTCACACAACACTACAACAGAGAGGCTATGAAAGGTCACACAACACTACAACAGAGGGGCTATGAAAGACCAACAACACTACAACAGAGGGGCTATGAAAGACCACACAAAAACGCAACGGAAGGACATGAAAGACCACACAATAACACAACGGAAGGACATGAAAAACCACACAATAACACAACGGAAGGACATGCAAGACCACACAATAACACAAGGGAAGGACATGAAAGACCACACAATAACACAGCGGAAGAACATGAAAGACCACACAATAGCACAACGGAAAGAACATGAAAAACCACACAATAACACAACGGAAGGACATGAAAAACCACACAATAACACAACGGAAAAGAACATGAAAGACCAGTTGATGGCACGATAGAGGGGCATGAACACCATACAATACCCATGCTAGAGGTTTGCATTAAAAAGCCACACAACACCACAGTAGACGGACATAAAAGGCCAGACAGACCTATGATAACAGAGCATAAAAGGACACACAAACCACAGCACAGGGGCATGAAAAACCACACAACGCCACAGCACAGAGGCTGGCAAAGTCACAGAGCACCACGATACAGGGGCCTTAAAGATCGCACAATCTGACCCTGCTTCACTGGCATCAACGAGAAGAGGACCATGCAGAAGACACCGTGGAGTTTTATTCAGGCTGAGGACTTGCAGACAGAGGATACTCTATGCTTTCTCCTACACTTCGTCCCGGCATATACCAACCCCCCCCACCCCCCCCCACCCCCCCCCCGATGCATACCCTTGCAGTGTTGGTCAGGACATTTGAGCAGCAATCTCAGGGATGTATTCTGTGAGGAGAACGAAACTTGGCTAGGTTGCCACCGTCTTCCCATCCTGTCAATAGCACGCTCGATAACGCAGG
>CM031622.1:28083799-28086299 GCA_018398815.1 Conus ventricosus | reverse complement strand
AGAGGACAGGTTATAGCGGGCAAAGAGAACAGGTTATAGTGGGCACAGAGGACAGGTTATAGCGGGCACAGAGGACATGTTATAGCGGGCACAGAGGACAGGTTATAGTGGGCAAAGAGAACAGGTTATAGCGGGCACAGAGGACAGGTTATAGCGGGCACAGAGGACAGGTTATAGCGGGCACAGAGGACAGGTTATAGCGGGCACGGAGAACAGATTATAGCGGGCACAGAGGACAGGTTATAGCGGGCACAGAGAACAGGTTATAGCGGGCACAGAGGACAGGTTATGGCGGGCACAGAGGACAGGTCATAGCGGACACAGAGGACAGGTTATAGTGGGCACTGAGGACAGGTTATAGCGGGCACAGAGGACAGGTTACAGTGGGCACAGAGGACAGGTTACAGTGGGCACAGAGTCCAGGTTACAGTGGGCACAGAGGACAGGTTACAGTGGGCACAGAGGACAGGTTACAGTGGGCACAGAGGACAGGTTACAGTGGGCACAGAGGACAGGTTATAGCGGGCACAGAGGACAGGTTATTGCGGGCACAGAGGACAGGTTATAGCGGGCACAGAGGACAGGTTCCAGTGGGCACAGAGGACAGGTTCCAGTTGGCACAGAGGACAGGTTATAACGGGCACAGAGGACAGGTTACAGTGGGCACAGAGGACAGGTTATAGCGGGCACAGAGGACAGGTTCCAGTGGGCACAGAGGACAGGTTGCAGTGGGCACAGAGGACAGGTTATAGCGGGCACAGAGGACAGGTTCCAGTGGGGACAGAGGACAGGTTACAGTGGGCACAGAGGACAGGTTATAGCGGGCACAGAGGACAGGTTATAGCGGGCACAGAGGACAGGTTATAGCGGGCACAGAGAACAGGTTATAGCGGGCACAGAGGACAGGTTATGGCGGGCACAGAGGACAGGTTATGGCGGGCACAGAGGACAGGTTATAGCGGGCACAGAGGACAGGTTATAGCGGGCACAGGGGACAGGTCATAGCGGGCACAGAGGACAGGTTACAGTGGGCACAGATGACAGGTTACAGTGGGCACAGAGGACAGGTTATAGCGGGCACAGAGGACAGGTTCCAGTGGGCACAGAGGACAGGTTACAGTGGGCACAGAGGACAGGTTATAGCGGGCACAGAGGACAGGTTACAGTGGGCACAGAGGACAGGTTACAGTGGGCACAGAGGACAGGTTATAGCGGGCACAGAGGACAGGTTCCAGTGGGCACAGAGAACACGTTACAGTGGGCACAGAGGACAGGTTATAGCGGGCACAGAGGACAGGTTACAGTGGGCACAGAGGACAGGTTACAGTGGGCACAGAGGACAGGTTACAGTGGGCACAGAGGACAGGTTACAGCGGGCACAGAGGACAGGTTACAGTGGGCACAAGGGACAGGTTATATTGGGCACAGAGGACAGGTTACAGTGGGCACAGAGGACAGGTTACAGTGGGCACAGAGGACAGGTTACAGTGGGCACAGAGGACAGGTTATAGCGGGCACAGAGGACAGGTTACAGTGGGCACAGGGGACAGGTTATAGTGGGCACAGAGGACAGGTTCCAGTGGGCACAGAGGACAGGTTACAGTGGGCACAGAGGACAGGTTATAGCGGGCACAGAGGACAGGTTACAGTGGGCACAGAGGACAGGTTATAGCGGGCACAGAGGACAGGTTACAGTGGGCACAGAGGACAGGTTACAGTGGGCACAAGGGACAGGTTATAGCGGGCACAGAGGACAGGTTATAGCAGGCACAGAGGACAGGTTACAGTGGGCACAGAGGACAGGTTACAGTGGGCACAGAGAACAGGTTGCAGTGGGCACAGAGGACAGGTTATAGCGGGCACAGAGGACAGGTTATAGCGGGCACAGAGGACAGGTTACAGTGGGCACAGAGGACAGGTTACAGTGGGCACAGAGGACAGGTTATAGCGGGCACAGAGGACAGTTACAGTGGACACAGAGGACAGGTTACAGTTGACACAGAGGACAGGTTTCAGTGGGTACTAAGGGCAGTTTACAGTGGGCACAGATGACAGGGTACAGTAGGCCCACAGGACAGGTTACAGTGGGCACACAGGACAGGTTACAGTGGGCACAGAGGACACGTTACAGTGGGCACAGAGGATAGGTTACAGTGGGCACAGAGGACAGGTTACAGTGGTACAGAGGACAGGTTACAGTGGTACAGAGAACAGGTTACAGTGGCACAGAGGACAGGTTACAGTGTCACAGAGGACAGGTTACATTGTCACAGAGGACATATTACAGTGGCACACAGGACAGGTTACAGTGGCACACAGAAAGGTTGCAGTGGCTGAGAGGACTGGTTACAGTGGGCACAGAAGACAGGTTACAGTGGCACAGAGGACAGGTTACAGTGGGCACAGAAGACAGGTTACAGTGGCACAGAGGACTGGTTACAGTGGGCACAGAAGACAGGTTACAGTGGCACAGAGGACAGGTTACAGTGGGCACAGAGGA
>CM031622.1:28071299-28073799 GCA_018398815.1 Conus ventricosus | reverse complement strand
GGTTGACATAGTTTCCCTAGCCTTGCCCTAGTGCTTGACATAGTTCCCCTAGCCTTGCCCTAATGCTTGACATAGTTTCCCCTAGCCTTGCCCTAGTGGTTGACAAAGTTTCCCTAGCCTTGCCCTAGTGGTTGACATAGTTCCCCTAGCATTGCCCTAGTGGTTGACATAGTTCCCCTAGCATTGCCCTAGTGGTTGACATAGTTCACCTAGCCTTGCCCTAGTGGTTGACTTAGTTCCCCTAGCTTTGCCCTAGTGGTTGACAAGTTCCCCTAGCCTTGCCCTAGTGCTTGACATAGTTCCCCTAGCATTGCCCTAGTGGTTGACATAGTTCCTCTAGCTTGCCCTAGTGCTTGACATAGTTCCCCTAGCTTTGCCCTAGTGGTTGACATAGTTTCCCTAGCCTGCCCTAGTGATTGACATAGTTCCCCTAGCATTGCCCTAGTGGTTGACATAGTTCCCCTAGGCTTGCCCTAGTGGTGACATAGTTCCCCTAGCCTTGCCCTAGTGGTTGACATAGTTCCCCTAGCCTTGCCCTAGTGGTTGACTTAGTTCTCCTGGCCTTTCCCTAGTGCTTGACATAGTTCCCCTAGCTTTGCCCTAAATCAACACGCTCTTGAATGGACGGAATTCATCGTCTCGGTCTCTGAACAGCATGTTCATAAAGGAATAGAATGTGTTGCCGATGTATACCCTTCTCTCTTGCAGCTCCCTTCCTTTCTCACCTACATCTCTGATAATAAACACATATGAAAAGCATGGGTAAACAGAGTTTACCACACATACACACACACACACACACACACACACACACACACACACACACACACACACACACGCATACACACACACAAGCACGCACGCGCACACACACACACACACACACACACACACACAACACACACACACGACACACACACACACACACACACACATGGATAACGATATTCAGGAAAATGAAGTAGGCTCAATTAGCTAGCTCCATGTTAATGGATGAGCTTTGCTCAGTGGACGGTGGGCGACACAGACACGGTGGATTTGCTAGTTTGAGGGAGTGTGGGTTTGTGCATATGGATCAGGAGTGAAACTATGTCTCATGTTGTCCAATGTAGCCTGAATCTTCTGTTTTAACATACTTGCTCTTATAAATCAGGTCCACGAATACCTGAACTGTAAGCATTTAGAGTCTGCGACCTGTGTGCAAGTTAATGAGGTGTTGGAAGTGTTAAAACATTGAAAAACCTACTTTCGAATGAGACTATAAACCGAGGTTCCGTGTGTGTGAACGCACGCATAATAACTTGCACACACGTAAGATTTCGGAAGAGTAGGCCAGTTTGGCCGTTGGTATGGATGACACGTTACACATAGCATGCACCCTGCGTGAGAAATGGAAAGAATGAAGGAAGGAAGGAAACTGAGTGAACAATAAATTTACTGGATGACACGGAAATGACTGAATGAAGCGCCAGCTGGGAGCTCTTCAGTCGCACTACCCAGGTAGGCAGCCCGATGTGTAAGCGAGTGTTGATTGTAAAGCGCTTAGAGCTTGGCCTCTAGCCGAGAAATAGCGCTTTATAAGTATTCATTATTATTATTATTATCATTATTATTATTTTAATTATTATTATTATTATTATTATTATTATAAATTATTTTTATTATTATTATTATTATTTCATCTTGTTTAAAAAGTGGTGATTGACATAATGTAGCAAATACATGTTTATATTTTCTCTTTGTTTTCCGATTGTCATCATCATTCTTTACATTTATATTCCACCACACAATTATGTAACACGTTTGTACAGACGTCATCCATAATTGTGTGTGTAGTATTACCGATTTCAAATTCAAGTCCTTTGAGCAACATTTATAAATCTCTTTTTTATTTCTTTATTTGTGTGATCCTTTTTCTTCTTTTTTCTGTTCATGTATCGCTCGGTGTGATGTGAGGAACAGCAGACCATTTCCCCAATATTCAGTGACACGCTGTCAGCTTGGCACCAACTGTTCAAGTGTGCTGAAGTCGATAGAACTTTTTAATACGCAGCATCCTTCCTCTCCGTTGTACTCAGCCACTGGGAAAGTAATATCGGCACTGTGACTGGAGACAGGAAGGAACGGGATCAAAAACAGAAAGAAAAAAAAAGACAGAACCGCTCCACAGGGTGTCCCTGTGCACAATATAGTATTGCAGAATGGGGGGGGGGGGGAGTTGGGGGCGGAGGGTATTTGAGAGAGAGAGAGAGAGAGAGAGAGAGAGAGAGAGAGAGAGGGAGGGAGGAGGGAGGGAGAACGAGAGAGAGAGAGAGAGAAGAGAGAGAGAGAACGAGTGGAGGAGGGGAGGAAAAGGGAGAAAAGAAACTTGGCCTGCTGTCATGAATTGGCACTTGGTCTCCATCAGAGCTGAATGTCGGCATCACGCTGAATAAGCAGCCAGTCCACAACTGAGAAGCCCTCAACCTCACCCAGTGATGAGGCATGAGGGAGAAAGAAA
>CM031622.1:28053799-28061299 GCA_018398815.1 Conus ventricosus | reverse complement strand
GATGGAAAAATGTCAACCAAAGACGCACTCCAGAGACAAGAAAACGCACGTTGCAAAAATGTTGAGAAAAGACTCACTACAAAGACGAGACAAGAAAACACACTTCCCCGAAATGGCAAGAAAACAAAACTCTGGGCGGAGACGTCAGGGAGAATATTTTGCAAAAATGGTGAGAAAAGGCTGACAATATGATACTGAGTATAAGGCTGACAATATGACACCAAGTACAAGTGTTAACATGACACTAATTACAAAGCTGATCTCTACTGTACTGTACTCTCCTATACTGTGCTGTACTGTACTGTTCTCTTCTGATCTCTACTGTCCTGTACTCGGCTATACTGTGCTGTACCGTACTGTATAGAACTTTATTGTACTCTGCTGTACTGTGCCGTACTGTACAGTTCTCTTCTGATCTCTACTGTACTGTACTCTGTTATACTGTGCTGTACTGTACTGTACTCTTCTGATCTCTAATGTACTGAACTCTCCTATACTGTGCTGTATTGTACTGTTCTCTTCTGATCTCTACTGTACTGTACTCTGCTATACTGTGCTGTACTCTAGTGTACTGTACTGTACTCAACTTTATTGTACTCTGCTGTACTTTGCTATACTGTACTGTTCTCTCCTGACCTCTACTGTTCTGTACTCTGCTATACTGTGCTGAACTTTGTTGTACTCTGCTGTACTGTGCTGTACTGTATTGTTCTCTTCTTACCTCTACTGTACTGTACTCTGCTATACTGTGCCCACTGTACTAATCTAAACTTTACTGTGCTGTGCTACACTGTGTTGTTCTGCACTGTACTCGTGTTATACTGTACTTGACTGGACTGGACAGAACTTTGCTTACTGTTCTGTGCTATACTGTGCTACATTCTACTGTACTCTATGGTGTCATACTGTTCTGTACTGTGTTGTACCATACTATACTTTTTTTAATGTACTGCACCGTACTGACCAATTGCAATATATAGTGCTATACTGTGTTGTACTGTACTGAACTACACAAGACTGTATTGTATTATACTGTAATGTACTGTGCTGTGCATGTACTTACTATACTATACTATACTATACTATACTATACTATACTATACTATACTATACTATACTATACTATACTATACTATACTATACTATACTATACTGTATAGTACCATGTTGAACTGTGACGCAGTGTTTGAATTCCATTCAGTTAATTTGTGTTGTATGGCTACATTTTCCGTCGCAAGACTTTTTCATGAATGTCAGAGTGTTTACTGGGAGATGCTGATTTATCGTGTCCGGACTCTGCCCGCTGTTCCCATCAACGGCTGCTCTGGATTGACCAATAAACTGGCTTCCTGTCACACGTTCTTTCACCTGGACGCAGTGCGCCACCCCTCTCGCTGGCATGTCCAAGTTCATGGGAAACATCGCTGGAAGGGGGTGCCGGAATAGCTCAGTTGGTAGAGCACCGGACTCGTAATCGAAGGGTTGCGGGTTCGAATCTCCGCCTGACCGTTTCGGTACAGGAGGATTTTTTCCTCGGAGTCAACATTGGCTCTGACTCCATTTCTCATACAGTCCTTCGAATGAGACTCTAAACCGAGGTTCCGTGTGTGAACGCACGCATAACATCTTGCACACACGTAAAACCCATCACCAACTTTCGGAAGAGAAGGCCATTTGGCCGTTGGTATGGACGACACGTTACACATAACATGCACCTTCCCGAAGATGGCGTATGGCTGCCTTAATGGCGGGATTAAAAAAACGGTCATACACACAAAACTCCACCCCCTTTGTTGGACAGATGGGATTAATACTTGCCTGTCTATACAGGAAGTGTCTGCAGGAGTATCAGCCTGTGCACACAGAAGAAGAAGAAAGAAGAAGAATCGCTGGAAGGATGAGATGCCCCCCCCCCCCCCCCCCCCCCCCCCCCCAACACACACACAGAGCAACACTCATTCTCTTTGGTCTGTGGCTGAACTGTCGTGGTTGTCAGAGGGGGTACAGGTAGGTGGAGTTCTGCGTTTTGGTGCATCAGAACAGGCACCCCTGAACCTCACACAAGTGATTCAGCAGCAGTGTCGTGTCTCTTCTGGTGATTAACCTCATGACGACCTCATGTTGGTTGTTCTGGGTGGACAGCCGGGCTGTGGCTGCAATAGAACCAACTCTTGTGTGGTTGTGTGTGTGGTGGCCAGAGTGGGCGACATGGAAGCAGCGCCACTGACAGCACACGGGAGATGACGCAACCAGTCACAATATCTACAAGCCCTGACGCACGCTGCATCTAAGATAAATATACCCAGCGAGGTAAATTACACTTCACTTTTTTTTTAAATAGCTGAGAAACGAGCTTTACCTCCAACAAAAGTCAGCAGACTGGGTACCATCCAAACTTTTACTGTCAACGGTTAAATTTGGATCCGTGAAAACGGCGTGGACCTGATCGCATAATGATCCTTTTTCGTCTGGGACTCGAGGCGTCACTGTAAGAAGGCAGAGACATGGGGGTAATGTAATTCAGTCCTGGTACCATACAGGAAGGCAACGACATGGAGGTAATGTAATTCAGTCCTGGTACCATACAGGAAGGCAACGACATGGAGGTAATGTAATTCAGTCCTGGTACCATACAGGAAGGCAACGACATGGAGGTAATGTAATTCAGTCCTGGTACCATACAGGAAGGCAACGACATGGAGGTAATGTAATTCAGTCCTGGTACCATAAAGGAAGGCAACGATATGGAGGTAATGTAATTCAGTCCTGGTACCATACAGGAAGGCAACGACATGGAGGTAATGTAATTCAGTCCTGGTACCATACAGGAAGGCAACGACATGGAGGTAATGTAATTCAGTCCTGGTACCATACAGGAAGGCAACGACATGGAGGTAATGTAATTCAGTCCTGGTACCATACAGGAAGGCAACGACATGGAGGTAATGTAATTCAGTCCGGTACCATACAGGAAGGCAACGACATGGAGGTAATGTAATTCAGTCCTGGTACCATACAGGAAGGCAACGACATGGGGGTAACGTAATTCAGTCCTGGTACCATACAGGAAGGCAACGACATGGAGGTAATGTAATTCAGTCCTGGTACCATACAGGAAGGCAACGACATGGGGGTAATGTAATTCAGTCCTGGTACCATACAGGAAGGCAACGACATGGAGGTAATGTAATTCAGTCCTGGAACCATACAGGAAGGCAACGACATGGAGGTAATGTAATTCAGTCCTGGTACCATACAGGAAGGCAACGACATGGAGGTAATGTAATTCAGTCCTGGTACCATACAGGAAGGCAACGACATGGAGGTAATGTAATTCAGTCTGGTACCATACAGGAAGGCAACGACATGGAGGTAATGTAATTCAGTCCTGGTACCATACAGGAAGGCAACGACATGGAGGTAATGTAATTCAGTCCTGGTACCATACAGGAAGGCAACGACATGGAGGTAATGTAATTCAGTCCTGGTACCATACAGGAAGGCAACGACATGGAGGTAATGTAATTCAGTCCTGGTACCATACAGGAAGGCAACGACATGGAGGTAATGTAATTCAGTCCTGGTACCATACAGGAAGGCAACGACATGGAGGTAATGTAATTCAGTCCTGTACATACAGGAAGGCAACGACATGGAGGTAATGTAATTCAGTCCTGGTACCATACAGGAAGGCAACGACATGGAGTAATGTAATTCAGTCCTGGTACATACAGGAAGGCAACGACATGGAGGTAATGTAATTCAGTCCTGGTACCATACAGGAAGGCAACGACATGGAGGTAATGTAATTCAGTCCTGGTCCATACAGGAAGGCAACGACATGGAGGTAATGTAATTCAGTCCTGGTACCATACAGGAAGGCAACGACATGGAGGTAATGTAATTCAGTCCTGGTACCATACAGGAAGGCAACGACATCGAGGTAATGTAATTCAGTCCTGGTACCATACAGGAAGGCAACGACATGGAGGTAATGTAATTCAGTCCTGGTACCATACAGGAAGGCAACGCATGGAGGTAATGTAATCGTCCTGGTACCATACAGGAAGGCAACGACATGGGGGTAATGTAATTGTCCTGGTACCATACGGAAGGCAACGACATGGAGGTAATGTAATTCAGTCCTGGTACCATACAGGAAGGCAACGACATGGAGGTAATGTAATTCAGTCCTGGTACCTACAGGAAGGCAACGACATGGAGGTAATGTAATTCAGTCCTGGTACCATTCGGGTTCAGTACCTATTTGCCTGCAAGTCGTAATCGAGTTCACAAGCAAATGGACGTGCAAGTACTGGATCCTAGTAGAACTGACCCTACCCTAAAGACTTGATATAACTATGGCGAATTGCTGTACATGTGTAGTATCTATCTTGGGCCATCTTTAACCAGTTCAGAAAAAAAACATCTGAAGCTGTAACATGCTGCAAAACTGGAATGATTTTAACAAAAATGCAACCAAACCGCTGTGATTTTTCACAAAGGTGTACAACGAAAGCCATCTTTCGATTTCTTGAAATATTGGACAATACCAAGTGTCGCAATGATGTTTTAAGAAAGACCATGGACCCCCTCCCCTCCACATTATATATATATATCTATATATATATATATATATATATCTATATTGAATTATAAAAAAGCTTGCTCTTATGTCTTAGATTGAAGGAAATAGGGGAGATAAGCATTCATATCGCAGTGGTAGATGATTCTGCCTAATTAACAGTATGTGCTCGAGTGGGTCAATGGGGAAAAAAAAATATAAATGCTTCTCAAAATGAGCCTTCAGCAAGCTTATAGTCTCAAGGGGGAGACATCCTCCAATAGGGAGGGAACTCACTAACATAAAACTCCTGGTTCTATACCGATATTTCGAAACCTGGTTGTTTCTCCTCAGTGACCGCGGAAAGTGGTAATTTGATCCTCTGCCTTTTCATTTTTAAAGAAGAATGCAATCCAGAAAAGGCTGGTGTGCAATACGTAGTATGTTTTTTGGGAGTTTTCAAAAAACCCAAACCCAAAGGTGCCACCTAAGAAGCAAAGAAAATCATGAAAGAGCAAAACAAGTACATTTTCTTGTGAAAAGTAGAAAATATAAAAAGATACCCTCTTAAGACACAATTGCTGGGGGCCCAGTTCTTGGAATGAATCCACAAGGGACTAAATTTCAACAAACTATAAATTCCCAAAGGGTAAGTACCGAGCACCGTTCCTGCAACTTACAGGCGCTTGGTGTTGCAATGACTGCTCTGTAAGTTGCTGGAACGGTGCCGGTACTATCCTTGAAATTTATTAGTTTGTTGTATTTTGTCCCTTGTGGATTCATTCCCAAAAACTGGCCCTCAGCAATTGTGTCTTAAGAGGATATCTTTTTATATTTTCTACTTTTCACAAGAAAATGTAGCTTGTTTTGCTCTTTCATGATTTTCTTTTGCTTTTTTTGGTGGCACCTTTGGTTGGTTTTTGAAAAAATCAACAAACATTACTACGGTATTGCCCACCAGCCCTTTTTTGGGATTTCTTTTTCTTAAAACTGAAAAGGCAGGGAGTCAAATTACCACTTTCCGCGGTCACTGAGGAGAAACAACCAGGTTTCGAAATATCGGTATATGACCAGGAGTTATATGTTAGTGAGTTTCCCTCCCTATTGGAGGATGTCCCCCCCTTGGAGACTATAAGCTTGCTGAAGGCTCATTTTGAGAAGCATTTATTTTTTTTTCCCCATACACCCACTCGAGCACATACTGTTAAATAGGCAGAATCATCTACCACTGCAGATATGAATGCTTATCTCCCCCTATTTCTTCAATCTAAGACATAAGAGCAAGCTTTGTTTATAATTCAATATTTCTTGCAGTCATTGCAACACCAAGCTGCTCTGTAAGTTGCTGGAACGGTGCTCGGTACTTATCCTTGGAATTTATTAGTTTGTTATATATATATATATATATATATATATATATATATATATAATATATATATATATATATCAGAAGTGCAGGCCCTTTTAGAAGACCTAAACATGTTGCAGTGTATGCGAATACGCTAAAATTTTATCCCCCTTTATATGAAATAATCTCATATCAAGAGTTTAAACTCGAGTTCCTGAATAAACGCTTTCGCCTATTCGAATTGGTCAACCACCCATACGAACGCGTCATGTTAATTGTTTTTGACTGTGATTAGATAGCCTTCGTTTGCAGCGAAATCATCACCAATTCCAGTGTGACTTTAAGCTCGTCTTGCAATTATTGTTACCTTGGTCACAACATTAAAAAAAAAGACTGAACCAAATTAATTCATGTTGTTGAAAGCCCAGCCGACCACAAACGGCTGTTTCAGGGCTGTCACCACGTGAACGTGATTGTAAAAACAAGAGGTCGAGGGTAGCACTGGCATGGTCTCATTTTCACCTGGATCAGCGTCACTATTATTGCGATTCCTGATACTATACTTGCTGACGAGCACACAACCTGTACGTAGCAGAAAGCCCTGCACTAGTAGACAACCTGTACGTAGCAGAAAGCCCTGCACTAGTAGACAACCTGTACGTAGCAGAAAGCCCTGCACTAGTAGACAACCTGTACGTAGCAGAAAGCCCTGCACTAGTAGACAACCTGTACGTAGCAGGTACGTTTTCCAAATGTGCGCAACCTGATGTATGTAATGACGTAATATTTTGAAGTAGCACACATGACGTTTTACTGAGTTCGATGCACCATTGTCAGATCTTCATGAAAAGGGTAAATTAACTTTTGATTATCATGGCGACAATGTAAAGTGTAGAGTGTTGCTCATATTTTCGACCAACACTGCAGGTGTCTGTATCTCTCGAGCCTGGTTGATGCTGGGATACATTAGCAAAGGAATTGTAGAGCACAGCCCAGACATGCAGTCACATACCAGAATGGAACTCCCAAGCATCATCTCCATCATCCTCATCCTCATTAATCAGCACAATAATCTCCATCATCCTCATCCTCATTAATCAGCATAAAAGGTCTTCAACTCTGTGGTCCGTCATGCCCTGCTTCTATGGTGTCCTCTTTTTCGATTTCCTCCCTGCTCTGTGCCATTGGTGATTTCCTGAGGGGGATTTCCTGACGAAGTCATGAGTACTGGCAGGTCCATGGGGACTGTCGTCGGATGGACGTGGTGGCAGTCTCCAGGGTGAGGCGCTCACTCACACTGGCTCGGCGACTGGGCATCCTCACCATGCTGCAATCTTTGCACAGGAGCAGAATGTGGAGCCGTTCTTTCTTTTTTCCGTTTTGGATGTTAGAAGTTGTCCTCCTATTTCCAACATGGTTTCTCTGAAGTTTTTCCCCCTTTCTTTCTTTTTTTTTTTTCTTTCTTTGTTTTCACATTCTGCCAGCTTTTAGGGAATGTTGGTCATCTTCAGTTGCTCCCTGGAAATATTCGTGGAGATTAGACATATTATTGGGGCCGAAATAGCTCAGTGGTAGAGTGCCGGACTCG
>CM031622.1:28028799-28048799 GCA_018398815.1 Conus ventricosus | reverse complement strand
TCCCTCACACCCACCCCTACCTCCCACCCCACTCCCCCACCCCCTTCCCAAAACACATGAAATGAAAGAAATTAAGCTGGAGGAGTTCCAGATGGAAAAATATATTGAATACTTACGACTGATGTAATTTGAAAGAGATCAAGATTGTTAAAGACGATTATGTGCCTTTTGTCAGGAGCAAAGAGAATCAAGTGTGGTGTGTGTGTGTGTGTGTGTGTGTGTGTGTGTGTGTGTGTGTGTGTGTGTGTGTGTGTGTGTGTGTGTGTGTGTGTGTACTGTGTGTGTGTGCGTACATGCGTGCGTGCATGCGTGTGTGTGTATGTCTTTTCAATTTCGTTAATGTGTCTCGCTCTGGTTCTGTCGTATTTGTACTTAGGTTCTCTTTCTGTTTTCAAAATATACCCCCATCTCACTCATGTTTAAACTGTGCGACCGCATACACGCACTCACTCGCACGCATGTGTTGAGAAACACTAACGTAGCATCATTTTACGTGTAATTGTTTCAAAGATATGAACGTCATCAAAAACGCCTACGCGGACATGATGACACATACCTTCAAATCCTCGCGGACGCTCTAACGGCCACACGTTTTAAAACTTCAAAAAGAAACTAAAATGGTAATTTAAACTTGCAAAGTTCAAAACACAACTTTAACAGGCAGCGGCTTTGATACACAAGAGAACAACACACTTGATGGAACACAGGAACCCCCCCCCCCCCACCCCACCCCCCTCCTCCCCTCACCCAGCCTGTGCCTCCACCATCTCTCCTCCCCTTTCCTCTCACACCCTCACTCTTCCTCGCTTTCTCAAGCCTCGCTCTCAGTCCCTCCCCCGGTGACCGGATGGAGCTGAAGACTGAACTGGAAAAGCGGCGATGCCATGGACTGATGCCATGGATTGATGCCATGGATTGATGCCATCAATGGAAGCAGTGTTTGAGGAAAAACACACAGACTCTTACATATGTCAGCAAAATTATTATTATTATTATTATTATTATTATTATTATGAATACTTATATAGCGCCTATCCTCGGCTAGAGGCCAAGCTCTAAGCGCTTTACAATCCACACTCGTTTACACAACGGTCTGCCTACCTGGGTTGTGCCGACTGAGGAGCTGCCAGCTGGCGCTTCATTCAGACGTTTCCAGTGTCATCCGGTCAATTTCGTTTAATATCATTCACTTAATTTCCTTACTTCCTTCATTTTTTTTTTTTCAATTTCTCACGCAGGGTGCATGCTATGTGTAACGTGTCATCCATACCAACGGCCAAACTGGCCTTCTCTTCTGAAAGTTGGTGATGGGATTTTACGTGTGTGTAGGATGTTATGCGTGCATTCACACACGGAACCTCGGTCTAAAGTCTCATTCGAAGGACTGTATAGGACTATATGGGAAATAGAGTCAGAACCAGTGTTAACTCCGAGGGAAAAAATCCCCCTGTACCGAAACGACCCGGCGGAGATTCGAACCCGCAACCCCAGGATCACCAACATTACGTGTCCGGCGCTCTACTACTGAGCTATTCTGGCCCCCGGGCCAGGATGTCTTCCATTGCCTAAAATGCATTGACATGTCATTCCACATTTAAGGGTGGAAATTAAAATACCTGAAGAAATAAAGGGATAACGGAAGAAAAGAAGGCAAATAATGACCAACGGATGGAAGGGAGAACAAAAGAATAAATGAACACACTCCAGAAACTCCGAAACAAGTTCCTTGGGCTTCTCCGATCATTCATCAAGAAGATGAACTGAAAAAAATGGTCATTCACTCCTGCCGTTCTTAGAGTAGACTGTTATTCACTGAATGCAAGATCGATATCAGTGTGAGAGTACTTCGTTCTGTTTTGCAGAATATTATCTCAACATCGTATTCAGAATCAATCATTTCTTGTTGCTTAGGGTTTCGACAGTTTCTGCCACGTAGTTGTACAGTTTCTTGTCATGCATTCAAATAATGGGCTGTGCTTCCTAACTGGTGTTTTCACGGATTCAGTCTGTTGGCATCATGGTCCATCTCATTTCAGGGGTTACATTCTTTTTTTTTTTCTTCTGGACGCCATGTTCTGGACCCTCTCAATGGCATTAGGCCGACTCTCACGCCGCCAGGTGCCAACTCTTCCACAGCGATTCCCAGGTCATCCTTCCACAGTGCCAGACTTCATCGGCTTAGTCTGGAACCAAATTGAATGAGCGCTTTGTCCCCGCCCCGTCTTCTCCCTTCTCCCCTCCGATCTCTCCGGCGTTCATTGGGGCGAGGGACTACCGCTACGTGTCTCTCCAACAACGATAGTTCTCCGCACCGGCAGATCTCTATACTGATAGATCCTCAATGAGACAGGTCTACTCCTACTCGGTTAGAAATTATTTTCTGACGTAATATCAATATATGACGTGTGTGGCTTTACCATTTTATCCAACATAAAGTGCTCATCAGCATAGGGATCTACCAGTAAGTAATAGTGTGGGTATCTATCGGTGGGGGAAGAATTCACCGGTTCTCAAGGGTGTGAGGATCTATCGGAATGTCACCTGACAGACCTCATCAATCTGCCAACGCCGAACCCAACCAGAACTCTCGGAAGACGGAGATGGGATGTAGGCCCAAACTGGCATCGCAAAGACGGTGGGACACTGACTAACGAAAAGATGACGAAGTGCCTTCAAGATGGCCACTGTGGATGTGTCTAATGACCACGATGCTGCAGGATTCCATTCGTAGTCGGTGTCGCACTTAATAGAACGCCTACTTTCACAAATTGCTATCAGGTTAGAAAGGTACACTCTCCTGCAGAGTTCAAAATTAACAGTTATACGCAGACACGTTTCAGTGAAAAGACGAAATCGGTTGCGGTCTTCAAGAGCGCGCCACCCAAAGTAGCAGCGTGTGTTGTTATTGTCGTACCCTGGCTAAAAGACTCCAGGGATCATCCGGACCGCTGAAGTACTTGAACACTATGGTACAAATGCATCAGCTAGGGATGAGAACATTACGTGTGTGACTGTTTTTGATTACCCTGCCACGTGGGGAGCCACACTCCGATTTCGAGGAATTTGGGAGATTGATGGTGTTATGCTAGGAGCTTGTCACGACTGAAGACGATCTCCGCATAACTATGCAGAGCATAACAACATTTTGATGCAGCCTTGGAGTTCTAGCCTGTGTCAGTTGGTCTCACACACCCTTAAGCCAAGGCGTAGCAGCATGTGTAAATCTCAGAGTCACCGTACACAGAAGAGTTGCGACTGGCTTGCTTTCAAAGACGATTTTTCTCCTTGTGGCTCTTTCCGTCAAAATTCAAAGTAAGACTGAACAGAAAACACTGCAATGTTTTATAAATGCCAGATAAACACATAAGTTGTCATATTTGATTTTTAAACAAATCCGATCAGATTATTTGACTGAAAATGATTTTCAAGTGGAAGCTATCTATTGAGGTTTCGACCTTGATTCAAAACCTCACAAGATGACTTCCCTTGGTAGTATAGTTGTCCCGTGTCACATTGGTCGGGGTCGAAAAATCCTGATTTCGTAATGCGTCTGACCGTGTTTGAACTGATGGCTGGGTCCCCTAGTTAGTAATCAATCTCTGACGCTGACGGTGACCATTAGCGCTCGGGTGACTGGTAGAGAGAGAGAGAGAGAGAGAGAGATTTGCTGCTTGTCTGATTCGCCACTGTACACTGCCGGAGTGACCCCGCCTTTAAAAAGGTCACTCCGACCATTCACGAAGATGACGTCATAAGCACACATGCGCACACATCCTGTTCTAGGCAAAACAATGTGATCCCGGCTTCGCAGAGGGCAGTTTTGTTGAGGTTCAGTGTCACAGGCATCCACAGAATGCCGCTTTTTGCGTCCAGTTCACCTTTTGACGCTGATGTGGGTAAGTCAGACAAAATGGATTCGACTGCAAATCAGGTCGAAGCTCATAGGCCGTATTGATTTCTTCTCTCTGCACACATCCATTATTTACAATTTGCTGGTCGTGATATGCTCACAAAAAGGCCTATTTAGATCTATTTCATGAACGCCGCAAGTGATTCATATGCCTTAAATGGACTTGATGCTCTGTGTGCTTTGCGTAACAGGATAGAGGTCGAACTGTGAAGTGACGTGTAAATACTTTAGCCCCACAGCCTGTGCGTCATAAAATATTGTATCTCTCCTCTTAATTAAAGAGGAATTTTACTGCAGTTTCATCTGTGAGACAGAAGGCCAGGGCGTAGAGTTGATTAACATCTATTACCATGATAAATTTTCAGCTCGGTCGTTGTCCTTAGATACGATGTTTTACTGCTTTCTTTTTTTTCTTTTTTTTCTTTTTTTTTTGGACGAAATAATGATGGAAATAACAATAATAATAATAATCTTTGCGCATTTCATCACAATAACTGCAGACAGCATCGGATGTTTAAAGAAAAGCTACAAGAGCATTGTAAGAACTAAATGTACAAAAATATACACCTTCATGAGACAGCTACAGCTCATTGGACATAGACACAATAGCAACACACTCACACACACACACGCGCGCGCACATAACCACACACACATACAAACACACACACACACACACACACACACACACACACACACACACACACACACACACACAGTGAGAGACAGAGAGAGAGCATCAAATAGTTTATGAAAAGCTACAAATAGCATTGTGAGCGCTAAAATATACATACGCGTACACGTTCATAGACAACTACAGCCTATTGGACACAGACACAATAGCAAAACACACACACACACACACACACGCGCGCGCGCGCGCGCGCGCGCGCACGCACACGTACACACACACACGTACACACACACACATACGCACACACACACACGCACGCACGCATACGCGTACACGTTCATAGACAACTACAGCCAATTGGACACAGGCACAATAGCAAAACACACACACACACCGCACGCACGCACGCACGCACGCACGCACGCACGCACGCACGCACGCACACACACACACACACACACACACACACACACGTACACACACATACACACACACACATACACACACACTCGCACGCACGCACGCACACACACGCACACGCACACACACACACACACACACACACACACACACAGATTCTAAACTATCATATCACAGTATGTGATTTCCAGCTTACAGTTTGGAAGATGCGCTGCAGCCGCGGCACTGTGCATTACTGTCATCTCCTTGTTCTTGGTTCCAGAGAAGGCAACGAACGAGAAGAACACCAGCGAAGACTGGGCCTTGATCATGGACATCTGTGATCAAGTGGGGAGGCAGCACAATGGGTAAAGTGTCCTACTCCTGCTCATTCACTTCTGATTAGTCATGGGAAACATCAACTTCTGAGTAACTTAGCCTCGTGTGACAAATTCTCCCCCTCCCCCTCCCCCTCCCATACTTCCCCTACTCCTCCCTCTCCTCTCCACCCCCACAATTGCTGTAATTCAGGTCTACTGTAGTGGGAAAAAGGCATGAATTATCAAGGCCTTTAAATCATTTTCAATTAGTTAGATTTATCTTTAGCGCATTAGCCTAGCCCTGGCCTATGCCATATCTCCAAGCATAACGCTATACCGCGCCTAACATCATCCTGGCCTATATTAACCCCTGTTGTGCCCGGAATCGAACCTGAAACTGACTTTTTAAAAGTCTTATTAAAATCCTTTGTGATAACGTGTGCCTTTTGTGATAGTCTGTGCCTCCTTTCCGCAGTTGTAGCTAAACAGGCGGGGGTATGTTCAGATCCTGTTGGTGCTTGTGTTGGTAGTGACGGTGGCATTATCAGTGTTCAGTAGACTGTCGAAAAGGAGGGAAATGTAGGCAAAAGCTTCTGTATGTGTGTGTGTGTGTGTGTGTGTGTGTGTGTGTGTGTGTGTGTTTTATTTTTTTTTTTTTTTTTTTTTTTTTTGTTCTTCTCTTGAACTGACTGTCTAGATAATAAAGAACTTTCGTCAGATATTGCGACTTCAAATTTCGTCGGCGTCAACATGAAAATTATCCGTTTGGCAGCCAATCAAAACATGATGTTGTCTTGGTGGTGTAGGTGTAAGTGTTTGAGACGTCCTCTCCCCCCAGTCTCCCGGAAGACTTAACTCCGTCAGTCAAATCAGCTGAGAACATGAAACGTGATTGGATGTCTACTAATAAATCCTATTTGCTATTGTGTGCACATTTCCTACAGTAGATGAACTTAAGAGATTTAAAGCGGTGAACACTCATTGGCCGTGCGACATCATGGAACATTGAGGTGGTTGGGTTGGATTCCAGCCAACAGACCAAGGCGGACTTGATCCACGTACACTGTGAATTCGTTGATAAGCAGTAGCGCGTACAATGTATTGGACCCCTCATTATAGATGGGAGTTTACGATGTAACAACCCTGGGATGGTTCCATGCGCTAGGCTGGGCAATAAACACCGTACAGAGAATTGACCACTCGGCATCAGACATCCTAGGAACGCTGAAATTGTGATGATGTTACAAACGATTATCACAGACTCCCCGAAAATCTGATACAGCATGTTTCTCCTTGTGTGGTTTTCGGTGTTTTGAAGGACAGGCATGTCTTGCTGTGAGTAAATCATGAAGGGATGTCTTGAAGACGGGTGTTTTTAACGGTCGGTGATTGACCTGATTGGTGCATAGTTAGAGTGTAATTCGTTCTTAGTTCTCATAATGCGGTCACAGTGATCTGGAGCGATAAATGACGTGTGGAACTGAATGGGATACGGAGTCGATTACATGTATGATTTCTCAATATATAGGTTGTACGAAACATCGTTTCTATGGAGATCATTTATTGGTAGACCTACACAATAGCCTGATTTGTTTCAAAGCCAGATTTCTGATTTATTAGACGTGTGTGTGTGTGTGTGTGTGTGTGTGTGTGTGTGTGTGTGTGTGTGTTACAGAGCTCGTGAGTGTTTGAAATCCATCGCGAAACGACTGAACCATAAAGTGCCCTTTGTTGTCCTACAAGCTCTGACGGTAAGTCTTTAGGTTGGTGAAGGATTCGTTCGATTGCTGATCGCTACAATCCAGACAACACAGGCTAGAAATGTGTGGCGAAGTCAAAGGGGGCAGCTAAACTACGACTGGATTTAGTAAACTGTCCGCAGCATGATCCAGTCCGACAGACCAGACTGTGGAGAGGTCAATAATGTCTGTAACAGTGTCTTTGCCTTCTCCGGCAGCCGCTGGATGTCTGTGTCAAGGACTATAGTGCAGAGGTCCAGAATGTCTGTACCAGTGTCCTTGCCTTAAAGGACTATTGTGCAGAGGTCCAGAATGTCTGTACCAGTGTCCTTGCCTTAAAGGACTATTGTGCAGAGGTCCAGAATTTCTGTACCAGTGTCCTTGCCTTAAAGGACTATTGTGCAGAGGTCCAGAATTTCTGTAACAGTGTCAAGGACTATTGTGCAGAGGTCCAGAATGCCTGTAACAGTGTCAAGGACTATTGTGCAGAGGTCCAGAATGCCTGTAACAGTGTCAAGGACTATTGTGCAGAGGTCCAGAATGCGTGTAACAGTGTCCTTGTCTTCTGTGGCAGCTCCTGGATGCCTGTGTCAACAACTGTGGCCGAGCCTTCCACCTGGAGGTCAGTTCCAGAGATTTCATCACGGAGATTCGCAGTCTTCTCGGCCAAAAGGTCAGGTGGGCGAAAACTGTTGTACAGCATCCCGAACTGTACAGAGACCTGGGGGTTGGGAGATGGGAAGGGGGGGGGGGGGGGTGGCGGGGGGGGGGGGGGTAGTGGGGAGGAGGGGAGGGGGGTAAGGGTCGGGAGAGGGAAGGCCTGGGAGAGAGGGGGGGGGGGGAGAGATGTTTATTCATAAGGGACATGGCTGCTTAGAAGTGGGACACACATGATAACCTTGCATAGTCCTTCACCAATCGGGCATGTAAACAAACTAAGGTATTACAAAAAAATTCTTTGTTTAAACTCTCTGTACAAGGACACATCAAGTTGCTTTACAATTTTGTCATTTGTCGATGTCATTAAACGTAATTAATCTGAAGAATGAATGATGCCAAAGAGAGAGAGAGACAGACAGAGAGAGCGAGAGAGAGAGAGAGGGAATGATACAATCTCCGCTGTATGCTTTATCCCATCTAGGGTTAGATCAGTGACGTAAGAGGGGGTGTTCAGAGAAGCTATTGGGGTCCTTCTTCTATTGGTTAAGATGATGAGGGAGTGGAGAGGGCGAGGAGGGGTTTCTAGGGGTTGGGAGGTCCCATCCCAGCCAGGTTAAGGGGAGCAACATGGCAGAAATGCAACATTTGCAAACCGGGTTCGTGGGTGGGGTGGGGGTGAGTAGGGGGGGGGGGGGTTAGGGGAAGGGGATTCAAGGCACCACAGACCAGCCACACTCCCTCCTTACCCCCTCCTTTTCAGCTGTCCCTGCCACTAGTAATGGACAATATTCTTGTAGGCCTTGTGTGTTTGTCAGCAGTGTAGGTTTTTCTTTGTTTCTTTCTTTCTTTCTTTTTTAAGCATGGATTGTTTTAATGGGCACGCATGACGAAAAATTCCATTGATTGACATCAACAATGTAAACAAACATCTTACAAGAATATAATAATAATAATAATAATAATAATAATAATGTATAGATTTTATATAGCGCAATTCTTGGGATCAACTCATTGCGCTCAACACACACTCAAAACACTCGCACTAACATGTGTTCACACACACACACACACACACACACACACACACACACACACACACACACACACAACACACACACCTACCGACACAGGCGCACTTATCAAGTTCATCGGTTCAAGCGTAAACAATACAGTTTTGCATGCAGTACATATAAAGTCAGGTCAGAATGATTGACATCAACATTGTACATAAACATCATACAAGGTTATATAACACCTTGCATCCCTTCAAAATCCGTCAAATCATGATATTCAAAGGGAGTCTCTGCCTCAATCTCTATAGTCGAATCAATTTCTCTCTCTCTCTCTCTCTCTCTTCTCTCCTCTCTCTCTCTCTCTCTCTCCTCTCTCTCTCTCTCTCTGTCCACACCATACCCACCACACACGCACACACACACACACGCACGCACGCACGCACGCACGCATGCACACACACGCACACACACACACACACACACACACACACACACACACACACACACACACACACACACACACACACACACAGGCTTGGACACAGCATAAAGTCTAACCATCCGTATGCATAACTGGAGCGGATTTCTGTCATCCAGATAGTCATACCGTTGCTGTCGTTTTCAGGTACATCCTAAAGTTGTCCAGAAGATGAAATTCTTGATAAAGAAGTGGTCTGAAATGCCAGAGATTAAGAACGACAGATCCTTGAGGTAAGAGAGAGAGAGAGAGACAGAGAGAGAGAGAGAGAGGGGGGGGGTAATGATTGATGGGGAAGAGGTGGGAAGAGGGTGAGAGAGTGGATATGATAAGTTAGACAAACAATTGTCCATGTAAAAGTAACCAATCTGAGGAATCATGCTGAGGAAGGAAAAGAAAAGGGGGGGGGGGGGGAGGTATATTTACGTGAAAATGGGCAGATAGGAATCTGGAAGTTCTCCATGAGAACAGAGAGGTGACAAGAAATACCCCCAAAAAATGCTGTTACTGCCAATCAGCGCGGATTGGGATGGGTTTCCATGGAACCAGAACATCCCGCACCCCACCGCTTATGGTCCGCCCCTGGATGGGAAACGACCACGAGTTGGGAGTAATAGATGAAGCAAAGAACGGCATCACATCATGCAGTGTACTAACGCCAGAGCAAAGCTATTTTCAAAACCTATGCAGTTGTGCTAGGTTTCTGGAGGGAAAAAAATTAAACCAATGTTTCTCATTCATTGGCCTTTAGCTGGCAGATGAAACAATGAGCTCCCTCCCTCCCCCCCCCCCCCCCCCCCCCCCCCCAAACTGATTGTATTCAGCCCGTGCCAAAATGGTCAAGGGAAGTAAATGCGGCTCATTAACAACAGAAGAGGTCTGTCAAGAGTTGCTTTTCCTTTTCCAGTCTCCCGTCCAGTTTTTCTGTATACAAGTATGTTGTTCATTTTCCTGCTTTTTAAAGGTCTGCATGACAAAATATCATAGGACTTCATCTGACAGGGCATCATAGGACTTCACCTGACAGGGCATCATAGGACTTCACCTGACAGGACTTCACCTGACAGACATCATAGGACTTCACCTGACAGGACATCATAGGACTTCACCTGACAGGACATCATAGGACTTCACCTGACAGGACTTCACCTGACAGGACATCATAGGACTTCACCTGACAGGACATCATAGGACTTCAACCTGACAGGACATCACCTGACAGGACATCATGGGACTTCACCTGACGGGACATCATAGACTTCACCTGACAGGACTTCACCTGACAGGACATCATAGGACTTCACCTGACAGGGCATCATAGACTTCACCTGACAGGACTTCACCTGACAGGACATCATAGGACTTCACCTGACAGGACATCATAGGACTTCACCTGACAGGACATCATAGGACTTCACCTGACAGGACTTCACCTGACAGGACTTCACCTGACAGGACATGACAGGACTTCACCTGACAGGACTTCACCAGACAGGACTTCACCTGACAGGACTTCACCTGACAGGACTTCACCTGACAGGACATCATAGGACTTCACCTGACAGGACATCATAGGACTTCACCTGACAGGACTTCACCTGACAGGACATCATAGACTTCACCTGACAGGACATCATAGGACTTCACCTGACAGGACTTCACCTGACAGGACTTCACCTGACAGGACTTCACCTGACAGGACATCATAGGACTTCACCTGAAGTCTTGTAGGCATGAAAGTGTTTGGGGGAGTGGAATGTTGGTCTCTTTTTTTTAAGCATTTCTTTAATGAACAGATGTGTACATAAACAAGTTATTGAACTGAAGCAACAACAAGCAAATGCTTATGATGTGCCCAGTGACAGAACATTTAACAACAATAAACACATCGGCGGATTGCATAATCAACATTGACAACACGTAAGAGAGGAAGAAAAATGCTAAATATCATATGGGAAAATTTGTTGAAAGTCTTGATTTAAATCAAAAGACAGGAAGGAAGACAGAACAGATCAGAAGAATCTAACAGTGATGCAACTAGGCAATCTACACAACAAATATCATGATTCCCCATATGCACGGAACATACACAAATTTGAACACACACACAGAGAGAGAGAGAGAGAGAGAGAGAGAGAGAGAGAGAGAGAGATGCGTCCCATCTCCCCAAACACCAAAGAGCCCAGCCCCGTGTCGCAGTGGGAGTGCTGAACAACCATACACAGCCATCCGGGGGCCAACCTGACAGCAACGTCGAGAAGAAGAAGAAGAAAACAAGAAGATGAACAAGCATCTCTTTCCATTTCAGGGAGAAGATGAGAATGGAGAGTGCAGGCAGGGACCGCTGATGATAGACTTTGGGGAGACGGGGTGGAGGACAGGGACAGGCCTTGCCAATAGTCGTCATGTTTCAGCTTGAAAGCTTGTGTATCCTGCGCACTGTTTCAGCTTGCTGCCATCTCTGTACGAGGCTTTGAGGAGGCCTTGACAATAGTCATCATGTTTCAGCTTGAAAGCTTGTGTATCCTGCGCACTGTTTCAGCTTACTGCCATCTCTGTACGAGGCTTTGAGGAGGCCTTGACAATAGTCATCATGTTTCAGCTTGAAAGCTTGTGTATCCTGCGCACTGTTTCAGCTTACTGCCATCTCTGTACGAGGCTTTGAAGAGGGAAGGCGCCGATTTCACGGACCCTGATGCTGCAGTGAGTCCTTGGGTCCAGCGCGCTGGGTCTTCACTGTGCTGAAGGCAGCGCTTGTCTGTCCTGTCGGTGTCTTTGTGTCTGTCCTGTCTGTCTCTGTGTGTCTGAACTGTCAGTCTCATTGTGTCTGAACTGTCAGTGTCTTTGTGTCTGTCCTGTCAGTCTCTTTGTGTCTGAACTGTCAGTCTCTTTGTGTCTGCCCTGTCAGTGTCTTTGTGTCTGCCCTGTCAGTCTCTGTGTCTGAACTGTCAGTGTCTTTGTGTCAGAACTGTCTGTGTCTGAACTGTCAGTCTCTTTGTGTCTGAACTGTCAGTCTCTTTGTGTCTGAACTGTCAGTCTCTTTGTGTCTGCCCTGTCAGTGTCTTTGTGTCTGCCCTGTCAGTCTCTGTGTCAGAACTGTCAGAGTCTTTGTGTCAGAACTGTCTGTGTCTGAACTGTCAGTCTCTTTGTGTCTGAACTGTCAGTCTCTTTGTGTCTGAACTGTCAGTCTCTTTGTGTCTGTCCTGTCAGTGTCTTTGTGTCTGCCCTGTCAGTCTCTGTGTCTGAACTGTCAGTGTCTTTGTGTCTGAACTGTCAGTTTCTTTGAGTCTGAACTGTCTGTCTGTCTTGTCAGTCTCTTTGTGTCTGAACTGTCAGTCTCTTTGTGTCTGAACTGTCAGTCTCTTTGTGTCTGAACTGTCAGTCTCTTTGTGTCTGAACTGTCAGTCTCTTTGTGTCTGAACTGTCGGTGTCTTTGTGTCTGTCCTGTCAGTCTCTTTGTGTCTGAACTGTCAGTGTCTTTGTGTCTGTCCTGTCAGTCTCTTTGTGTCTGTCCTGTCAGTCTCTTTGTGTCTGAACTGTCAGTGTCTTTGTGTCTGTCCTGTCAGTCTCTTTGTGTCTGTCCTGTCAGTCTCTTTGTGTCTGAACTGTCAGTCTCTCTGTGTCTGAACTATCACTGAACTGTCAGTGTCTTTGTGTCTGAACTGTCAGTGTCTTTGTGTTTGAACTGTCAGTGTCTTTGTGTCTGAACTGTGAGTGTCTTTCTGTCTGTCCTGTCAGTCTCTTTGTGTCTTTATCAAGCCACTCCAGAACTGCTGTGTGGGTCTTCATCGTTTCATATTTCGTATTTGTTAATGTATTGATTTTTAAAAGTTCATTTGTTTATTTGTTTTGTTGCGAAGTCAGTACTGCAGTTTCTGAGAGGGAAAAAATTCACGAAGGTCTGCCGAAAGGGAAACAAATCCTTGGGGAAAATCGCGTTTAGAGTAGAGAGTTTAAGTTCCTCTGCTGAAAACGTATCGTGATATGTATCTCTCTCTCTCTCTCTCTCTCTCTCTCTCTTTCTCTCTCTCTCT
This sequence comes from Conus ventricosus, assembly GCA_018398815.1. Classification (NCBI taxonomy): domain Eukaryota; kingdom Metazoa; phylum Mollusca; class Gastropoda; order Neogastropoda; family Conidae; genus Conus; species Conus ventricosus. Next base: position 28,035,612 of record CM031622.1, on the reverse strand, counting down.
CTCTCTCTCTCTCTCTCTCTCTCTCTCTCTCTCTCTCTCTCTCTCTCTGTCCCCCCCTTTTTTTTTGTTGTTGCTTAGGCTTTAATTTCTCTGGCTGGTCAGACCCTCCCCCAACTCCCCAACCCACTCCCACACCCTCTCCCTCTGGCTGGTCAGACCCCTCCCCCAACTCTCCAAACACTCCCACACCCTCTCCCTCTGGCTGGTCAGACCTCTTCATCCAACTCCCCAACCCACTCCCACACCCTCTCCTCTGGCTGGTCAGACCTCTTCATCCAACTCCCCAACCCACTCCCACACCCTCTCCCTCTGGCTGGTCAGACCTCTTCATCCAACTCCCCAACCCACTCCCACACCCTCTCCCTCTGGCTGGTCAGACCTCTTCATCCAACTCCCCAACCCACTCCCACACCCTCTCCATCTGGCTGGTCAGACCCCTTCATCCAACTCTCCAAACACTCCCACACTCTCTCCCCCTGGCTGGTCAGACCTCTTCATCCAGCTCTCCAAACACTCCCACACCCCTCCCCCTGACTGGTCAGACTCCCCCCAACTCTCCAAACACTCCCACACCCTCTCCCTCTGGCTGGTCAGACCCCTTCATCCAACTCTCCAAACACTCCCACGCCCTCTCCCTCTGGCTGTTCAGACCCCTTCATCCAACTCTCCAAACACTCCCACACCCTCTTCCCCTGGCTGGTCAGACCCCTCCCCCAACTCTCCAAACACTCCCACACCCTCTCCCTCTGGCTGGTCAGACCCCTTCATCCAACTCTCCAAACACTCCAACACTCTCTCCCCCTGGCTGGTCAGACCCCTCCCCCAACTCTCCAAACACTCCCACACCCTCTCCCCCTGGCTGGTCAGACCTCTTCATCCAACTCTCCAAGCACTCCCACGCACCCTCCCCCTGGCTGGTCAGACCCCTTCATCCAACTCTCCAAACACTCCCACACCCTCTCCCCCTGGCTGGTCAGACCCCTTCATCCAACTCTCCAAACACTCCCACACCCTCTCCCCCTGGCTGGTCAGACCCTCCCCCCAATCTCTCCAAACACTCCCACACCCTCTCCCTCTGGCTGGTCAGACCCCTCTCCCCAACTCTCCAAACACTCCCACACCCTCTCCTCTGGCTGGTCAGACCCCTTCATCCAACTCTCCAAACACTCCAACACTCTCTCCCCGTGGCTGGTCAGACCCCTCCCCCAACTCTCCAAACACTCCCACACCCTCTCCCCCTGGCTGGTCAGACCTCTTCATCCAACTCTCCAAACACTCCCACGCCCCCTCCCCCTGGCTGGTCAGACCCCTTCATCCAACTCTCCAAACACTCCCACACCCTCTCCCCCTGGCTGGTCAGACCCCTCCCCCCAACTCTCCAAACACTCCCACACCCTCTCCCTCTGGCTGGTCAGACCCTTCATCCAACTCTCCAAACACTCCGACACCCTCTCCCCCTGGCTGGTCAGACCTCTTCATCCAACTCTCCAAACACTCCCACACCCTCTCCCCTGGCTGGTCAGACCTCTTCATCCAACTCTCCAAACACTCCACCGCCCCTCCCCCTGGCTGGTCAGACCTCTTCATCCAACTCTCCAAACACTCCCACACCCTCTCCCCCTGGCTGGTCAGACCTCTTCATCCAACTCTCCAAACACTCCCACACCCTCTCCCTCAGGCTGGTCAGACCCTTCATCCAGCTCTCCAAACACTCCCACACCCTCTCCCTCTGGCTGGTCAGACCCCTCCCCCCAACTCTCCAAACACTCCCACACCCTCTCCCTCTGGCTGGTCAGACCCCAACTCTCCAAACACTCCCACACCCTCTCCCCTGGCTGGTCAGACCTCTTCATCCAACTCTCCAAACACTCCCACACCCTCTCCCCCTGGCTGGTCAGACCTCTCCCTCCAACTCTCCAAACACTCCCACACCCTCTCCCTCTGGCTGGTCAGACCTCTTCATCCAACTCTCCAAACACTCCCACACCCTCTCCCTCTGGCTGGTCAGACCCCTCCCCCCAACTCTCCAAACACTCCTACACCCTCTCCCCCTGGCTGGTCAGACCTCTTCATCCAACTCTCCAAACACTCCCACACCCTCTCCCCCTGGCTGGTCAGACCTCTTCATCCAACTCTCCAAACACCCCCACAACCCTCTCCCCCTGGCTGGTCAGACCCCTCCCCCAACTCTCCAAACACTCCCACACCCTCTTCCCCTGACTGGTCAGACCTCTCCCCCCAACTCTCCAAACACTCCCACACCCTCTCCCCCTGGCTGGTCAGACCTCTTCATCCAACTCTCCAAACACTCCCACGCCCCTTCCCCTGGCTGGTCAGACCCCTTCATCCAACTCTCCAAACACTCCCACACCCTCTCCCCCTGGCTGGTCAGACCCCTCCCCCCAACTCTCCAAACACTCCCACACCTCTCCCTCTGGCTGGTCAGACCTCTTCATCCAACTCTCCAAACAGTCCCACACCCTCTCCCCCTGGCTGGTCAGACCTCTTCATCCAACTCTCCAAACACTCCCACACCCTCTCCCTCTGGCTGGTCAGACCCCTCCCCCCAACTCTCCAAACACTCCCACACCCTCTCCCTCTGGCTGGTCAGACCTCTCCCCCCAACTCTCCAAACACTCCCACACCCTCTCCACCTGGCTGGTCAGACCTCTCCCCCCAACTCTCCAAACACTCCAACACCCTCTCCCTCTGGGTGGTCAGACCTCTTCATCCAACTCTCCAAACACTCCCACACCCTCTCCCCCTGGCTGGTCAGACCCCTCCCCCCAGCTCTCCAAACACTCCCACACCCTCTCCCCCTGGCTGGTCAGACCTCTTCATCCAACTCTCCAAACACTCCCACACCCTCTCCCTCTGGCTGGTCAGACCTCTTCATCCAACTCTCCAAACACCCCCACACCCTCTCCCCCTGGCTGGTCAGACCCCTCCCCCCAACTCTCCAAACACTCCCACACCCTCTTCCCCTGACTGGTCAGACCTCTCCCCCCAACTCTCCAAACACTCCCACACCCTCTCCCCTGGCTGGTCAGACCTCTTCATCCAACTCTCCAAACACTCCCACGCCCCTCCCCTGGCTGGTCAGACCCCTTCATCCAACTCTCCAAAGGCTCCCACACCCTCTCCCCCTGGCTGGTCAGACCCATCCCCCCAACTCTCCAAACACTCCCACACCCTCTCCCCTGGCTGGTCAGACCTCTTCATCCAACTCTCCAAACACTCCCACACCCTCTCCCCCTGGCTGGTCAGACCTCTTCATCCAACTCTCCAAACCCTCCCACACCCTCTCCCTCTGGCTGGTCAGACCCCTCCCCCCAACTCTCCAAACACTCCCACACCCTCCCTCTGGCTGGTCAGACCTCTCCCCCAACTCTCCAAACACTCCCACACCCTCTCCCTCTGGCTGGTCAGACCTCTCCCCCCAACTCTCCAAACACTCCCACACCCTCTCCCTCTGGCTGGTCAGACCTCTCCCCCAACTCTCCAAACACTCCCACACCCTCTCCCTCTGGCTGGTCAGACCCCTCCCCCCAACTCTCCAAACACTCCCACACCCTCTCCCTCTGGCTGGTCAGACCCCCAACTCTCCAAACACTCCCACACCCTCTCCCCCTGGCTGGTCAGACCTCTTCATCCAACTCTCCAAACACTCCCACACCCTCTCCCCCTGGCTGGTCAGACCTCTCCCTCCAACTCTCCAAACACTCCCACACCCTCTCCCTCTGGCTGGTCAGACCTCTTCATCCAACTCTCCAAACACTCCCACACCCTCTCCCTCTGGCTGGTCAGACCCCTCCCCCAACTCTCCAAACACTCCTACACCCTCTCCCCCTGGCTGGTCAGACCTCTTCATCCAACTCTCCAAACACTCCCACACCCTCTCCCCCTGGCTGGTCAGACCTCTTCATCCAACTCTCCAAACACCCCCACACCCTCTCCCCCTGGCTGGTCAGACCCCTCCCCCCAACTCTCCAAACACTCCCACACCCTCTTCCCCTGACTGGTCAGACCTCTCCCCCCAACTCTCCAAACACTCCCACACCCTCTCCCCCTGGCTGGTCAGACCTCTTCATCCAACTCTCCAAACACTCCCACGCCCCTTCCCCTGGCTGGTCAGACCCCTTCATCCAACTCTCCAAACACTCCCACACCCTCTCCCCTGGCTGGTCAGACCCCTCCCCCAACTCTCCAAACACTCCCACACCCTCTCCCTCTGGCTGGTCAGACCTCTTCATCCAACTCTCCAAACAGTCCCACACCCTCTCCCCCTGGCTGGTCAGACCTCTTCATCCAACTCTCCAAACACTCCCACACCCTCTCCCTCTGGCTGGTCAGACCCCTGCCCCCAACTCTCCAAACACTCCCACACCCTCTCCCTCTGGCTGGTCAGACCTCTCCCCCCAACTCTCCAAACACTCCCACACCCTCTCCACCTGGCTGGTCAGACCTCTCCCCCCAACTCTCCAAACACTCCAACACCCTCTCCCTCTGGGTGGTCAGACCTCTTCATCCAACTCTCCAAACACTCCACACCCTCTCCCCCTGGCTGGTCAGACCCCTCCCCCCAGCTCTCCAAACACTCCCACACCCTCTCCCCCTGGCTGGTCAGACCTCTTCATCCAACTCTCCAAACACTCCCACACCCTCTCCCTCTGGCTGGTCAGACCTCTTCATCCAACTCTCCAAACACCCCCACACCCTCTCCCCCTGGCTGGTCAGACCCCTCCCCCAACTCTCCAAACACTCCCACACCCTCTTCCCCTGACTGGTCAGACCTCCCCCCAACTCTCCAAACACTCCCACACCCTCTCCCCTGGCTGGTCAGACCTCTTCATCCAACTCTCCAAACACTCCCACGCCCCCTCCCCTGGCTGGTCAGACCCCTTCATCCAACTCTCCAAAGGCTCCCACACCTCTCCCCCTGGCTGGTCAGACCCATCCCCCCAACTCTCCAAACACTCCCACACCCTCTCCCCCTGGCTGGTCAGACCTCTTCATCCAACTCTCCAAACACTCCACACCCTCTCCCCTGGCTGGTCAGACCTCTTCATCCAACTCTCCAAACCCTCCCACACCCTCTCCCTCTGGCTGGTCAGACCCCTCCCCCAACTCTCCAAACACTCCACACCCTCTCCCTCTGGCTGGTCAGACCTCTCCCCCCAACTCTCCAAACACTCCCACACCCCTCCCTCTGGCTGGTCAGACCTCTCCCCCCAACTCTCCAAACACTCCCAACCCTCTCCCTCTGGCTGGTCAGACCTCTCCCCCAACTCTCCAAACATCCCACACCCTCTCCCTCTGGCTGGTCAGACCTCTTCATCCAACTCTCCAAACACTCCCACACCCTCTCCCTCTGGCTGGTCAGACCCCTCCCCCCAACTCTCCAAACACTCCCACACCCTCTCCCCCTGGCTGGTCAGACCCCTGCCCCCAACTCTCCAAACACTCCCACACCCTCTTCCCCCTGGCTGGTCAGACCTCTTCATCCAACTCTCCAAACACTCCCACACCCTCTTCCCTGGCTGGTCAGACCTCTTCATCCAACTCTCCAAACACTCCCACACCCTCTCCCTCAGGCTGGTCAGACCTCTTCATCCAACTCTCCAAACACTCCCACACCCTCTCCCTCTGGCTGGTCAGACCCCTCCCCCAACTCTCCAAACACTCCCACACCCTCTCCCCCTGACTGGTCAGACCCCTTCATCCAACTCTCCAAACACTCCCACACCCTCTCCCCCTGACTGGTCAGACCCCTTCATCCAACTCTCCAAACACTCCACACCCTCTCCCCCTGACTGGTCAGACCACTTCATCCAACTCTCCAAACACTCCCACACTCTCTCACCCTGGCTGGTCAGACCTCTTCATCCAACTCTCCAAACACTCCCATACCCTCTCCCTCTGGCTGGTCAGACCTCTTCATCCAACTCTCCAAACACTCCCACACCCTCTCCCCCTGGCTGGTCAGACCCCTTCATCCAACTCTCCAAACACTCCCACACCCTCTCCCTCTGGCTGGTCAGACCTCTTCATCCAACTCTCCAAACACTCCCATACCCTCTCCCTCTGGCTGGTCAGACCTCTTCATCCAACTCTCCAAACTCTCCGATACACTCTCCCCCTGGCTGATCAGACCCCTTCATCCAACTCTCCAAACACTCCTACACCCTCTCCCTCTGGCTGGTCAGACCCCTCCCCCCAACTCTCCAAACACTCCCACACCCGCTCCACCTGACTGGTCAGACCTCTCCCCCCAACTCTCCAAACACTCCCACACCCTCTCCCCCTGGCTGGTCAGACCCCTTCATCCAGCTCTCCAAACACTCCCACGCCCTCTCCCCCTGGCTGGTCAGACCCCTTCATCCAGCTCTCCAAACACTCGCCCCACCCTCTCCCCCTGGCTGGTCAGACCTCTTTATCCAACTCTCCAAACACTCCACACCCTCTCCCTCTGGCTGGTCAGACCCCTTCATCCAACTCTCCAAACACTCCCACACCCCCTCCCACTCCCAACGTATGTCCCTGGTCCTTTCAGACTCCAGTTCAAGAGTAGACTTGAAGGTAAGGAAGATATCGTAGTTGACTTTGTAATTTCTTTTCCAACTATCCAGTTTGCTGAACTAGTCACTGGAAAATTGCACTTCTTTTTGGTGAATCCAAGTGCAGTAGTGTGTGTGTGTGTGTGTGTGTGTGTGTGTGTGTGTGTGTGTGTGTGTGTGTGAGTGAGTGAGTGTGTGTGTGTGTGTGTGTGTGTGTGTGTGTGTGTGTGTGTGTGTGTGTGTGTGTGAGTGAATG
>CM031622.1:27999983-28026199 GCA_018398815.1 Conus ventricosus | reverse complement strand
CCTAATTTTCCTTTCCGCCCCTGCACCCTGGTTTAGTTCCAAACGCAAACCCAAAAGTGAACTTCTACAAGACGTGTCTATCCGAGGTACCACCATCCGTCACCTATCGATAAACCTCACACCCCGCCCAGACACAGCACATGCCGTCTGCCCTCCGTACCTGGCACGCGCTGCGTGACAGTCTCCTCTTTTAATATTAAAAGTTCCCGTCCTCCCATACCAACATACACCCCGAAAATAACCAATCTTTATCAACTTGAAACCAGTATTTCTGTACACCAGCGACCACTACCACGTACAACATATTGTCTTAGCACATCAATACCGCTGTAACACATCCACCTATCTGTATCAGTGTAGAACCGGAATGCACATTACTTCATTCCCATATGTACGGTTTTTCCTCGATCTTAAGTTCAAGTCATATCTCTTTTCTTCTCTTCAAACTTCTGCACATTTAAATTTCCTCCTCTTGGCAAATTCACATAAAAAGAATCTTTGCGAATAAAAATCAAATTAAAAGGAAATCCTCCCATTCCGGGAATTGAAACACAAAAGTTGATGAAACCATGATATCTACAAACAACCAACTACACAGCCCTCCAGAATTTCCGCTACTTTACCGCTCACCTTAGACAACAACAGGAACGACACACAATGGACGACACCTCAGTCGCCGGGACACTGCCAGACAGCCAACGCCCTGGTACGTGCAGAACCGTCGCTGAACACCAAACACCGACAGTCAAGACGCGGACGACACCACTGGACGACACCTCAGTCGCCGGGACACTGCCAGACAGCCAACGCCCTGGTACGTGCTGAAACCCGTCGCTGAACACCGTACACCGACAGTCAAAGACGCGACGAAAACACTGGACGACACCTCTGTCGCCGGGACCACTGACAGACAGCCAACGAACTGGTACGTGCAGATTCAGTTGCTGTAAACACCGATAACATGGACTGTCTTCAACCAGGTTAGCCAAACTTCTAAAGTCGGCGAGGGATACGAGACCCCTGCCCCAACGGCAGAAATAACAAAATGAGCACGAGGCCAACCCACCTTCGCGGATAACGCATCAGTTCTTACTAACTTGCAGACACTCACCACGACACTCCGAGTCACTTCGGAAACTCACAAGACAGCACTCCATTCACGGAATTTCCCCACTGTCACGACCGACCCCTGGAGTTGCCCTGACAGGATCGGTCTAGATGGGGTGAAGGGAGTGCCTGACCTCACACGCCTCGCAAGAGCCCACGAGAAAGATTAGATTACAAACACCCCATTTATTCACCCAAACACCACATCATAAATAAGCATTCCAACACAACAACATGCACACTACCACTCAAGGCATTCCAACTCACACAAACATGCACAATCACAATCAAGCCACTAACAACACAACATGCACTATTATAAATAAACATTTCACCTACGACTTACCTAATCCAATTACAGCATCTGCACATAAGACATATGCACAATTATAAGAACCATTCCCAGCCTCCATCCACCCCCCATAGTGCCTCCACACCCCTTGCCACCGTCAAGTCTACTGGGAGGCCACCTGTCGCATAGGTTAAGTGCCAACGTTTTGGTTCAATATTAGCGTGCATACCTTCCCAGCGCACATGTTATGCCCCCTACCTGATCCACGCCCTCTCTCATGTGCCCCTTCTGTGCGACTCGATCCGCGATCGCTCGGGGCCGCGTTGGGGGCGGAACGTGGCGTTCCTGCGATATTGACGTGCACCTCGGACTGGACGGGGATCAGGGGCCGTGCCCGTCAAGCCGGCGGGCATTTTCCAACAGTCTGCGGTCCCGACCAGAGCGTGGCCTCAACTAGCGGCGTGGCACATCCAGTCCGCAGGTCCAGGCCAGTGCGTGCCTCAACCAGCGCGTGGCACCATCCAGCCGCGGTCCCAGCCTGAGCGTGGCCTCAACCAGCGCGTGGCACCATCCAGTCCGGGTCCCTGCCAGAGCGTGGCCTCTATCCTGAACGTGGCACCATCCAGTACCAGGATCCGGGTGAAGCCCCCGGGAGGGTAGGGGGGGGGGGGGGGATCGTAGCTGGGAGGAGAGAAGAAAGGGAGGGAAGGATGGAAGAAAGAAGGGTACAGCTACCCGTGGGTGACCAGGAAGAGGCGGGTCAAACGATCTCTCTGCCCTCTGTCCTGTCGGAAGGACATGAAGGAAGATGGGATGAAAGAAGAAGTGATGTCCCTCTCTACAGGGACGACTGTAGAATTGAAGATACCGTCTGTACCCTCGATGATAACGGTGAAGAACAAGACCGTGCAGGAGTACAGAGAAATCTTCGTCAGAGTGAAAGAGCTAACCTCCCTCAGCGATGGCGGCCACTCATGCCCTCGCTGCGTCACAGAGTGTGCCATACTTCTAACTTAAAGATATGAGCACGTGCGACAGGTAAAAAGGGGGTAAACTGGCGAGAGGCCGATAGGGGACAGCATGTTCGAGAGAATGGTACCAGCACCATGATCTGCAGGATGAATGCACGAGGCAGTGTGAATGTAGAGAGAGAGAGAGAGAATGCAAACCGAAGTTAGATGAACTACACACACAAGGTGCAACCGCACCACAAGCCACATTAAAGGGGACGGATACACGACAACTGCAACGACAATAAATAAATTGAGTAATTTCGACCACCTAGATGGATCAAAAACGTCGTAGGCTGTGACAAAACTTTTTTCTCATCACAAACCCCTTCTAAAGCATTGTTTCTTCGAGATACAGTGCCCTTTGACCTTGAGCATGTGCAAATGCTCAACATTGGGACCGACCCAACTCTCTGTGTCGACAGAGTACGAGGAATCCATATACTAACATTCTCGATAGAATCTTACAGGGAAATACATAATACTACATGTATCAAAACTAAAGCAAATCCCTTCCAACCTTGATAATGTAATATCCGAACCATTGGTGATTCACTTACGGTTACATCATGAAGTGTAAACTTGTCACTACACCTGTTACAGTGACCAAAAGGGGATATAATCCCTGTGTGAGGGAAGTATCCCTCTGACTGTTTTTCCATTGTGTGACTACGGAGCTCGGCTTAGTTAGTCAGCATCGTATTACAGGATACCATTGAATATGATGGAACGTGAAACGCATGACTCTGCAGTTTCCAGCCCAACATGATTCGACGACTGACTGGCCGATCCGGTCAGGTATGGAGAGGATGATGATCGATCTCACTGCACAAACTCACGGCGTACAAGTAGGGGTAAAAACTTCCTGATGCCCCACACGCTGCTAAACCACTCTTGTTCAATCGTGTGGTACCTAGGCTCGGCGTCAGTAAGTTTTTTGCTAGCATAAGCAAAGCGGTTTGGAGTCCCTTCCCCTGATCTTGATAGCAACACAAGCCCAATCCCACCGCAGAAGCATCAGTCGCTGACAAAAGGGAGACTAGATTCGGGGAGAGCCAAGACTGGGCGTTGAGTTAGTGAGGGCCGTCTTCTAGGCGTCACAAGCCTGTTGACAACTCTATCCCAAATCAGACGTCTGGCTCTTCCCTGTCGTCAGGTCAGTTGGGGCAAGGCAACCCTGCAAAGTCTGGTTGAACTTGCGGTAGTATTCCCGCATGTCCAAGGTTGACCGCAATTCCCCTTTTGGTTACCAGGGAGGTTTGGCACTGCAACTTTGGCCACCTTGTCTTCCTCAGGTGCGATCAACCCGTGCAATAGATGCCCCAGTAAGGAAACCTGTCCTGGTCCTAGCTGACATTTGGAAAGGCGGGGCTGACATACCCTATTCCCTGTACCTCGCGAAGACGTAAGAAACAGACGAGGAGGTGTGAACGTGCGTGCTCACAATTCTACTGAGCCTGAGTAGCTGGTCGTTCCATGTTGATATAAATGTTCTGATCGGGCGTTATCTAGTGGTGATGAAAGCAATTGTAGCATGACAGCGTACGGGAAAATATGCTTCAAGCTGGTTTGTGGCCTTAATGGATTTCAACGTTCCTCTGGATCTGTCATTCGGTGCGTCCTGTGTAATGCCGTTTTGGGTTCTGTATACCTGCGCTTGGGATTATGCCCGTACCCCTTTGGCGACTCGAGCGATCTTTGTGGATGAAATACGTGGGACCGACTCTGCCTGTGCGAAGGATTGGTCGACATCCGGATTAGGTTCAAGCATCAAAACGGAAGGGAATCGTATTCAGCCGATTAGTATTGCGTAGCAGTTTCCGCTTTTGGGACTGCAGGATTCTTGTTCGAAAGAAGGGCATGCGCGGGTTGGTACGGAGTTACCTAGCTAGTGTACTATGTCCCCAACCTCAATCTTGGCCTGCTCATAATGCTGGTGGTCATGTACCGACGGGAGTCGTGTTGGGCAACTGGGGTTTGTTTGTTCAAGTTATTGGGGGCTCGGTGGTCTTTGCCTGGGGTCTGTCGCCATGCGGTATGTGCAGGGGTCACGTTATGTGAGCACGTTCTGGGGTATCTCCTGCTCATGCCATGCAGTTGGGTACCAGTCTGTGCTGAGGTGAGGGTTGTAACCAGAAGACTAATCATAATGCCACGACTCTTCCTCGGTCCGTGAGGATCGGTGGGGATGTCCTTGAGCCACCGTCACGGCGTTGCCTACACTCGCCCACTTGCCACATCGAAAACTGGGGTGCTATCCTCTGCCTGACCTGATGTCCGTCGGTCACGTTACGCATCAGCGAGCACAACGCTGGCGTGATACAGGGCGTTCCTTACCACGCACACGGAATTCTGGTAGTCCAGTACCCACCCGACTGCAGGACACGAACGGTACCTGCCAAGCAAGCTGGCAGGCTTGTTCTTCTTTTGGGGAGGAGAAGCAACACCTCATCACCTGGCTCATAACCACCGTTCACACGGCGTCGGTCATACAAAGCCTTTGTATTTTGGTTCTTGCCGACTGCAAGGGTTGGCGCAAGCTGGCAAGGGGTCAGCGATGCGGTTGCGTAGATCGACCACATATCGATCTCCTCCTGGACGAAGGTTCCACATCATGTGGGTCCACATCTGCTTCAGGATGTTGGTGGGTCCTCGCACTGTTCTGCCATTCAGGGAGTTCAATTGGGGAAACCGATGCTTTCCTGTGGAACCTCCTGTAGGCGATCAGTACGCTGTGAAGGATGCGATCCATCCCGAGGTTGCTCTGCACAAAGGCGACGCAAACCATGGCTTCATACGTCCCGTGGAAACGCTCGACATGGCATTGGCCTGCGCATGATAGGTGACTTGTTGCTTAGTGAATTTTTGAGCAGAGTGTTAAACCTCCTGCATGACTTGGACCGAAATGGGTCCCCTTGGTCCGAACGGATCTTCTTGGGCACGCCAGTGCCGCGTCCATATCTGCCTGAGAGCTTTTTCAGCTTACGTAGGGCGTCGATAGTTCCTTGCGGGACAGCCTTGGCACCGAGTCGCGTAGTCCACCACCACAAGATTGTAAGCGGTGACCGCGATCGGATAGTGGCTTAATGGGTCCCACCAGGTCGACCACCGAATCCTTGTGTGGGCTCCCCAACCAGAGGCACGGACCTAATGGGAACACGCTTCAAGCGGACCCTTAGGCGTTGTCCGTTGGCAGACATCGCAAAACTGCGGCAGTACTGCATAACCTGCGAGTTTCATCATGGCCCAGAAGAAGTCTGTCGTTACTCGCGCGAGAGTCGCTTGGTGCCCATATGACTGCCATGGGGGATTTCGTGGCACTGCGGTGAAAAGACTCTCTCAGCTTTGGGGAACACAATGCTGTTTGGCCACTCGATCTGCCTGGAGTGAAAACCTAAAGAGGATCCCCTTGTGGGCTGAAGCTCACCTTGGCGTGGTCGGGCTGAATGAGCGGCGTAAGATCTACAGTTGTCGCAGGCGTTGGAATCCAAGTCTGGCATGAAGACGGACCATGGTCATAGCAGGATCGGCCCTGGCCGAACCTCGTCTTTAGAGTTCGGCTGGAGTACGGGACGCAATTCCTGTTCCTGCTTTTCTTCAGCGTTGCGCGTGTGGTAACTCTACACACACGGCCTGTACGGGGAGATCCGTAGCACGGATGACTGCGTCCATCAGAAAAGGTTGACAGTATTCCCTATGAGTAGGGAATACATAAGGTCGTCCACGCGATGGCCTAATTAGCCCACAGAAGTAGGGGGTGGAGATAGGAATAAGTCTGAAGGGACGGTGAAGGTTAAAAACCAGCCTCCAACCCGGACACATCATAACTTAACGGCCCACCTGCGGGCTCAGGGTACCGAATCTTACCACTCAAAGATCGTTGATGCTCCCGAAATCCCTGATGGTGTCGTCCAAGGAGGATCCAACAACAGGTAGAAACACTGGGCACTCTGAATCAACAGAAAGTGGGATGGAACCCACGTTAGCCGAGGAACACGAGGACGTGGGAAAGGACCAGCCCCACGACTACAGCGGCTTGAGGGACAATTCTCATAATGTGACAGGACGACACAGTGAAAAACACAGTCGGGGCGCTGAAAATCCCGATTGGATGCATGCCTTGTTCACCCGCTAGCAGTTGTCGGCGCCTTTTTGCACTAAATCCTGTGAGGGTTCCTCTCGTATTGGGCGATGACCAATAAGCCCTGCGAGCTTCAGCAAACACCTCAGCGGTATGATCCGCAGGCGCGAAATCCTGAGGTGCTGTAGCGCATCCGGATCCTCAACTTGGGGCCACAGTGTTGGTGAGCTGTTCATGAGGATCGATCCTTCAGCTCCAACTTGGCCAACTGACGCAGTACCTAGCGTTTTTGCGCAGACTATCACCAAAACTGCACGAAGGTCTCGTCGTTATTCTTCTTCATGGACCTGAATTCCTCCTGTTACGTCTCTGGGGTAGGTGAAACGCTTACGCAGAGCCAACTGATGTGTCTGCATAAGACGCGCCTTCATTTAGGTGAGAAACAAACTCCCTTGCAGCACCAGATAATCCAGAAAAAAGGTGCATGGCTATTTTTAACGAACTTTGTACATCCTAGCAACCTTGTCACATGCTCTAAGAACATATCAATGTCTTCACTAGGTCTGACTATGGAAGCTTTAACTTTGGGCCTCTATCTCTATCGCTTGCCTGTCGATCAACCAGATTTACAGATGGGGAGACGCGAAAGAAGTTGTTCCATCTCTCCCTTAGCAGAGCCTCCATCCTGTCTAGTTCTTCCCTACGGAGGCTTCTGCTGGCAGCGGTTTCTTTCTCTGCGCAGCAATAGCCTCTTCCCTATGCAGAATTTCTCTGTCTGTCAGCCTCCTCTCTGCGCAGAGCTGCCTCTTCCCTACACGCTGGGCCTCCTGTCTAGAGTTTCCTCTCTGCCTCTTTCCCTACGCTGGGGCCTCTGTCTAGCAGTCTCTCTTGCGCTCTTCCCTATGCTGGGCCTCCTGTCTAGCGTCTCTCTTGCGCTCTTCCTACGCTGAGCAGCCTCTTCCTACGAAGGGCTTCCTGCCTGGAAGGCATCCTCTCGTCGCTGCTGTCTAGGAAATCAGGACTAGAGGTGATGTCTGGGATAGGATTCACCACTCCGACATGGGGTGACCCGTCTGACCCGTCCCTTGTGTCTCGACTTTCCCATAAGGACAGTCTTTCCTAGGGCTTGCTAATTACGGGGGCAGCCTGGAAGAGGAGAAGGTTTCGGTCTCTGCGACCAACAGAAGGCCCTCAGTTGCGTCGCTATTCTCTGACGGCTTTCCGTGCGGAAGTGCCGTCGGGGTCTCGACAGAAGGACCCCCCCAGGCGAAGAGGTAGTAAAAAGTACTCATGGATACCTGTACAGCACTGGAATAAGGTAGAAGTTACCGTAGTCGAGTAATGTTACTAATAGTAGGGACTACAGTAACATTTTGAATACCCTTTTCTTCGGACGCCGCGTCGCTATACCACCAGCACGGTCGTTGCCATGACAACTATTATCTACAGTTGTCAAATACAGGGAAAGACAATTCCACTTGAAAAACCAATATTTTAGGGGTGTGTGTTATATGTGTGTATGTGTGTGTGTGGTGTGTGCGGAAAGTCCGGTGCTCCACTCTGGCAAAACACGGGCTCTACAAACACGAGAACAGTGCGGTGGGGCTTCACCGAAAAAAAAACTAACAAAAACTATGTCGGCTGCCCCCACTCTGGCACCGCGCCCACAGCACGAGAAACAGTGCGGTGGGCTGGCCGGGAAAAACAAACAGGCAGACGGAATCCGGAGAGAGAAAAAAAAAATGACACTAACGTCCGATACAACCCCCGTACTCAATGAACCCGGTAGAGAAAAAAAACCAAAAACTGATAAAGACAAAACAGGAATGAAGGACTGAGCGGCCACAGAAAGGCAGGACTTACGGCGTACTGCGTGAGTACCGCGGAAGGAAGGTTGGACGCCGTCGACTCCCCTCGGTCTCACTCGACTCCCCAGTCACGGGATGTCCTTCAGCACAAAAGACTCCTTCACGCTAGAGTCACCCAGCCAACCACCACGATCAAACACGACAAACTGGACTAAACATATACAAAACAGACAAAACTTAAAATGACACCCCACTCTACGTTAATACCTGCACACCCAATCTAACCATATCCAGTACGAGATACAATATCAATGTATTCTGTTCTGCTCCAACTCAGTCCCCCTTGACTACTGAGTACACGACTCGAGACTACCACCTGGTCGCGCGTCACAAAACTAGACCCCTGCTATGGTCCCCCCGCGGCTCATTGATCGCGGGCGGGGAGGGCACCGCCCCTAGCTGACATGACATCACACAGCCTCGCAAGAGACCACGACGAGAAGTTACGATAACAACACCCCTTTAGTCACACCAAAAACCACCCCCCACACCCCCCCCAACCCCTCAACCCACACCCCCTGCTCATAAATAAGCATTCCAACACACACAACATGCCACAATCACAATCTAAGCATTTCAACGCACACAAAATGCACCAATACATTCAAAGACTCCAACAACACAACATGCACATTTTAATAAACATTTCACCATACGACGTACTAATCACAATTAACGCATTCCTGCAATATGGACATATACACTTTTATTAAAGAAACATTTCCGCATCCATCCCTTCCCACTCCCTGGAGTGCCTACACCCCTGCCTCCGTTAAGTTATGGGAGAACCCTGTCGGCACTAGGTGCTCCGAAAACGGTGTTGGTTCTTGAAGGGGAAATAAAAAAGTCGCTTCAAGCCGACACCTCAACACGCAAGAGGCAGTGAAAGGAGCGCGTCCCCGGATGGGGGGGGGGGGGGGGGAAACGTGTGGCGTTGATTAATGGATGGTCTGGACGGGTGATCAGGGCCGGCCAGTACTGCCGGCGGGTTTTCTTCCTGTCGCGGGGGTCCGCCAGAGCGTGGCCCTCAACCAGCGCGTGGCACATCCAGTCCGCGGTCCCAGCCAGAGAGTGGCCTAACCAGGCAGTGGCACCATTCCAGTCCGCTGGTCCCTGCCAGAGCGTAGGCCGCAACCAGCCCGTGGGCACCATCCAGTCCGCGGTCCCAGCCAGAGCTTGGCCTCAACAGCTCGTGGCACCATCCAGTCCAAAGACTCCGGGTTGAAGCCCCGGGAGGGGGGGGGGGGGGGGAACGTAGCTGGGAGGAGAGAAGAAAAGAGGAGGGAAGGAAGAAGATAGAGAAGGGTACAAGCTACCGTGGTGTGACCCAGAAGAGGGGTCAAACGACTCTCTTCTGCCCTCTGTCAGTCGAGAGGTCAGAGGCAGATGCGGAGAAAAGAAGAAGTGATGTCCCTCTCCTACAGGCGACTGTAGGGAATATTGAACATACCGTCTGTACCTCGTTGATACGGGTGAGAACCTAAAGGACCGGAAGCAGGCGCTCCGAGACATCTTCCGCCGAGTGAAGAGCTAACTCCCTCAGCGATGGGGCAAACATGCCCCGATGCGTCACAGAGTGTGCATACTTCAAACTAAAAGAACTGAACACGTGCGACAGGTAAAAAGACAGGCGTGAGGCCGTTAGACGGCAGTTCGATAGAGAAAGGTACCAGCCATCCCATGAACCTGCAGGGAATTGCACGGCAGTGGAATTAGAGAGAAGAGAGAGAGAAAGCAACGAAGTTGAGCTGAACTATACAAGGTGCAACCGCACACAAGCCCAATTAGGGACGGATACACCGACAACCAGCAACGACAATAGATAAATGAGTAATTCTGCCCACCTAGAGGGTCAAAGTCGTAGGACTCGTGATAAACTGCTGACACCACTACAGCGAAGAACTCCAATTTCACGAGTGTTTGTTTGCTCAGTAAACCCTCTATTCCGGCGTATGTCGTTGTTATCCTTCCTCCCCCCTAAAAGTGTGACAGAGAGAACAGGGAAAGGGGCATCTGGGCCATTCCGCCCTCACCCAGTTTCGAGGCGAAGTAACTCCGAATGCCCCTTTCCCTGTTCTCTGACAAGTTAGACTTCATTATCAAAAATAACGATTATCTACACAAACTTATGTGTTGGGTTATACGTTTTCAATACTTAATTTATATACTTTTCAGATGTTCCGTTTTTGTTTAAATTCGGTGTTTTTCCTGGTCATTTTCAATAACATCATTTTCAGCAAATACTTGCTTCAATTGAGTCTCTGTCTTTCATGTGAAAATAACACTACAGGTCTGTAACTGTACTCTATTGTTCTTTTAAAAACTGAGTTATAGTTGGCATAAAATCCACACACTTTACTAGATGCCTTCCACTGAAAGCTAGTTTTGACAAAGTGTTTCTCTTTTATACTAAGTCTCTTTCTGCGAGCAGTTTCTATAAATAAATAGTGTCTGCATTCCCTCAAACAGTCTATAAATTGTTCTTAACACTCTCTCTGTTTTGTGCTTGGGATCAACTATTTATTATGGTCGTCATCTGTCCATATAAACCTTCTTTCAGGTTATGATTTGTTCCTTTTTAGTGTTGGACAGAAAACCACAATATGATGTATATTAGATCGTTAAACTGTTTGTAAACAGGTCGAGGATAAATATTGTTTTTCCACAAATCCAGTCTGCCCACTAATCAATGAGCAATGAGAGTTTTTGTCATAAAGTTTTAACTGCTCATAGTTTTATAGCTGAATAATTTAATCTAATCCAAGTTATTATTTTTATCATACTCTCTGTCATAACTTGTTCAGTATAATAAAACCCTACGGAGGCATAAATGTGTATAGATTAATCCAATTCAGTTCTGTAAGTTTGTTTCTATTTAAGTCAACATTGTTTTTGTGGCTTGTTGTTATGTTCTTTTATCCTCGCCATTGTGATGTACGACGATGGTAACGTTTTAAGAAGTTTAACGTCTTAGTTTTGCCAGCTATTATGAATTCCTTTTATAAGGTATCACTAACGCCACAACCCCTCCCTCTCACATCTTTAAAGACAAAATTTCAAAATTTCTATTGTAAACGTGTCTCCTAATGTTCTGCTTGGAAAGAACTAAGTTTGTAGAAGATTTTTTTACAACTGTTTCTTTTCTGTGGGGATGTACTGTTTTTTCCCATACGGAGTTTTTCAATTTCTTTCCGACTATTGTCGTCGGATAAGACGTACATGTAAGGGCCAGAGTTGAATGCTTGTCTGAAACTTTTGTTGACGGTAAAATAAGTAAATGGCTTATGAATTCAAATTTTATTTTCCCATTCTAATATGTTTAGTGCATTTGAGGTCAGTTTTCGAAAACTATTTAATATTCATACAGGCCAAACATTATTGGCTTCTAGATTGACGCCGTTGGTCTAGGTTAGGAAACTTTTTGCTGTCGCCAAACCTCTTTACGTTTCTATTCACCATCTTTAGTGTACTCAAAACCTTACAAAGGCCTATCTCAACATTTTGTTCAAAGTCCGCTACGTCTGCTAGGTCTTTTATTCTTAGGTTATACACCGTACAGGTGCCTAATGTAACTCCTGGTTTCTTCTGGCCACGGACATTATTTTTTAGTAACGTATTTATTTTTATTTCTAAACAATGTGCAGGTTATCGAATTTTACAATTTCCCGCTTTGTCTGTGATTTTTTTATATGAAATGATCCCGACCCCCCACAAACGAATCTTTTTAAACTGTTAATTAGGGAATTGTATAATTTCATAATCGCAATATGCGATTTCCCTGATGGAAGGTGCTTCTTAAAACAGTTGAGGGCCTTCCGTCATATAAGTTTCATCAGTGCATCAGCTCATCCAAATGAATATAGGAGTAATGATGTAATGCAAGAATCTGTTTGCGGACTTCCCCTCATATGTAGTTTGGTTGGTGTAAACTCTAAATCTATAATTGTTAGCTGTAAAGATAACATTTTAGCTTGTTTTTATCAAAATAGTAACATACTTCTTCTTCAGGCTTGATTGTTAACCATTGTTTTTGATTCGCATTGTTAAGTTTGAGAGTAATGTCGAAGTCGAAGTTATCATTGCTTCTTTTAGAGGGAGCCAAACCCCGTAATACCATCAGCTATTGTTAACTGGCTAACTAATGTTCCTGCAATATCAATTTTTGAATCTTATTATTCTTCCGGATTCACTTTATTAACCATTAGACTTTGTTGGAATTTTCATGGAGGCGCGGACCGTTTTTGGCCCGCTATTGTTATCAATAGCATGTTCTAAAATCGAAGGACGGTTTGGTTGTTTTTGTACAAACATTTTTTAACAATCCCATAAAAATGTGTGCATTCAAATATACTGGTGCAATATATTCTGTTGGGCCGCACTTCATCTTAAATATTTTAGCAACTGATACTCTTGACAATTGCTGTGACCCAGACTGCCTTTTTCATAAAAAGGTGAGCCACTCATTAAAGCAGATATCTTACCCCCCTATTGAAAACGAACACACCAAGAAAGCGTGGTTTTGTCATCCGATGCATGTTTTATCAGAACAGTTAAACTTTGCTGTGTTGCGCATAAACTGGGTGTGGGGGGCGTATGCTTGATCATTTAAATTCACAATGATCTTTGGTGAGGTCAGTGTAAGATTTCATTTTTATTACACCTCAGACGTATTTGATGAACTGCAAGCGCCATTACCAAATGACAAACCATTAATTCACATCCAGCAACCATAATAGACATGTGAAGGGGCTTTTGAGGGTTCTGTTAACGAATTCAATTATTAAACACAAGACAGGCTATTATGACAAAAGTTGGATCATAATCATGGCCTAGGCGACCTTTATTTTCGGGAGCAAGCACAGAAAGTATAAACTATGACTGGCATCCTCCTTTCAAAATCTTTCTTTTTTGGCAAAACTGGTGAGCCTGGGTCCCTACAGCAAGAGCATTAAAAACTGCCCCCAATGGACAACATTTAGTCTTAGACACTTCTAAGGGACTTATCTAGGGCTGGATAGAACGAAATAACGACTCTATCGTACTACGTTTGGTGGTTGCTAGGGTCGCAAGCACAGGCAAGATCATGCATAACTGATCCGTTCTACTGGCTTGACGCGCAAAACAATACTTAGCAAATTTAGAGGACGCCAGTAATTCTTCAGTTGATTTACCTTAAACGCATTTAAAAGGTACCAAAATGTTTTACAATAGCAAAGATTGAAGAGTAGACTTTGCTGTTGGCACTGGTTTATACCATGTGCCTTCTGACTTTGATCCAGGTAGAATAATAATAAACTATAATAATGAAATTTCTTATAGCAGGCAATGAACAGTAGGTTGGGAAAAAAAAGAAAAACGAATAAATTCTGGTCAGTATTATTACAAGCAGTAGCAAACACCCAGATTTAAGTCATCTAATTCCGAAGTCCAAAACCACCCAAAGTCATTGAAGACTCAGCAAAGCTCGCTGACTCTGTCGCGGGATGACCATGAATATGAAAAGACAGAGCTTGTTCTTGGATTAACTGGCTAGGATTACTCGGTCTTTTCTTATAAATATAACCCAACTATTTACATGAACAATGCCATAAGTGCTCGGGACTTAAGCCAATAACTACTTTGCTTGCAAGTAGACAAGCCAGCTAACGATACCGCCTAATATACGGGGTAAGCGTTTACGCTTTACAGCTAATTTTTTTTAATAATTCGCAAGATGATCAAGCTGTTTTTTTTCCCATGATTATCAGGCGGAAGGCGATGGTGCGTGGTGGCACTGAACTTTGGACCACCGCCCGCCTGTAATAGCCACACGGTGTAACTTATTGCAAAATCCTATGGCCGTTATAACGCTTGCTAAGTTGACTCCTGCTCTCTAAACAGTGTTCGTATTCGTTCTGCTAGTGTGTGTCTTCATATAAAATTTTTTCGATGTTTCTCTTTTTTATTCACTTGAGTCGTAAAGTGGTCTCGGTTAGTAGTAGCGTTTTTTTCTTGTCTTGATTTTCTTTTGTCAAGATCTTTTAGTCTTTGTCTTATTCTTTCTTTTATACAGCCCTAAGTTGGCGTCATCAGCCTCAACGAGTTTTTCTTTTTTCTTTTGTTTTATGTCATCTAGTTCACCTAGTTTTTGCTAAATTGTTTGTTAATTTCGCCTCTAATGCGTTCCTGAATGCATGTTCAAGGGCCGTTATTTCTCGGCATGGGTAGCGGTGAGTCGTGTATAGTCTTTAATGCTGTTTCTTCTGATAAATGGTATTTATGCGTTCTATTGATTTATTATTTCATCTGCGATGTTTTAATTCTTCAAGTTCTGTTTTGTATTTGGTTAGCTGTTGGGAGTTCGCAGTGTGTATTGAGTTTAGAAACTGCCTCCGCCTTTATTTCGAGTCTAACCATGACCAAGGCGATTTTGATCTTTCACCTAAGTCTTTGTATAATGTATCTTGGCTAAAACTTTGATGGGTCTGGTTTAGTTGTATGCGAAACGATTCTCCTTGATTCGCCCCTGACAAACAAATACCATCTTCTATTCAAAATCATTTGGGTCTTTAAATTCGGGAGGTTCTGGCCTTATCTTTTGTTAAAATGCTCGACAGTTTACTTTCTGCTTAATTTCACGCCGCTTTGAGAGCGCTGAGCGATGCTGGTCAAAGGGATCATTCACTCATGTAGTTGACTCCAGGATCAAAAAACCATCATAATCTTCGTCGCCTTCAATTCCTGCCATGTTTTTAAATAATTAACTTTTTATTTTCGTTTATAAAAAATTGTCACAAGCATAAGGCTCGATTCTTGTCCCGTATGAAAGCTGAAAGGCACCCCTTGGCGTGCAGGGAAATAAAACGGAATTTTACTGTTTCCAAATAATCAACTACTAGTGATGAGATCAAATTCTTACTGTTAGATTTCCAGACCTAGGTGCGGATGATTTTGATCGTGCTGGCTCTGCACGGCTTACTTTTAAAATTGAACTCGATTCAACAACAGACCAAACCTGAACTGTTGTCCAGAATTTGGGACGGGCAATCGTAAGAAAATTTCTGTAAAACTTGAGGGGCAAGAAGTATTTCTTTAAACAATGCAGACATATTTTTAACCTTGTCTGATCTATGGCTAACGCGAATGAAAGGGAAGTATCTTGCGTTTCAAGGATTCGCAATGAGATAGCACTAAAAACTTAGATAGGGCGAACTCGCCTCAGGTGCTAAATGCAGCAAAAAATGGCTTTTAGCTGTTAAGTTTTGAGTGTATGTATAGCTTTTCCATTCTTGTTGTTGAAAGTTGTTAAGGCGCATGGCCCATACTTTCAAGGTGCATTAAAGACAGATTGTCATATGAACTATCTTTGAATGATACAATCGTGTTATCAAAATCAACAGACCCGAAGCAAAGTACTGCATTCTGTCATTCGTTAGAGTTGGACGTTGTTAGCAAACCTTAAATTAGCAGAGTGGATTGGGTCAATATAAGTCAAATTAGCTATAATTACGAATAACGTGCGTCATCATTCAAAATATCCTAAATGCAGGCAGACGCTATATGGAATTTTAGTTTTAGTGTCGCAGTATATCGCTTAAAGGTATTTTATTGCTGTGTGAAGATGATTGAACCTTTCACGTAAGAGCAAGTGATAGTTTTTTTAATCAATAATAACGAAAAGTACAATGTACCTATCTGCGGCAGTCTAACCAAATCTATGCTAGCGGAACTTTTGACCTTATCTTTATTTTGACGAAATAAGAAAATTGTTTGGGGGTGGAGGGGTAGAAGTCCACAGCAGACTTGCGTCTATAGTTCTACACCTTCACAGTGTTAGGATTGATGATTATTTAACATCAAATTTCGGTTTATGGATTGACCTAGGTCAACAGAGGATAATCAGTTTGCACATAGGGAAGTGGGAGAGGAGGTTAAAGACGTAACATTCAATTGAGATGTAAAAAGAAGCTTGATTATCCGCTTAAGGTACATTGTGTTTACTTATGGATGCGCAGTGAATATTGGATGATAGCAGATTACATGAGGTACGGTACTCAATTATTTTTTCATTTAGCTTAAAAAGCATGTCGGTTAGTTTATCAAAATGTGCTACTGCACCGGAGAGGCAAGGTGAAGAGATAGTAGGAAAAACCCTAGCATAAAAACCTTCAGATTAACTAACATTACACAATGCAGCAGTACTAGAGCAAGACTTTCAAATACAGCAAAACAAACGAAGGTATTATGCTGCCTTTATTGCTGTTACATATGTTAATACTGGAGCATCGACTATTTGTGCTGTATCTGGCGGGGAACGAGTGTAGCCTTTTCGCAACGGTATAGGTGCGCCCGCAGCTTTACCTCTAGGGTTTGTCTTTATCTTGCCGATGTTCTTTGCTGTAAGTGCTGCTAGCAAAAAAAAATAAACTAAACTCAAAAGCACACGCTATGGTTCAACTAATAACAGCTAAACTTAGTTCCTTTAAGCTGATATTAAATAAAGCGTAGCTGACTCAAACATCAAGGATGAAGAATTTAATCGTTTTACAGGCGATTTTGATGGATACCAACGCCATAAAGTTTGATTCTTCAAAGAAAGGCGAGGACAAGTTTTTTCACAGCCAGACCCCGAGCAGATAAAAAAGGGAATGCTTAAAAAAAAGTAAACGAAACATTTAATTAAACTCTGTTCTAAACAGTCACATTAACAATCACAAAAGGTGTTTTACTTTGTTTATTGAGTCCAAGACAAAAAGACCGTCGATATTGATTTGATTAAGCCGTTGTTTTTTTTTTAATTTAATAATTATTGTTGGCTTAGAAAAGATAGACAGCATGGCTAAGATATTTGTAGGCAAGCGAATTGTTGAGAATGCTTGAGAGGAGCGTTTTATCAAGAGCACTGATTGATATTGATTAGAAGGTCATTGGACCCAACAAAGTACAGGCAAGCGTTGTACATGCAATTTCGCATGGTCCAGGCCAAACTAAACACTGACCGCCAGTTAACGTCATGTTAGATGTTTTAAATCGACTTTGATAACATTAAAATGAAGAAAATCTAGAAGTCTGGGTCTCGACCTAAACAGCTGACTATCTTTCTATATGACTTAACCACCGGGTTGGGCAGAGACGAACTGCTTACACAGTTTGACGCTGCCGCTGAAGAAGCTAAAATGGAGAGGCTCTGGGTGGTTTGAGGGCGATAGTCTTAGAGTTTAGATTAAAACCTAGGCTAAGTATGCAACGATTGTAGGCAAGGTTAATTCCGTACTCGGGAGTGGTTTTAAATGAGCAGTTTTAATCTAAAGAATTCAGTACGACAAATGTTTCTTGTGTGCGTTCTTGCAAGGCTGCATCTGTCGCGAACACGCAGGAGAGAGTGACTAACTTATCGGCAATACGCCAAAGATCTTAACTTCAATGGAATACTTCCTGTTAGTGTAGACCAAATTGATCAGTTTGAAGAAATCCAAAACAACCAATAACTCTGTGAATGTATAACACATGGGATGAGGAAACAAATTTGGCGCCAATTATAGTGTCCAAGAAAACAGTCAAATAGGCGAACAGACAAAAAATCTTGTTGACATTACTACTACTGTTTCACAGCGGGGCTATCCATTACACATTGATAGACAATGAGTTAGAGTATTGAGTTATACTACAAAAACATACTAGCAAACAAGAATTCTGCAGAAAATGTTGATCAAGAATTCCATCTGTGCAGCTGCGACGTGAACATATAAAACATTGTAAAAGTTCTGTAGGACTTGTAATACAGAACTAATTACGCCCCCACCCGGTGATCCTAAAGTTAGTTTTAAGAATGGAAAAACTGCAAACATTCTCCATAGTTTGTTTACGCAGGGACGTGAATCACTCATTGTTCTTATGTAAATTAAAGGGCCAGCGCCACTAAAACTTCGAAAACAGTCTTAATGAGTAATCATCAGGTTGATTCATTTGCTTCATTGTTGTCAGGTCGTATGGCGTTTATTCGAACCCAGAATTATGTAGAGGACCAGATTGCTGCAGAAACATTCTTTAAAACGCATTGCAGCAAAGTGCGTAACGCTTGTTCTAATAATCTAAACTTATCTGAAATCATAATGGCGCCTGAAGACCAACAAACAGTATGACTCAGCACGCATGTTGGATTTGCGGTTTAGAAGCTAACGCCAAGAGTGTAACCCCACAGTAGGACCATGATCACTGAAGTGGAAGTTTTAGAGGTGCAGCGCATAACAAATGCATCTTCAACTAATGTTTTGAACCAAGACATGGAAGTGCCTGTATTCTTTCAACTTGCGAGGTTATGACTTCCCTTATAATGAAAGCAGTAACCAGCGCCTTTAGTGTGTCATGCATTGCTCAGTCATCAGAAAAGTACATGTGCTTTAATCTAAATAATATGTCTTTTACGACTCTATGCTAAAACACATGTTGGGGCTCATTAGAGGTGGCGGTGCCACGGCCTATGTCTAAAGTCCTGCCCAATAACGGAAAAATTATTTTGACCCGACTCTCGATTAGAAAAAGGGCGTTTATCCTTATGAGTCATGAACAGTAAGGGAAAAAGGTTTGACGAAGAGACGCTTCTCCTAAAGGGCGTTTCTTTTTTGTCTTAGAGGAAAGGTCATCAGCGACTCCATTACAGATGCTCAAGATTGCTTGGCAAAAGTAGAATGGTAAAAACGATGGAGACTTCATGACTCTAATTTAAATGGCAGGATGTATGTTTGTTGGCGGATATTTTGAAAATTATAGAAAGACTGCATGTGAAACATTCAGTTTGGATCGTCTGCGCATTTCATTCTGCGCCGGGATGAGTTGGGTTGCTTTCTTAAAAGTTTACTGGAGTACAAATTGATTTTTGTGACAGATTTACACAATGATTCAGATGATTGAAAAACGGGTGCGTGGGGGAATTGTATGGCGTCGCATCATTACTGTAAAGCAAACAACAAATACTTGGATCATTTGATCCGAGTAAAAGGTCTAAACTATCTCATGTATTTAGATTGCAAACATCTGTATGGTTGGGCTATGGCGCAATCGCTTCCATTAGCAACTTTAAAATGTACACAGAAGACAATCCGAAACTTATTCAAAAGGCATAAAGTGGTTGGGCAGTTTAACGCCTGACCAAAGCGTGTTTTCATTCTTGAAGTTGACTTAGAAGATCCTCATGAACTCCATGACCTGCAATAATGACTATCCTTTGCAGCAGAAAAGAAAGTCTAATGTTGGATCCAAGAGAACCACCTAAACTTGTGCCTAATCTTCGAGGCAAAAAAAATTATGTTGTATTCAGGCTTCTCATTTTTATGTAGGCAACATGGTTTGAAGTTGACAGCTGTTCATCGTATAATTGCTTTTGATCACTAACAGTTCAAGAAACCATACATCATGGAAAACACTGACATAGAAGCTAAATCCACAGATGCTTCAGAAAAAAGACTTTTCAAAGCTGGATGAAAACAGCTGTTTTTGGAAAGACTATGGATAATCCGCACAAGCGCAAAGATGTCAGATTGGTCCCAGAGAGAATGACGCCAATTAAGCTGACTTCAAAACCTATTATCAGGACATTTCAGAAGATTTTAATGATCCAGCTTTTTTGGCATAATGTGAAAAAAAGAAAGTCAAATTAACAACCTGTAATTATTGGGGTTTACTGTTTTAGAATTATCAAAGCTTTTGATGTTAGAAGTTTCTTATGACTACTTTAAGCCTACTCGTATCCTGAGTCCAGAGTGCTTTTACACAGATACAGATAGTGTTGTTATAGATATATCCCTACTGAAGACATCTAAAAAGACAAGGATTAGAAGTGGCTAAAGGTCATCGGGATGGTTGACACGTCCGAATTATCCTAAAGATTCGCCTTGCATTCAATTTACTAATAAGCAGGTTTAGAAAGATGAAGGATTAATTAATCATGGATAAGGAGAATCAAGGAGTATGTGGGGTTAAGAATCGAAAATGTACAGTATTTCGAGCCAGGAGAAAATCAATACGAACGTCAAAGGGGAATATCCTCGCAGTGTTGGGGCATCAAACATATTCACATTGACAACTACAAAGAAGCATTGTTTGGCACTAAGACTCTTTTCATCATGACAACGTAAAACTGCGATCAATCTACATGAGATCAACACAACGTTGTAACAAAGAGAAGTCGTTAGATAGAACAAACAACACCACGGTGTTAGTTAATCCAGAGTTATCATATGCCATTGGCACTGGAGAACCGTAAATTAACTAAAGCGGAACGTGTCGGCGGAATAAACTGCAGTTCTTCCTCACAAAAGATCTTTGAGGAGCTGGTAGTTTTTGTTGTGTCAGGTTCTCGTAAAATAAACACGGGGGCGGATTCATTTTTCACAATTCTTTTATTTCATATGATCGCCACTCCAAACTGGATCACGTTGCCCTGATGCGAGTGCCCTCTGCATCCCCCGGTAAAACTAAAGGTACTTACTTTCAATCCAAACGCAAAAATAGTTTGCCGATGAAGTCTCCTCCTTCCACAACATTTATTGTTTTCTTTGATTGCTTGTACTGGTTTTAGAGGCCTTTAACTTCTTCATTATTCATTGCGCGCATAACATAGGGCAGTCTCTAACCCATTCTGTGTTCGAGAGTTGTCAATACGCTCTCTGTGAACTGGTATGAGAAAAGTCTTTCGGGGGGCAATCTGTTTGTTAAAGTTTTCAACTAAAGCCGGTGATTCTGTGAACTCCTGGAATCCTCTTTTGATGGAAACTCTATGTTTCAACAATAATATGATTCGCTTGGCTTTAACTCTTTTCAGCGTCCACTTGAATCATGCAGGATAAGTTAGTGGCCCACGTTGGTATAATCAGTTGTAGGCAACACATCAGCAGAAACACTCTTTTGTGGTTAATTGGTTCCGCATCTATATATCTGAAGCCTAGTAATCAATGACTGTGAGTGCGTACCTTAAATCTTTTTTCGTCGTAATCCTATCAGAGGGTAAATATAAAGGTCCATTTGATGGGATGTTCGTTCGGTATTGGTATTCACAAAGTGCGGTCTCTGTATTCCGGTCCTAGGGCAGGTAAATAAATTTGCCAAATCGCTGTTTAGATAACCATTCCTTTGCTGTTTGTTCACTGACACCTGGCCGCAATGGCTTAGCTTTTATTGCTGTGATACCCAATCAATATCCTTTTGGCGAATAAAAGATTTTGTTCATTTTTTACTCAGCCAATATCATGTGCAACAAAATCTTGAACACAAACGGTCATACCAACGACAATAAACTCATTCTTGCATCTTTTGTTTTTTTCTGATGGGTGAATAAAAGTCACTGAGAATTTTTGTGTGGGGCAATGTCTGGACCGGTTGCCTGTTACTAGATAATATTCTTTTATTGCTTGGTCAACATTTTTTAAATGTGTAAGCTGCAGTGCCCCTGATCTTTCAGGTGTCATTAATAAAATCTAACTGCTCAGTCTCTGCTTTTTCATAGGCGTCAATGTGCATCTGCCAGTTCCTCCATACTTTGTTATGTCTTTTTTCCTCTCGCCGTCTCCCGCATGTTACAAAATGCGAAATTACTTCCGGCAAAAAAGCAAGCGCATTCACCACAAGCGCCGCCTATCAATTATTTCTAGTGAAGCCATTTTTTATAAATGATTTTTTTCTACATATTTATATTGGTCTGTAATTATTCCTTGCCTAACTAGAAAATCTTTTCGTGGCAACCCGAAGCTGCAATTATAGCAAACAGCTTTGCTGAAACCTCAAAGTCTAGATTTGCCAAGATCGGCTGTTTAATTCCTTACAGCTTTTTCCCAAGCATCGTGTAACCTATACTTAGCCTCCAATAACAGCAGACTGGTATCCAAGGTTGGCACTAGTTTTTTTCGGTGCTCACTTTTTAAAAATAAAATAATTATAATTTAATAAAAAAACATGAACAGTGATGATCGACTAACAGCTACAGGGGGGCCAAACCTCCTGATCTTATGATGAACCAAGTTGATATCAAGCTATTAAGCCCCAAAAAGAGAGGGCTGAATTCTTTGGCAAGCATGTGGGAAAAAACAAAACAGTCTCCTCGGAACGAAATTTCAGCAATTGCACAATTCAACAGATTCGCCGCAAACATTAATAAAGTATCATAACAGGTATGAAGTTGCCGCGTTCGAGATTGGTAAAAATTGTGGCAAACGGCTTCTTAGTATTTGTACACTAAACTAGTCAGTAGATTTGCTCCCATTGATTTCTGAACAAATCTTACGTATGATTTAACACGCAAGATCCAGTTTTAACAAAGACATTAGAGTTTCTAGGTGTGATTTATATTACAGATTTTGGAACAGTGTTTAATCGCCCTTAATTTAAGGATTAATTACTTTATCATATAGATTTTATTTCCCTTCAAAATGAACGAGTCGGAAAATCATTACATCAGAATCAGAATCAGGTGGAGAAAGTAACCAAGCCAAGAAAATCAGCATAAACACAGACCAGTGGGAGACCATGAAAAGTAACCTCATCCTGGGCGTGTTTTAAAGCCAGGAAAAAAATTATCAGAGTGGAACAGACAAAAAAAAATTAATGTTACGAGAATATAACTCATCATGAAAACATAACGCCGCCGGCGCCAGCACAAGTTTGGTTCAATGCCAGCTATAAAAACTCCATGTGATACAAACCTACCAAGCACCAAAGTCTTCAAGAATATTGGAACTTTAAAAAAAAACTGTTGTGCCATTTATTTGGCGGGCATTTGCTGCTGTTGGGGCAGTTATTACGGTTATAAAATATATACACAATGGGGCACAGAAGCAAAAGCAATCAAAAAAATCTGAACCACTAAATCTAGAAAAAGACAACCAGCACGCCAAAACCAACCGCCAATAACAAAGCATCAATTTGATCATTGGGAAATGTAATAATATTTTTAAGAACTTAATTTTAAATATTTTATAAAAATAGATCAGGCGTATTATAAAATGATAAAGACAAAAAATAAAGACATGGAGTCTATAAAATGCACATTTCCAAAGACCAGAAATTGTAATCATCGGTTAGCTTCGGTTGAAAGAACTTCATTAAGATCATGCAGAGAACGCTGAGCAAGACATCCTCAACGATGACGCGATTTTTGAGGCGTGTGTGTACTATATAGACCATCCTGCTATTGGTAAGATAAAAACAAAGATTGTATTTTTTGATAATATATCACTTAATAAGAACCTGTTGTACTTAAATGATGACTTAGTTTATGATCTTGAGGTAACTTAATCAGACTTAATTAAAAAACTTAATCTAGAACTTATTAAGAACTTGAAGTACCTTAATTAAAAAACTTAATTAAAACTTGGGTAACTAATTAAAAAACAATGTGACTAATTAAAACTTAGGAAGTGACTTATGGGGTTAAGAACTTGGGGGTGGCTTAATTAAAACTTAACTAATGACCCGAAGATGGTAACAAAATTAACACCTTTAACTACCACCCTAGTCGATTCAAGAAGTGGGAAACAGGATCCACCCATAAAATGAACCAAGGGAATAAGCTCTGAAACTAGTCTTTGGGGATGTAAGCACGAGTTCTACTTTCATGGCTTATTGAGAATTATAGGCTGAGGCAGCAGTTCTCATTATGTGTAAGCCCTGTGTATTGGTCGAGCTGGGTTGACGTGTGTCATCACACACGCACACACACACAACGGGACACGTAAACAACTGGGATCAAATAAACACATATAAAGTGAAAAGCAACTTAAATCAAAGAACAACCCACACACACAGACACACACATGCCCACCCATGTAACATGTACGGCTGTCCCGGGGCGGAATACATGTGATAGGAACTACTACGCACTAACTCCCCGCTTGCCATTACTACGTGGTTATGAGCCACCAGAAGCAGACCCCACACACACACAAAAAGAGAGAGAGAAAAAGAGAACGACCAGGTGAAGAATGAGACGGTAGTTTGGACAGGGAGCAGAAATTACACGGCAAGACGGCGAGCGAACCTGTGTTGTATGTGTTGGTGTGTATCAGGCTTTACTGCTTTCGGGTGTGATAGTAACCGTGTTGTGTAAGCAGATCAAACAGCCACGAACGGTTGCAGTTGAGCGTTAGGCCTTGGCCGTTGCTGTCACTCAACATAAACACCCGAGCAAGCACATACTCAGTTGATATCGGAACGTACGCGAGCGCACCCACACACACGCTCATGCACATCACACACACACACACACCGCACGGCACATCACTTACACACACACACACACATACTTACGCGCACAGCCTGCTACACATAACACACGCAGCAATTGCACCTCACACAACGCCACCTTCCAGAGGCCGCGCAGAGCCTTTATCGATTGCATCACCGAAAAGTAGTACAGTAGTGGTCTCCCCTGTACACGGGCATTGCACCACCACCAAAGTAAGCTTAAATATAAGAAATCAACTACTCGCTATGGTGGTCCGTTTTTGCCACCGCAGGCGTCACACTTTTCTTAGTTTTTGGAGTTGCGATTCAGGCTGCACTTCCCTCAATTAGTTGAGTCACACAGTTTTTTTGCGATATCGAGTGAGACCAGAGTCGAGAGGGAGTCAAGTTCACCCCAACCAGAATGAAGACCGGTGCCCAGCCATCCAAGACCCGAGTGCCAGCCACACACCCAAAAATCCCAGAGGCAAACATACTCCTGGGTTTCCCCCCCCTGAAGGCATGGGAGTCACACAGTGACGCCTCGATAAAAATTAAATCAACAGTCGGCCATGCTCAGGGAGGGGGGTTTATGCAATTTTATGTTAAAACAAAATGTATTTTTATTTTCTACCATATAAATGTTGTATCGTGCTGCCATTATATGGGGGACTTTATGAAGAAAATATTAACACGCACAACAGCAAAAATATGTCCACACACTACAGTTGTCCCAATCCAAACCATAGTGTGTGAAAGGGCCTCCAGAAAAACACATGCCACATCACAACTCAACACCAGCAATGGTAAATGACGAGGCAGAGCTGCGGTTGTAAAGGCCTGCACTTAATTTAATAAGACTGGCGTTGGTTCAAAATCGCCATGCCCAGTCACGCGGTAACTAATCGGATAGTGCAGAGACCTAGGTAGCTGCCACTAGCAATTAAGGCTAGACGTTTGTAATTCTGGGGCGCGTTCAGCCACCACTGCGTTTCCCCTGCGTTACTCTATGGGGCGTGTTCAAGTCCCGGCTACTTTCCCTACGCTACTGTCTGAAAACTTTAGTAATTAGTATTAAAACGGATAACCTGCACAGTAATGTTTGTTTTTAGATAATCGTAATTTTTTGGTTATGACGTCTACTTGTCAGAGAACAGGAAAGGGGCATATGGGTTACTTTCGCCCGAAACTGGGTGAGGGCGAAGTGGACCAGAATGCCCCTTTCCCAGTCTCTTCGGTGATGAATTCCATTTGGGGGGATGGGACACACATAAAAAAAAAAAACGAACACGTTACCCAAGATTTTTTTTTTATCGCAAGTTTTTTTTATTCTGGAATATTTTGAGATGAAACACATCTGTTCACATCAAACTTGCTAAGCACAAGAACTAGGAAAGAAAAAAATATCTGCAATCTGTCCACCAGCCGCTCGGATTTGTGTCTCAATCCATGAGGCATTTCTCAATAGGTTGCACAGTACTTTGATGACATGAATAAAGTATGTATCCGCCACTGTGCCGATGAAGTGTTAAGGGAGCCAATGATGCTTAAGCTTTGAAGAGAGAGAAAGAGAGAAGAGGGGAGAGGACAGGAGGGATGGGGGAAGTGAGTGAGAAGAGAAAGGAGAGAAGAGAAGAGAGAGATGTGTGTGTGGTGTGTGTGTGTGT
>CM031622.1:27994983-27997483 GCA_018398815.1 Conus ventricosus | reverse complement strand
CCCGATGACACGGTTGTCACCGAGGAGTGAGGAACGATTACACCAGACATGACGGAACACATTTTTGAGCGCTATTCATGAACAGAGCCCAGGAAAATGAAACTCATATTTTTTTTCCCCCGAATGTGAAACCCCCTCTCTCTCTCTCTCTCTCTCTCTCTCTCTCTCGCGTTGTCCATCAAAGGAGTGGTCTGTGGGGATAATTTGAATATGATGGAATTCCAGTTGTTGTTGTCTTGTGCCCTTCTCCCTACGCCCCCCCCCCCCACCCCCAGCTTTCCTTCTCCATTTAGTGCTGCCCTGTGGTAAGGTCTGTTTTATACACTATGCTTTATATGCTTCCAACATTTTTAGTATGCCTGTTGCCAGCTGTGTTCAAAGACAGAGAGTCGAGAATGCGAGCGAGGAGAACATTCCATCAGCCCCTTGCCTTTCATTGAACTCTCCATCAGCCCTTGCCTTTCATTGAACTCTCCATCAGCCCCTTGCCTTTCATCGAACTCTCCATCGGCCCCTTGCCTTTCATTGAACTCTCCATCAGCCCCTTGCCTTTAAGTGAACTCTCCATCAACCCCTTGCCTTTCAGTGAACTCTCCATCAGCCCCTTGCCTTTCATTGAACTCTCCATCGGCCCCTTGCCTTTCATTGAACTCTCCATCAGCCCCTTGCCTTTCATTGAACTCTCCATCAACCCCTTGGCTTTCATTGAACTCTCAGAGTTAGAACTCTCCATCAGCCCCTTGCCTTTCATTGAACTCTCCATCAGCCCCTTGGCTTTCATTGAACTCTCCATCAGCCCTTGCCTTTCATTGAACTCTCCATCAGCCCCTTGCCTTTCATTGAACTCTTCATCAATCCCTTGCCTTTCATTGAACTCTCCATCGGCCCCTTGCCTTTCATTGAACTCTCTATCAGACCCTTGCCTTTCATTGAACTCTCTATCAACCCCTTGCTTTCATTGAACTTCAGAGTGAGAATCTCTCCATCAACCCTTGGCTTTCATTGAACTCTCAGAGTTAGAACTCTCCATCAGCCCCTTGCCTTTCATTGAACTTCAGAGTTAGAACTCTCCATTAACCCCTTGGCTTTCATTGAACTCTCCATCAACCCCTGCCTTTCAGTGAACTCTCCATCAGCCCCTCGCCTTTGATTGAACTCTCAGAGTTAGAACACCACGAACGAGCGTAGGGACTGGGGAACAGTTGGGAGGGGGGAAGGGGAATGCGGGTGCAGAGGGAGGAAGGAAGGAAAGACTGGGAAGGGGGGGGGGGAGGGGGGAGGTGGACAGGAAGACAAGCTGCTGGCCTGATCCACGGGATGAACGCTCCCTGGTGGCCAGATTATGAGCAAGGGCGACAACCACCCCTGCAGTAATGTCATTGTTAGCGGCGCTTTTCGCAAGAAAAAAGGCTCACATGAGGTTTTACTTCCTGAGGGTTTTTTTTTTCCATCATCGCTGTTTTGATGACGGCCTGATGGTCAATTTGTTGTCCGTGCAATGAGGAAGAGATCCTTCCCTATTGAACATTGCCTCTGGGCTTTCTTCTTCTTCTTCTTCTTCTCTTCTTCTTCTCCCTGATTTAAAACAACAACAACAACAAAATGATCTCTCTGTTTTTAAAGTTTACATCGATCAAAAAAAACCCCAAACATTTCGTGATTGCAATAGATATTGCCCCCCCCCCCCTCCCCCCGCCCCGCTTTTTGTTTATTGTGTCGTGTGTCCATCATTTTAAGACGAGAGTGTTTACACCCATGCAGAACTGTTTTAAAAGCCAACAAGCAGCTCAGGATACTGGGGTGACAGAATTTCTCAAGTTCATGCCAGTGATGGTCGGCTTCTCACAGTTCTGTCTTCAATGGTGTTCTGAGTAACCTCACCCATCGTTTCTCTTCTCGTTCTGTCTTCAATGGTGTTCTGAGCAACCTCACCGATTGGTTCTCTTCTCGTTCTGTCTTCAATGGTGTTCTGAGTAACCTCACCGATTGTTTCTCTTCTAGTTCTGTCTTCAATGGTGTTCTGAGCAACCTCACCGATTGGTTCTCTTCTAGTTCTGTCATCAATGGTGTTCTGAGCAACCTCACCGATTGGTTCTCTTCTCGTTCTGTCTTCAATGGTGTTCTGAGTAACCTCACCGATTGGTTCTCTTCTCGTTCTGTCTTCAATGGTGTTCTGAGTAACCCCACCGATTGGTTCTCTTCTTGTTCTGTCTTCAATGGTGTTCTGAGTAACCTCACCGAATGGTTCTCTTCTCGTTCTGTCTTCAATGGTGTTCTGAGTAACCTCACCGATTGGGTTCTCCTCTAGTTCTGTCTTCAATGGTGTTCTGAGCAACCTCACCGATTGGTTCTCCTCTAGTTCTGTCTTCAATGGTGTTCTGAGCAACCTCACCGATTGGTTCTCTTCTCGTTCTGTCTTCAATGGTGTTCTGAATAACCTCACCGATTGTTTCTCTTCTAGTTCTGTCTTCAATGGTTTTTCTGAGCAACCTCACCGATT
>CM031622.1:27977483-27979983 GCA_018398815.1 Conus ventricosus | reverse complement strand
GTTTGTTTTCGAAAAAAGACAAAAATGTTCCCAAAGGTGAACAAAGGATGGGACAATACTCAAAGGGCCCGTTTAATTCCTTTATGGAAATAGGGATTGGTTTGTCACCATATTTTTAATTCATTCCCCCCTTTTTGTCTGCAGTACACAAAATGTATCTCTGAACAAACCGAAAAATTTACATTAAAAGTTTTTCTTGATTTCAAATTTTTTACTGGTGTTGTGGAATTGTTGATCCCCTTTGATTGCGGTTCACTAAAGGGTGGGTTTTCTTGTGGTTTTTATTAGAAGACAAAAGCCTGGTTTTTTGTCTTTTTTGGGTGATTTTTTTTTATGGACAATAGCCTTGGGTTTGGGTTTTCTTTTGGTTGATTATGAGGACAAAGCTCTGAGGTTGGTTGCTTGTGGGGGTTTTTTGAGGGGAAAAAGTCTGAGGTTTGGTTTGTTTTTGGGTGATTATCTAGGACAAAACTCTAGGTTGGGTGTCTTGTGGGTGATTATCTGATGGACAAAATTGAGAGTACTCGGTGAGAAGTGGGGATACTTTAAGGTTTTTTAAAAAGGATTGTCTCGAAATAGAGGGCCTTTACAGACTTTCAAATTATTAAAATATTATAGACGTTTTATCAAAAGGGTGCCAAAACCCGAAAACGTAACAGGAACAAAGAAAAGGGGAACAAAATTAAATATGACAAAAAAGATTTCAAGAATCGAAATAAACAAAGGATAGGTTTTTTTTGATGCCCGTGTGACTGCATGAGTTGCCTGACTTTTTTCTATGTCCGTGTTGGTTGTAATTTGAATTTCCATATTTTTTTTTATATGCTGTGTTGATTGTAAGTTGATGTTCTATATATTTTTTATATGCCCGTGTTGATTGTAAGTGATTTTGCCATTTTTTTTTTTCGTACGTCTGTAATGATTGCAAGTTGATGTTACCTTCTACTTGTTGTATGTCCGCGTTGAGTGTAAGTTGATGTTGCGATATACTTTTTATATGTCCCTGCTGATTGTACGTTGATGTAGCCATGTACTTTTTATATGTCTGTGTTGATTATGAGTCGATGTTGCCCTTTTACTGTTTTATATGTCCGTTTTAGAGTACAAATGATTTTTGCCATACACTTTTTATATGTCCGTTTGATTGTAAGTTGATGTTGCCATACACTTTACATATGTCCGTGTTGATTATAAGTTGATGTTGCCATATACTTTTTTTTTTATACGTCGTGTTTGATCATTAAAATGATTTTTGCCATATACATTTTATATGTCCGTGTTGATCATAAATTGATGTTGACATGTACCTTTTTTATGTCCGTGTTGATTTGTAAGTTTGTTGTTGCCATATTATTTTTATATGTCCGTGTTGATCATAAATTGGTGTTGACGTATACCTTTTATATGTCCGTGTTTACTGTACGTTCATGTTCCATTACTTTTCATATGTCCTGGTTGTTGTAAGTTGATGTTCCCATATACACTTTTGTATGTCAGAGTTGTCCCGTAAGTTGATGTTGTCATATGCTTTTTTTTTTTTTTAAAAAAAAGAAATTTTCTTTGCAAGAGAAAGGAAAGATGCGTATGTAACAAAACAAACAAGTTCTGTTGGTAACAGCTCCGTCGGTCAGGGAAGCCATGTTTGTGCTGACGACAAAAGGCTGACGTAGAGACGAGAGCTGGCATGACACAATGGAAAACCCAAAGTGATCGGTAGCATTCTTCCAGAGAAGGTGATTGTCACTGTAATTTTGTCCAGTTATATTTATGGAGACATCAAAGCATTTGTCTTGAAATGATGGTACCTTCAACATGTGCTTGGCCCATCCGAATGCAGAGCAGGGTTAAAGAAAACGACAGATGATGATGATAATGATGATGATACTAGCACTAATACTGCTTCTACTATTACTACTAATGATGATAATGATGGTGATGATGATTACATTGATATTAATGATACATCGTAATGTTCTTTGTGATGTTCATAATATCTATTTATCTATCTGTCTGTCTCTCTCTCTCTCCCTCCCCTCTCTCTCCCCTCTCTCTCTTTCTCTCTGTGTGTGTGTGTGTGTGTGTGTGTGTGTGTGTGTGTGTGTGTGTGTGTGTGTGTGTATGTGTGTGTGTGTGTGTGTGTGTGTGTGTGTGTGTGTGTGTGTGTGTGTGTGTGTGTGTGTGTGTGTGTGTGGTGGTGTGTGTGTGTGTGTGTGTGTGTGTGTGTGTGTGAGTGTGTGTGTGTGTGCGTGCGCGCGCGCGTGTGTGTATGTTGTGTGTGTGTGTGTGTGTGTGTGTGTGTGTGTGTGTGTGTGTGTGTGTGTGTGTGTGTGTGTGTGTGTGTGTGTGTGTGTGTGTGTGTGTGTGTGTGTGTACAGAACAGGACCCAGAAATAGGTGGACAAGAAGACAGACACACACACCAAAAAGGGGAAAAAAATGATGCGGACAAATTAATAGACTCTCGCACCTGCTTCCGTCTCCTTTGTTGTTTCCTATGATCG
>CM031622.1:27949983-27969983 GCA_018398815.1 Conus ventricosus | reverse complement strand
GGTGAAAAAACATCTATATATCTGTTTTTAAATGAAAAGGCAAGGAGTCAAATTCCCACTTTCCGCGGTCATGAGGAGAAAAAATCAAGTTTCGAAATATGGTATTGCCCAAGTTAAGTGTTAGTGAGTTTCCCCCAATTGGGCTGTCCCAGGGACTTTAACTTGCGAGGCTATTTTGAGAGCATTTATTTTTTCCCCATCCACCCCTCGAGAATATTTTAGGCAGAATTATTCCACTGCAGTTTTGAATTTATCTCCCCATTTTTCAATTTTAAAACTAAAAAAGCTTTTTTTAAAATTTTAAAATTATATATAAATATATATATATATATTTTTTTTAATTATTTAATATTTTATATTATATATATATTTAATATTAAAAATTTTTAAAACAATTTAAAAAGGGATATATATATTATGTGTGTGTGGGTGTGGTGTGTTTGGGTGTTGTGTTGTGTGTGTGTGTGTGGGTGAAATAAAACCAATAATTCGAGGATAAGAAACCGGCCCTTCCCCAGAAACTTACAGAGGTTTGGGTTTGCAATGACTGCAAAAAATATGCAGTTATAAAAAAAGTTGCTCTTAGTTTAGATTGAAAAAAAAGGAAAAATTTTTGTTTACATGAAAAATATATTTAAATTTTAACGGGGTTAAGAAAGTTTAAAACATTTAAAAAATTTTGATTTTCCGCCTGCATCATTACATTTTGAAACTTACTTTTTTTTTTTTTCCCCCCAAAACCTTTCCCTTTTATAGTACGACACTTCCTTTTTTATTTTTTTAAGATGTAAAAGCAAACACTTAAATATTTTTGTCTCACGTTGATTTTTTTTTTTTATTTTTCTTTCTTGTTTTTTTTCCTTTTCTTTTGTTCTTGTTTGTTTGATTTTAGTTATTTTTCATCTGACCAAAGATTTTCCCGGGGAAAATTTTTTCACGAAATTCCTTTTGGGGTTTTTTGGAAGGGTGTTTTAAACAGTTGTTAATGAGTTTTTTTTTTTCCTTCTTCTTTTTTAAATGATTTAAATGGGAAATGAAATGAGGTAGGGAACAGTAAACAAAAAAAACAAAAACAAGTGCGGTATTTTTTTGCCCCCAAAAAAAAAAACCTAACACAGAGTAACTTTTTTTCAAGACTGGACCCCTTTTTAAAATTTGAAAAAAGTCAGAAAATAATAGACGAAAAATCAAATAGGGGGAAAAAACAATCAAATAGTGGGGGAAAAAACAATCTAATAGGGGGGGAAAAAAACAATCTAATAGTGGGGGAAAAAAACAAGCGCGGCCAAAAAGACAAAACAGCGCGGGCCCAAACTAAAACTGTGGGGAAAAAGATTGGCTTGAGGGGGGGGGAAGGGGATTTAAATTTCTTTTTGCCCCCATGGTGGTGAGAACACCACTATTATGGACTGGGGTGTGTCTCTATTTGACCCCGGGAGCGCAACAAAACCCAGCCGTGTTCCTGTTGGCCCCGATCAGGGGCAAAGGCCTCGGACAGGCATACAAATATATTGCCTTAAAAAGGGATTGCGATGTTCCCTTATGCAGTAGGAAATTTTTTATATCTGAAACTTTTTTTTTTTTTATTTCATTTTCCAGTTTCCCCATTTTCAAACTCCCCCCCTCTCCCCCCCCCTCAAGCCCAAAATCTTTGCCGACATTTCATTGTTGGTGCGCTGTTTTTCCCCACTTTTTGTTTGTTCGTCTATGTATTTGTCTGCTTTTTTAATTTTAAAAAGGCGTGCCGTTTAAATAAAGTTATCTGTGTTGGTTTCCTTTTGGGAGCAAAACATACCGCACTTTTTACTGTTTATCTTTACTGTTCCCTCCATTTCATTTCGATTTGCTTTGATTAATTGAGGTTTTTTTTGTATTTGTTTCTTGTGTTTGTTTTTTGATCTCCTTGCTCTTTGGGTGGACCCTCAGGGTAGGCCAAAGACGCCCCCTACATTTTAATTATTTTGCATAATGCTTTTTTTACAGCAACTTTTTTTCCCCCCACATTTTCTTTTGGTTTTATTTACTACTCTTCGCTGGCTGCTCTGGGGTGCTTTTGGATTCTTTTTTCCCCCCCTGGGGGTGAAAAACACCACGTATTATGGACGTGGTGTGTCTCTTTTTGACCCGGGAGCGCGGGACAAAACCACCCGTTTTCCCCTGATGAGCCCGATCCAGCGGGCGAAAGGCTCGGAGCAGGCAATACAAATATTCTCCCTTAAAAAAGGGATGTGATTTCCCTTATGCAGCTAGAGAAGATTTTTTCTATCGAAACATTTTTTTTTTTCATTTTCCCAGTTTTCCACTTAAAACTCCCCCCCCCCTTCCCCCCCCCCCTCAATCCAAATTTTTAAAAAGTTCAGTTTTTGGCCCTTTGCGCTTTTTTTTTTCCCCCCATATTAGATTGTTCGTCAATGTTTTGTTGATTTATTAAGTTTAAAAGGGCTGTCCCAGTTTTGAATAAAATTTACTCTGTGTTGGGTTTTCCTTTTGGGGAAAACATCCGCCTTTTTGTTTATGTTTACTTTCCCCTACCTCTTTTTCTTTCCCCGATTTTGCTTTGATTTAAATTGAGGTTATTTGGATTGTTTTGTTTTTTGGGGTCTCCCTGCATCTTTGGGTGGATTCGGCGTGGTCAAAGACTGTCCCCTAATTTTATATTATTTGCATAATGTTTTTATTTTACAGCAATTTTTTTTTCCTCCCCCCCCTTTTCGTTTGGTTGCATTTAAAATCTTCGCGGGTGCTCGGGGGGTGCTGTTGGTTCTTTTTTGCCCCATGGTGGTGAGAAAAACCCAGATATGGACTGTGGTGTGCCCTTTTTTGACCCCGGGGAGCGCAGAACAACCAGCCGGTTCCCTGATGAGTCCCGTCCAGCGGGCGAAGGCCTGGGACGGGCAATACAAATATATCTCCCCAAAAAGGGGATTGCGTGGTTCCCTTATGCGCTAAAAAAAAAAAGTTTTATTCTGTAACTTTTTTTTTTTTTTTAATTTCTTTTTCCCCAGTTTCTCCATTTTCAAACTCCCCCCCTTCCCCCCCCCCTCAAGCCCAAAATCTTTGCGGGGACAGTTCATTTTGTGGCCTGCGCTTTTTTTTTTCCCCCACTTTTTAGATTGTTGCTATGTTTTGTCTGACTTATTCAAGTTTAAAAGGCTGTGCCAGTTTTTGAATAAAAGTTACTCTGGTTTTTTTCCGGGGAAAAATCCCGCATGTTTAGTTTATGTTTCTGTTCCCCTACCTATTTTCATTTCCGATTTTTTTGTTTAAAATTGGGTTATTTGTATTTTTTCTGTGTGTTTGTCTTTTGTCCCCCTTGCATCTTTGGGTGGATCCTCAGGCGTAGGCTAAAAGATGTCCCCTACTTTTTATTTAGAAAAATGTCTTTTAGTTTTACAGCACTTTTTTTCCCCCCCACACTTTGTTTGGTTCATTTACTACCTTCGCTGGCTCCCGGGGGGGTGTTTTTGGGATTTTTTTTTGCCCTGGTGGTGGAAACCACATATTATGGATTTGTGGTGTGTCTCTATTTGACCCGGAGCGCAGACACAACCAGCCGTGCCCCTGTGAGTCCCGACCCAGCGGGCAAAAGGGCCCTGGAGCAGGCAATACAAAAATCTGCCTTAAAAAAGGGTTTTGCGAGGGTTTCCCCTTATGCACTAGAAAAGAGTTTTCATATCTGTAACATTTTTTTTTTAATTTCATTTCCCCCCAGTTTCCCACTTAAAACCCCCTCCCTCTCCCCCCCCCTCAAGTCCAAATCTTTGCCAGACAGTTAGTTTTTGGCCTCCCTTTTTTTTTTTCCCCACTATTAGATTGTTCGTTATGTATTTGTCTGACTTTATTCAATTTTAAAAAGGCTGTGCCAGTTTTAAAAAAGTTACTCTGTGTTGGGTTTCCTTTGGGGGGGCAAAACATACCCCCTTTTACTGTTTATCGTTTACTTTTTTCCCTCCCTCATTTCATTTCCGTTTTTGCTTTGAAAAAATTTGAGGTTATTTGAAATTGTTTCTGTGTGTTTGTTTTTTATCTCCCTTGCATTTTTTGGGGGGCCTCGGGGGGCCCAAAATTCCCCTTTTTTATATTATTTGATAATGTCTTTTAGTTTTAAAACAAAAACTTTTTTTCCCCCCCACATTTGTTTGGTTGCATTTATACTTTTGTGGCTGCTCTGGGGGTGCTATTGGATTCTTTTTTGCCCCAGGTGGGAGAACACCACAGTATTATGGCTGTGGTGTGTCTCTATTTGACCCCGGGGGACGCGAAAACCCCGTGTCTCCCTGAGGCCCCGGGTTCCAGGGGGCGAAAGGCCGGAGCAGGCAATCAAAAAATCTCCCTTCAAAAGGTTGCGAGGGTTCCTTAGCGCTAGAGAAGAGTTTTCATATCTGAACTTTTTTTTTTTTTTTTAATTTCTTTTTTTCCCAGTTTCTCCTGTCCCCGCGGCAGATAAACCACCCTTTCGGTTTTTGGGAGTAATGGTATTCAAAAATAGGGGAGCGTGGGCGGTGATATGTGTTTTGTTGTGTGCGAGTGTGCGTGTGAAAAGTTTGGGGGTTTTGGTTAGGTGGGGTTAGGCTGGTAGGGTGGGGGGGAAATAAGATACAAAATATTCTTGAGTTCCAAGCTTGACTTGTTAAAGGGGATAGAAGGGGGGGGTTGGTTTCTTTCCCATTGTTACCTTTTTGTTATTTGGGTTTACACTTCGAAGGGCGGGCAGGATAGGGCTGTTGTTGGGTTTTGTTGTCGGGCTGTGGTTTTGTGGTAAATTGGTGCTGTTGCACGAGCAACAATAGTTGTTGGTCGGCGTGTCGCTCTGCGGAGGGTACGCTCCCTTACCAATCGTTGTTTTGTTTTGTGAGTAGATTTCGTTTGGGGTTCCGACCAGGTGGGAAAATGCGTTGGGGGTGCTTAAATTCGGTCCCTGGTTTTTCGTCGGAGTGGACGCCCCGGTTTGCGGCAGTAGCGCCGTTATTGGCTGAGTGCTTCGAGTCATGTTATGCCGGCCTCGTCGGGTTGGTGTCCCTTTGGCCGTCCCCGGGTTCTGTGTCGTCTCGTTGGCACCCCTTCAGAGTTGGGGAACTGGTGTGGTTGAATTTGTCTGTGGTGTTTGGGGTACCGTCCCGTCCGAGGCGGGGCGTCCCCGAGTTCTGCCGCGTCCCGGAGGGAAACGGCGGTTTCCGTGGCGCCTTTTTCCCGGGAGGGAGCCTCCGGGCCCCGCGCCGCGGGGGGCAGATCCTGTACCGGGGTTCTTGGGGGTCCTCAGCCCCCGTTGTTTCCCGGTTTCGGGCGTCCTTGGCCCGGTTTTCCGGGGGGAAAACCCCCGGGGATTCTCTCATCAGGGGCCCGGGGCGGGGCCTTAAAGGGAGGAGGCGCCCCTTCGGCCCGGGATCGCGAGAGGGGGCCCCAGCCCCAGCCCTTCTCCACCTCAGTGCCCGGGGGGGCCCCCTTCAGAGGAGGGGGCGTCTTTGACCCCCGGGACTGTCGAGAGGCACGCACCAGCCTTCCTCACCCTTTGTGTCGGCGGGGCCTTCAGAGGTGTTGTGCCAGCGGGGGGGAGGAGTCAGATGAGGACCACGGTGCCGTGGGTGAGAGTCTTCGGGAGTCAGACTGGGGGGGCCACGGTCCCCGGAGTGCAGTCTTGGGGAGGCGTCCCCCTGTGAGGGAAAAGTACAGCGCCGAGGACTGGAGTCCCCGGGCCCGGGATGGGTTGTCCCAGGGGTGTGGAAAAAAAGGGTTTGTATCGTTGGGAGGGGGTTTAAGGGTGTAGCTACTGCCTTTTTTGGGGGACGTATGGCCAACAGTGTAATACTTGTCATTGCCTCCGTTGGGACGCAGCGACCATTGGGTGGGGTCCCGGGTCAAAAGAAGGGTGGGTCCTGGGGGAGTGTGGGTGGTAGTATTTTAGAGATTAGAGTCCCGGGGTTTGGGTCCTTGTCCCTAGTAGGTAGCCCCCATGTGTGGGGGCTATTCTGCGTCCTTGGTGCAGGAATACCAAAAACGGGTGCTTTATTTTAAAATTAGGTTCTATGGTCGTTTCGGGGGTAGTGGGGGTAGTGAAAAAGGGGGAAACCCGGTGTGCGAGTGTGGAGGGACGTGAGGGTGGCGCCATAGTGTGTGTAAAAAAAAAAATAAAAGAAGTGCGCATGATTTTAAGTGTGTTAGTGTGCTGTGTTGTTGTTTAGTATGAAAATGGGCCCGGGGGTAGGGGTGGTTGGGCGTCCGCTTAGCGCCCGTGACTTTTGGGGGGAGATCGGGGTCCTTGGGGGTGGGGGTGGTGATAGGAGTGAAGGGAGGTAGGGGGGTGTTGTGTCGGTGTGTACGGTGAGGGGGGGGTTGGTGGGAGCGTGCCAGTACCCTGGGGGGTGGTACGTAGTGTCCCTGTTCACTT
This sequence comes from Conus ventricosus, assembly GCA_018398815.1. Classification (NCBI taxonomy): domain Eukaryota; kingdom Metazoa; phylum Mollusca; class Gastropoda; order Neogastropoda; family Conidae; genus Conus; species Conus ventricosus. The sequence continues at coordinate 27,963,598 of CM031622.1, read as the reverse complement.
CAGGCATTTTTCCGTGGCATTGGGCGGGCACGGGTTTTGGTGGAAGGGGTTTGGGGCGCTACCGTGTGAATGAAGTAGAGTGACAATAAAAATTAAATGGTTTTTGGGAAGTGGATGTAACCGACAGTGTAGGGGAGGGGCCAGAGGGGACCGAGTGTTCTTGTGTTCCTTTTATGTGGTATACCCAGTGAGTAGGGAAGTGGTACCCGCCCTCTGAAGCTGTGTGGGGCGGATTCCCGTGGGGGGTTAAGGGGGGAAAATAAGCCCCGGTGATGTGCGTGGGAAGCACGAGGGTGCGCGTGGTTGTGACCCCCTTAAGGTGTGCTGGGAGTGTATGAACTTGTGGGGGGAAGGCACTGGACGGTGGGTGCGGCCTACCAAGGGGCAGTGAGGCCTGTGACTGGTTTTTTCAGTAATGGGGGGCTGACAGTGGCGGTGGGGGAAAAGGGTCACTGATTGGGTTGGCGCCCCGAAAGCGGGTTTTTTTAAAAGTGTGGGTTAGACCCCGTAAAGGTTATGTGTGAGATATACAAGTGTGGGGGGTTATGTGGGCGCGTGATCATTGAGATGTGTTACTTTTTGCCGGGGTTTCTTCAGGGGCAAGTCGTAGTCAGGGCCCCCAGTTGCGCTAATCGCATCTGTTTTTGCTAGCTCTGTGGTGGTGGGGGACCCTATGTCTAAAACACACCCCCCACCCGCGTCGACCCCGAAGTGTCATGGTCCCCGGCCCTACGGCGGATACCCAAAACCCCAAGGTTGTGACCCGGGTGGGGGTGGATCAGAACCGGGGCGGGGATTTTGCAAAGTTTTCAAATTTGGAACGGCGATGGGTTTAGCTGGGGGGGATCTCGCCAAGTTTGTCACGATCGGGCCGAAGGGATGAGAAAATAGCGAAGGGAAACAGAGTTGGAGTCCGGATGGAGGAGAAAATGAGGCAGAAGTGAAAGGCGAAAAAGAGAAAGCTGCTAGGCAGAGGGAGTTAGAGATGCAGCAGAGGAAGATTGAAGAAAAGAAAGTGCTGGAGGGGTTAGAGATGCACAGAGGAAAATTTTAAAAGAGAAAGCGCTAGGGGAGGGGTTAGGAATACGCAAGGGAGGGTTGAAGAGGAGAAAATGAAGGCAGGAGAGTTAGAGAGGGAAAAAGGGGAAGGATGAGAGGGAGCAAAAATTTAAGCAGAAGAAGATCGAAGAGGGAAAAAAGGGGAGACAGATGGAACTGGAACTGCGGGGGATGGGGGAAGAAAGGGGGATAAGAGAAAAAGAAGCTCCCGCCCCGAGTTAGATCTCAAGGACGAAAAGTGAAGCTGAGTTAGAGGCAAGAGAGCGAGAGTAAACATACAAGGAAACCAGGCCTAAAGAAGCAGCGCTAGAAAAAGCTTTATTGGGTAAGGGAAAGAAGCTGTCCCTTGAGCCGTTAGGAAAAGACGACGAACGTTCATCGCCCCCAAATTTTAGCGTGACCCAGATGTGCAAGTGGACGAGACCTCATGGCCACCGTCGATGTCTCTGTGAGAGGAAAGGGAAGGGGGCAGTGGCGGTTGAGGTGGATAGTTAGGGGACTATAGCAAAAAAGACGCCTGTTTTGCCACTTTTGGCTAGAGCTGAGGCCTACCGGGAAAAGTTTAGAAGCATCAAGAAGGGGCGCTGCGGATTTCCCCCAGGTGCGGGAAGGATAACTTTTTTCCTTGGGGTGCGGCGCGGGGAAGATGAGAGTGGGCAGGGATGTTTTAAAGGGTCTGCTTTTCAAAACATTTTACACTGCTGTCCCAGAGTTCACGATTTAGGGCCGGAAAACATGCCCGAAAAAATGTTGATCAAATGGCAAAGAAGCTACGTTTTGCAGAGGCCCAAAAGATTGGGGGGAAAGGGGAAGCAAAACCCAACAGTAACCAGCCCAACCTGGGTAAAAGGCGTGAAAACAAGGGGGCCAGCCCACAGAAGGTCCCAAAAGTGATGGGCACTACAGCGCAGAACGGAGATCGAAGGGCCTAATCGACCAAGTCTGTTTCAACTGCAGGAAGCCAGGCCACATCGCTGGGAAAGCCCTGAGCCCCCCTTCCCTTGGAGCTGTTTTATTTTGTGACCAGCCCCAGCTCGGTGGTCCCCAGTTTTGTCGCCCCTGCGCTGCAGCGGGACGATCCGGTTGCATTGTAGAGGTCAAAGGAGCGCCCCCCAAGGTTACGAGACACTGGGCCGGATACACCCTAGTGGCCCCGTGGTTGGGACCAGCAACGGTCACAGGAGAGACAGTTCAGTAGGTTTGGGGGAACCAGATGTAGGTCGATGTTATGTGGGGGTAATAGAGTTAAGTCGCCATTCTCGAAGGAATTGGGGGTTTTGTCATGAATAGCCCTGTGCGGAAGTCCCGATCGGAAACTTCGCAAAAAAAGTAGGAGATTCATTGGATACGTGTCCTGTATACGCGGGCCAGCGTTGGTAGGGGCAGTGCAGACAGTGGCAGAGAGCCCGGGGCAGCAAAAACCAGTACCAACCCATCGGGATGCTTCTGAAACCTCTACCCCCAGTTATCGTGCAGGGCCAGGTGAAACCTTTAGGGAAAGGTCGGGGAGTGCGTGTGAAGCAGGGGAAAACTTTCCCTACCAAGTTTGGGCGAGTCGAGTACGCTCGGAAACTGGTGTATGGTCAGGGGGTTTGGGGTCCCAAGGGGCGTGGAGTCAATCTGCGTCCAGCCCCAACTAGGACCCCGGTGATGAAGCTAGGCCCCGACGACCAGTCGGACACTTTGGGTTTCCACCCGAACCAAGGGCGAGTTGGGCGCCATTTTTATTGGGGTGGGATGCTGCTGACATTTGTCGGTAATGCCAGTCATGTTCCGTTCAGCTTTTGTGATAAGGGAAAAAGTGCCAAAAGGGACCCCGTGAAGATGCCCTGATGCGCGAGCCGTTCGAGGGGTTGGGTGGAATCATCGGGCCATCGTTCCAGCATCCCCGAAGGGGGACAGATAGTGTTGGTGATGGTCGACTTTACGACAAGGTATCCGAAGATACCTCTTCGCCAATCCAGCGGTTTGGTGGCAGAGGCCCGCTTTCAATAGTGGACACGAAAAAGGAGTCCCTGGGTCGGGATGAATGATAGAGGAAAACCCGTTTTTCTGGAAATCAGCAGGAGGGTTTCCCACTATTAGCCATTCGAGGTCTGATACCACACCATACCCCCGGGGCAGTGCAAGGATTGGTGGAAGTTTCAAAGGGACCTGAACGGATTGGGGCAGACTGTGTCAGGAAAACCCGAGGATTGGGATCGGGGTACCCGCACTACTGTTTGCTTCCGTGGGTCCCCCAAGAGGTACCGGTTTCTCGCCTTTTGAATGCTAATGGACCCAGGTGCGCGGGCCCATGCAGATATTAAGGGCTTTGGGTAAAAACCGGAAAGGGAAAAGGGCCCCTACAGCGGCAGAAACTCGTCAAACCTGAGGAACAAAAAAGCTGAGTCGTGCGAGATGGAAGGGAAATTTTGGCAAGAGAGCGGAAGGGACAAACGACTTTTTCTTGGGGCGAAAACCCAGGAGAAGCGTGGGGTCCGAGTGCTGTACTTGACCGACCAAGAGAACAAATTGGAACTGGCATGGGAGGTCCATAACAGTGCTGGAGAGAGTGGGTGAAGCTGATTACCCCATAGAATAGGGGAAAGACGAAAATTTTCCAGCGAACCTACTGAAGTCGTTCTGAGCGCGCGCGTCCAAAAGCCTCGGTAGCTGCGATTGTTGTGCCGGGAGCCCGAGAGGAAAAAGTAACCCTTGTTGAGTAAGGAAATTCCTACCCTTCCCTTTTGGGGGCCACAAGGGCCCCCGAAGATGTGGGAATCTCGCTGAAGACCACACTTTAGTCGAAATTGCCGAGTTAGGGCCCAGTTCAAGAAGGTACTGACTGATGTGCCCTCTGCACAAACCCAGAAACGTGCGCTCAGGCTGAGTCAGACACCTATCAGGTCGAAGCCATACCCGTGCCTTTTTTCGCAACGGAAAACAGTTAGGGGGGAGGCAAAGGGCCTGATCAGGATGGTGCGATCGAGCCGCGAATCGCATATGCTAACCTTACTGGGCAAGAAAAAGATGGGAAAATCAGGGTTTTGCGTTTACTTCAGGAGGTTGAACGAGGAGTTTTTTGCTGACCCCTGCCGGACATCGAATACCTTTTTCCAAGCTTGGGAGAAAAAGGTGTTCAGAAAAACGACCCGCTAAGGGGATTGCAGATCCGATGGTAAAGGGACGCGTGAAGACGCTTTGCTCACCGGGAAAGGGCAATTCCAGTGGGGAAAATTATGCCATTTGGACTGTGTATTTGGGAGTATTCACGCGCCCTGATGCGGAAAAATATTGCGGCCCCTTGAAAGCCCAGATGTCGATAATTTCATTTGACATCTTGGTGGCCAAATTTACCCGGACAGCCTATAGAATTTCCACGTGTGCCAGAGAATCGGGGGTGTTCATTGTCAGCCCCCCTTCAAAATGCGGGGGAGGAAAAGGAAATTGCCCCACTTGGGCACAGGATAGGTGCAGGGGAAAAAATGGCCCGAGCAGGATAAAATGCCCCCTTTTTTGGTTTCGCCTAGGCCCGGGACCCAACGGCAAGTGGGGATTCCCGGGGCCGTGGGGGACTACAGGAAATTTTGCCCCGGGTTTTCTGAATAGCCAAACCCCTTTTCGATCTCACTAAGGGGAAGCCCGGAGGTGAAAAAAACGACGATGCGAAAGTGCGTTCCAAGCTTTAAGCAGCATTTTTGTCAACCTCCCCGTCTGTAAATTTTCCGGGGCCTGGGTTACATTTTTTGCCCAATGAGCATAGAAATGGGGGGTGGGAGCAGCTGTGTCAGCGTACCGGAGATGGCCCCCGTAGCATGTGCCAGCGGGAAAATTTAAACCCCGCCCCACAGAATACCGATATTGAGAAGGAGTGTCTGGCGGTGGGGTGGGGAATACAAAAGTTCCCGGGTATTTGTATGGACCCCCCTTTTTTGTCCCGACGGATCTTTTCCCATTCATACTTTGAGAGGGGTGAAGTCTGTTTTGGGGGGATCCCAGGTGGCACTTGCAGGCAGCCCTTCCATTTTCGGGGAGGGAGTGTTGGAAAGGAAAATGTGGCGGGGATCTTGAGTCGGGGTTCGTGAGAGGGAGAGGGAAGAGAGAGAGAGAGGAGAAGAGAGGGGAGAGAGGTAGAGGAGGGAAAAGAGAGGAGAGAGAGAGAGAGAAGAGAGGAGAGGGGGTCCATTTTTTCTGTGTCAAGGGGGTTTACATTGGCAAGACAGCATGTGCCCTTTGGGAAAAGAAGACGTAGCAAGGTGTTGGGGGGGGTGGTTTTGTGCACGTGTTGCATAGCGGGCGTGCATGGTCGAGCACCCTCGTTATGAAGTTTAAAATTAACCGAATTAACGGCGCCTGTAAGGCTGCTTAAGGTCGTGGAAGCGAAAAATTTGGGCCAGAGTGGTTTTTGTATGCTGGGTTAATGAGTTTGAAAGTGTTGTTGGGAATGTGATGGGGTGCATCGAAAGTAAAAAGCAGGGCAGAGGAGTGAGGGGAGTTGGTTTTTATGGTAGGGTGTGATAAACGCCCATCGAGTGAGAAATTTTTGTTTGGGTTTTAACCTGTAGTTTTAAAAATTAGGCAGGGGGGGGGTGTCACCGATCGGGAGTAAAAACAGCCGTTCGTGTTTGGGAATGGTATTCAGAAATAGAGACGGTGGCGTGTGCATAGTGTATATGGGGGCGAGTGTGGGGAAAAATTGGGGTTTGGTTTGGTGGGAAAGGTTTGGGTAGGAGGGTGCTGGGGGGGAAAAAAAGATACCCCTATTTTTGAGTTTCCCGCTTGATTGGTTGAAGGGATAAAAAGCGGGAGGGGGTTTCATTCCCCATTTTTACCCCTTTTTTTTTTTGGGTTCACACACGAAGGCGGGGCAGGTACGCTTGTTGGGGGTTTTCAAGTTGTGAGTTGTTGTGGTAAAAAAGCGTGCGTTGCCGGCAAAAACTAGTTCGTTGGTCCGGCGTGTGCTCTGCGGGGGGTACGCTTCTGACCAAACGTTGTTTTGTGTGTGAGTTTAATTCGCTTGGTTCCCACAGGTCGGAATGCGTTGGGGGGCTTACTTCGGCCCTGGTGTTCGTCGGAGTGGACCGCCTTGTGTTCGGCAGAGCGCCGTTGTTGAGCTGGTGCTTTGGTATAGTTTGTGCCAGGGCCCCGTCGGGTCTGGTGTGCCCTTGGCCGTGCGGGTTTGTGGTCTCTGTGGGAGCCACTTCAGCCCGTTGCAGAACTGGTGTGGTTGAAAGTCTGTCTGTCCGTTGTGTTAGCAGGGATCCGGGCCCGTCCCGGGCTGGGGCCAGTCACCCCAGTCACTGCCCCTGCCCGGGTGGGGAGGGCGGTTCCCGTGCCTGCTGCTTTTTTCCCGGGAGGGGAGACCCTCCCGGCCGTTGCCCTTGGGCAGCTCTCCTCCCCTACGGAGTTCTTCCGGGAGTCCTCCCCACCCGTTGCTCTTCCCCGGGTTTGGGCGTCCTTCGAGCCCCGGACTCGTCGGGGGGGCCCGCACCAGACCTTCTCTCAACCCCCAGTGTCCGGCGGGGCCTTTGAGGAGGGGCGTCCTTCGAGCCCGGACCGTCGAGGGGCACGCACCAGACCCTTTTCTACCCTCAGGGGCCGGGGGGGCCCCTTTGGGAGGAGGCGTCTTTCCGGGGCCCCCGGGTTCGAGAGGCACCCCACCAGACCTTTTCTCCCCTTTGTGTCCGGCGGGGCCTTTGGGTGTGTTTCCAGCGCGGGGGGGGGTCAGTGGGAGCCAGGTCGCCCTCGGGTGTAGAGTCTTTAGGGGCAGCTTTGGGGGGCCCCCGGCCACCGGGGTCAGTCGTCTGGGAGGCTCGGCTTGAGGGGCCAATACAGCGCGAGGACTGGGGCTTCCCGGGGGGGGTGGGTTGCCCAGGGGTGTGGTAAAAGGGGTATCTTAGGGTAGGGTTAAAAGGGGTTTTGCTACTGCCTCTTTTTTTGGGCGAGGGGCCAGCCCAAAATGAAGGGAATTGTCATTGCCTCCCTTAGGGGGCGCAGCGACCAGTTCGGTAGGGGTCCCGGGGAAAAAAAAAGGGGGGTCCTGGGGGGAGGGGGGTGGTAGAGTTTAGGATTAGGCCTTGGGTTGGTCCCTTTTTCCCTAGAGGGAGCCCCATGTGTGCGGGTTTTCTCTGCGTCCTTTGGTCGCAGGGATAACGAAATGGTGCTTTAGTTAGATTAGGTTTTCATGGGCGTTTTTAGGGAGTGTGGGTCAGTGAAAAAGTGGAGATACCGGTTGCGGTGTGGTGGACGTGGTGGTGGCGCCGGTGTGTGAATAAAAAAGTGGCATGATTGTAAAGCTGTGTTGTGTTCTGTGTTTTTGTTCAGATTAATAGGCGGGGTTTGGGTGGAGGGCCCCTCCGGCTTAGCGACCCTGACACTCCCTTTTCCCCCCTCCCCTCCCCTCCCCTCAAGTCCAAATCTTTGCCAACGTTAGTTTTTGGCCTGCGTTTTTTTTTCCCCCATATTAGTTGTTTGTCTATGTTTTTTTCTGACTTTATTCAAGTTTAAAAGGCTGTGCCATCTTGAATAAAAGTTACTCTGTGTTAGGGTTTTCCCTTTTTGGACAAAAACAACCGCACTTGTTTACGTTTACGTTTTACTGTTCCCCCACCCATTTTATTTCCCATTTTTCTTTGATTAAATTTAGGGGATTTGTATTTTTTTTCTGTGTGTTTTTCTTTTTATCTCCCTTTCATCTTTTGGGGGGATCCTCAGGCGTAGGCTCAAAGACTGTCCCCCACATTTTTTATATTTGAAAAATGTCCTTTTGTTTTTCAGCAAATTTTTTCTCCCCCCACTTTTTTGGTTGCATTCACTCTTTGTGGTGCTCTGGGGGTGCTATTGGATTTTTTTTTTGCACCCTGGTGGGTGAAACACCAAGTATTTGGACTGTGGTGTGTCTCATTTTCGCCGGGGCGCAGAACAACCAGCCCTGCTCCCCGATAGTCCCCATCCAGCGGGCGAAAGGGTCGGAGAGGGAATCAAAAATATCTGCTTCAAAGGGATTGCGATGGTTTTCCTTATGCAGCTAGAGAAGAGTTTTCATATCGTAACATTTTTTTTTTTTTAAATTTTATTTTCCCCCGTTTCTCCTCTTCAAAACCCCCCCCCTCCCCCCCCCCTCAAGTCCAAATCTTTGCCAACAGTTTAGTTTTTTGGGGCCTGCGCTTGTTTTTTCCCCCACTATTAGATTGTTCGTCTATGTATTTGTCTGACTTTATCAAGTTAAAAGGCTGTGCCAGTCTTGAATAAAAGTTACTCTGTGTTAGGTTTCCTTTTGGGAGCAAAACATACCGCACTTGTTTACTGTTTAAATGACTTAGTTAACTTCAACGCGGTGACAGCCCTGATATGGCCCTTTGCGGTCAGCTGGGCTAGACGCAACGTTACCATTACCATTGTTTGTTACTTATCGCGTTCGTCCATTTCCTTTTCTGCCCCTCACCAGTCTCTCTGGACGTCCGTTGGATTTTGATTTTCTCGCTGAAGTGGTGAGAAAACCGCAGAATTATAGGCCTTGTTCTCTGTTAGCCACCATCAGTGACTTTCCAGACAGCAAGGGTCCTAGGACCCACCTAGGGCCCACCTAGGTTCTGGCTAGATTCAGCTTGTCCAGGCTGGAGCTAGCTAGAACCTAGGTGGACCCTAGTACCCTTGCTGTAAGGGATATACGTACCACCACCGCAACGAGCCAAGGTCTGCTGATGAAACTCACCCAAGGGACAAAAGTGGATGTTGGACTGACTGAAACAATTAAATCTGTATTCAAGACAACATGCAACCGTTCCTACATGCAACCAGTGAAAGATTAAATGACACTTTAACATTCTCCGGTTTCGTACCATCTCTCTCTCAAAACCAACCCCTCCGCCCCCACCCAAACACAAACACACCACACACAACACACACACACACACACACGCACGCACGCACGCACGCACACACACACACACACACACACACACACTCTTTTTCTGTAAACTCTCGCAAAGCCATTTTCATGACAGAGGACTATTCTACCTGTCCCTTTTTTCTGCTTACTGTTTATCCAGCTTCTTTATTTGTGAGTTTAATTTTTCTCTAGATGAGTGCCAGCAGACTGCAGCTCGTTGTTGTGTGTGTTTGTGGCGATCATCTGACGACCAGTACATCTACATCTGCATTCATGACTTGGAAAACAACCTGAGACAAGCCAGCTGCAGAGACTAAACACCTACCACCATTCTTCAAGTCACTCGTGTATCAAAGTTGACAGCATTGTGCTGCCATTTTTAAGGGTACACTGAATAATAACCAAATGTTTGTGCGCGCATACTACTAACTTTTAGACACCATTTTCCAAAATGATATCAACGGTTAAAGAGATTACACAAGGAAAAGGGCAGAAACATAGACTGACCTACTTCAGCTTTGTCGTTTTTCATCTTTGTATCTTTCCTCCTAAATCATGTGTCGCGGGTTCCATGATTCACCAAGTATTCTATACTGCCTGACGATTGGTAGGAACTAAGAGCTACATTGACGTGTTACACGTCAACGTGTGACATTTTATTAGCCCATAATCATAGCGTCAGAAATAGGTGTCAACATTCTACAGCACGTTGTGAAATGAGAAACCTGTTGGCAACGTAGAAAACAGCCTTGTTGGAAGCTTATCTCAATACAAATCACTGTTTGTAAACTCCTGTGTGACACAGGCTTTAATCCTTTCTGATTAGATGTACAATTGTTGGTCACTTTCACTCCCAACGATACACAGACACCAAGACCACTTCTTTTGTCATTAAGACAGAAACACTGGCAATATCGGGGATCACCTACATCACATAGAGAACGAAACGGCAAAGTTCGCTTTTATCACTCAAAATGATGAGAATAGAAAGGAACAGAAAACAAAGAAAGAAGCACGAACAAATAAAAGAAAGAAGTCGAACGGTGATTGCGTTCAAACACGACAGAATCAAATTTCCATAGTCACGGCTAATTTATGTCTTGTGCTCTGACGCGCATTGAAGAAAGGAAACATGAACACGACAAAGAAATGAGACTCATTTCCCCGGGGAAGGGAGATGCAAGTAGAAAATGAATGCAATGAGAGTCGTGGGGGGAGGGGAGGGAGGGGCGGGGAGGGGGGAGGGGGGAGGGGGGCAGGTTACTAAGTAGGGGGGGAGTAGGGGTAACAGTGGGTGAGGAGAAGTTGGGGGTGGACAGTGATGGAGAGGCAGAACAAGTGGAGGAGTGGAGAAAAGGGGCTGGAGTAGGGGGGGGGGGGGGGGGTTAGGGATCAGCGGTCTATCTGTTGACATGCACACTAATGGCCAGTGGCCAAGAGCCCAAGGGGCTGGAGCAGGGGAGGACGGGGTGGGGGGGATAGGGGTCAGCAGTCTGTCTGTTGACATGCACACTAATGGCCAGTGTCCAGGAGCCCAAGGGGCTGGAGGGGGTTGGGGGGGACATAGGGGTCAGCAGTCTGTCTGTTGACATGCACACTAATGGCCAGTGTCCAGGAGCCCAAGGGGCTGGAGGGGGGGAGGGGGGAGGACATAGGGGTCAGCGGTCTGTCTGTTGACATGCACACTAATGGCCAGTGTCCAGGAGCCCAAGGGGCCGGAGGGAGGAGGGGGGAGGGATAGGGGTCAGCGGTCTGTCTGTTGACATGCACACTAATGGCCAGTGTCCAGGAGCCCAAGGGGCTGGAGGGGAGAGGTGGGGGGGGGGGGGGTAGGGGTCGGCGGTCTGTCTGTTGACATGCACACTAATGGCCAGTATCCAGGATCCCAAGGGGCTGGAGGGGGGAGTGGGGGGCATAGGGGTCAGCGGTCTGTCTGTTGACATGCACACTAATGGCCAGTATCCAGCATCCCAAGGGGCTGGAGGGGGGAGGAGGGGGGGGGGGGGTAGGGGTCGGCGGTCTGTCTGTTGACATGCACACTAATGGCCAGTAGCCAAGAGCCCAAGGGGCTGGAGGGGGGAGGAGGGGAGGGGGTAGGGGTCGGCGGTCTGTCTGTTGACATGCACACTATGTGGCCAGTGGCCAGGAGCCAGGGGGCCGGAGGAGGAGGAGGGGGGGGGGGGGGGGGGGGGGGAGGGGATAGGGGTCAGCGGTCTGTCTGTTGACATGCACACTAATGGCCAGTGTCCAGGAGCCCAAGGGGCTGGAGGGGAGAGGTGGGGGGTTGGGGTCGCGGTCTGTCTGTTGACATGCACACTAATGGCCAGTGTCCAGGAGCCCAAGAGGACACAGGGCGGGAGGGGGGGGGGGGGGGGGGGGAGGGGGGAGGGGACAGCCCTCTCATCACGGGCTTTTTTCCTTTCCTTCGGATGCAGCAAGTGCCCTGAAGCTTTCTTCCTTTCTTTTTCAGCTTTCTTCCTTTCTTTTTCAGTTTCCTTCCTTTCTTTTTCAGTTTTCTTCTTTTCTTCCTTTCTTTTTCAGTTTTCTTCTTTTTTCCCTTTCTTTTTCAGTTTTCTTCCTTTTTTTTCAGTTTTCTTCCTTTCTTTTTCAGTTTCTTCTTTTTTCCTTTCTTTTTCGGTTTTCTTCTTTTCTTGCTTTCTTTTTCAGTTTTTCTTCTTTTCTTCCTTTCTTTTTCGTTTTCTTCTTTTCTTGCTTTTCTTTTTCAGTTTTCTTCTTTTCTTGCTTTCTTTTTCAGTTTTTCTTCTTTTCTTCCTTTCTTTTTCTGTTTCTTCTTTTCTTGCTTTCTTTTTCGGTTTTCTTCATTTCTTCCTTTCTTTTTCTGTTTTCTTCTTTTCTTCTTTCTTTTTTTAAATTTTCTTCTTTTCTTCTTTTCCTGTTCAGTTTTCTTCTTTTCTTCCTCTCTTTTTCAGTTTTCTCCTTTTCTTTTTCAGTTGTCCGTCCTCTTTTCTTCCTTTCTTTTTCAGTTTTCTTCTTTCTTCCTCTCTTTTTCAGTTTTCTTCTCTTTTCTTCCTCTCTTTTTCAGTTTTCTCCTTTTCTTTTTCAGTTGTCCGCCTCTTTTCTTTTTCTTTTTCAGTTTTCTTCTTTTCTTCTTTCTTTTTCAGTTTTCTTCTGTTCTTTCTCTCTTTTTTCAGTTTTCTCTGTTCTTCCTTTCTTTTTCAGTTTTCTTCTTTTCTTCCTGTCTTTTTCAGTTTTCTTCTTTTCTTCCTGTCTTTTTCAGTTTTCTTCTGTTCTTCCTCTCTTTTTCAGTTTCTTCTTTTCTTCCTTAATTTCCATTTTTTCTTTTCTTTTTTTCCGTGGCATTTTTCTCTACTCTTTGGGTAGCGGTTTGCCTACGTGGTTTACCCTCGTTGTCTCCCTACCAATGCCAGAACCACCGCCAGAACCCACCACCATGTACACTTTCCGGCTCTGTCATAATCATATGAGGAAGTCGGCCTGATTCTGATTCAGATGATGATTCAGATGATTCAGATGATGTTGATGATGATGATGATGATGATGACTGTCACATGATGATGATGATGATGATGATGATGATGATGATGATGATGATGATGACTGTCACATGATGATGATGAGATGATGATGATGATGATGATGATGATGATGATGATGATGATGAGAAGAATGGTGACGATGATGATGATGATGATGATGATGATGATGATGATGATGATGATGATGATGATGATGATGATCATCATCATCATCATCATCATCCTCATCCTCATTATTGTTATTGTTGTTGTCGTCATTGTTGTTGTCGTTTCTTCTTTCTTTCTTCCTGGATAAACATGTGTGCCACGTGCTGGCATGTGAGACGTCCATGCTCTGCTAACAGGACAACGAAGTTGCAAAATACTTGAAAAGTCTCATGTTCTATAAACATACCGTTCATTCCAGAAGCTTAATTCTGCATGCGTTTCTGTCATATCTCCATTTCGCACTTTCTGAAACCCCCCATAAATTTACTCATCCGGATCAACGTATTCCATTGACTCAGAGACGCGTCAAATTGAAAATCAGGTAAATGAAGAAGAAAAGAAGAAGAAGAAGGAGGAGGAGGAGGAGGAGCATGAGGAGGAGGAGGAGGCAGAGGAGTAGGTGGAGGAGAAGGTGGAGGAGGAGGAGAGGGGTAAGAGGAAGAGGATGAAGAAGAAGACGAGGAAGGAGGAGCAGGAGAAGGGGAGGAGGAGGATATGGAAGAGGAGGAAAAGGAGGAGATGGAGGAGGAGGAGGAGGAGGTGAATATACTGAATAATTTCCAAATATGTGATAGCACACATTGTGTGTGTGTGTGTGTGTGTGTGTGTGTGTGGTGTGTGTGTGTGTGTGTGTGTGTGTGTGGTGTAAATGTGTGTGTGTGTGCGTGTGTGTGTGTGTGTGTGTGTGTGTGTGTGTGTGTGTGTGTGCGTGTGCGTGTGTGTGTATGTGTGTGTGCGTGTTTGATAGCTCTCAGACTAACTTCAGAACAATTTCAACCTTCATCATATCAACAGATAAGGGGATGACACTGGTAGAGAAGCAGAAACGCCGATTGAACTGCTTCAACTTTGGCCTTTTCTCCGTCTCTTTCCTCCCGAATCATGGGTCGGGTAATAACACGATTCACTCTGCAGTCTACACTGTCTGAGGATTGGTGGGAAATTAGCGCTACATTGA
>CM031622.1:27924983-27944983 GCA_018398815.1 Conus ventricosus | reverse complement strand
CACCCATCGTCAAGTCAAATGTTTCAGCACTGTCACAACAAAATGCCTCACCCATCAGTAAGCAGAATTACGTATTAGCCACCCCTTCATTCCTCTCACTGAAGCAAATTTCAGCTGCCCACAACAAATGCCTCACATCATCAGTAGAGCAAGAATCGCGTTAGCCACCTCCATTCCTCCACTCATTCCTCACCCACCCCAAATCCTCCACCCACTCCTCCACCCACTCCTCCACCATTCCTCCACTCATTCCTCCACCCACTCCTCCACTCATTCTCCACTCATTCCTCCACTCATTCCTCCACCCACTCCTCCACCATTCCTCCACTCATTCCTCCACTCATTCCTCCACCCACTCCTCCACCCACTCCCCCATCCTCCACTCATTCCTCCACTCATTCCTCCACCCATTCCTCCACTCATTCCTCCACTCATTCCACCACCCACCCTCTCCACCATTCCTCCACTCATTCCTCCACTCATTCCTCCACCCACTCCTCCACTCTCCTCCACTCATTCCTCCACCTCCACCATCCTCCACCATTCCTCCACTCTCACATCCTCCACCCACTCCTCCACCCCACTCATCCCCATCCACTCATCTCCCTCCACCCACTCCTCCACCACCCCACTCCTCCACCACCCCACTCACCTCCACTCATTCCCCCCCACTCCCCCACCCTCACTCCCACCCATTCCTCCACCCACCTCACCATTCCACCCACTCCTCCACCACTTCAATTCCTCCACCCACTCCTCCACCCACTCCTCCACCCACTCCTCCACTCATTCCTCCACTCATTCCTCCACCCACTCCTCCACTCATTCCTCCACTCATTCCTCCACTCATTCCTCCACTCATTCCTCCACCCACTCCTCCACTCATTCCTCCACCCACTCCTCCACTCATTCCTCCACCCACTCCTCCACTCATTACTCCACTCATTCCTCCACTCATTCCTCCACTCATTCCTCCACTCATTCCTCCACCCACTCCTCCACCCATTACTCCACCCACTCCTCCACCCACTCCTCCACCCACTCCTCCACTCATTCCTCCACCCACTCCTCCACTCATTCCTCCACTCATTCCTCCACTCATTCCTCCACCCATTCCTCCACTCATTCCTCCACCCACTCCTCCACTCATTCCTCCACTCATTCCTCCACTCATTCCTCCACTCATTCCTCCACCCACTCCTCCACTCATTCCTCCACCCACTCCTCCACTCATTCCTCCACTCATTCCTCCACCCACTCCTCCACTCATTCCTCCACTCATTCCTCCACCCACTCCTCCACTCATTCCTCCACTCATTCGTCCACCCACCTCTCCACTCATTCCTCCACTCATTCCTCCACCCACTCCTCCACTCATTCCTCCACCCACTCCTCCACCCACTCCTCCACTCATTCCTCCACTCATTCCTCCACTCATTCCTCCACTCATTCCTCCACTCATTCCTCCACCCACTCCTCCACTCATTCCTCCACCCACTCCTCCACTCATTCCTCCACCCACTCCTCCACCCATTCCTCCACTCATTCCTCCACTCATTCCTCCACCCACTCCTCCACCCACTCCTCCACTCATTCCTCCACTCATTCCTCCACCCATTCCTCCACCCACTCCTCCACCCATTCCTCCACCCACTCCTCCACCCACTCCTCCACCCATTCCTCCACCCACTTCTCCACTCATTCCTCCACTCATTCCTCCACCCATTCCTCCACCCATTCATCCACCCAACAATGGAGGATCATTCTTAATTAACCCTTTGTTATTTACTGTGATCGAGTTTCGATGGTCGATGAAGCATAGATCGGGTTTCAGCCTTGGTAGATCTTCAACACCGTTTATTGAGACAGGCCTATTTTGAAAAACATCCACAAAATCCGTCGCAATGCATTTCTGTAGCTCCTTTCTGATGATCTTTGTGTGTAGAGGCCCCTCAGTTGACGACATCCATTCAAGGCATGGGAATTTGGTCAGAACGAAACCCGCACAAAGCACACTGTCTCCGGTAAGTATCAGGATAGTAGATGTTATTCACTGCATTGGTCTCCAGCAGCTGTAGACGTCCCTTGCTGATGAACCTGGTTATTTGGTCATTGATGTTGGTGTTGGTGAGGTGTCCTATGGAGTGGGTCACTGCCGCATTCGGAATTGCAACCCGGGTGATTCTCCCTTGTTGTTGCAGCTGCTGAAAATGGTGTGTATCTTTGTCCATTTGCATTCTTTTGATTGCGCTGTACAAGTGTTTAGAATTACTGCAGCGCATTTGAACTACCCCATCATCAGAAGCTGGGAGTACTACTCCGAAACTGTCGCTGTGTTCATCGAATTCCAGCTTAAAATCCAGTCGCACCCACAGCTCATGGAACTCAACGAAGGAAGAACGTGACCAGTTGACCTTGCTGCCTTTCCGCAACTTCCCTTCGGTGTCTGTGGCATATCCTCCAAAATTGCTGTCGTCTGGATCTGCGTGAGACACTTTTCTCTTTCCATGTGGAGATGGAAACTGTTGCGCGCTACCATTCTGACATGTTGGTCATCACTGTTCAAAACAGAGATCAGGAATGAGATGCGTTTGGCGTAGTACATGGTATTTGGGTTTCAACAGACCAAGGCCGCCTTGTTTTCGGGGAAGGAACATGTGCGCTCGATTGGTAGAAGAGTTCAGCTTGAGATGAATGCGAACAAAATCAACTATCTTATCTTCCAGAGTCTTCAGGAGTTTTTCTGTGAATTTTGAATTGCTGTAATAAAAGGTCAATTTTGAAGAAGCCATGACGTTTACAGCCTCAATTTTCTTGCACAACGGTAAAGGTGAAAGCGAAATTTTTTCTAGCGTTCTTTCGAATTCCTCGCTCGCCTGCGCCAGTTGCTCTTTCTCAGAAGTTCCAGTCAGATTTGTTTGAAATCCAAGATATTGGTATGGCTCATCTTTTCCATACATGGGTGTATTTTCCCCTTGCAGCGTCACGTGGACATTATCAGTCACATCTGTAGAAGCCCAGTTGTTTCCTGTGCGTTGTCCATGAAGGGTGGCACACTTTCTGTGTTTCACTTCCATTCCGTGTAATGCAGGAAGGTTTCCGTCTTAGTTATCATTTCTTGTAAGCTCTCCTCACAGCGAGCACTGGCACATACATCATCCATGTATGCCTGACATGGAGAAGGCATTGAAGCTGGTGTGAACGGCTGCTCCATCCATCGAATCCACGGGTCCAACGCTTGAATGAAGACAACAGCTGACCACGGGCAGCCTTGTACAATGCCACGATGCCTGGTAATCCTGGGCGTGGACGCGCCTCCCGTCTGCACCTGAATGTAGAGTTGGTGTAGATATCCGCCGTCACGTCGATGATGTGCTGGGGGTAGCCGGCGCTCTGCATCGCATCCAGCATCACTCTGTGATCAATGCTCCCATAGGCGTCCTTGATGTCAACGAAAGTAGTGTAGAACTGACTTGATACATGCTTGAAGTTCTCAATTGCAGTTTTCAAGCAGAATACGTTTCTTGAAGACCTTTTCTTGGCATAGACCCCTTCTGTTTTGATGACAGCCTTCCGGTCGAAACAATCCATGGTAAAAGCCTACTTGCACTAACTTCATGTAGATCTCGTACAAGGACGTCAACAAGGAAATAGGTCTCCAATCACCAGGCTGCATCACATTCCCTTCTTTTTTGGGAAGTAAAGTGATCGTGGCATGTTTCCAATCAGTGGGAATTTTTTTGTTTCTCCAGCAAATGTTAAATATTGCCGTCAAAGGCAATGACAGACGTTGCAGATGTTGTTTCAGAAAAGAATATTCAACTCCATCATATCCAGGCGCTGTGTTGTTCTTCAGCGATTTCACCACAGATACCACTTCGTCCTGGGTGAACGGGTCTAACTGCAGCTCTTCTTCAGGAGGAAGAGGGGCGATGTTGACAGGCCAGGGCGGAGGCGGGAGGGGATATTCTAATACCTTTTCACTCTTCTGCTGGAAAAAACTCCGTCAACACATCCACTTCAATGGGACAAGTGAGCCGTGCTTCTGATCTGCTGTCGTTCTTGATGATCTCAATGGCACGTTTCTGATTGTCTAACCAAAGCTGCGTTAGCTCATGCTTTTCCATGCTCCGCGCTGTATGTTGATCCTGTCTTCCACGCATCTGTCTAAAGTGTTTCCTAAGACTTGGGAAGATGGTGTGGTCAATGTTGTGAAGAGCTTTTCGATTTTCTGCCGCAACTCATCTTTCTCCGATTCATGCTGAATTTTGTTCGGCGATTTGAAGGGGGAACTTGTTGACAGCTCTCCAGATAAATCTCAGAACGCGAAGTTCTAAATCCGGAGCCTGTGACGCCTCTTCGTTTGGCGTCATCGTCATCGCATGGTTGACGTCACGCTGCGCTTCCAGAAAGCGGAGGACGTTCTGAACTTGCCTAGGAGACGAAGCCACAGGTCGAAAATCCCCGGGGGCAAACTTGACGGCATCTGCATGCTTCGTTCGGATAGACTCACGAAACAGCCGCTCGGTTCGTTCGAAGTCTGCCCACTGGGCGTCGTGGACTGCTCCTTCAAAGGGCGCCCACGTCCCCGGGGCTGGCAAAGTCCAGTGGCACTGTGTGTTGACCCGTTGGCAGGGGCTGCTCCTGGTCGTTGACTGGGTCCACCACACGCCGAATCACTCCACTCCGGAGCGCAGCTCTTACTGAAGCTTTCGCTTCAGCAATCAATGGCCAGGCACCTTGCATTGCTGGACTGACTGTGTTATCGAGGACAGTGACCACGGATGGACGGCAGACAGCAAATTCAAGCAGAGCGACGTGAAGGCACAGCCGCTCTGGTCGCCATTGTCTGACGTCACATACATACATACATACATACATACATACATACATACAGACAGACAGACAGACATACATGCATACATCCATCCATCCATCCATACATACATACATACATACATACAGACTGTGAAAAAGAAGTTGAAAACATTGGTTCAGAAGTTTCCGGTTGATTGTGTGATAACTGCATACTGAATAAATGATTTGAAAAGTACTGACCCTGGAGTTACAGCAAAAAAGATGATTAGTGTTGTCAACAAAATCAAACAGCAATCTCCGAAAACAAAAGTCGTGGTAAGCAAAGCAACGCCAGTCAAAGATCAGATTCTGGAGGGGAGACGACAACTGTTCAACGCTTTACTGTTTTCCGAATTTCCTCGTCATCAGACATCTCTTCTCTCTCATGAGAACCTCGATCCTCTCAACAACCGCTCATGAGGGATGCCATCCACCCGTCTGACAGAGGTACCAGCATCCTCGCCGGAAATCTGGGGCGGCATGTCCATCGTCTCTTTGGCAGAAACAACGCCGAAGACATCGCCAGAATCAGACACGCGGGAGAGGCGCCTGGGACCACGAGCCATTCCCCCCACCTCGTGCTGGTCGTGTCGGAGCTCCCGGTCCGTGGCATTTCCATCCTCGTCAGGGGACACATGGGACTCTTTCAGCTGGCAATTCGTCCCTTGGTGACTCGTCAACTTCACCTTGACATTTGATTCTGTTAACTATGTCTTTATGAAAACTTCCAATGATAATTTATTACTATTTCAATGGAACTGTCGGTCAATATCAACAAATCTTTTTACACTTTGAAAATCATATATATCAGCATAATTATTCAGGGCTAGCATTACAATCACTAAATGTAGATGTTCATAAGCTACCGAAAATACGCAATTTTTATTATCCACCTTTGTATAACTATAGGAAAGATGGTAAAAAGATTCAAACTGCCATTTATGTGAGAAGGGATCTAAATTAATTGTCCTCTGAACCCTCCTACTCCTACTAATGCTGAAGTTTCGCAACTGGGGTTACTGTAAAAGTGAACAAGCAGACAAATTTAAACATCATTTCTGCTTATTATCCCAGTGGCCCAAAGGCAGATAATACAGACTGGATAAAAAACCTTCCTTGTCAAACAACAAATGGGTAATACTGGGAGATTTCAGTGCGCATGCTCCTTTTTTGGGAATATGGTTGCACCACCACAACTTGCAACCGTTTAGTTGAAAACATTGTTGACTCCAAACTGGTTTTTATTAAACGATGGTAGTATTACCAGACTGCCAGATATTTCCACTCATAAACCTACTTCCCTTGATTTATCTTTAATTTCTCCGGAGTTGGCAGTAAACTCGATATGGTCAACAGAGGATGATACTTGGGCAGCGATCATTTCCCAATCATCATACAGTTAAAGGAACATATTGAAAAAGAAGAAGATGGAAATGAAGATTGAATCCCAAAGTTTTCATATAAAAATGCAAATTGGTCTCTGTATGAATCGATCTGTCCAATACATAATTTCCGTAGTATTGAAAATGAAGGTATAGACACATATTATACAGAGTTTTGTCGACATGTCTTACAGGCTGCCAGAAAATCTATTCCTATTTGTAAAGAATGTCCAACAGTGGAAATATGTTGGTAATTCATGGGGGAATTTAGATTGTGCGATAGCTGTAGCTCTTAAAAAAGAAGCTTATAAAGCTTGGCTGAAAGTGAGAACAGATGAAAATTTACTAGCGATGAAACATGCCAAAAATAACAGTAACAGGGTTGTTTTCCCGAGCGAAAAGAATACATTTCTCAGAATTTTGTAGATCCAAAATATCGGAATCAAAAGATATCCATAAGGTTTGGAAAATGGTTAAAAATTGAAAAAAAGGTTATTGCTTGCAACAGTACCCAATTAAGTTAGATAATAATGCTCTTCCATCCTCACAGGAGAAAGCTCAGGCATTCGTCAAAATATTTTCAGAAAATAACTTGCTGTCTAGTCTCAGTCCATCTATCAGGGGTTTTAGAGAGGAGGAAGAAAAACGAACTATATACCAGGATCCACCACCAAATCATTTCCATTATTAAAACGCTCCTGTTACATATGATGAATTTTGGGAGACGTTAGAATCTTTTTCTTCAAATTCAAGTGCTGTTGGCCTAGATGGTATATCCTATCAACTGTTATACCACTTGCCTTCACATTGAAACGATTACTGCATTCATTTTAACCAAAAATGTTGGTTTAATGGAACTCTCCCTAGTATCTGGAAGAGATCTGTTGTAGTCCCAGTTCCAAAACAAGGTAAGCCCAGGTCTGACATCGGTAGCTACAGGCCAATAGCACTAACCTCTTTACGTTGGAAAGTTGTTAGAAAAGATTACCAAAGACGTCTTTTATATTTTTGTGAAAAAGAAAGTATAATCCCAGTAAATCAAGCGGGATTTCGCAAAGGTCGATGTACAATAGATCATTTAGTGAAACTTACAAGTCAAATTAAAAAGCAGTTTGCTAGACGAAAAAGTACTCTTGCTACCTTTTTTTATACCAGAAAAGCGTATGATGTATCTGGCACGCTAGACTACTTTACAAAATTGAAAGAAATAGGAATTAATGGAACGATGTTTCAATACTTTAAAAGTTTTTTATCGCAGAGATCCATATGACAAGAATAGGAAAGTTTGCTCTCTTTTCAGAGCATTGATATCGGAATTCCACAGGGCTCTATATAGCCCCCATGTTGTTTAACATTCTTATTTATGATCTTCCAAAGATATTATCAAAAGTGTGAGTTTAGTACAATATGCCGATGACATTGCTATGTGGATAAATACAAATATCCGAAAGCATACTGGCAAGAGAATTACGAATCATATACAGAAAATATATCAGTTAGAGATAGATAAATTAAACAATTTAAAGGAAAATAACGGGCTTATTCTCTCAGGTGAAAAAACACAGATAATGTTGTTCATAAATGGAGACAATCCAATGTATTTGCCACGCTTTTAAATTGAATGGTTCTGAATTGCAGTACTCACAAAACATAAAATTTCTGGGTGTGAATTTAACCCCTAAACTTAACTGGGGTTTTTACATTGAAAGCTTGATAGCTAAGACAAGGAAACGTTTAAACTTATTGAAAATTATTTGTATTCAAACCGTGGGCTCAGGATACAAAAACCCTCCTGCACCTAGCTGTTTCTCTAATAAGATCAAAACTAGTGTACGGACAAGAAGTTTATTTTTCAGCTCCTCAAAGTCTACTGAAAAATTGCAAAGTATAGACAGCAAAGCTATCAAATTAGCGCTTGGTGTCCCAGTGCACACAAACACATTGAAGGTGTACAAAGAAATTAATATGCTATCACTGTCAGATCAACGTAATTAGCTGTGGCCAAATATGTCGCAAGAAGTCTTTCAGTACCTAATTCAGTCCAAAACGAAGTGTTGATGGATTCAAATGTTGAATATCCCAAAAGAGCTCGACAGCTAGGATATCTTTGTCCGTTCGAAATTACAACGAAAGATTCTTTTGAAAAATGCAATATTGATGTCACTTCACTCTCACCTGCTCCTGTTGTTCCCCGGTGCCTCCATGGGAACATAGACAAGCTATCTTTGATGTACATTACACTGATGTCCGGAAAAATGATAACATTAACTTTTTAACTTCTAAAGTGAGAGAAAACTTAGAAAACAAATA
This sequence comes from Conus ventricosus, assembly GCA_018398815.1. Lineage (NCBI taxonomy): Eukaryota > Metazoa > Mollusca > Gastropoda > Neogastropoda > Conidae > Conus > Conus ventricosus. Next base: position 27,936,434 of record CM031622.1, on the reverse strand, counting down.
TTCAGATCATTTAAAAATTTCACGGATGGTTCCGTTTGCCAGTTAAATGCAGGGTTCAGGTTTTGTTATTCCGGCTTTAAAAAGTTCAGAAGCATACAGCCTGGGAAAAGGATTTTCTATTTTTACGGCAGAATTGTATGCTATTCTTATGGCATTAATCTTTATTTGTGATAGTAATCATTCTTTCTGTAACATTATATTTTGTGTAGATTCAAAGGCAGTGTTAGATAGTTGAAAGTTTGGGATGTTAAAACAAGGAAAGATGTCATCTTTGAAATAAAGCATCTAATTAATTACATTATCCACAGGGAAAAATATAGTCTTTTGCTGGTCCCTTCACACTGCGGTATTTATTGGAATGAAATAGCAGATAAACTAGCCAGACGCGGGGTAATGGGCAATGCTGAAAAAAATAATTTGAAGTTAGATATATATGAAATGCATTCGTTATTGGAAAGCTGTTTCCGAATTGAGAAGTCTCAAGATAAATGTGTAATGGAAACATACCCTAGACATATTTCTAGTTTAATATACAAGATACGTTTTAAAAATCATTGGAAGACCAAATATTCCCAAAATATAGCGTGTTTCATGTTCTAAGCCATTATCTGGTGAACTATACTTTTCCATTGCCCCATTTTAAATGCTCTTTATTCAAAAGCAAACATTGAAATTCGAAATCTAAACCGGTTCACGCTATTTCTTTCAGTTCAGAAATTGTCGAGGTTGCAAAAATTATCTCTCAATCTCAAATTAGCATATTTTATAATTATGATAGTGTTGTTTATATTTAAATTTGTACTGTTCTTGACATTATTTCTTACCTTTTCCTCCCTCCTGTCCTCCTCCTTCCCCCTCCCCCCCCCCCCCCCCCCCCTGTAAAGTCTAATATCACCAAGTGTGAACAGACTATAAATCAACTACAACAACAACAACAACAACAATACATACATACATGCATGCATGCATGTATATAGATAGATAGATAGATAGATAGATAGATAGATATAGAAGTAGATATATGCCCATGCATACACACACATGCATACGTACATACATAGATACATAGACACATGCAAAAATGCATACATACATGCATACATACACACATACACATGTAGATAGATAGATAGATGGATGGATAGATAGACAGTCATATAGATAGATATAGATATAGACGTATATATATGCCCATGCATACATACACACATGCATGCGAACATATACATAAATACATACATGCATACATACGTACACACATACATACATGCATACATACAAGCATGCATGCATACATACATACATACACACCACACACACACACACACACACACACACACACACACACACACACACGGAATGGAAAGTCTATTCAGAAACTGAGCAGACTTCGACATTTACAACAAAAAAGACACGTCCACCCCTCCCCCTCCCACTCTCTCATACGTCCCACATTCCTACCCCGGCCCCTCCCCTTCTACACCCTCTTCTCTCTGAATGAAAACATCCAGTGACAAACATGTGAACCGCTGGGCATGTCACTGAACATTCCTCCTTAATCCAACGGCCACCGTTTGAAAACTCCAGTGACAACTGCAATATGGCTTCAGATCTATCCCATGACTGTCGGTACCATGGAAACGGCGTAAAACAGCGTGCATGCGTCCATTTGTGCGTGCGTGCGTGTGCGTGTAGCGTGTGCGTGTGCATGCGTGCGTGTGTGTGTGTGTGTGTGTGTGTGTGTGTGTGTGTGTGTGTGTGTGTGTGTGTGTGTGTGTGTGTGTGTGTGCGTGCGTGCGTGCGTGCGTGCGTGCGTGTGTGTGTGTGTGTGTGCGTGCGTGCGTGCGTGCGTGCGTGTGTGTGTGTGTGTGTGTGTGTGCGTGTGTGCGTGTGTGTGCGTGCGTGCGTGTGTGTGTGTGTGTGTGTGTGTGTGTGTGTGTGTGTGTGTGTGTGTGTGTGTGTGTGATACAAAGAGACGGGGGAGGGGAGAGGCGGGGGAGAGAATAGGTCACGTTTTATTCGATTTTCCTTTTTCACGTTTAGTGACCGCTGAAGACAACGAAACAAACAAACGAACATTGAAATGAGAGAGAGAGAGAGAGAGAGAGAGAGAGAGAGAGAGAGAGAGAGAGAGAGAGAGAGAGAGACAGACAGACAGACAGAGACAGACAGAGAGAGAGAGACAGACAGACAGACAGACAGACAGACAGACAGAGACAGAGACAGAGAGCACTGAAGCGAAGGGAAGGATAAAGCTAGAAAGACGCAACGAAAAAAAAGAAAGTTTGAAAGAAAAACAGGGAAGAAGTGAAAGAAAAGAAAACTGTGAAGAGAAACTCCACACCAAACGAGAGAAAGAAGAAGGAAAAAAGAAAAGAAAAAAAAGCAAGAGTGAAAGAAAGAAGTTTGGGCGAGTTAGTTTTATGCGGAGGCTACATATAGCACTGTAAACTATATACCTTTTATACAAGGTGAGAAAGAAAAAAAGTACAAAACCTAAGGGAGAGGGAAGCCAGACTGATGAAAAACGCGGCTTGTGCGATGGAGGCTGCAGCAATCGTATACGGCCAATCAGCCAATGTGGGGGGGTGAGCAACATCGTGAATAGCGTGCGGAGGCTAGGGCTGCAGGGTGGGTGGGTGCTGAAGGGGGGGGGGGGGGGGTGGAGGGGCCGGGGGCTGGTGGGGTGGAAGGGGGGGGGGTGTTGGGGGTGGAGGTGGCGGGGAGGGAGGCTGGTGGGGGTTGGAGGGTGTGGATGTCTTTAGGGATGAAGGAAGGAGCCAGAAAGGTGGAGGAAGCCAACAGGTGAGGAAGGTATAGCAGAACGCAAGTTTCTTATCACGCGCCATCCGCCTGAAGCGCGTGCACAGCACGCGGCCGCTTGGGTTTTTGTAGGTAAAGTATTGGCTGTGCCGCTGCCACCCTTGGGGGAAAGGCTGGCGTACACTGCGCGTGCATACCGAGAAAGGGCTCGCCCACTTCTTTGGCTGGCCACGTCCGTCAATCCAGCGAGTGGGCCATTCAGAAATCCGGAGTTCAAACATGACTGCACACACACACACGCGCGCGCATTCACACGCACGATCGCCGTTCGCCGGGCGAGTTGGACATCTTCAGTAAAAGCTTCATCGCAGACTCGGCTAACCTAACTGCCGAAATCCGCCTTCCGTTTCCGTTCGTCGCTGTGGACTGGGTGGAGGTCTCCCTCGCTGATTGGTCATTGAGGGTCAAGCGTTACTCTGTCCTCTCTGCCCGTTGTCCGTGTGGGTAACGGTCGTCTTGATTCCAATGCCAGGTATCTGAGCGCCTTTGTTTTTGTTCAGCAGTGTCTCCCTGTCCAGGAGTGAAGATTCATTGTTGTTGGGAATATGAGGGAAAATTTACAGAGGATCTTTTTTTTAATTGAAGAAGGGTTATGAATTGAAATAAATGTTTTTTTTTAAAAAAAAGTCATGATGAACGGAAAAGTGCCAACATTCAGGTTAATCCAAACAATTTGCTAAATTTGATTTAACTTGGTATTTATGATATTTCGAACGACGAAGAAAAACAAGAAAGTGAAAGGAGAAACTGAGCGAGAGAAGAGCAGACGATTGCCATTTCAACTAATGCTTGGCATATACATTTGGAAAAATAAAAGATCGTTCAGTCGACGAATGTATGATCATAAAATGACGCTGGTTTTCTTGCTGTCCATACAGACAAGGAGATAAATAAGGTCACGTACGCTTCACTGATTATGCACCGGGTTACTGCCCAGTCAACTTAAACATATGCTCTGATGACCACACATCATGCGTCCATTCAATTGTCCCTGTGTGCATGAAGGACTGATACTAACCGTCCTAACTGACCACTGTCCATTTTCTCTACTGTGAAAAGAGAAGGCAACGGGGTGTCTCCATGTAACGTGTCGGCAACAAAAAGCTTTCTAGACATGTTGCAATCATAACGCAAAGAAAAAGTTGTCAGCGGCAGCCGAGAGCGAGAATTGAATAAACTACGTATTCCACAACTGAGTGAATAAACTCCAACAATCTGCAACATAAACAACCAAAGTAAACAAACTCGAGCGTATGGACTCTTCATGTTAAGCAGGAATACCAACTCCCTGTGAATACGAAGAAAGAGAGTTTGCTGGATGCGTTTCTATGAGGCACTACTGTGCTTTAATCATCCCACAGTCTTTCATAGAAGGTGGTGTTTACTGTCTGTTTAATCAGAACTGGAATCAATATCAATCTGCTTTCATTCACATTATCAATTAGTACGATTTACTCAGCACTATCATCAACGTGGTGAATGATATTTCAGGCCACCCGTCCTGCTGTAAGGCTAATCGAAGCTCTTGGGGTCCATGGTGTTTGTTCTAGGAGAGTTCTTTGACAGTTTGCCGTCATGCTGCTCTGCATTCATGTTATGTCAATCACATAATTCACCCACACTCTCTGCTTTATCAAAAAGATGATCTACGACAGAATCAGAATCTGAGCTGACAGAGCGATGCTGTAACATGCTGACACTGTTTTCACCGTTCTGGTTTATTTGGCACTGCTGGGAGGAAATAATGCGATGTGTCTTCGTGTCTGCTTGCAGTAAAGACATATTTCACGAAAAAAAACATCGGCACGAAATTCGACAATTGACTGAGGAGTTGTGGGTCTGTTGAGAAGAAGCCAGGGTGAAGGACACAGCGGAGAAAAACAAAAATCAACGATTGATTCAGACATCAATGCCCTACACAAGTCGAAGACACCAAATCCTCAAATCTGTGTCTACATCCGTGAATAAACTTCTGGGGCATCATCACTGAATTGTGTGAGCTTCAAACAGAGCTTCTGTGTGGTCCACACTACCAGTCTTGACGTCACCGTCGTTTCGGTCGTTCTCGCCGTGTGGACGGACTGTGGTGAATGATGGGCAGACTAAAGGGGACGATGAGGTTGACGGCGATGATACTGCTCCTGGTTGTGACTGTCGCCATCAGCGGTGAGTACTGGCTGGGCTGTGTTCTCCGTGCGTTCTCTGTCTTGTCTTTCTGTTGTACTTGGTGTTGGTTTGTGATTTTCTGTCACACTCTTTGTGGTTTATCTGTCCTTCGGAACCTTCTGTCAAACTCTGTGTGGTGTATCTTTCCTTCGGAACCTTCTGTCAAACTCTGTGTGGTGTATCTGTCCTTCGTGACCTTCTGTCAAACTCTGTGTGGTTTATCCTTCCTTCGTGACCTTCTGTCAAACTCTGTGTGGTGTATCTGTCCTTCGTGACCTTCTGTCAAACTCTGTGTGGTGTATCTGTCCTTTGCGACCTTCTGTCAAACTCTGTGTGGTTTATCCTTCCTTCGTGACCTTCTGTCAAACTCTGTGTGGTTTATCCTTCCTTCGTGACCTTCTGTCAAACTCTGTGTGGTTTATCCTTCCTTCGTGACCTTCTGTCAAACTCTGTGTGGTTTATCCTTCCTTCGTGACCTTCTGTCAAACTCTGTGTGGTGCATGTTTCCTTCGAGACCTTCTGTCAAACTCTGTGTGGTTTATCCTTCCTTCGTGACCTCTGTCAAACTCTGTGTGGTTTATCCTTCCTTCGTGACCTTCTGTCAAACTCTGTGTGGTTTATCCTTCCTTCGTGACCTTCTGTCAAACTCTGTGTGGTTTATCCTTCCTTCGAGACCTTCTGTCAAACTCTGTGTGGTTAATCTTTCCTTTGTGACCTTCTGTCAAACTCTGTGTGGTTTATCCTTCCTTCGTGACCTTCTGTCAAACTCTGTGTGGTTTATCCTTCCTTCGGAACCTTCTGTCAAACTCTGTGTGGTTTATCTTTCCTTTGTGACCTTCTGTCAAACTCTGTGTGGTTTATCTGTCCTTTGTGACCTTCTGTCAAACTCTGTGTGGTGTATCTGTCCTTCGGAACCTTCTGTCAAACTCTGTGGGTTTATCTTTCCTTTGTGACCTTCTGTCAAACTCTGTGTGGTGTATCTGTCCTTCGGAACCTTCTGTCAAACTCTGTGTGGTTTATCTTTCCTTTGTGACCTCTGTCAAACTCTGTGTGGTTTATCTTTCCTTTGTGACTTTCTGTCAAACTCTGTGTGGTTTATCCTTCCTTTGTGACCTTCTGTCAAACTCTGTGTGGTTTATCCTTCCTTTGTGACCTTCTGTCAAACTCTGTATGGTTTATCCTTCCTTTGTGACCTGTCAAACTCTGTGTGGTTTATCTTTCCTTCGTGACCTTCTGTCAAACTCTGTGTGGTTTATCCTTCCTTTGTGACCTGTCAAACTCTGTGTGGTGTATCCTTCCTTTGTGACCTTCTGTCAGACACTGTGTGGTTTATCTTTCCTTCGTGACCTTCTGTCAAACTCTGTGTGGTTTATCTTTCCTTCGTTACTTTCTATCATACTCTATGAGGAATACATTTCCTTTGCCGTTACTTTCTGTCATACTCTATGAGAGGTGCATTTCCTTCGTTACATTCTATAATACTCGATATGGAGTACATCTCCTAAGTTACTTTCTGTCATATTCTGTGTCATAGACCTTTCCCTCGGTATTTTCTATCATACTCTCTGTTGCGTTTCTTTTCTTCGTTACTTTTTCATATTCTATATGGAGTGCATTTCCTTTGTTACTTTGTCATATTCTATATGGAGTGCATTTCCTTCGTTATTTTCAGTCATATTCTATATGGAGTGCGCTTCCTTCGTTACTTTTAGTCATATTCTATATGGAGTGCATTTTCTTCGCTAATTTCTGCCATATTCTACATGGAGTGCATTTCCTTCGCTACTTTCTGTCATATTCTATATGGAGTGCATTTCCTTCGTTACTGTCATATTCTCTATAGAGTGCATTTCCTTCGTTAATTTCTGTCATATTCTACATGGAGTGCATTTCCTTCGTTATGTATTGTCATATTCTATATGGAATGCATTTCCTTTGCTAATTTCTTTCATATTCTATATGGAGTGCATTTCTTTCGCTACTTTCTGTCATATTCTATGTGGAGTGCATTTCTTTTGTTACTGTCATATTCTATATGGAGTGCGTTTTCGTCGTTACTTTCTGCCATATTCTATATGGAGTGCATTGCCTTCGTCACTTTCTGTCATATTCTATATGGAGTGCATTTCCTTCGTTACTGTCATATTCTATATGGAGTGCATTTCCTTCGTTACTTTCTGTCATATTCTCTATTGAATGCATTTCCGTCGCTAATTTCTGTCATATTCTAAACGGAGTGCATTTCCTTAGTTACTTTCTGTCATATTCTATAAGGACTGCATTTCCTTTGTTACTTTCTGTCATATTCTATATGGAATACATTTCCTTCGCTAATTTCAGTCATATTCTAAATGGAGTGCATTTCCTTAGTTAGTCTCTGTCATATGGAGTGCATTTCCTTCACTACTGTCATATTCTATATGGAGTGCATTTCCTTTTGTTACTGTCATATTCTAAATGGAGTGCATTTCCTTCGTTACTGTCATATTCTATATGGAGTGCATTTCCTTCATTACTGTCATATTCTATATGGAGTGCATTTCCTTCGTTATTGTCATATTCTATATGGAGTGCATTTCCTTCGTTACTTTCTGTCATGTTCTATATGGAGTGCATTTCCTTCGTTTCTTTCTATCATATTCTATATGGAGTGCATTTCCTTCACTAATTTCTGTCATATTCTCTATAGAGTGCATTTCCTTCGTTACTGTCATATTCTATATGGAATGCATTTCCTTCGTTACTTGCTGTCAGTTTCTATATGTAGTGCATTTCCTTCGTTATTTCCTGTCATATTCTCTTTGGAGTGCATTTCCTTCGCTAATTTCTGTCATGTTCTATATGGAGTGCATTTCCTTCTTTAATTGCTGTCATATTCTATATGGAGTGCATTTCCTTCTTTAATTTCTGTCATATTCTCTATGAAATGCATTTCCCTCGTTACTTTCTGTCATATTCTTTCTATATGGAATGCATTTCCTTCGCTACTTTCTGTCACATTCTATATGGAGTGCATTTCCTTTGTTACTGTCATATTCTCTATGGAGTGCATTCCTTCGCTAATTTTAGTCATATTCTCTAGGAGTGCATTTCCTTCGCTAATTTCTGTCAGATTCTGTATGATGTGCATTTCCTTCTTTAAGTTTTGTCATATTCTTTTGGAGTGCATTCCTTCGCTAATTTCTGTCAATCTCAATGTGATGTTACTTTCTTCGTTACTTCAGTCATACTGATGTAGTTTACACTTGCCCAGTTCCTTTCCGTCATTCTCTTGTACAGCACGTTTCTTTCATAACATTCTGTCCAACTGTACGTAGGTGCATTTCCTTCGCTATTTTCTGTTTTTTCTGCTACGAAGTGTACATTTTCTTCATTACCATGTGTCGTGATTATGTGATGCACTTTCCGTTCTTACAGTATAGCTTTCTGTCGTAGGCTTATGTAAGTGGTAGCTATTTCTTCTTTACTTTCATTCTCTTCGTTGTATAGCTTTCCTTCGTGAGTTTCTCTTTGTTTTGTTTTCCTGTGAACATTTCTGGGGTTTGCTTTCTCTTATACAACAGTGGAATACAATTCTTTGTCCTTTTCTGTCGTACTGTTGTGGCATACCTTTTTTTTTCTTCTCTGCTTCATAGGGTTTTGCTTCCGTCCGTTACATTTTAATCACTTTCTTTACGATGATGTACAATCCCTTCGTTACTTTCATTGTATTGTACGTGGGTACATTACCTTGTTACTTTCTATTATATTGTACTGGAGTACATTACCTTTGTTACTTTCTATTATATTGTACGTGGAGTACATTACCTTTGTTACTTTCATTGTATTGTACGTGGGTACATTACCTTTGTTTACTTTCTATTATATTGTACGTGGTACATTACCTTTGTTACTTTCTATTATATTGTACGTGGAGTACATTACCTTTGTTTACTTTCATTATATTGTACGTGGAGTACATTACCTTTGTTACTTTCTATTATGTGTGGAGTGCCATTCCTTCGTTACTTTCTTTCAAACTCTCTGCTTGAGTTGCTCACCTCTCTGCTCTGTCCTCTGTCTCCGTCTGTCTTCTGTCTGTCTGTCTGTCTGTCTGTCTGTCTGCTCTCTCCTCTCTCTCTCTCTCTTTCTCTTCTTCTCTCTCCGTCTTCTCTCTTCTCTTCCTCTCTCTCTCTCTCTCTCTCTCTCTCTCTCTCTTCTCTCTCTTCTCTCTCTCTCTCTCTCTCTCTCTCGATAATGTACCATTCTTTCATTACTTTCTACTATACCAGTCTTTCATTGCAATCTGTCACACTGTGCAGTGTAATCCTTTTGTACCTCTTCGTCTTACCTTCGTTATTTTCTGTCACACTGTATGTATGTACCTTTCCTTTGTTACTTTCTGTCACACTTTGTGTATATAGCTTTCCTTATAACTTTCTGTACACTACATGATGTACCTTTCCTTTGTTACTTTCTGTCACACCATGCGATGTACCTTTCGTTTGTTACTTTCTGTCACACTGTATGTAATGTACCTTTCCTTTGTTACTTTCTGTTACTCTTCATGACGTACCTTTCCTTTGTTACTTTCTGTCACTCTTCATGACGTACCTTTCGTTTGTTACTTTCTGTCACACTGTATGTAATGCACCTTTCCTTTGTTACTTTCTGTCACTCTTCATGACGTACCTTTCGTTTGTTACTTCTGTCACACTGTATGTAATGCACCTTTCCTTTGTTACTTTCTGTCATTCTTCATGACGTACCTTTCGTTTGTTACTTTCTGTCACACTGTATGTAATGCACCTTTCCTTTGTTACTTTCTGTCACTCTTCATGACGTACCTTTCGTTTGTTACTTTCTGTCACACTGTATGTAATGCACCTTTCCTTTGTTACTTTCTGTCACACTTGGGATGTACCTTTCCTTTGTTACTTTCTGTCATTCTTCATGACGTACCTTTCGTTGTTGCTTTCTGTCACACTGTATGTAATGCACCTTTCCTTTGTTACTTTCTGTCATTCTTCATGACGTACCTTTCGTTTGTTACTTTCTGTCACACTGTATGTAATGCACCTTTCCTTTGTTACTTTCTGTCATTCTTCATGACGTACCTTTCGTTGTTACTTTCTGTCACACTGTATGTAATGCACCTTTCCTTTGTTACTTTCTGTCACTCTTCATGACGTACCTTTCGTTTGTTACTTTCTGTCACACTGTATGTAATGCACCTTTCCTTTGTTACTTTCTGTCACACTTGGTGATGTACCTTTCCTTTGTTACTTTCTGTCATTCTTCATGACGTACCTTTCGTTTGTTACTTTCTGTCACTCTTCATGACGTACCTTTCGTTTGTTACTTTCTGTCACACTGTAATGTAATGCACCTTTCCTTTGTTACTTTCTGTCATTCTTCATGACGTACCTTTCGTTTGTTACTTTCTGTCACACTGTATGTAATGCACCTTTCCTTTGTTACTTTCTGTCACACTGTATGTAATGCACCTTTCCTTTCTTACTTTCTGTCACTCTTCATGACGTACCTTTCCTTTGTTACTTTCTATCACACTGTATGTAATGCACCTTTCCTTTGTTACTTTCTGTCACACTTGGCGATGTACCTTTCCTTTGTTACTTTCTGTCATTCTTCATGACGTACCTTTCGTTTGTTACTTTCTGTCACTCTTCATGACGTACCTTTCGTTTGTTACTTTCTGTCACACTTCATGACGCACCTTTCCTTTGTTACTTTCTGTCACTCTTCATGACGTACCTTTCGTTGTTACTTTCTGTCACTCTTCATGACGTACCTTTCCTTTGTTACTTTCTATCACACTGTATGTAATGCACCTTTTCTTTGTTACTTTCTGTCACTCTTCATGACGTACCTTTCGTTTGTTACTTTCTGTCACACTGTATGTAATGCACCTTTTCTTTGTTACTTTCTGTCACACTTGTGATGTACCTTTCCTTTGTTACTTTCTGTCACACTGTATGTAATGCACCTTTTCTTTGTTACTTTGTCACACTTGGTGATCTACCTTTCCTTTGTTACTTTCTGTCACTCTTCATGACGTAGCTTTCTTTTGTTACTTTCTGTCACACTGTATGTAATGCACCTTTTCTTTGTTACTTTGTCACACTTGGTGATCTACCTTTCCTTTGTTACTTTCTGTCACACTTCATGACGTAGCTTTCCTTTGTTACTTTCTGTCACACTGTATGTAATGCACCTTTCCTTTGTTACTTTCTGTCACTCTTCATGACGTACCTTTCGTTTGTTACTTTCTGTCACACTGTATGTAATGCACCTTTCCTTTGTTACTTTCTGTCACACTTCATGACGCACCTTTCCTTTGTTACTTTCTGTCACTCTTTATGACGTACCTTTCGTTTGTTACTTTCTGTCACACTTCATGACGTACCTTTCGTTTGTTACTTTCTGTCACTCTTCATGACGTACCTTTCCTTTGTTACTTTC
>CM031622.1:27892701-27914883 GCA_018398815.1 Conus ventricosus | reverse complement strand
GCCAGCGTGTGGCACTACAAGGACCAGTCAGCAGTTATGTGACAACTCCTGAATTATACTGAAACTTACCCGAGGTTATATACAGACGCTGGTTTTTGTCCACACCATGTTCACATAGATGACAGAGGTGCTATATCTGTCCACACCATGTTCACATAGATGACAGAGGTGCTATATCTGTCCACACCATGTTCACATAGATGATAGAGGTGCTATATCTGTCCACACCATGTTCACATAGATGATAGAGGTGCTATATCTGTCCACACCATGTTCACATAGATGACAGAGGTGCTATATCTGTCCACACCATGTTCACATAGATGACAGAGGTGCTATATCTGCCCACACCATGTTCACATAGATGATAGAGGTGCTATATCTGTCCACACCATGTTCACATAGATGATAGAGGTGCTATATCTGTCCACACCATGTTCACATAGATGATAGAGGTGCTATATCTGTCCACACCATGTTCACATAGATGATAGAGGTGCTATATCTGTCCACACCATGTTCACATAGATGACAGAGGTGCTATATCTGTCCACACCATGTTCACATAGATGACAGAGGTGCTATATCTGTCCATACCATGTTCACATAGATGACAGAGGTGCTATATCTGTCCACACCATGTTCACATAGATGACAGAGGTGCTATATCTGTCCACACCATGTTCACATAGATGACAGAGTTGCTATATCTGTCCACACCATGTTCACATAGATGATAGAGGTGCTATATCTGTCCACACCATGTTCACATAGATGACAGGTGCTAAATATGTCCCCACCTGCTCACATAGATGACAGAGGTGCTATATCTGTCCACACATGTTCACATAGATGACAGAGGTGCTATATCTGTCCACACCATGTTCACATAGACGACAGAGGTGCTATATCTGTCCACACCACACCACATGAATGACATGGGTCCCGGTCTCTGTCCACAGCGTGTACACTTTGATGACGGAAACACGTTTCCACGCAAATCCTGTACTCGGTAAACCTCCATTTTTCATGGGTTGCTGAATGATTTCTGTTGAACTGATCGGGTGTTTGGTCATCCTCACTACTTGGTGAATGACTTCGGTTGAACTGATCGGGTGTTTGGTCATCCTCAGTACTTGGTGAATGACTTCTGTTGAACTGATCGGGTGTTTGGTCATCCTCAGTACTTGGTGAATGACTTCTGTTGAACTGATCGGGTGTTTGGTCATCCTCAGCACTTGGTGAATGACTTCGGTTGAACTGATCGGGTGTTTGGTCATCCTCAGTACTTGGTGAATGACTTCGGTTGAACTGATCGGGTGTTTGGTCATCCTCAGTACTTGGTGAATGACTTCGGTTGGACTGATCGGGTGTTTGGTCATCCTCAGTACTTGGTGAATGACTTCGGTTGGACTGATCGGGTGTTTGGTCATCCTCAGCACTTGGTGAATGCCTTCTGTTGAACTGATCGGGTGTTTGGTCATCCTCAGTACTTGGTGAATGACTTCTGTTGGACTGATCGGGTGTTTGGTCATCCTCAGTACTTGGTGAATGACTTCTGTTGAACTGATCGGGTGTTTGGTCATCCTCAGTACTTGGTGGATGATTTCTGTTGAACTGATCGGGTGTTTGGCCATCCTCAGTACTTGGTGAATGATTTCTGTTCAACTGATCGGGTGTTTGGTCATCCTCAGCACTTGGTGAATGATTTCTGTTGAACTGATCGGGTGTTTGGTCATCCTCAGTACTTGGTGAATGATTTCGGTTGAACTGATCGGGTGTTTGGTTTCCTCAGTATTTGGTAAATGACTTCGGTTGGACTGATCGGGTGTTTGGTCATCCTCAGTACTTGGTGAATGACTTCTGTTGAACTGATCGGGTGTTTGGTCATCCTCAGTACTTGGTGAAAGACTTCTGTTGAACTGATCGGGTGTTTGGTCATCCTCAGTACTTGGTGAATGACTTCGGTTGAACTTATCGGGTGTTTGGTCATCCTCAGTACTTGGTGAATGACTTCGGTTGGACTAATCGGGTGTTTGGTCATCCTCAGTACTTGGTGAATAACTTCTGTTGAACTGATCGGTTGTTTGGTCATCCTCAGTACTTGGTGAATGACTTCGGTTGAACTGATCGGGTGTTTGGTCATCCTCAGTACTTGGTGAATGACTTCTGTTGAACTGATCGGGTGTTTGGTCATCCTCAGCACTTGGTGAATGATTTCTGTTGAACTGATCGGGTGTTTGGTCATCCTCAGTACTTGGTGAATGATTTCGGTTGAACTGATCGGGTGTTTGGTCATCCTCAGTACTTGGTGAATGATTTCGGTTGAACTGATCGGGTGTTTGATCATCCTCAGTACTTGGTGAATGATTTCGGTTGAACTGATCGGGTGTTTGGTCATCCTCAGTACTTGGTGAATGACTTCGGTTGAACTGATCGGGTGTTTGGTCATCCTCAGTACTTGGTGAATGACTTCTGTTGAACTGATCGGGTGTTTGGTCATCCTCAGTACTTGGTGAATGACTTCTGTTGGACTGATCGGGTGTTTGGTCATCCTCAGTACTTGGTGAATGACTTCTGTTGAACTGATCGGGTGTTTGGTCATCCTCAGTACTTGGTGAATGACTTCGGTTGAACTGATCGGGTGTTTGGTCATCCTCAGTACTTGGTGAATGACTTCGGTTGGACTGATCGGGTGTTTGGTCATCCTCAGTACTTGGTGAATGACTTCGGTTGAACTGATCGGGTGTTTGGTCATCCTCAGCACTTGGTGAATGACTTCAGTTGGACTGATCGGGTGTTTGGTCATCCTCAGTACTTGGTGAATGACTTCTGTTGGACTTATCGGGTGTTTGGTCATCCTCAGTACTTGGTGAATGACTTCGGTTGAACTGATCGGGTGTTTGGTCATCCTCAGTACTTGGTGAATGACTTCTGTTGAACTGATCGGGTGTTTGGTCATCCTCAGTACTTGGTGAATGACTTCTGTTGGACTGATCGGGTGTTTGGTCATCCTCAGTACTTGGTGAATGACTTCTGTTGAACTTATCGGGTGTTTGGTCATCCTCAGTACTTGGTGAATGACTTCTGTTGAACTGATCGGGTGTTTGGTCATCCTCAGTACTTGGTGAATGACTTTGGTTGGACTGATCGGGTGTTTGGTCATCCTCAGTACTTGGTGAATGACTTCTGTTGGACTGATCGGGTGTTTGGTCATCCTCAGTACTTGGTGAATGACTTCAGTTGGACTGATCGGGTGTTTGGTCATCCTCAGTACTTGGTGAATGACTTCTGTTGGACTTATCGGGTGTTTGGTCATCCTCAGTACTTGGTGAATGACTTCTGTTGAACTGATCGGGTGTTTGGTCATCCTCAGTACTTGGTGAATGACTTCGGTTGAACTGATCGGGTGTTTGGTCATCCTCAGTACTTGGTGAATGACTTCGGTTGAACTGATCGGGTGTTTGGTCATCCTCAGTACTTGGTGAATGACTTCGGTTGAACTGATCGGGTGTTTGGTCATCCGCAGTACTTGGTGAATGACTTCTGTTGAACTGATCGGGTGTTTGGTCATCCTCAGCACTTAGTGAATGCCTTCTGTTGAACTGATCGGGTGTTTGGTCATCCTCAGTACTTGGTGAATGACTTCTTTTGAACTGATCGGGTGTTTGGTCATCCTCAGCACTTGGTGAATGCCTTCTGTTGAACTGATCGGGTGTTTGGTCATCCTCAGTACTTGGTGAATGACTTCGGTTGGACTGATCGGGTGTTTGGTCATCCTCAGCACTTGGTGAATGACTTCTGTTGAACTGATCGGGTGTTTGGTCATCCTCAGTACTTGGTGAATGACTTCTGTTGAACTGATCGGGTGTTTGGTCATCCTCAGCACTTGGTGAATGACTTCTGTTGAACTGATCGGGTGTTTGGTCATCCTCAGTACTTGGTGAATGACTTCTGTTGAACTGATCGGGTGTTTGGTCATCCTCAGTACTTGGTGAATGACTTCTGTTGAACTGATCGGTGTTTGGTCATCCTCAGCACTTGGTGAATGACTTCTGTTGAACTGATCGGATGTTTGGTCATCCTCAGTACTTGGTGAATGACTTCAGTTGGACTGATCGGGTGTTTGGTCATCCTCAGTACTTGGTGAATGACTTCTGTTGGACTTATCGGGTGTTTGGTCATCCTCAGTACTTGGTGAATGACTTCTGTTGAACTGATCGGGTGTTTGGTCATCCTCAGTACTTGGTGAATGACTTCGGTTGAACTGATCGGGTGTTTGGTCATCCTCAGTACTTGGTGAATGACTTCTGTTGAACTGATCGGGTGTTTGGTCATCCTCAGTACTTGGTGAATGACTTCGGTTGAACTGATCGGGTGTTTGATCATCCTCCGTACTTGGTGAATGACTTCTGTTGAACTGATCGGGTGTTTGGTCATCCTCAGCACTTGGTGAATGCCTTCTGTTGAACTGATCGGGTGTTTGGTCATCCTCAGTACTTGGTGAATGACTTCTTTTGAACTGATCGGGTGTTTGGTCATCCTCAGCACTTGGTGAATGCCTTCTGTTGAACTGATCGGGTGTTTGGTCATCCTCAGTACTTGGTGAATGACTTCTGTTGAACTGATCGGGTGTTTGGTCATCCTCAGTACTTGGTGAATGACTTCTGTTGAACTGATCGGGTGTTTGGTCATCCTCAGTACTTGGTGAATAACTTCGGTTGGACTGATCGGGTGTTTGGTCATCCTCAGTACTTGGTGAATGACTTCTGTTGAACTGATCGGGTGTTCGGTCATCCTCAGTACTTGGTGAATGACTTCTGTTGAACTGATCGGGTGTTTGGTCATCCTCAGTACTTGGTGAATGACTTCTGTTGAACTGATCGGGTGTTTGGTCATCCTCAGTACTTGGTGAATGACTTCTGTTGAATTGATCGGATGTTTGGTCATCCTCAGTACTTGGTGAATGACTTCTGTTGGACTGATCGGGTGTTTGGTCATCCTCAGTACTTGGTGAATGACTTCTGTTGAACTGATCGGGTGTTTGGTCATCCTCAGTACTTGGTGAATGACTTCTGTTGAACTGATCGGGTGTTTGGTCATCCTCAGTACTTGGTGAATGACTTCTGTTGGACTGATCGGGTGTTTGGTCATCCTCAGTACTTGGTGAATGACTTCTGTTGAACTGATCGGGTGTTTGGTCATCCTCAGTACTTGGTGAATGACTTCTGTTGAACTGATCGGGTGTTTGGTCATCCTCAGTACTTGGTGAATGACTTCTGTTGAACTGATCGGGTGTTTGGTCATCCTCAGTACTTGGTGAATGACTTCTGTTGGACTGATCGGGTGTTTGGTCATCCTCAGTACTTGGTGAATGACTTCTGTTGGACTGATCGGGTGTTTGGTCATCCTCAGTACTTGGTGAATGACTTCTGTTGAACTGATCGGGTGTTTGGTCATCCTCAGCACTTGGTGAATGACTTCTGTTGAACTGATCGGGTGTTTGGTCATCCTCAGTACTTGGTGAATGACTTCTGTTGAACTGATCGGGTGTTTGGTCATCCTCAGCACTTGGTGAATGACTTCTGTTGAACTGATCGGGTGTTTGGTCATCCTCAGCACTTGGTGAATGACTTCGGTTGGACTGATCGGGTGTTTGGTCATCCTCAGCACTTGGTGAATGACTTCTGTTGAACTGATCGGGTGTTTGGTCATCCTCAGTACTTGGTGAATGACTTCTGTTGAACTGAGCTGATTGGTTGGTTGGATAACCTGGGTGGTGGTTGTTTTTTTTGTTTTGTTTTGGTTTTGGTTTTCGGTTGTTGTTTTTTTTTTGTTTTGAATGGTTTTTATTGGACTGGTTGACTGGTTTGTAGCCTTTGTTGTTTGGCGAATGATTTCTGTGGGAATGATTAGTTGGTTAATAACCCCATTATTTGATGAATAATGACCGTCATTGTTTGGGGTGTAATTTCTGTTGGACTGATTTCTGTATAATTGATTTCTGGCTTGCGACCTTTATTGTTTGGCGAATGATTTCTGTGGGAATGATTAGTCGTTTGGTAACCCTCAATATTTTTTTTAACGAATAATGACCCTCATTGTTTGGTGTGAAATTTCTGCTAGACTGATTTCTGTATGACTGACTAGCTGGTTGGTAATCCTCACAATTTTTTTAATGATTTCTGTTGGATTGACTGATCGGTTGGGAACCCTCTTTCATTGGTGAATGATTTCTGTTGGATTGATTGGTCGGTTGGGAACTCTCTTTTATTGGTGAATGATATCTGTTGGAGTGATGGTTTAGTTGATAACCCTCATTGTTTGGTTAGCTAGTAACCGTCACGGTTTGGTGAATGATGTGTGTTGGACTGATTGGTGACTGGGTAACCATCACGGTTTGGTGAATGATGTCTGTTGGACTGATTGGTGACTGGTAACCGTCACGGTTTGGTGAATGATGTCTGTTGGACTGATTGGTGACTGGGTAACCGTCACGGTTTGGTGAATGATGTCTGTTGGACTGATTGGTGACTTGATAACCGTCATGGTTTGGTGAATGATGTCTGTTGGACTGATTGGTGACTGGGTAACCGTCACGGTTTGGTGAATGATGTCTGTTGGACTGATTGGTGACTTGATAACCGTCATGGTTTGGTGAATGATGTCTGTTGGACTGATTGGTGACTGGGTAACCGTCACGGTTTGGTGAATGATGTCTGTTGGACTGATTGGTGACTTGGTAACTGTCATTGTTTGATAAATGTTTTCTCTTGGACTGATTCATTATTTGGTAGCTGTCATTGTTTTATTTCTTATTTCTGTAGAACTGATTGTTGGTTAGTAATCATTAGTAATCATTGTTTGGTAAATCATTTCTGTTGAACTGATTGGTTTGGCTAGTAATAATTACTGTTTGGTGAATGATTTCCATCTTATTGACTTACTGGTAGGCACCCTTCATTGTTTAGTGAACGACAGTTAGACTGATTGGTTGGTTGGTAGCCATAATTGTTTGTTGAATCGTTTTCATTGGACTGTTTAGCTTATTGGTAACTGTCGTTTGGTAAAATGATTTCTCATGGCGTGATTGGTTGGTTACTAACCCTCATTGTCTAATAAATGAGAACTTCGTTGTTTGGTGAATGATTTCTATTGGACTGATTAGTTAGTTGGTGATCTCTATTGCTTTGTGAATGAGTACTATTGGACTGATTAGTTGGTTGGTAATCTCTATTGCTTTGTGAATGAGTTCTATTGGACTGATTAGTTGGTTGGTAATCTCTATTGCTTTGTGAATGATTTCTATTGGACTGATTAGTTAGTTGGTAATCTCTATTGCTTTGTGAATGAGTACTATTGGACTGATTAGTTTGTTGGTAATCTCTATTGCTTTGTGAATGAGTTCTATTGGACTGATTAGTTGGTTGGTAATCTCTATTGCTTGGTGAATGAGTTCTATTGGACTGATTAGTTGGTTGGTAATCTCTATTGCTTGGTGAATGAGTTCTATTGGACTGATTAGTTGGTTGGTAATCTCTATTGCTTTGTGAATGAGTTCTATTGGACTGATTAGTTGGTTGGTAATCTCTATTGCTTGGTGAATGATTTCTATTGGACTGATTAGTTGGTTGGTAATCTCTATTGCTTTGTGAATGAGTTCTATTGGACTGATTAGTTGGTTGGTAATCTCTATTGCTTGGTGAATGATTTCTATTGGACTGATTAGTTGGTTGGTAATCTCTATTGCTTGGTGAATGATTTCTATTCGACTGATTAGTTAGTTAGTGATCCTCATTGTAAGGTGAAGCTCGTGCCTAATTTCAACACGCTTGGGGCCTTGTTGTTTCATTGTCAGTTGCACGGCTCGGAAGCGACAGTGAGAAGATTTTTCTTCCATAGACTAGCAAAGAAAGGGAGAAAAAAAACGATGCTTCGACGCGGACGATCAATCGCATTGATCTGTCTGTTCAACTCGGACACAGCAACCATTTTTGCGCGTCGTTTCACACATTCATGTTTCAAAAGACGTTCAGTGGAAGAAGAAAATGTGCTTTAGAGTGTTCAGATGCATTATCAGCAAGATTTCATTTATTTTATCTTACACCATCATCGTTTATATTATAACTGTCGACAATGAATACACTATAAACGACGAATGAATGTAATTATTCATCACGTGAGTCTGTCATTGTTTCGTAGTTCTGGATCACGTTCATTTGTCACATAGCGTGAACAGAAAATCTGACATAGATGTAACATGTTTATTACCGTGTTACTGGAACCGATGTGTCTGATCCGAAAATCTGTAGACCTGTATTATTATAAACACACATAGGCTGAGAATGCATGAGTGCGCAGGCGCTCGCGCGCGTGTGTGTACGTTTATGTGTGTGTGTGTGTGTGTGTGTGTGTGTGTGTGTGTGTGTGTGTGTGTGTGTGTGCGTGTATTGTGTGTTTGTGCGTGTGTGTGTGTGTGTGTGTGTGTGTGTGTGTGTGTGTGTGTGTGTGCATGGTTGAAGAATGGAGTATAATTTACGCAAATTTCAAAGCGTTCTATATTTTGCAAATGAAATAAACGGTTTAAGTTGTAAAAAAAATATATATATATTAACACGTGTATGAGAAACCATGTTGACATGCATTTGTTTAAAATGTTCCCAAGATTATTTGTGCTTTGCTTAGAGTTGACAAAAATGAGTCTGTTATAGAGTGTAGCAAGGACGAAAGAGCACACAGGTATACACACACGCATCCCCCGAAGGACTGTGATTACAGACTGATTTGTAGTACAATGTGCCACGCATCGTTCACGATTGGATTTAAATGCACTATACAGATGACCAGGTGTACTAGAGAGCGTATGGAAGCATTATCAGGGCAACGTTCAAAATCAGAATCTGTCTGGAAGCAATAATCTCTCTGATCCAAGTGTGTGTACGTGCATGGAACGGAGAGCAATGTGTGAGCATGTTGTGGATTGGTGGCATCTGAAGAACACATCGAAAAGACGTTGTTCTGTTTGTATTTGTTTCAAAAAGGCAGTATTTTGCTGTGTTTTGTGTTTGGCTCGTTTTTGTCCGTGCTTCAGTCTGTGACAGTCTGATCTGACTTATCCTCTCTCTCTCTCTCTCTCTCTCTCTCTCTCTCTCTCTCTCTCTCTCTCTCTCTCTCTCTCTCTCTCACACACACACACACACACACACACACACACACACACACACACACACACACACACGCACACACACACGCACATACACACACATGCGGTCTCTTTTAATCTTTGGTCCCTAAATAGTCCCTTTCCTTCACCCACACACGCGACGCGTTTGAATGGTCAGTATCTATCAATGTTTTGAATGGTCAGTATATATCAATGTTTTGAATGGTCAGTGTCTATCAATGTTTTGAATGGTCAGTGTCTATCAATGTTTTAAATGGTCAGTATCTATCAATGTTTTGAATGGTCAGTATATATCAATGTTTTGATTGGTCAGTATATATCAATGTTTTGAATGGTCAGTGTCTATCAATGTTTTGAATGGTCAGTATCTATCAATGTTTTGAATGGTCAGTATCTATCAATGTTTTGAATGCTCAGTATCCATCAATGTTTTGAATGGTCAGTGTCTATCAATGTTTTGAATGGTCAGTATCCATCAATGTTTTGAATGCTCAGTATCCATCAATGTTTTGAATGGTCAGTATCCATCAATGTTTTGAATGGTCAGTATCCATCAATGTTTTGAATGCTCAGTATCCATCAATGTTTTGAATGGTCAGTATCCATCAATGTTTTGAATGGTCAGTATCCATCAATGTTTTGAATGCTCAGTATCCATCAATGTTTTGAATGGTCAGTATCCATCAATGTTTTGAATGTTCAGTATCCATCAATGTTTTGAATGGTCAGTATCCATCAATGTTTTGAATGGTCAGTATCCATCAATGTTTTGATTGGTCAGTATCCATCAATGTTTTGAATGGTCAGTATCCATCAATGTTTTGAATGGTCAGTATCGATCAATGTTTTGAATGGTCAGTATCTATCAATGTTTTGAATGGTCAGTATCTATCAATGTTTTGAATGGTCAGTATCCATCAATGTTTTGAATGGTCAGTGTCTATCAATGTTTTGAATGGTCAGTATCTATCAATGTTTTGAATGGTCAGTATCCATCAATGTTTTGAATGGTCTATGGTCAGTATCTATCAATGTTTTGAATGGTCAGTATCCATCAATGTTTTGAATGGTCAGTATCTATCAATGTTTTGAATGGTCAGTATCTATCAATGTTTTGAATGGTCAGTGTCTATCAGTGTTTTGAATGGTCGCATGAGAGTTTTGCTGACGATACTCAACTTCATCAGTCGGCTCCCATTGCTGAAATTGACTCACTGATTTCTCGGATGCGGGGCTGCATTGCTGACCTGAAGGACTGGATGACAACCAACAAACTACAACTAAACGACGACAAGACGGAACTGATGTTCGTGACAAAACAGCCTAACCATCCTTCTCTGCCTTCAACTGTCACTATCAATGACTGTACTGTCTCTGTCTCCACCTCTGTCCGCAGTCTAGGGGTCATTCTTGACCATTCCCTTTTCTTTGAGAAACAGGTTTCAAATATTTGCAAGATTGCCTATTTAGAACTAAGAAGAATCAGTTCCGTACGTCACCTTCTCTCTACAGATGCTACAAAAACTCTCATTTGTGCATTTGTCTTATCTAGAATAGATTACTGCAACTCACTTTTGGCCGGCCTTCCAAAATACCTGATAGAAAGATTACAGCGAATCCAAAATCATGCAGCCCGAGTCGTCTGTAGAGCAGGAAAATATGATCACATTTCGCCTCTACTTCACTCTCTTCACTGGCTAGCTGTCTCAAACCGTATCTTGTACAAAATCTCAACTCTCACTTTCTCTGCTCTCTTTGAAAATGGACCTTCTTATCTCTCAGATCTCCTTAAAATCTACACCCCCTCTCGACAACTACGCTCCTGTGCTGACGACCGCCTTCTACGAATGACTCGCTTCAGGACTACTACTGGTGAAAGATCTTTCTCTTTTCAAGCTCCAGCGAGGTGAAACAGACTGCCAGACTCTCTCAGACATTCAGAAGAAAAGAAAAAGAAACACCCGAAGATGCTGGGGAGGACCCAGAGAAGCACTGTCTCCACCTGCCTTTAGAGCAGTCTCTCAGACATTCAGATTCTATCTCTTCTTTCAAGTCTAAACTTAAAACCCATCTGTTTTCTCATAATTAGTCAATGCGTGTGTGTGGTGTGGGGGGGGGGGGGGGGGGGGGGGGGGGGGGCAACAACCTATCTCATAGCTGTCTGGGCCTTTTTCAAATGTAGTGCATGTGTATGTTCTCTATTATATGTATTTGTTGTATGATTGAACGTTATAGGATTAAGCTTTTGTAGTGATATTTGAAAAATAAGTGAATGTCACACTTGTAGGATAAGGATTTTGTTAGTTATTGTAGTAATAGTATTTGTAGCTGGGTGTAAGGTGTATTATTGTATATGAGAAGGGTGAATGTAGTATGACTTTGTAAAGCGCTTAGAGAAATTCGTTTGATTAGGCGTTATATAAGAAACCATTGTTATTATTATTATTATTATTATCTCTCAATGTTTTGAATGGTCAATATCTCTAAATTTTTGAATTGTCAGTATCTGTCAATGTTTTGAATGGTCAGTATCTATCAATGTTTTGAATTGTCAGTATCTGTCAATGCTTCACCTCTACGCTGAAACTGAAAGCAAGGCCTTCCAATTCTTTTTATTTTTACACACTTTTCCTCGCCACAGCAAGCGGATATAAAAAAAAAAACCCAAACTGCGAGACCGGAAGTAACTTTCCCCTGACGTTTGTGGAAACGGCTCTGTCCGCTAGTTCACAGACACACAGAAAATAAAGCTCAGTGTAGTGTAGCGTAGCGTGCCTGCGCGCTTAGCTGTTCAGCCTGCTGCTACAGTCCTCGACAAGACACCGTAGGAAGGGAGAGCACCGTGAGGTGTGATTGAGAGAGGGAGCGTTCGACTCAGAGAGGTCTTCGAGCTGTGCGACTGCTGCACACAGAGAGAGAGAGACTCTGAAGTAAAGAGTCCTCTTCACCTTTCCTTTTCCCGGTGTCACCTTCCGTAATCCCTCTACGCTCGAAATCGTTCCCCCCGGCGCGTGAGACAAGGTAGGTAGTCATCGAAGGCGGATGGTAAGTGTGGGCATGTGCATATATATTCACACCGTGAGGGTGTTTCTGGATTGTTATGTCCAGTATCATTCACCAGGGAGTGGTGTTGGAACAGGACCGAGGCTAGTTCTTGCCCAGGCTGTTGGACTTGCTCAACCCCCCCCCCCCCCCCTCCCCCGCCCCGTCCCCTCCTTTAAAGTCAGGTGCAATGCGCAATGATCGATGTGTTTTGTCGTTTGAAAATTTTCAAATCAAAGGAGTGAGTTTGGGCGGGGGGTAGTTGTAAAAGGTAACACCGGCACCACCCTCACCCCTTTCCATCTTCCCCGTGTACACACACACACACACAGAGTTAACATTCAACAAAGAGAAGCGATGAGGGAAGCGTCCAGGTGATGCGCATGTCTCAGGCCTGTTTATCTACACAATGTCGCCGTATTTTGTGCACATGTCTGGCAAAACTACTGCGACGAACTAAAAAGAAATATAACTCGAAAGAAAATTCTTGATACGAAGTTCTTCAGCAGTAATTGCTCTTGTGGAACGTAGCCGTGGCGGTGGCTTCGACCAAAGGGCGACAACTTTAGCTAACTTCCGTGCTCGACATTGCGCCAGGCTGTGTCTGATTTTTCTTTTTTCTTTTTCTTTTTTATTTTTTTAATAACTTGCCTTGAAACACACACACACACAAGACAGCATGAATATTTGTGCCAGAAATATTATGCTGATCAATCACCATCAAGTCAGACAGAACCAAAATCAGGTGGTAACAACCCGGAAAGAAAAACCTCGGCTTCGTGATGGCGGGTTGAAGCATAAGAATGCCACCCCCACACCCCCAGACCCCCCCCCCCCCCCCCCCCTCCTCCTCCCCCCTCTTTCTCCCTGCCTTTTGTATTAAAATAACGGGATGCTGTACAGACTGTTTGTAGAAAAAAAAAAATCAACTCTTGTTTTTCACTGAAAACTACACAAACAGCAGTTTTAAGGTATCCACGTTTGATGGCGGTTCATGAGTTTGGTTTGTTTAGTTTTTCCATTCTGTGATAATCTTGAGGTAGAGAGATGAGCGAGATGGTCAAGAGAAGGTCCGCTGAAGCAGTGATGTTCATTTGCCAAACAGCACAGACGCCCAGGCAGGCGGAGTGACAAGGGCACCTGGCCGTGAGATCCTCCTGTCCTGTTGTTTTGCAGGTGCGTGCCCTCTATGACTTTGAGGCAGCGGAGGACAATGAACTGACCTTCAAAGCAGGGGAAATAATCAGTGTCACTGATGACAGGTCAGTCTGTTAAGCTGGATGCTACACACGCACACACGCGCGCGCGCGCGCGCGCACACACACACACACACACACACACACACGCACGCACGCACGCATACACACACATGCACACACACACACACGCACGCACGCATACACACACACACTTACTCACGCACACACACACACACACACACACACACACACACACACACACACACTTGCCTCCTGGAAGGTCTTCTAAAAGTCACACCCCTCCCCTCCTGCGTGCGCGCCTGCAACACGTGCACACAAACATGCATTTACACACACACACACACACACACACACACACACACACACACACACACACTTTGATTCACTAAAACTAGTATGATATGATATAAACTTTGGTTAAACAATCTTTTTAATGCACTCGTGTATATATACATATACGCACTCATGTGCGCATACTCATACGCACCACGCAAACACACACGAACGCATATACGCACGAACACACTCAAGCACTTGTCACTACATGTCGGCACACACACACACACACACACACACCACACAACACCACACACACACAAGAACGAACGCGCACACACACACACACACACACCACACACACACACACACACAAGAACGAACGCGCACAACACACACACACACACGCACACACACACACACACACACACACACACACACACCACACACACACACACCACAGGCACTTGTCACTCTATGACGGCAAACTGCTTTGCTGTCTCCGTGGTCCCCTGTGTCAGCGATTCCAACTGGTGGAAAGGGTTCGACTCCCGGGGGGAGGGACTCTTCCCTTCCAACTTCGTCACCGCTGATCTGAGTGTGGAGCCAAGAGTGTGAGCTGTCTGTCTGTCTGCCTGTCTGTCTGTCTGTCTGTCTGTCTCTCTCTCTCTCTCTCTCTCTCTCTCTCTCTCTCTCTCTCTCTCTTCTCACTCTCTCTCTCTCTCTCTTCATGGCACCTTTTTACTGCATGGCTACAAGGATATATTGTCAAAATCAACATGACTGCGTAAGGGAGAAAACTCCACGGTGGCTGTGTGGACAGTGATGTGGATGTGGTGACTGTTTTAACAGTGATGTGATATGGTGGCTGTGTGACAGTGTGTGGATATGGTGGCTGTGTTGACAGTGATGTGATATGGTTGTTATATTGACAGTGATGTGGATGTGGTGGCTGTGTTGACAGTGATGTGATATGGTGGCTGTGTTAACAGTGATGTGATATGGTGACTGTGTTACAGTGATGTGATATGGTGGCTGTGTTGACAGTGATGTGATGTGGTGGCTGTGTTGACAGTGATGTGATATGGTTGTTATGTTGACAGTGATGTGATGTGGTGGCTGTGTTGACAGTGATGTGATATGGTTGTTATGTTGACAGTGATGTGGATGTGGTGGCTGTGTTGACAGTGATGTGATGTGATGTGGTGGCTGTGTTGACAGTGATGTGATGTGGTGGCTGTGTTGACAGTGATGTGATATGGTTGTTGTGCTAACAGTGATGTGATATGGTTTCTGTGTTGACAGTGATGTGATATGGTGGTTGTGTTGACAGTGATGTGATATGGTGGTTGTGTTGACAGTGATGTAATATGGTTGTTGTGTTAACAGTGATGTGATATGGTTTCTGTGTTAACAGTGATGTGATTGGTTGTTATGTTGGCAGTGATGTGATATGGTTGTTGTGTTGACAGTGATGTAATATGGTTGTTGGGTTGACAGTGATGTGATGTGGTTGTGTTGGCAGTGATGTGATGTGGTTGTTGTGTTGACAGTGATGTGATATGGTTGTTGGGTTGACAGTGATGTGATGTGGTTGTGTTGGCAGTGATGTGAGGGTTGACAGTGATGTGATGTGGTTGTGTTGGCAGTGATGTGATGTGGTTGTTGTGTTGACAGTGATGTGATACAGTTGTTGGGTTGACAGTGATGTGATGTGGTAGCTGTGTTGACAGTGATGTGGATGTGGTTGCTGTGTTGACAGTGATGTGGATGTGGTTGCTGTGTTGACAGTGATGTGGATATGGTGGCTGTGTTGACAGTGATGTGATATGGTTGTTATGTTGACAGTGATGTGGATGTGGTGGCTGTGTTGACAGTGATGTGAATGTGGTGGCGTGTTGACAGTGATGTGATATGGTTGTTGTGTTGACAGTGACGTGATGTGGTGGCTGTGTTGACGGTGATGTGATATGGTTGTTGTGTTGACAGTGATGTGATATGGTTGTTGTGTTGACAGTGATGTGATATGGTTGTTGTGTTGATAGGGATGTGATATGGTTGTTGTGTTGACAGTGATTTGATAATGGTTTCTGTGTTGACAGTGATGTGATATGGTTGTTATGTTGACAGTGATGTGATATGGTTGTTGTGTTGACGGTGATGTGATTGGTTGTTATGTTGACAGTGATGTGATATGGTTGTTGTGTTGACAGGTGATGTGATATGGTTGTTTGTTGACAGTGATGTGATATGGTTTCTGTGTTGACAGTGATGTGATATGGTTGTTGTGTTGACAGTGATGTGATATGGTTGTTGTGTTAACAGTGATGTGATAGGGTTTGTTGTGTTGACAGTGATGTGATATGGTTGTTGTGTTGACAGTGATGTGATATGGTTGTTGTGTTGACAGTGATGTGATATGGTTTCTGTGTTGACAGTGATGTGATTATGGTTGTTGTGTTGACAGTGATGTGATATGGTTGTTGTGTTAACAGTGATGTGATATGGTTGTTGTTGACAGTGATGTGATATGGTTGTTGTGTTGACAGTGATGTGATATGGCTGTTGTGTTGACAGTGATGTGATATGGTTGTTGTGTTGACAGTGATGTGATATGGTTGTTGTGTTAACAGTGATGTGACATGGTTGTTGTGCTAACAGTGATGTGATATGGTTGTTGTGTTAACAGTGATGTGATATGGTTTCTGTGTTAACAGTGATATGATATGGTTGTTATGTTGGCAGTGATGTGATATGGTTGTTGTGTTGACAGTGATGTGATATGGTTGTTGGGTTGACAGTGATGTGATGTGGTTGTGTTGGCAGTGATGTGATGTGGTTGTTGTGTTGACAGTGTTGTGATATGGTTGTTGGGTTGACAGTGATGTGATGTGGTTGTGTTGGCAGTGATGTGAGGGTTGACAGTGATGTGATGTGGTTGTGTTGGCAGTGATGTGATGTGGTTGTTGTGTTGACAGTGATGTGATACAGTTGATAGGTTGACAGTGATGTGATGCGTTTGTTGTGTTGACAGTGATGTGTATGTGGTGGCTGTGTTCACAGCGGACAAGGATGTGGTGGCTGTGTTGACAGCGATGTGTATGAGGTGGCTGTGTTGACAGTGATGTGTATGTGGTGGCTGTGTTGACAGTGATGTGTATGTGGTGGCTGTGTTCACAGCGGACAAGGATGTGGTGGCTGTGTTGAAATTGATGTGGATGTGGTGGCTGTGTTGAAATTGATGTGGATGTGGTGGCTGTGTTCACAGCGGACAAGGATGTGGTGGCTGTGTTGAAATTGATGTGGATGTGGTGGCTGTGTTGAAATTGATGTGGATGTGGTGGCTGTGTTGAAATTGATGTGGATGTGGTGGCTGTGTTCACAGCGGACAAGGATGTGGTGGCTGTGTTGAAATTGATGTGGATGTGGTGACTGTGTTGACAGTGATGTGGATGTGGTGACTGTGTTGACAGTGATATGGATGTGGTGGCTGTGTTGAAACTGATGTGGATGTGGTGATTGTGTTGACAGTGATGTGGATGTGGTGGCTATGTTGAAATTGATGTGGATGTGGTGACTGTGTTGACAGACATGTGGATGTGGTGACTGTTGACAGTGATGTGGATGTGGTGGCTGTGTTGACAGTGATGTGGATGTGGTGGCTGTGTTCAAAGCGGACAAGGCTGTGGTGGCTGTGTTGACAGTGATGTGGATGTGGTGGCTGTGTTGACAGTGATGTGGATGTGGTGACTGTTGACAGTGATATGGATGTGGTGGCTGTGTTGAAATTGATGTGGATGTGGTGACTATGTTCACAGCGGACAAGGATGTGGTGGCTGTGTTGACAGTGATGTGGATGTGGTGACTGTTGACAGTGATATAGATGTGGTGGCTGTGTTGAAATTGATGTGGATGTGGTGACTGTGTTCACAGCGGAGAAGGATGTGGTGGCTGTGTTGACAGTGATGTGGATGTGGTGACTGTTGACAGTGATATGGATATGGTGGCTGTGTTGAAATTGATGTGGATGTGGTGACTGTGTTCACAGCGGACAAGGGTGTGGTGGCTGTGTTGACAGTGATGTGGATGTGGTGACTGTGTTGACAGTGATGCGGATGTGGTGGCCGTGTTCACAGTGATGTGGTGGCTGTGTTGACAGTGATGTGGTGGCTGTGTTGACAGTGATGTGGTGGCTGTGTTGACAGTGATGCGGATGTGGTGGCTGTGTTGACAGTGATGTGGTGGCTGTGTTGACAGTGATGTGGATGTGGTGGCTGTGTTGACAGTGATGTGGTGGCCGTGTTGACAGTGATGTGGATGTGGTGGCTGTGTTGACAGTGATGTGAATGTGGTGGCTGTGTTGACAATGATGTGGATGTGGTGGCTGTGTTGACAGTGATGTGGGTGTGGTGGCTGTGTTGAAATTGATGTGGATGTGGCGACTGTGTTGACAGTGATGCGGATGTGGTGGTCGTGTTGACAGTGATGTGGTGGCTGTGTTGACAGTGATGTGGTGGCTGTGTTGACAGTGATGTGGTGGCTGTGTTGACAGTGATGCGGATGTGGTGGCTGTGTTGACAGTGATGTGGTGGCTGTGTTGACAGTGATGCAGATGTGGTGGCTGTGTTGACAATGATGTGGTGGCTGTGTTGACAGTGATGTGGATGTGGTGGCTGTGTTGACAGTGATGTGAATGTGGTGGTTGTGTTGACAATGATGTGGATGTGGTGGCTGTGTTGACAGTGATGTGGGTGTGGTGGCTGTGTTGAAATTGATGTGGATGTGGCGACTCTGTTGACAGTGATGTGGATGTGGTGGCTGTGTTCACAGCGGACAATGATGTGGATGTGGTGTCTGTGTTGACAGTGATGTGATGTCGTGTCTGTGTTGACAGTGATGTGGATGTTTTGGCTGTGTTGACAGTGATGTGGTGGCTGTGTTGACAGTGATGCAGATGTGGTGGCTGTGTTGACAGTGATGTGAATGTGGTGGCTGTGTTGACAATGATGTGGATGTGGTGGCTGTGTTGACAATGATGTGGGTGTGGTGGCTGTGTTGAAATTGATGTGGATGTGGCGACTCTGTTGACAGTGATGTGGATGTGGTGGATGTGTTCACAGCGGACAATGATGTGGATGTGGTGTCTGTGTTGACGTGATGTGGATGTGGTGGCTGTGTTGACAGTGATGTGGTGGCTGTGTTGGCAGTGATGCAGATGTGGTGGCTGTGTTGACAGTGATGTGGATGTGTTGGCAGTGATGCAGATGTGGTGGCTGTGTTGACAGTGATGTGGATGTGGTTGCTGTGTTGACAGTGATGCAGATGTGGTGGCTGTGTTGACAGTGATGTGGATGTGGTTGCTGTGTTGACAGTGATGCAGATGTGGTGGATGTGTTGACAGTGATGTGGATGTGGTTGCTGTCTTGACAGTGATGCGGATGTGGTGGCTGTTTTGACAGTGATGCGGATGTGGTGGCTGTGTTGACAATGATGTGGATGTGGTGGCTGCGTTGACAGCGGACAGTGAAGTGGCGGCTGTGTTGACAGTGATGTGGTGGCTGTGTTGACAATGATGTGGATGTGGTGGCTGTGTTGGCAGTGATGTGGATGTGGTGGCTGTGTTGACAGCGGACAGTGAAGTGGCGGCTGTGTTGACAGTGATGTGGTGGCTGTGTTGGCAGTGATGTGGATGTGGTGGCAGTGATGTGGATGTGGTGGCTGTGTTGACAGCGGAGAGTGAAGTGGCGGCGCAGCAGGGCAAGGAGGGAGTGGAAATCAGTTTGGACATGCCAGATAAAGTGGAGATTAATGAGGTAAGCCACACACTGCATACCGCCCGGACGACATGAGGATGTGCCACTGCGGAGCGACTGTTTCTTCATATCAGTACTTTTCATTCAGATTGGGGGGGGGGGGGGGGGGGGCAGTTAGTTGGGCTGTGGTTATAATGGTTATCTGTAGATAAATAGAATAGGGACCTTGGAATAAAATGCGTGTCTTCTAAATAATGTATTTCTCTGAACCGTTTATTTTGTTATCTTTTCTTTCTTTCTTTATTTTTTTTTTATTTTACCCTAACCATTTTTTTTTTTCTATTTTGATACTGCTTCCATTCAAATGTGATCCGATCTGTGTGGGGACAGAGTTTGGTTCCCTGTTGGCGTTACAAATGCAGATTGAGATGATGATATGGTGGTGGTGGTGGGGTGTGGGGTGTGATGATGATGATGATGATGATGATATGAGTGGTGGTGAGATAGATGGTGATTGGTGGGGTCGGGTGGTAGTTGGGTGGTGTTTAGATGGATGATGTGTTATGATAGGGGTGGGGGGGGGTGGTGGTGTGGGTGATATGAGATGGTGTGTGGTGGTTGTGAGATATTATGGTGGGATTGTTTTGTGGTTGATATGATGATATATGTTATGGTGTGTTGTATGGTGTAGTGGTGTGGTGTTGGGAGGGTGTATGTGATACAGAGTTGTTATTACTGTGAGTTGTGGGGTGTGGCATGATAGGCTGCCGGATGAAACAATGATACTCAGAGATGTGGATGGAGGGGGTTCGTTGTGGTATTAGGGTTCCACATAGTGTGTCGTGAGTTCTGGTGTGTGGTGGTGATGTATTGGGATTACCGCCATTAGACGGCTTATGTTTTAGAGTTTTGCCTAGTGTGTGGTGATGTATCTGGGTTCCATGCAAGTGGTGGTGATGTTTTGTCACGATCTAGTGTGTGGACTGAGATTTGGGTTCCCGGTGTGTGTGGCTGTTTCATGGGTCATAGTGTGGATGATGTATTAGGGTTCCCGCATAGTGTGTGGCGGTGTGTGTGTGGTGGTGTCAGATGATGTGATGGTGATGTTTGAGTCCACTGCCATGTGTGTCGGTGTGTTCGTGGTGGTTCCCGGTGGTGTGGCTGATGTTCTAGGTTCAGCCATGTGTGTCGGTGTGGTTTCTGGGGTCAGGGCCTAGTGTGTTGGTGATGGTATATTGAGGGTTCCACGCCCTAGTGGTGTCGGTGAGTTCTGGGGTTCCCGACCTGCCCATAGTGGTCGGTGATGTATTGGGTTCCCGCCCATAGTGTGTCGGCTGATGTTTTGGTGTTCCAGCCATAGTGTTGTTCGGACTGATGTATCTGGTTCCGCCCCTAGTGTGTCGGCTGATGTTTCTAGGGTTCCCACGCCCCATAGTGTGTCGCTGATGTATCATGGGTTCCACCGCCCATGTTGTGTCGGCTGATGTTTTGGGGTTCCCACCGCCCATATGGTGTTGCTGATGATTTCTGGGTTCTCACCGCCCATTATGTGGTCGGCTGATGTATCGGGGTTCCCAACGCCCATAGTGGTCGGTGATGTTTCTAGGTGTGATAACCACGCCCCATGTGTGTCGGCTGATGTTTCTAGGGTTCCCACCGCCCCATAGTGTGTCGGCTGATGTTTCTAGGGTTCCCACCGCCCATAGTGTGTCGGCTGATGTATCTGGGTTCCACCGCCCCATAGTGTGTCGGCTGATGTTTCTAGAGGTTCCCACCGCCCCATAGTGTGTCGGCTGATGTTCTGGGGTTCCACCGCCCCATAGTGTGTCGGCTGATGTTTCTAGGGTTCCCACCGCCCCATAGTGTGTCGGCTGATGTTATCTGGGTTCCCACCGCCCCATAGTGTGTCGGCTGATGTATCTGGGGTTCCCACCGCCCCATAGTGTGTCGGCTGATGTATCTGGGGTTCCCACCGCCCCATAGTGTGTCGGCTGATGTATCTGGGGTTCCCAGCGCCCCATAGTGTGTCGGCTGATGTTTCTAGGGTTCCCACCACCCCATAGTGTGTCGGCTGATGTATCTTGGGTTCCCGCCGCCCCATAGTGTGTCGGCTGATGTTTCTAGGGTTCCCACCGCCCCATAGTGTGTCGGCTGATGTATCTGGGGTTCCCACCGCCCCATAGTGTGTCGGCTGATGTTTCTGGGGTTCCCACCGCCCCATAGTGTGTCTGCTGATGTTTCTGGGGTTCTCACCGCCCATTGTGTGTCGGCTGATGTTTCTGGGGTTCCCACCGCCCCATAGTGTGTCGGCTGATGTTTCTGGGGTTCCCACCGCCCCATAGTGTGTCGGCTGATGTTTCTAGGGTTCCCACCGCCCCATAGTGTGTCGGCTGATGTATCTTGGGTTCCCACCGCCGCATAGTGTGTCGGCTGATGTTTCTAGGGTTCCCACCGCCCCATAGTGTGTCGGCTGATGTTTCTAGAGTTCCAACCGCCCCATAGTGTGTCGGCTGATGTTTCTAGGGTTCCACCGCCCCATAGTGTGTCGGCTGATGTTTCTGGGGTTCCCACCGCCCATAGTGTGTCGGCTGATGTATCTTGGGTTCCCACCGCCCCATAGTGTGTCGTATGATATTTCTGGGGTTCCCACCGCCGCATAGTGTGTCGGCTGATGTTTCTGGGGTTCCCACCGCCCATAGTGTGTCGG
>CM031622.1:27867701-27887701 GCA_018398815.1 Conus ventricosus | reverse complement strand
TTCCCCCTTCAAGAGTTCAGATCGGCATTAATGCAAAGGGGTGGTGGTATAAAGGTGGAACGGGGATAGGGGGAGACAGGGTTAGAAAAAGGGGGAGGGGGATAAGGGATAAGAGGGACAGTGGGGACCGGGGAAATGGTAAGATGGGGAAATGGGGGATAGGGAGGGGAAGGAGAAACAGTGAAAGGGGATAAAGTGGAGGACATGAAAGTGGGGACGGAGGAGGGGGTGCTCGGGTGGGATGGCTAATCTAATCTAATCTAAGGTGACAATATAATGTAAATTATATAACACAATAACACATACGGAAATTAACATCAGGAGGGGAAAAAGGTGCAGGCAAACAATTCCTCGTTCACTTTGATAATAGGGGGCCGGATAGCTCAGTTGGTAGAGCGCCGGACTCGTGATCCTGGGGTTGCGGGTTCGAATTTCGGTATAGGGGGATTTTTCCCTCGGAGTTAACATTGGTTCTGACTCCATTCCCCATACAGTCCTTCGAATGAGACTATAAACCGAGGTTCCGTGTGTGAACGCACGCATAACATCTTGCACACACGTCAAATCCCATCACCAACTTTCGGAAGAGAAGGCCAGTTTGGCCGTTGGTATGGATGACACGTGACACATAGCATGCACCTTCCCCGAAGATGGAGTATGGCTGCCTTAATGGCGGGATAAAAAAGGGTCATACACACAAAACTCCACTGCCTGGCTATACAGGCAGTGTTCGCAGGAGTATCAGCCTGCGTTCGCAGAAAGAAAGGAAAGACAACTTTGATAATGATTTAGCAAAGATATGTGAGGGGACCCGGGAGGTGTTTGGGACATGAAGAAGAGGAACTCTATAGAATTCGGCCTGGTTTGTGTCAATCAATCTGTAGGTATTTAACAGAGACATGCCATCTATGAATATGCGGTCTTTTACACACTACGGGGAGACAATCACCATCCAACGGCCAGGGAAGAGCAGATAATAGAAGTAGATAGAAAGTGCCACCTATAATTCTGCGGCACTGGTTAGAAAGTACCACCCATAATTCTGTGGTATTCTTACCATCAAGGGAAGACAATGAAATTTCAACAGCCTCCCAAGGCAGCCAGCAAAGAGCAGAATAAACATGTAAATAAAAAATGCCACGTGTATTTCTTTGATGGTCTCACCACCAAAGGGAGACAATAAAAGTCTAACGGCTGCCCAAGGCAGCCAGTGAAGGATAAAGGAGTGGACATTCTGTGGCATTCTCACCATCAAAGGGAGACTATCAAAGTACAGTAGCTTTCCAAGGCAGCCAGTGAAGAGCAGACTAAAGAAATGAATATTCTGTGGCATTCTCACCATCAAGGGGAGATGATCAAAGTTCAGATGCCTTCCGAGGCAGCCGGTGAAGGATTGACTAGAGAAGTGGATATTCTGTAGCATTCTGACCACCAAAGGGAGACAATGAAAGTCCAGCAGCCTCCAAGGGTCGACTGAAGAAATGGATAAGAAGTGCCACCTACAATTCTGCCGAACTTCATTACCATGCAGATATAATCAAAGTCCAGTGGTCTCCCAAGGCAACTGGCACAGTGCTGGAAATAGAGCAATGGGGAGAAAATGCCACCTCCAGTTCTGTAGTGTGAGACTGAAAAAAATCGGACAACTCTCCCTAAAAAAAAAATAATAATAATAAAAAAAATTAATTTTTAAAAAAAATCAGAATCGGACAATTCTTCCTACTAATCAGAAGATGTTACTATTTAGGGTGCATAGAGAATAATGGCTGAACATGATTAGTAGGTTTTTCCCGTTTGTCTTCCAGCCCCATAATGCAACGTGTATCTTGTTCCTGTCTGAGACAAAGTGGATTTTTAAACGGAAAGAAGCTGAGTGAGAAATTAGATTACTTAAAATAAGTCTTCGTTTTTCATCTCGGTCTCTCGGGTTTTTGTTGTTGTTTGTTTGTTTGTTTGTGTCTTTTGTTTTCTTTTCTGTTTTGCCTCTTTTTATATTTTAGATACTGACATTTATGCTTAACTACATGATTCGCAAAATTCTATAAAGAAAACAAAAAAAAAATATTCTTTTTTGAAGAAAGCTTTCTCGTGGTTGGTAGAAAGACTCGTCGGCATTCACAGTGTTGGCATTCTCACACCACACGCGGTGGTTATGCTGACACGACAAGATGTTGATGGAAAATGACGCTGGGTCCATGGCCGTGGCCGACAGGGACTACAGCCGGCTGCTGGAGCTGAATCGCCGAGTGACGGAGGCGCTGCAGATGTACCACAACCTGATGCAGGAGAACCCTGCGTACAGTGGCAGACCCCCAGCTCAGGGACCTCTGGCCAGCTCCTACCCCTACCCCCTCATCCCGCGCCCCGCCACCGTCGACACAGCTTCGCCACAGTTTGGCCAGGTCTGTGTGCGCCGTACACTGCCTGACGTCACGTGGGCCTGCACAGCTGGGATGGGGAGAAAGGGAGTGGGTGGGAGAGTCAGTGTGTGTGTGTGTGTGTGTGTGTAGGAAGGGGGGATGGATGTGTGTGTGTGTGTGTGTGTGTGCGTGCGTGAGAGAGAGAGAGAGAGAGAGAGAGAGAGAGAGAGAGAGAGAGAGAACGTGTGTATGTGAGTGAGTGGTTGTGTGTGTGTTTGCGCCCGCGTGCGCACTTGTGTGTGCGTGTGTGTGTGTGAGAGAGAAAAAGTGAGCATGTGCGTGTGAGTGAGTGCGTTTGTGTGTGTGAGTGCGCTCGTGCGCGCGCGTGCATGTGTACGTGTGTGAGCATGATAAGTAAGAAATGTTTGGGTGGATTACGACCAAAACAAAAGCAACGCATACATTTTTTTTTCTCACTGTTTCACTGTCCGCGTCACTTCAAACACATTAGGCTACTCCCACGCCGTCCATTCCGGCCGGCTTCCCGTCCACAGTCGTAGCCTGGTTTGCCCTGCAGCAGCCCAGGCAGCAACAATCCACAGGGAATATACAGCGGCTATGAGGCAACCCACCAGAGGAGACGCCGCACCGCTGCCCAGTCACTTCCATGGTGTTCAGCGGTGCCTGTGGTGATCCAACGTTTGTAGGACACCACCTACAGAGCAGGGAGGGATGTTTCCTTGTTTGTTCTCTGTGTGTTCTGTGCTGTCATAATTATCTGCTAGGCGATTCGGTTGGCGTAAGCAGCATTCCTTTTTGGAGTTATGAGCCAGTATTCGTTTCTTCATGCGGGGCTTCAAAGCAGACAAAGGCAGGCACATTTCTACTCTGGGATGTGTCCTGGCCAACAGCGTGGTTTTCAGCTTGGCTGTACATGAGGTGTAACAGACGGGGAAGACTTCCACAAACACTATGACTTCTGCTGCTGATGTTGGCTTTGTGTGACGCGTGGTCAATGTTGGGCAGCCGGCGATGTATGGAGGTCAGCAGTCCTACTTCGGGACTCCGGGGATGATGCCCATGGGAACGCCCGCAGCGGTTCCCTCCCCTGCCCAGACACCGTCCCCTGGCGCAGTTTCTTCCCCTGCACAGGCACCGGCTGCCGCAGTTCCCTCCCCTACGCAGGCACCGACTGCTGCAGTTCCCTCCCCTACGCAGGCACCGGCCTCTGCTGTGTCGTCGTCGTCGTCGTCGCCTCAGACACCACCCTCCGCTGCTCCTCCCTCTCCCGCCCTCAGGAACCTGTCAGGTCAGGTGTAGGACCGGGAATAGGGATAGGCTGTGTGTGTGTGTGTGTGTGTGTGTGTGTGTGTGTGAAAATGATGTAGGCGTATAAATGATGTACGTGTGTGAGTTCGTGTGTGTGTATGAGTGTACGCGCGCGTTCGCGTGCGTGCATGCGTACGTACGTGTGTGTGTGTGTGTGTGTGTGTGTGTGTGTGTGTGTGTGTGTGTGTGTGTGTGTGTAATGTGGTGTGGTTGACTGTGTGTATATATGTGACACATCGGATGTTCATGAAAACGCTCCCAAAAATGTTGAACACTGTTGTGGGTTGTTTTTTTGTTGGGTATTTTTTCAGTGTTGTTGTTATTATTGTATGCTATAGTTTTGCGTTGTTTTCTTCTCTTCTGTCGATGTTCTTTGGGGTTGCGTGTTTAACATTTTGGAGTCAGAGACGGAAGAAATAGGAAGCTGAAATGTGCATGGCTGTGTTGCTGTTGCATTTGAGTGCTATTTCAACCATTTGTTACATTTCAACATATCTGGAGACGAATG
The DNA here is from genome assembly GCA_018398815.1 of Conus ventricosus. Classification (NCBI taxonomy): domain Eukaryota; kingdom Metazoa; phylum Mollusca; class Gastropoda; order Neogastropoda; family Conidae; genus Conus; species Conus ventricosus. The sequence continues at coordinate 27,883,504 of CM031622.1, read as the reverse complement.
CCATTCCATTTGAGTGCTATTTCAACAGTTTGTTACATTTCAACATATCTGGAGAAGAATGCCATTCCATTTGAGTGCTATTTCAACCATTTGTTACATTTCAACATATCTGGAGAAGAATGCCATTCCATTTGAGTGCTGTTACAACAGTTTGTTACATTTCAACATATCTGGAGAAGAATGCCATTCCATTTGAGTGCTATTTCAACCATTTGTTACATTTCAACATATCTGGAGAAGAATGCCATTCCATTTGAGTGCTATTTCAACCATTTGTTACATTTCAACATATCTCGAGAAGAATGCCATTCCATTTGAGTGCTATTTCAACCATTTGTTACATTTCAACATATCTGGAGAAGAATGCCATTCCATTTGAGTGCTATTTCAACCATTTGTTACATTTCAACATATCTGGAGAAGAATGCCATTCCATTTGAGTGCTGTTTCAACAGTTTGTTACCTTTTAACATAACTCGAGAAGAAAATAGCTTTCAAGCCCAAGTCGTGGCATCTTACAAGGGAGACAATTTGAAGTCAATTGGTGGCTGCCAAGGGGCTGACAAAGTGTTTCAAATAAGTTGGTTTCACTCAGCTTTTCGGAGGTCTTCCACCCCCTCTTCTCTACTCTCTCAAAACCAGAGCCATGCAATCTAGCAGGACACCCTCTGCACACACCCCCCCCCCCCCACCCCCACCCCTGCCTCCCCTCCCCTCCCAGCCCCTTATTTTCCGTTTAAGAAACTTTCACCCATGCATATATTGCAAAGTGTCGTCCATACATATTGTAATTTCATGAAAGCAGATCCACAATGAATGTGGCTGTGTTTACATGCGTGGGCTTTCTTTCTTTATTCCCTGATTGATACCGCACAGCGGGTAATGAGACTGCGCTTCTCAGTGTGGTACAATACAGCTGTCCTAATTGTTACTGTTGTCGCTAATGAGACTATCCTTCTCAGTGTGGTACAATACAACTGTCCTCATTGTTACTGTTGTCGCTAATGAGACTGCGCTTCTCAGTGTGGTACAATACAACTGTCCTCATTGTTACTGTTGTCGCTAATGAGACTATCCTTCTCAGTGTGGTACAATACAACTGTCCTAACTGTTACTGTTGTCGCTAATGAGACTATCCTTCTCAGTGTGGTACAATACAACTGTCCTAACTGTCACTGTTATCGGTAATGAGACTGCCCATCTCAGTGTGGTACAGTACAACTGTCCTAACTGTTACTGTTGTCGGTAATGAGACTGCCCATCTCAGTGTGGTACAATACAACTGTCCTAACTGTTACTGTTATCGGTAATGAGACTGCCCATCTCAGTGTGGTACAATACAACTGTCCTAACTGTTACTGTTATCGGTATGAGACTGCCCATCTCAGTGTGGTACAATACAACTGTCCTAACTGTTACTGTTATCGGTAATGAGACTGCCCATCTCAGTGTGGTACAATACAACTGTCCTAACTGTTACTGTTGTCGGTAATGAGACTGCCCATCTCAGTGTGGTACAATACAACTGACCTAACTGTTACTGTTGTCGGTAATGAGACTGCCCATCTCAGTGTGGTACAATACAACTGTCCTAACCGTTACTGTTGTCGGTAATGAGACTGCCTTTCTCAGTGTGGTACAATACAACTGTCCTAACTGTCACTGTTGTCGCTAATGAGACTGCCCATCTCAGTGTGGTACAATACAACTGTCCTAACTGTTACTGTTGTCGGTAATGAGACTGCCCATCTCAGTGTGGTACAATACAACTGTCCTAACTGTTACTGTTATCGGTAATGAGACTGCCTTTCTCAGTGTGGTACAATACAACTGTCCTACTTGTCGATGTTGTCGCTATGATTGCCGTGCTGTTGTCATTATCACATCGTCTCCATTACCAAAGAGTCCGACGTGTGAATGGTATCGTTGGCTTCGGGCGTTTCACAGTTCAGCCCATGACCAGAATCAATCATCCCTCATTGCTCCGTTTCAGTTACCAGAATCAATCATCCCTCATCGTCCCGTTTCAGTTACCAGAATCAATCATCCCTCATCGTCCCGTTTCAGTTACCACAATCAATCATCACTCATTGCTCCGTTTCAGTTACCAGAATCAATCATCCCTCATTGCTCCGTTTCAGTTACCACAATCAATCATCCCTCGTTGTCCCGTTTCAGTTACCACAATCAATCATCCCTCATCGTCCCGTTTCAGTTACCACAATCAATCATCCCTCATCGTCCTGTTTCAGTTACCCGAATCAATCATCCCTCATCGTCCCGTTCAGTTACCCGAATCAATCATCCCTCATCGTCCCGTTCAGTTTCCCGAATCAATCATCCCTCATCGTCCCGTTCAGTTACCAGAATCAATCATCCCTCATCGTCCCGTTTCAGTTACCACAATCAATCATCCCTCATCGTCCCGTTTCAGTTACCACAATCAATCATCCCTCATCGTCCCGTTCAGCTACCAGAATCAATCATCCCTCATCGTCCCGTTCAGTTACCAGAATCAATCATCCCTCATCGTCCCGTTCAGTTACCAGAATCAATCATCCCTCATCGTCCCGTTTCAGTTACCACAATCAATCATCCCTCATCGTCCCGTTTCAGTTACCAGAATCAATCATCCCTCATCGTCCCGTTTCAGTTACCACAATCAATCATCCCTCATCGTCCCGTTTCAGTTACCACAATCAATCATCCCTCATCGTCCCGTTTCAGTTACCACAATCAATCATCCCTCATCGTCCCGTTCAGCTACCAGAATCAATCATCCCTCATCGTCCCGTTCAGTTACCAGAATCAATTATCCCTCATCGTCCCGTTCAGTTACCAGAATCAATCATCCCTCATCGTCCCGTTTCAGTTACCACAATCAATCATCCCTCATCGTCCCGTTTCAGTTACCAGAATCAATCATTCCTCATCGTCCCGTTTCAGTTACCACAATCAATCATCCCTCATCGTCCCGTTTCAGTTACCACAATCAATCATCCCTCATCGTCCCGTTTCAGTTACCACAATCAATCATCCCTCATCGTCCCGTTTCAGTTACCCGGTTTTCGCCCCGACAACAGACACGGAAGCTGCCGTTGCCACCACTCCTGAGTCCTCAACCACCACCACCACCACCCCTGGACCCACCACCGTCACCACCACCACCACCACCCCTGAGTCCTCAACCACCACCACCACCACGCCTGGACCCACCACAATCACCACCACCACCACCCCCGAGTCGTCCTCTACCACCACTCCTGAGTCCACCACAACTACCACCGGCAACACCACCGGTAACAAAAACAACAACAACATCAGCAGGAACCCAAACAACAGCCAGTGCCAAGCGACGACCCTCACCAGTAACGCTGTGGTCAGGGAACGACGTGGACCCCTGCAGGCCATTGGTCTTCTCCTGCATGGCCGGACCTCGCCGCCATCCTTTTAACAGGGTCACCACCACCACCACCACCACCATCACCACCCCGGGTACTACCGCCAGACCCCGGGGGAGAGATTCAGCCAGTCCATGCCGGTGCAAGTAAAGTGAACACCAGAACGAAGAATTGGCCTACAGTCTTTTCTCATAGGCACGCACAAGAGAAGAGATAGGACAGATGGAACGTACGTCATGATGCCAGTCAGAAATGAACGTCTACGCGTGGTATGTCTGTAGGAAAGAACAGTCAGTTGTTATCGATAAAATGGTCAGCTGGCGGTATACATGGGCAGTGGTCTTCTCCAACCTCATTCTACACCATCAGCAGCCATGTGGATGAGGAAATACTGCAGTTGAACCATCAGTGTCCACCTGCTGTTCCAGTGATGGAATACAGACTTGTCCACGATGCTGGGTCCACACCAGATTCACTGGACGCTTCAGTTTGTCTTTTTGTGTTTGCTGCTTTTTCTTTTACATCTCCATTGCCAACACGAAGTCGGAGAAACCCACACGTTTCCTATCTGTATTGCAAACTGAGGTACTATGTCTCGATCTCCGTCTTCTCTTTCGGTTTTTGTCAAAAAAAAGCTTATTGTCAATGACCTGGATGGCCTCAAGTTTCATCATCATGCCGATGTTTAGAAAGGGTGTGTTCTAAATATGATGTACACTATAATCTTAAACGTGTTTGGTATGAGTGTTAAACCCGAACTGTCGTGGATGCTTTTTTAATCTTGATCTATATATTCTTGCAAAAATGCCTCCCTAAGCACGCGTACCGCGCGCACACACACACACACACACGCACGCACACACACACACGCACGCATACACACACGCGCGCGCGCACGCATGCACAAAAAACACACATACACACACACAAACAAACGCACACACACATGCACTGACACATACACAATCACGCTCACACACACACACACACACACACACACACACACACACACACACACACACACACACACACACATGCCCGGATGCAACAGCTTTATTCTGTTTTATATTCAACAATTGACTTCATATGAAAACACTAAGTGAATACTACAAACATACTCAAGTATTGCATCTCCTAACTTCAGAAAAGGGTATTGAGCATCCCGTTTTTCATTCATTCAATCGTATGTTTGAAGACCATCCAAGTGTGGTGTAGTGTCACTCTGTGCGTAGGTTGGAGTGTGAGGAATAGGAGCAGCAGGGGAAGGTGAGGGAAGGGAGGGGAGGGGAGGAGAAAAGGACGAAGGAAGAGGTGAGAACGGGAGGCGGCGGGGCGGGGGGGGGGGGGGGGGGGGGGTGTTAGCAGTGATCGATCATCACCGCAATATCAAAAAACGAATAATTTGTCAGGCTGCAGTTTGCAGCTTTATACGTCTCCTTTGGAAGCTTCAGTCAGGCTGACGTGAAAGTTAGAAATGATTATGAAGATATTCACTTTACATAATTTTGTTCTTTCTTGTTGTCCTAAACATCCTCATTTTCGCTATGTTTGGCGACGTTGTGGTAACCACAGCCAGATTTAAAAGAAAGTGTCTCACTACTTCTTACCACGGTTCTCCAGGTGTATGAAAAGACTAGGGATTTCGGCACAAACCAAGGGACGGTACTGTTTATGGCGCCTGGAAGTCACAGTCGATTATGAGCAAAGATCTCATTTCAGACCTCAATCTTTTACAACTAAAAAAATAAAATTAAATTTAAAAAAAGCCGTGTGGTTTCTATCGAAGATGACGTAGATTTTCAACGGACAATGGCTGGATTAGAGACTTGTATAAAATCTCTCTCTCTCTCTCTCTCTCTCTCTCTCTCTCTCTCTCTCTCTCTCTCTCTCTCTCTCTCTCACACACACACACACACACACACACACACACACACACACCTGGCAGAAACTCGCCATAAAGCAGATCAGACTGTGTGGATTCAAGGATTGCATGCAATGCAAAGATGCACCCGAAAGTGCCAGTGGGACCGTTAGAAATACTGCCCTCAACTATCGAACCAACCCCCTGGGGTCACCCTGCACCACCCTTCCAAGCCTGCGCTGTTTTGACGTAGGGTGCGCGCAGGCACGCACAGGCATGCTAGTGAGACAAGGGACATAACTGCTCACTGGCAGACGCCATTGTGTGATGGTCTCTTGACGCAACACAGCGAAACCTTCACGAAAGCGTCCTCATGGGTGTATCAGCCCGTATTTCATGACTGCAGAGTCCACAAGCAAAAAGAGGACACCATCAGGCCAAATTGCTGCATATACACCACAGCCCCCATTCGTTGCTGTTCCGCTAACAGGTGACACCAGCACAACCCCAGACACAGCAAAGCTTTCGCCACACGGTTTCACGTGCCGTCTGAAGAGGAAACCGGGTTGCAATCTTTCCTGCTGTCAATTACGCTTCCCTGTGGTTAGTGGGTCTCTCTGTGTCGCCACTGGGCCTATCCCCAGAGTCGGCCAAAAGGCAGACAAGAAATAGACACACCCTGAGGTACTGTCTTCAGCTGCCGAGCAGACAAGCCGCGAGCAATCCCGCACCACCCTTGAAAGCCTGTGATGTGTTGTTGACACAAGATGCACGTACGCACCGAGCAATCTACTCAGCCCCACTCGATGCTGTTTCGGGGACAGGTGAAGCCGGCATAACTCGACACGGCTAAGTTTTCGCCACACAGTCTTACCGTGTCCCCTGAAGAGGATCCCGGGTGGCTGTATTTCCCGTGGTCAACGGGACTTTCCCCTGCAGTATTTGTTCAACACATAAGAAAGCTTCTTACTAAGGCACTGTGGTCAACTGGCAGTGGACGGTGGTGTCGTCTGCTGGTCTCCACACTTGATAGCTGGCCGTTCCTCACAATAGCTTTTCTTCTGTGTAGGGGCGGTGCCAAAGTGTAAAATGTCGGCCCACAAGGCGTCTTTTGTGTAGGGGCCGTAACAAGTGTAAAATGTCGGCCCATAAGGCGTCTTTTGTGTATGGGCGGTGCCAAAGTGTAAACTGTCGGCCCATAAGGCGTCTTTTGTGTATGGGCGGTGCCAAAGTGTAAAATGTCGGCCCATAAGGCGTCTTTTGTGTATGGGCGGTGCCAAAGTGTAAAATGTCGGCCCATAAGGCGTCTTTTGTGTAGGGGCCATAACAAGTGTAAAATGTCGGCCCATAAGGCGTCTTTTGTGTAGGGGCCATAACAAGTGTAAAATGTCGGCCCAAAAGGCGTCTTTTGTGTAGGGCGGTGCCAAGTGTAAAACGTCGGCCCATAAGGCGTCTTTTGTGTAGGGGCATTGTCAAAGTGTAAAATGTCGGCCCATAAGGCGTCTTTTGGGTAGGGGCGGTGCCAAGTGTAAAAGTCGGCCCATAAGGCGTCTTTTGTGCAGGGCGGTGCCAAGTGTAAAACGTCGGCCCATAAGGCGTCTTTTGTGTATGGGCGGTGCCAAGTGTAAAAGTCGGCCCATAAGGCGTCTTTTGTGTAGGGGTGGTGCAACGTGTAAAAGTCGGCCCATAAGGCGTCTTTTGTGTAGGGGCGTGCCAAGGTGTAAAATATCGGCCCATAAGGCGTCTTCTATGTAGGGTCGGTGCCAAAGTGTTTTTCGTTACGCTCAGGATTGTAATTTGAGGTTACACAGTCAACAGCTGGTCGTTGTTTCAAAAACCGGAGTGAACATGACCAGTAATAGATTTTAAAAAAAAGGATAAGTGTATCCCAAACCAGGAAAACAAACACGACCAGTAAAACAGACCAGATTGAGTACAACTAATGGTACATTAGACAGGTTGTTTTTTTTTTTTCTTCTTCTTTCTTCCAGTTCAATTTTGTAGGCGTTGATAACGAAGAAGAGCATACATCAAATTACAAGCCAAATAAATTAGAAAAAAAAAACAGACAATATACAAAAGCATACACCCTACTATCACAAGCCCGCTCCACATCCGCACGTACCACCACCCACCCGGCTTCGCCCTCTCGCACTCCCTCTCTCACCCACCACCCACCTAAGGACGGTGGAATTCTCGCACAGAGTGTAAGGTCCCTTTGACGGCGACCTCCAAGGACGGGTAGAATCTGTCGATGTCGATTCATGACGACGATCCCCACGTCAGCACCCACCCACAGCCCACGTGCACAGTCCAAACCCTATGCTTGTCCACAACAACCAGACCAACACAACGACTGAGAAGAAGAAGAAAAAAAAGAAGAAAAAAAAAACTGACTTATTCCTGCGAAGCAGAGCTCCGCTTTGTTCCATCAGGGGCTCACATCACACGACACCTGTCGCCCTTCTCACATGACACGACACCTGTTGCTCTTCTCACATCACACGACACCTGTCGCCCTTCTCACATGACACGACACCTGTTGCTCTTCTCACATCACACGACACCTGTCGCCCTTCTCACATGACACGACACCTGTTGCTCTTCTCACATCACACACCTGTCGCCCTCCTCACATCACACGACACCTGTCGCCCTTCTCACATCACACACCTGTCGCCCTCCTCACATCACACGACACCTGTCGCCCTTCTCACATCACACGACACCTGTCGCCCTCCTCACATCACACGACACCTGTCTTTCTCCTCACATCACACGACACATGTCGCTCTTCTCACATCACACGACACCTGTCGCCCTCCTCACATCACACGACACCTGTCGCTCTTCTCACATCACACACCTGTCGCCCTCCTCACATCACATGACACCTGTCGCCCTTCTCACATCACACGACACCTGTCGCCCTCCTCACATCACACGACACCTGTCTTTCTCCTCACATCACACGACACCTGTCGTTCTTCTCACATCACACGACACCTGTCGCCCTCCTCACATCACACGATACCTGTCGCCCTTCTCAAATCACACGACACCTGTCGCCCTTCTCACATGACACGACACCTGTCGCCGTCCTCACATGACACGACACCTGTCGCCCTTCACATATCACACGACACCTGTCGCCCTTCACACATGACACGACACCTGTCGCCCTTCTCACATGACACGACACCTGTCGCCCCCCCCCCCCCCCCCCCTCACATGACACGACACCTGTCGCCCTTCTTGGCCACCGTGACGTTGTCTGGCCGGAGCCCCCGACCACAGGCCCAGGTTGCGGCACTCGCTGACGATGAAGTCGTCCACCGCCACCCCGTGGAACACCTCCGCCGGCTCCTGCAGCCCCAGCCTGGACATGTGCAGGGGCGCCGTCTCCTTCCTCTGCGCGCTGTCCACCTCGCCCTGCACGTCCCGCCAGTCCAGGGGACCCCCCAGGTAGTTTCTTGTGGCCAGCTCCAGGTTCACGGCCGGCAAGGCTGCCAAGGGAAGAGAGTCAGAGTCATCAAGGAGTGTGTCACTGCTGTGCGGACTGGTCCAATACGGACCCGTTTACCCATACGATTTCGCCGTATCTTATACTGGTGTTTGGAAGAAACACGATAAATACATTGGGGAAAACTACGACGAAAAAAAAAAGAAAAGAAATCCGACTATCATTTTTGTACACGGCATATTTCAAGTAACGGGTGTATTGACATAGTTGCTGAGCGTACGCTCTTCCAACGACTTTTCGTATCGATGTTTCTGACTGGCCGAGAGCGCCCATTCTTAGTTCTGGGCTCCGAGATTTGGCGTGGTGTCGGTGAAGCCATTTTGTATTCATGGTTGCTAATAATGTAGTCTTACACTGTTGTGATACACACAATGCATTGTTTGTGGCAGCGTGGTTTAAACTTTCTCGTTAGAGTACTGTTCTGAAGAAAATACTCTTATTTTGGATTTGAAATACGCTAAGTCAAAATTCGGGGCATAAACCCTACACTACATCTACAAGTTTTCAGACTACACTGCGCAGGGTTTACAGCTGATGGATTACTGACCTAAAGATGAAAGTATTGAAGACGAGGTCGTGTGGATCCTTCACCTTCACCTTCACCTATCCCTTCACATCGTCTGTTGTCGTTGGGGCACCCCTGATGATCTGGCCACCACTCTCCTCCATCTGTCCCTGTCCCCCACCGCGGAGATTCTGCCAGGCTCATTCCAGTCCACTCTCGGATATTGTCTTCCCACCTCTTCCTTTGTCTTCCTCTGTTGCGGCTTCCTCTGACTGTTCCTTGTGGACTGTCTTTGCAAGGCCTGCTGAACGGGGCACATGTCCGTACCACTTCATTTTCCGCTTCTTGACGACGGTGAGTAGGTCTTCATGGGGTCCAGTTGCTTGTGGAATTATTCTACGGACTTCTTCATTTGTCACGTGGTCTGTGTAATGGATGCCCAAGATCTTTCTGTAGCATCTCATTTCAGTTGCCAGAAGTCTTCTTTGTAACTCTGCTGTGAGTGTCAAAGTTTCACATGCATATAGAAAAACTGAGAGGGCAAGGGAGCACATTAGGTGGATCTTAGAGCGTAGACTGAGGTTGTTGTCTCTCCATATAGTTTTTAGTTTTGCCACTACAGCTGCTGTTTGTGCAGTCCTTGCCACAATCTCAGGCTTTGAGCCTTCATCAGATATGATGGATCCTAGGTATTTGAAAGGCTTCCCGGTTTCCAAGGTTGTCGTTTCTTGTGGATACAACATAGCAAATGTCTAGACTATGCAGTAGCCCAACACACTGTGCAGACCTTCGGCACCTACCTAACATTGTCTGCGCCGCTATGATCTGTGTGTGTGTGTGTGTGTGTGTGTGTGTGTGTGTGTGTGTGTGTGTGTCTGTCTGTCTGTCTGTCTGTCTGTGTGTGTGTGTGTCTGTCTGTGTCTGTGTGTGTGTATGTGTTGTTCTTCAATTTAACGTCTTTTCACTAAATGTGATATTAGACAAGGTGTGTGTGTGTGTTTGAGTGTGTGTGTGTGTGTGTGTGTGTGTGTGTGTGTGTGTGTGTGTGTGTGTGTGTGTGTTTGAGTGTGTGCGTGCAGCGTGCGTACGTGTGTGCGTGCAGCGTGCATACGTGAGTGCGCGCCCGCGTGCGTGCGTGTGCGTGTATGTGTGATGAGGAGAAACTCTAAGTAAGAATTAAACTGTAAAAGAAAAAAACAAAAAAGACATCAAAAGTAAAAACAAACAACTGTACAAAATAAGATCATGAAACAGCAATTACAGGATTGAGCCAACTGGGCTTGTGTATGTGTGTGCGTGCGTGTGTGTGTGTGTAAGCATGCGCACAGGATACAGTGAGAAGAGGTCAGTGACAGCTGGTGGCTGTGACCAAATGGCTACTTAATGCTTCTTGATCACCTGGAACAAGCTGAGGCACGCGAAGAGGCTGTGGCTACATGTTGAAAGGGACCTGGAAGCGACAGGGTGAACTTCATACGAATCAATTCCTTTCGTACCACCTAAATGTCAGTACTGCAGTGAGTACAGTGACAGGTATTACGGATTTCTTCACTGATCTGAGGACAGTGTCATTTTAAGGTTCACACACCCTGGCAGACAGCGCCGACAACGACAGAACCATTCCTCAGTAATCGCCTTTGATTTCTGTACCTGAGATCTATGTGTGCAGCTGCGGTGCTCTGGTTGTCCAGTGTTAAAACATCTCTTTATTAGATAGTCAAACTCTATAATACATCAAACCGAAAAGGTCAGTTCCGTTTTTTGCAGAGTCAGTGTGGTATAGTTGATCGTAGTGAACTGGAAAGCACAAAAATAAATCAACTTGATTATACTGTAACCATCAGTTCCAACGTTTAGGGGTTTGCCTCCATCCAGTCTTTCTGGTTCCACTGGTTGTGTGTGTGTGTGTGTGTGTGTGTGTGCGTGTGTGAGTAAATTATGCTGATCTGAAACGGATAGTTTTTTTTTTTTTTAGCTGAAAACCAGTTTCCTTCCCACTCTGAATCATCGAACACTCCCCAACACGGCCCTATCCCCGCACCCCTCCCTGCATGCCCTCCCCTCCCTCCCTTCAACAACTAAGGAAGATCCCGGACAAGACAGATAGACGGCTACTGTCCTTTCGGTGTAATGGACAGGCATATACATATATATATATATATATATATATATATATATATATGAATATAATCAAAGAGCCTAAAATGATTTTAAAAGTGCTCGACCCCTTGGGGAGCAACAACACAAATAAAAGCAAGAAAAATAGGAAAAGAAAAATCATATGGTATAACCCCCCATACGACGGGAAACTCAAAACAAACATAGGGAAAGAATTCTTCAAAATCCTAGCAACTTCATTTCCAAAAGAGCACAAACTGTCCAAAATATTTAACAAAAACACTGTCAAACTATCGTACTCATGTATGCCCAACCTCAAAAACCTGATTGACGCATCCAATAAAATGAAAATCAACACAGCAAAGAAGGGTGAAGAAAGGAAATCTTGCAATTGCACGAGAAAGGAGCAGTGCCCACTAAACAATAAATGTCTCCACAACAACATTGTATACCAGGCTACTGTAACATCAGAAAATGAAAAAGAAACATACATAGGGATCACTGAAAACCACTTCAAAACCAGATATGCAAACCACAAACAGTCATTCAATAAAGAAAAATATAAAAACCAAACAGAACTGAGCAAATATATCTGGAAACTTAAAGACGCAAAAACAAGCTACAATATATCCTGGAAAATCATAAAAAGAGCATCACCATACAGCAATGTTTCAAAAAGGTGCAACCTATGTTTAACTGAAAAATGGTTAATACTATGCAAACCACACTTAGCAACTTTAAACACCAAAACAGAAATAGTAAACAACTGCAGGCATAAATGGAAATCGTTGTTAGTGAACACATCCAAAACAAAAACCTGAAAGCCCCAAAAAACACGTGCAGCCAACCCGCACGTGCTAACAACCGCAAACGTGAGCCCACACGCTATATAACATCGGCGGTGGGCAAACAAAAATCATCCTGATGACAGCGCAACGCCGCTAGAAACAAATTTGTCGAGTTTTAACCTTGAGTTTTAACCTTCCTTTTTAACATCATTGACAAATATATATATATATATATATATATATATATATATATATATATATTATTAACTAATACCTTTTCAAGACGTTTACACACACAAACACACGCGCGCGCGCGTGCGCGCGCGCACGCACACACACACACACGCACACACACACCACTCCCCCCCCCACGCCTCCCCTCCCCCCCCCCCCCCCCCCCCCCACACACACACACACACACCTCTCTGGCTGAGCAGAAACTGGTAGGCGGGGATGACGGCCTGGGGGTCCAGGATGTGCAGTTTGACGAAGAGGGCGTTCATGTCCCTGTTGTAGTCCTCCTCCGTGTAGCGGCCCCGCACGATCCGCTGCTGGACTCGCCCCGTCCACCCCGGCTCCTGCATCCCCTGCACCAGCCGCTCGGCCCAGATGTGCCTGCACACCCCCATCCACACCCGGTCATAGTCCATAGAGTCCAGGAAGCTAAATCATTTCTCATGCTTTACCTGCTGAAGACTTGTCCATTGTACAGGAAGCTGACGAAGAATTGCGGGACTCCTGTCCCTGCTGACTTTGCTCATTGAGAGCACGCTGTCTGTTGTCCATGAACCTTCAAAGTGTAGAATCCTGTCCCTGCTGACGTTGCTCACTGCGGGCACCAAGGTCTGTTGTCCATGAACCTCCAAAGTGGTGTAGAATCCCTGCTGACTTTGCTCACTGAGGGCATCACTATCTGCAGTCCATGAAGCCTCCAAAGTGTTGTAAAACCTGGCCATGGTGACTTTGCTCGGTGAAGCCTTAGCTGGCCCAGCATCGGACGACCAGCAGGTCAGATGAAATGCGTGCCCATTTACAGTGCTGAGCTCCCTCACGTCCAAGACCACCTGCGTCCCAGCCCTTTTAGAAGTGGTGGCTGGAAGCTGAAGGGTAGGGGGCCGGATAGCTCAGTTGGTAGAGCGCCGGACTCGTGATCCTGGGGTTGCGGGTTCGAATTTCGGTATAGGGGATTTTTCCCTCGGAGTTGACATTGGTTCTGACTCCATTCCCCATATAGTGCTTCGAGTGAGACTATAAACCGAGGTTCCGTGTGTGAACGCACGCATAACATCTTGCACACACGTAAAATCCCATCACCAACTTTCGGAAGAGAAGGCCAGTTTGGCCGTTGGTATGGATGACACGTGACACATAGCATGCACCTTCCCCGAAGATGGAGTATGGCTGCCTTAATGCGGGATAGAAAAGGGTCATACACACAAAACTCCACTGCCTGGCTATACAGGGAGTGTCCACAGGAGTATCAGCCTGCGTACGCAGAAAGAAAGAAGCTGAAGGCACTGAACGTGAAGAGAACCATACCACAGGGACTGACTCCTTTCATAGTGATACATACCTTTGTAAGAAACAGCAACAACACAAAAAAATCAACAGAAATAGATTGAATACAAACCGTGAGGAGACAAAAAATAAAATGAAATTGAAAAAAAAAAAAACCCAGAGAAATGCAAAGAAAATTGTGAAAGAATAAACGGGGGACAAAACAGGTTCGTAAGAAAACGCTGTGCAGAAATCTTAATCACAGGTGACAAGGACCACATCATTGCCATTTTCCATCTGGCCTGTACCTTTCCACCTGCCATGATAACCTCCAGCCACAGAGAAGAGCTGCAGACTTGTGATCTGATAACATTGACGGGCACGTCACTGTTAGCACCACATCTTTTAGTCTGAATGTCTCATAGTGTGGGACACGCCATATCATTATCATCAGTGTGTGTGTGTGTGTGTGTGTGTGTGTGTGTGTGTGTGTGTGTGTGTGTGTGTGTTGTGTGTGTGTGTGTGTGCGCGCGCGCGCGCGTGCGTGCGTGCGTGCGTGCGTGCGTGCGTGCGTGTGGGAGGGTGGGTGGGTGTTTGAAGAGTGAAACAGGCCACAGTTACAACTACAGCTTCTATGTTTGGACGCCTCGATGTGCGGAACATGTCAACATCACGACCCTCGCAGTTCAACTGAATATGTAAGCAGCAACAGTAAAGAACAATAAAGAGAAAATGTCATGATAAAGACGCTGGATAGACGGGCAAGGACAGACGGACAGACGGACAGTCAAGTGCACGTGACATCTGCCAATCAGGGGAAGACAGAACACAGAAACAATGCACAAAATCACACCAGCTGATGCCAACACTGGCTGACCTATCTCTGTGAAATGAGGAACCAGACACTCACCCTTCGTCGCCCATGTAGTCCTTTAACGACAAACCGGAGTCCGGGTCCTTGACCACTTCCGGGTACACCAGGGTGTACATCTGGAATCCTGGTCAAACACCACCACGGACAAAATAACCACAGTTTGACACACAGAGTGACACTTTCATGAGTAGACCTACCTTACACCCCCTACCCCCTCTATCTCTAACCTACCAGAAATAAATCTTTATGCAATATTTTTTACCTGGGACTGATGAAAATGTGTGGCCTTGGCGTGGCATTTTCCTCCGTGACAAATCGGTTCGCGCGCGCGCATGCATGCACGCACGCAACACACACACACACACACACACACACACACACACACACACACACACACACACAACTACACACACACACACACACACACACACACACACACACACACACACACACACGCACACACACACACACACACACACACACACACACACACACACAACTACACACACACACACATGCGCACGCACGCACACACACACACACACACACACACACACACACACACACACACACACACACACACACACACACACACACGCACGCACATGTGCACGCGCTGACTTTTTTTCTACATGTGGCAAGTTTACCAGATCAGGAAAAAAAAAACACACACAAAATAAATTTTCTGTGCCTGCGACACTTTCACTATGTAACTGAGGAGAATGTGTTATTTCTTTGTGTGAATTTTCACCAGTGACTGATAAAAAAAAAAAAATTCAAAAAAAGAACCAAGAACAACAACAACAACAACAACAACAACAGCAACAAAACTCAAGAGCAGAAATGATCATGCGATAATTTCGTCTACACAAAAGACAAGGGATACAAAACTGGAAAACGTGCTCCCTCTGATCTTGACCTTTGACCTTTTACTCAACCCGTGTCGATAGGTCGCACTGAACAGACGTTTCTTCTATTAATCGCCGAACTAAATTTTTTGTTGTTCCAATGACGCACCCCCCACCCCCACCCCCACCCCCACTCCTTCCCTTCCTCTCCGCACGTCCCCTTAAGTCACGTACCTCCTAAAGAGCTACAAAACTGAGATAAACTGTATGGACATCATGGATTCTTTTAATTTAGAAGAAAAAAAAGATAAGGAAACAAATTCGGAAGAAAATGGTGAAAAGGAGAAGACATAGAGACGACATAACTATTTCTAATATTCATAAGCAA
>CM031622.1:27847701-27855201 GCA_018398815.1 Conus ventricosus | reverse complement strand
CCGTCGTCTGCTGTCTGTCTGTCTGTCTTTGTTTGCCGCCTGTCTGCTGTCTTCTGTCTGCGTCTCTTCTTTTCTTCTCTCTCTCTCTCTCTCTCTCTCTCTCTCTCTCTGGTGGTGGTGTGGTGTGTGTGGGGGGGGGGGGTGTGGTGTGTGTGTTGGCGTGCGTGCTTGCGTGGTGCTTGTTTTCGTGCGTACTTGCGTGCGTGCGTGTGTTTGTGCGCGCAGTGTGTGTGTGTGTGTGTGTGTGTGGTGTGTGTGGTGGTGGGGTGCGTGCGTGCGTGCGTGTGTGGGTGTGTGTGTGTGTGTGTGCGCGCGCCCGCGTTAAAATCTTGGGTTGGGATTGCTTTTCATACTTGTAAACCAAAAAGACCTTGATTATTTTTTTTTTTCATTTATTATCCTTGTTTTCTTGTTTGTTCGTTGTTGGTGGTGTTTTTTTTTTAAATTAATTTTCGCGTCAACAAGCAAAACTAAAAAGTTCAGTCATATTTCGTCCACCCCTCCCCTCCCCTCCCCGTCTGCGTGTCTGCCGGTCTGTCTGTCTGTCTGTCTGTCTGTCTGTCTCTCTGTCTCTGTCTCTGTCTCTCCTCTTCTCTCTCTCTCTCTCTCTCTCTCTCTCTCTCTCTCTCTCTCTCTCTCTCTCTCTCCTCTCTCTCTCTCTCTCTTGATAATCTCGTACTCTCCATCCCCCTTCGGCCCATCCTTCTCTCTCTCCTCCCTTTTCCCTTCCCACCACACTCTCCCTCCTCTCCCTTCCCTTCCCACCACACTCTCCCCTCCTCTCCCTTCCCCTTCCCACCACACTCTCCCCCTCCTCTCCCTTCCCCTTCCCACCACACTCTCCCTTCCCCTTCCCACCACACTCCCCCTCCTCTCCCTTCCCCTTCCCACCACACTCTCCCCCTCCTCTCCCTTCCCCTTCCCACCACACTCTCCCCCTCCTCTCCCTTCCCCTTCCCACCACACTCTCCCTCCTCTCCCTTCACCTTCCCACCACACCCCCCCTCCTCTCCCTTCCCCTTCCCACCACACTCTCCCCTCCTCTCCCTTCCCCTTCCCACCACACTCTCCCCCTCCTCTCCCTTCCCCTTCCCACCACACTCTCCCTCCTCTCCCTTCCCCTTCCCACCACACTCTCCCCTCCTCTCCCTTCCCCTTCCCACCACACTCTCCCCCTCCTCTCCCTTCCCCTTCCACCACCACTTCCTCCTCCCTTCCCCTTCCCACCACACTCTCCCTCCCTCCCTTCCCTTCCCCCCTCTCCCCCTCCTCCTTCACCTTCCACCACACTCTCCCCCTCCTCTCCTTCCCTTCCACCACACTCTCCCTCCTCTCCCTTCCCCTTCCCACCACACTCTCCCTCCTCTCCCTTCCCCTTCCCACCACACTCTCCCCCTCCTCTCCCTTCACCTTCCCACCACACTCCCCCTCCTCTCCCTTCACCTTCCCACCACACACTCTCCCCCTCCTCTCCCCTTCCCCTTCCCACCACACTCTCCCTCCTCTCCCTTCCCCTTCCCACCACACTCTCCCTTCCCCTTCCCACCACACTCTCCCCCTCCTCTCCCTTCCCCTTCCCACCACACTCTCCCTCCTCTCCCTTCCCCTTCCCACCACACTCTCCCCCTCCTCTCCCTTCCCCTTCCCACCACACTCTCCCCCTCCTCTCCCTTCACCTTCCCGCCACACTCTCCCCCTCCTCTCCCTTCACCTTCCCACCACACTCTCCCTTCCCCTTCCCACCACACTCTCCCCCTCCTCTCCCTTCCCCTTCCCACCACACTCTCCCCCTCCTCTCCCTTCCCCTTCCCACCACACTCTCCCTCCTCTCCCTTCCCCTTCCCACCACACACTCTCCCTCCTCTCCCTTCCCCTTCCCACCACACTCTCCCCCTCCTCTCCCTTCACCTTCCCACCACACTCTCCCTTCCCCTTCCCACCACACTCTCCCCTCCTCTCCCTTCCCCTTCCCACCACACTCTCCCCCTCCTCTCCCTTCCCCTTCCCACCACTCTCCCCCTCCTCTCCCTTCCCCTTCCCACCACACTCTCCCCCTCCTCTCCCTTCCCCTTCCCACCACACTCTCCCCCTCCTCTCCCTTCCCCTTCCCACCACACTCTCCCTCCTCTCCCCTTCACCTTCCCACCACACTCCCCCTCCTCTCCCTTCCCCTTCCCACCACACTCTCTCCCTCCTCTCCCTTCACCTTCCCACCACACTCTCCCCCTCCTCTCCCTTCCCCTTCCCACCACACTCTCCCTCCTCTCCCTTCCCCTTCCCACCACACTCACCCTCCTCTCCCTTCCCCTTCCCACCCACACTCTCCCTCCTCTCCCTTCCCCTTTCCCCCACCACACTCACCCTCCTCTCCCTTCCCCTTCCCACCACACTCTCTCCCTCCTCTCCTCTCCCCTCCCTCCATCCATCCACCTCCCCTCGCAACCTCCTTCCCAACCTGAACACAGTGCTTGACGATGTGAAGGAGGGGAAAAGACAACAGTAAAACAACAGACACAGTGTCTGACTACAGCTGCCAACAGCTACATGTCACAAACCAACAGACACAC
This sequence comes from Conus ventricosus, assembly GCA_018398815.1. NCBI lineage: Eukaryota > Metazoa > Mollusca > Gastropoda > Neogastropoda > Conidae > Conus > Conus ventricosus. The sequence goes on along the minus strand of CM031622.1, from coordinate 27,852,634 downwards.
AGTGTGTCACTATAGCTGCCAACAGCTGCATGTCACAAACCAACAGACACACAGTGTGTCACTACAGCTGCCAACAGCTGCATGTCACAAACCAACAGACACACAGTGTGTCACTAACAGCTGCCAACAGCTCCATGTCACAAACCAACAGACACACAGTGTGTCACTACACATTCAACAGCTCCATGTCACAAAACAACACACACACACACTGTGTGTCACTACACATTCCAACGGCTCCATGTCACAAAACAACACACACACTGTGTGTCACTACACATTCCAACAGCTCCATGTCACAAAACAACACACACACTGTGTGTCACTACACATTCCAACAGCTCCATGTCACAAAACAACACACACACTGTGTGTCACTACACATTCCAACGGCTGCATGTTACACGGCTTCTGTCTGGGAAGGCAAGGGGGGAGGGGGGGGGGGGTGATTGGCAGGAGCAAAGCGGACGTTGGGGGAGAAGAGGGGAGCAGAGACCGAAGACAAAAGATAAAAGCTAAAACGGATAAAACATTACACAGAATATAAAACATCAAGAGCCTGTGTTCAAAACCGATTATATTTTGTACACTTTGGATCCGTCTCTGGACCATGTTTACTAATAAGATGCAAATTAATAAAATTACTCGCAACGAGCACTGAGGAATATTTTTTAAAGTTTGTTTCAATTTCCGCCCATAGTCGTCTCCCTTTGAAACCTACTAATAAGAAGCCATTGAGGGAAATGACTGATAAGAAGCCATTGAGGGAAATGACTGATAAGAAGCCATTGAGGGAAATGACTGATAAGAAGCCATTGAGGGAAATGACTGATAAGAAGATATTGAGGGAAATGACTGATAAGAAGATATTGAGGGAAATGACTGATAAGAAGCCATTGAGGGAAATGACTGATAAGAAGCCATTGAGGGAAATGACTGATAAGAAGCCATTGAGGGAAATGACTGATAAGAAGCCATTGAGGGAAATGACTGATAAGAAGCCATTGAGGGGAATGACTGATAAGAAGCCATTGAGGGAAATGACTGATAAGAAGCCATTGAGGGAAATGACTGATAAGAAGCCATTGAGGGAAATGACTGATAAGAAGCCATTGAGGGGAATGACTGATAAGAAGCCATTGAGGGAAATGACTGATAAGAAGCCATTGAGGGAAATGACTGATAAGAAGCCATTGAGGGGAATGACTGATAAGAAGCCATTGAGGGGAATGACTGATAAGAAGCCATTGAGGGGAATGACCGATAAGAAGCCATTGAGGGAAATGACTGATAAGAAGCCATTGAGGGAAATGACTGATAAGAAGCCATTGAGGGAAATGACTGATAAGAAGCCATTGAGGGAAATGACTGATAAGAAGCCATTGAGGGAAATGACTGATAAGAAGCCATTGAGGGAAATGACTGATAAGAAGCCATTGAGGGAAATGACTGATAAGAAGCCATTGGGGAAATGACTGATAAGAAGCCATTGAGGGAAATGACTGATAAGAAGCCATTGAGGGAAATGACTGATAAGAAGCCATTGAGGGGAATGACTGATAAGAAGCCATTGAGGGGAATGACTGATAAGAAGCCATTGAGGGAAATGACTGATAAGAAGCCATTGAGGGAAATGACTGATAAGAAGCCATTGAGGAAAATGACTGATACGATGCCACTGAGGAAAATGACTGATAAGAAGCCAGTTTGGAACGTCACTATAAAAAGCCATTGAGGGATATTAATATTAAAAAGCCACTGAGAAAAATTACTAACAAGAAGCCACTGAGGAACATTACTAATAAGAAGCCATTGAGGAACATTACTAATAAGAAGCCATTGAGGAACATTACTAATAAGAAGCCATTGAGGAACATGACTAATAAGAAGCCATTGAGGAACATTACTGATAAGAAGCCATTGAGGAACATTACTAATAAGAAGCCATTGAGGAAAATGACTAATAAGAAGCCATTGAGAAAGGCTACCTATAAAAAGCCATTGAGAAAAATTACTAATAAAAAGCTATTGAGGAAAATTACTAATAAGTAGCCATTGAGGAAAATTACTCATAAAAATCCATTGAGCAAAATTACTCATAAGAACCCATTGTGGAAAATTACTCATAAGAAGCCATAGTGGAAAATTACTCATAAGAAGCCATTCAGGAAAGTAACTCATAAGAAGCCTCTGAGGAAAATTACTCATAAGGAGCCATTGAGGAAAATGACTAATAAGAAGCCATTGAAGAAAATGACTGATAAGGAGCCATTGAGGAAAATGACTGAAAGGAATGTGCTTCCGTGTACGGTTTAATTGTTCAGTTTAGCGAATCCATGATAATTTTAGTGTTATGAAAAAAGATTATATATCCTCTGCAAGATCAATACCTCCAATTTTTTTCTTCTTTTTTTTTCTTTTCAACACTTTTATATGCTGCTTTTCCACTGGTTTTGTCTTTTCTTTTCCAATTCCACACAAATTCATAGCAGAGTTGCATGTATGTTTGGAAAGAAAATCTAGATGAATGGATACCCCAAGAGTGAAGTTGTAGACCTGTAATCGTTTTAGCACGATAGTCGAAGGGTTTTTTGTTGTCGTCGTCGTTGTTGTTGTTGTTATCGTCGTTGTTGTTGTTGGGTGTTTTGTCGTTGTTTGTCTTAGAAGCAAAACTCATCACCAGTATTCGTTCTTGCCTGTTAACCCTCCCGTGGTCACTGAAGTTTTTCTTTCAGGAACAAAAGTTTCTCAGAAAAGACCACTGCTGAAAGGTGACAAACTGTGGTCTATGCCATCAGACTGAAGCTTTTCTTTCAGGGAACAAAAGCTTTTCAGAAAAGAAAACTGCTGAAAGGTGACGAACTAGTGGTCTTTGGCATAAGACTGAAGGTTTTCTTTCAGGGAACAAAAGCTTTTCAGAAAAGAAAACTGCTGAAAGGTGACGAACTAGTGGTCTTTGGCATGAGACTGAAGCTTTTTCTTTGAGGGAACAAAAGTTTAAATTCAATAAAAACACAAAACACAATCTTTTTTCAGCGCAAGCTTTCGAGCCACTGCTCTTCTTCATGCCGCATGACAACAAGTGACGCAATAGAAAAAATGACGTCCATTGGTGACATTATCTGTGACGTCATCTCTCTCTCTCTCTCTCTCTCTCTCTCTCTCGTGCGCAACTCGGGAACAGAAGTTTGTCAGAAAAGACCATTGCTGAAAGGTGACGAACTAGTAGTCTATGGCATGAGACTAAGACGCATCAGAGCAAAGACAGGAGGCAGGGCTTTCCAAGGAGGCAGACACACCCTGGAGGGGTGATGGGACACAGCAGTCCAGCGTGGCAGTGGTGGCAGACCACGGCACAAAGTTAATGGACCGATTTCCCGGGTTGACACCGAAAGGGTTAATGTGTTCAGTTTCCTGTTCTGAGCCCGGAGTTGATGAAAACAGGTCTTTGCTGAGTCATGCTTGTTCTGTATCTCGTTTTGTTTTCCTCTAGTTATACCATTGCGGCTGCTGTTACTCACTACTGTTAGTAATAGTATTCCTATTACCACTACGCCCCCCCCCCCCCCCCCGCCTCTCTCTCTCTCTCTCTCTCTCTCCTCTCTCTCTCTCTCTCTCTCTCTCTGGGACACACACTCACACACGCACGCACGCACGCGTGCACACACGCGCGCGCGCACACGCCTATGTGCACTTTTGCGTCATTTCATTTTTGACTAGCTGCATGTATGTGTGTATGTGTGCACACGTATGTTGGTGTGTAAACACACACACACACACACACACACACACACACACACACACACACACACACACACCGCGCGCACACTCTCACACACACACACACACACACACACACACACACGGATCAGATATACACATCCTGAACCACTTTCCCTCATCGCTGTTTTAACCTTGACCCCCTTCCCCCTCCTCCCACACACACAAATGCACACGCATCCATGAACACAAAAGCACGCGTGCACGCACACACACACACACACACACACACACACACACACACACACACACACACACACTCACACCTTTCTGCCCCTCCCGTTCGCTAGGATCGGCCAAGACACTCTAAAACCTATTGGTCACACTTAATTAGTCAAGCGTAACAAAAGTTATGGTTGCGCTCTCTCTCTCTCTCTCTCTCTCTCTCTCTCTCTCTCTCCACGAGGCAAACACAAATTTCTTCCCACATCACCGCCGTTTCTACACCTATGCTCGCAGGTAGTGATCACACTGGAGAGACACAGGTAGTGGATCCGAGATGTTTATGTGTATGTGTATGTATATCTCTGTGTGTGTATATGCGTGTGTGTGTGTGTGTGTTTGTGTGCGTGTGTGTGTGTGTGTGTGTGTGTGTGTGTGTGTGTGTGTGTGTGTGTGTGTGTGTGTGTGTGTGTGTGTGCGTGCGTGCCTGCGTGCCTGCATGCGTACTCGTGTGTGTGTGTGTGTGTGTGTGTGTGTGTGTGTGTGTGTGTGTGTGCTGTGCGTCAATGCGCAACACAATAATTATCCTCAAATAAACTCTGGACAGTGCCATTGTGGTGTCCTTGTCACTACTAAAAGGACCCATCACCCACCCTCCACACTCCCCATCCCCTCCATCCTCCCCACCCCACCTCCCTTCTGCCTTTGCTCTGTAGCGTGAAACTGATATTAGTGTAGAGAGGAGGAGAACAATACATCATTGTATCGTCCGTTGCAGATGATTGACACATCCAACAAAACGAAGCATACGTTAGGGGTTGTTTATCCGAACAGCATTTCCATCAGGGACGTAATTAATCCAATATCTATAAACGTGCTCCAGTCACCTTTCCAACGATCGTGACAACAGAGCTGTTTGCGTCTGTGCTAGGAACGGACAACCTCGGAGAACAGACTGACACAGTCTACAGTTGTGTCATGACAACAGAGC
>CM031622.1:27822701-27827701 GCA_018398815.1 Conus ventricosus | reverse complement strand
TCTTCCTGCATTAACGCATTGCACTCTCTCTCTCTCTTCTAGTCTGCTCTATTAAATGGACATGGTTGCTTTTCTTTTCCTTTTCTTTTCTTTCTTTTTCTCTTCATTGTTAGCAACTCTTCTCTCTCCACATCTCTCTTTAGTCCTTCCTCTGCAGACTATCTCATGCTAATCTCTCAACTTGGTTCTCTTCTCTCCTCCCCTCATCTCTCTGCTTCTCTCTCAAGCAGACCTACACCCAGAACCTCTTCCTCTCTCTCTCTCTGTTCGTTCTCCCCTTCTCTCTCTCACGCATTACCTTATCATCTAACTCCGTGTCCAGGGGCGAGTACCATTGGTCAGTATTTTTACCACCTCGTACCCGAAGTTATCTCCCTCTAATTCCATTGGATATTCAAATCATGACAGTCACGCCTACACGCCTTACTCTCTGTGGTGGTCAATTGGTCATTTAATGATTAGCTTGATTTCACCTCCACCACGCACTACCTTCCCCCCTTTCCTACTTAACTGGCGCCGTGTGGCTTAACGTGTGGGCACTGGTACTGTAAATTGGCTAGATGAGTTGGGTAGGCGCCCAGATGTCTGACCAGACCTATCGAGACCTGTCGGTCCAGCCACTCAGACTGTCTGCTGTCTCCTCGCTGTGCTTAATTGGCTGGATGAGACGCATGGAGCCGTCTTCGTGGCGCCCAGAATATTTGAGTTAGGGCTTATGTCCAAGCAACTCGGCTGGCGACGGACCACGACTTTGCTTGTGTTTATTTTTGACCGTGACAATTTCCCCCTTGCAAAAGACTATGCACCGCATTGTCTCAAACAACGGTACAAAAAAGACAACAACCGAATTTGCTGACACACAGCTACACGTGCAAAGTTTGAAAAATACTTTACAACAAACGGTTTATAAATTATAGGATATATCATTAGTGAATACCGCCCCAATGAGTTATCATTGATGTGCGCTCTTGCGTTATTTCGACCCATTTTACAACGACCTCTGTGCGCACCTATGCAATCCCCCTACCTGCGGATTTGCCATATCTTCTCTTCACAATTCTTATGAAAAGCACAATATAATATGATCACGATCCATGACACTTCACTGAGGAATCTCCATCCTCACTTATTGCAAATAATGCATCACTACACAAGCGACTGTATGCTCCAAGCATAACTACATTCACATGAACAAGTCTCACAAAGAAAATATGAACAAGTCTCACACAAAAAAAATATGAACCATAGCCAACTGGGAATGAACCCATATCCAATCAACATAACTGTAATCACACATATTATCAATAAAGCACCCCGGATATGACTGACTTCCTCTGAGTTGCAGCTTGCTAGACTACACGACTTAAATAGTCAGCTCCGACATTCTGTCGACCTGGAATGTACTGCACTCGGTACCTGTAGGGCTGCAGTGCCATTGCCAACGCAGAACCCTGCTGTTTTTCAGCTGTGCCTCCTGCAGGAATTTGAGTGGTTGATGATCTGTCTCTATCACGAACTCTTTCCCATACAAGTATTTGTGGAACTTCTGCACGGCCCACACGACAGCTAAACACTCCTTCTCTACAGTTGCGTACCCTTCTTCACACTTTGTCAACTTCCTGCTAGCATACCTCACAGGGAACTCGACCCCTTCATGCTCCTGCAACAATACCGCACCTATCCCACCACCTGATGCATCTGTACGCAACAGAAATGGTTTAGACATATCAGGTAGCTTCAAGATGGGACGGGAACCTAGTCTTTCCAACACCGTCTGCAGTGCTTGCTCTGCAGCGTCTGACCACTCGACCACTGCCGGTTTCCCTGCCTTGACCAAATCACTGAGAGGACTCGTGATTGCTGCGAATTTGGAACAAACTCCCTATAGAAACCAATAAAACCTAGCAGACTCCTGACTTCTGTTTTGGTCTTTGGTCTCTCTGAATTCATCATCTTCTCCACCTTTCCTCTTTCCGGCTGCTTTGTGTCGCCTCCGACAACAAAACCTAGGAACTCCAGGCTTGGAAAACCAACCTGGCACTTTGTTGGTCTGGCTGGTGAGATTGGCTTGTCTCAACCTCTCTAAAACTGCTCCTAGCTGCCTCATATGCTCCTCCATGTCTCGGATGCTATCAGAATGTCATCCATAAATTCACAACGCCTTCCAATCCCGTCAATAACTTCCTCATCATCCGAGAGAAGACTGCAGGTGCGTTGACCATCCCAAAAGGAAGTACTCGCCACTGGTATAGCCCCATAGGAGTGGAGAATGCTGTGACTTCCTTTGAGTCCTCACTCAAGGCTATTTGCCAGTAACCCTTGCTCAGATCTATCCTGGTGAAATACTGGCTTTTGCTTGTGGCGATCTGAGCGAACAGGTCTTCCATGTTCGGTATGACCTCTGCATCGACCTTGGTGACACTGTTCAGACGTCTATAGTCAACACAGAATCGATGCTCACCTGACTTTTTCCTCACAAAGACGACGGGTGCACTATACGATGATTTGGACGGTTCAATCACCCCAAGGTCCAATATCTTTTTCTACCTCCTCTCGATCACTTGCTTGGTGGCATATGGGATCGGGTAGGCTTTCACATGTACGGGTTTTGCGATGTTAACTCCACCGTACATGTCTCTAGAGTTGTCCTGCCTGGTTTATCAGTCAGGGACGCCCTATACTGTTCTAGGAGCCCCCTAACTTCCTCCTATCTCCTACTGTCTAGCCCTTCATACAGTGACACATCCCTGTATGACTCTTCTCCTGGAAACTCAGGCAACAAAATCTCCCCTTCTTCTGCTGGGTCTCCTTCACCTCCATCAATGATTGCTGCTGCGCCTATGTGCTGGGGCTCACGCTGAATATATTTGCGGAGCAAATTTGCATGGAAAAGTTTTGATTTCCCATTCACATCGATTCGGTATGTCCTGATCTACCTTTTCAATGATGGTGAATGGTCACTTCCAATGCATCAGCAGCTTGTTGTGATCCGTGGGAAGCAGTAACAGGACTTGATCTCCCACCTTGAGGAATTGCTTCCTCACCTTCCTGTCATATTGCTTCTTCTGGACGACCCTACCCTCCTGCAAACTCTCCCTTGCGACCTTACATGTCTCCTCTAGCCTATTGCGTAGGTCCACCACATACTGATAAGTGGTTTTGACCTCTTCTGACCCCTGTTCTCCGGACCACAGCTCTTTGAGAATGCACACTGGGTCCCGAACTGTCCGCCCATACAGCAGCTCAAATGGCGAAAAGCCTGTGCTTTCCTGAGGGGTTTCCCCTGTAGGCGAACAGTGCCGCTGGAATGTAGCGGTCCCAATTGCTGGCCTTTCCTCACAGAGCTTCTTTAAGATGCCCTTCAGCACACCATTGAATCTCTCACCAAGCCATTGCATTGGGGGTGGTATGGGGTAGTGAGAAGCTGTGTGATCCCTAGCAGCCTGTTGACCTCCTTCATCACGCCTGAGGTGAACTGTGACCCCCTGTCACTGAGAATTTGTGCTGGCACACCCACGCGAGAAAAGATGTCTACCAGCCCTTCAGCGACCTGTTGCGTATCTACGCCTTTCAATGCAACTGCTTCTGGATATCTGGTCGCGTAGTCCACAAGCGTCAACACATACCTGTGCCCACCTTTGGAACAGGGCGCGATTGGGCCAATCAGATCAACAGCCACCCTCCTGAATGGTGTGTCAATTAAAGGGGGCTGTTTAAGAGGTGCCTTCCTCTTCACCCTCTTGTGGCTGACCTTTGACACACGTCACATGACATGCAGAAACGCTTGATGTCTGCCATTGCCCCTGGCCAATGAAAATCATCGAAGATTCGGTCAGCTGTTTTGCTGGTGCCGAGATGACCCGCCATGAGCGACTCGTGACCACTGACATGACAGTGTCACGATAACCTGCTGGTACCTCTAACTGAGTGGTCACCTTACCTGTCTTCCCTTGGTGAACACTCGGTACAACAGCCCGCCTTTCACAAGAAATTCTGTCTCACCTCCTCTAACCACCTGTTTCTCTCCACCTCTTGCCAACTCCCAAGACTTCACGAGCGAAGGGTCTTGTTCCTGCGCTGCCCTAAAATCATCAGGCGACACATCTATGCCTGACTTCCTTGCTGGAACGACTAACGGTTTATCACCTTTTCCTCCTTCTTGCTCCGTGTTTGAACTGCTGCCCCTGTAGCAGTCAACAACTCAGGATCCCTGGATCCCTTGCCCCTGGAATATTTTCCAATGATCAAATCATGAAGGGGTTTCTCCATCACCAACGCAGACAACTCGCCTGAGAAGTAAGGGGTACGTACTTCTATCTTAGCAACTGGAAACTCCCTCACAGTGCCATCGATTAGAGTACAGGTCTGGATTTGCCCTGTCAAATCCCCTTTCTCGACCAGCGTTGTTCGTACTACACGCATGAACAACCAGTGTCTCGTAACACTTTCACCCTCTGCTGGCCAATCCACCCTTCTTCCACTGGTAACGAACCACTCAGCCTAGTGCCCTCCATCCCTGACACTGACTGCTGTCCAGTGCTAGCCATAGGCTGCACTCCACCCTCTTCAGACTGAATCCCTTTTGGTTCCACTGCAGGTCGTTTCCCCTGGCGACCCTTATCCACCTCTTGCAAGGCTGCTGCCTTCTGGAACCTCATGCGACAATCCCTCGCCACATGTCCCTTCTTGTGACAAATGAACACCCAATGTCCCTTTGCCCTTCCTTCTGCCCCACCACTGGGTTTGCAGACTTTGCAGAAAACTCCCCTGGTCTCCTTGCACTCTTCTCCCTGTGCCTGGCACCTGTTTCTCCTGCACCTTAGTGCCCAAACGTGCCTCTCTATACCTTTGCGAACTTCAACAACTCTCCTGCTGTCTCTGGCTGTCTCTCTTTCAAATGTATGGTTAACTCAGGGCCGCAACCTGACAAAATCTGTTCCTTCATAACTAGCTCTTTCAACTCAGCGAACTCCTTCTTCGTACCGCTCAACTCTAACCAC
>CM031622.1:27810201-27812701 GCA_018398815.1 Conus ventricosus | reverse complement strand
AGCGAGGTGACAACGACTGTTCTGTAGACGGCAAACTTGGTACTTAGGTGATGCCACACTCTCCCCGCACTCTGTTCCAAAGCCTGCCGAAGGAAGCTCCTGCTTTTGCCAGTCTGTTCGACACTTCTTTATCCAAGCTACATGTTGGAGACAAGCAGTTTCCCAAGCAGGTGAAGCTGTCAACATTGTTCAGGGTCGTGTTCTCGATCACGATCTTCGGTTCTGGAGGAGAGAGGCCGGGTGCTGGTTGGAGCATCACTTCTGTCTTCTGCAGGCTGATCGTCAAGCCAAAGGCCTTTGCTGCTGCAGACAGGCAACTGGCAAGCTCTTGCAGGTCTGGTTTGTTGAGTGCTGCGAGTGCACAGTCATCGGCAAACAGGAAGTCTCTGACAAGGGCCTCAAGAACTTTTGTTCTGGCCTTCAGGTGCCTTAAGTCGAAGAAGCGGCCATCACATCTGTAGCGGACAGTGATCCCCGCGTTGGTACTGGAGAGAGAAGAGAACAGCATTGTGGCGAACATGAGGCTGAACAGGGTTGGTGCCAGGACACATCCTTGCTTTACTCCGTTGGACACGGGGAAGGGGTCAGACACAGTGCCGTTTTCCACTACGCAAGCCATCATGCCATCATGGAAGGATCGTATAATCTTGACAAACTTCAGTGGGCAGCCAAGTTTGGACAGTATAGCCCACAGACTCTCGCGACTGACGGTATCGAAAGCCTTTGTCAGGTCCACAAAGAGGATGTAGAGATTCTATTCTCTTCTCGGTACTTCTCTTCCAGCTGGCAAACAGCGAAGATCATGTCGATTGTCCCCCTGTTGCTCCTGAAGCCACACTGGCTCTCAGAGACGACATCGTCCAGCAACTGGTGTACGATACGATTCAGGATGAACCGGGCCATAATCGTTCCTGCTATGCTCAATCATCTCGGTGGTTGTCTGACGATGCTCTGTCGTCTTTGTTCTTGTACAGGTGGATGATGTTGGCATCCTTAAAGTCTTGTGGTACTGCTCCCTCACCCCAAAACTGCTGAATCAGCTCAGTTAGCTTGTCGACCATGGCCTCTCCACCAACCTTGAAGATCTCAGGGGGAATGCCATCAGGGCCTGGTGCCTTTCCGATTTGGAGCTGCTTGATCGCCTTCTGGGTTTCCTCCTTAGTCGGTGGGTCGTCGAGCGATGTCAAAACTGGACGTTGGGGCATGTCCCGGATCGCTTGCTGATCGATCTGAGATGGTTTATTCAGAAGCTGGCTGAAGTGGTCACACCACCGCTGTTACAATTCACTTTATCAGAAAGCAGAGTGCCATCAGCTGCCCGTACAGGCGCACATGGCGTTGGGGGGAAGGGGCCATACACTGTCTTCGGCCTGCAAAGAACTTCTTGGAGTTGTGTCTTCAGCGTACTGTTGTAACTTGCAGTCTTCTTTTTCCCACCAATTGTCCTCCATCTGTGTCTCAGCTCAGCCTGGACCTTGCCTTGAGATGCTCGGACGATCTGCTTGCTGTTGATCCCTTGTCGTTGACCCAAGTTGTGTGGGCTTCGTGCTTCTGCTTTTGCAGTCTGCCGATCTCGTGTTGTTGCTGTCGAACCAGTCTGGTGTTTCCTCTTTGGGTGCCCAAGGGGACACCCTGGCAGAGTCGTAGACTGCGTGTCTGAAGTTTACCCTGGCTTTTCTAAGTCAGTTTCATCTGATAAACTATTGAGCTGGCTCGCAAGATCGGTCACGAAGGTTTCCTTGGGCACTGGATCATTCAGTTTTGGGCATCCAGTTTTTCTTGTGTCGGCTTTCTGGCGTCTGTGGGTGCTAGCAGTGGAGAAGGAGAGCTTCCCACCTCAGCATCAGGGGGTTTCCAGTCCAGCAGTTCCGCCCCTTCATTGCTCTTGTGATGTGGACACCCTAGATGTCACCCCGCCTAGTGATCACATAGTCAAATCAAGTCCCAGTGTCTGGAGCGAGGGTGCATCCGGTGGCCTTGTTGATGCCCGGCAGCTGGAACAGTGTGTTGGGGGATGGTCAAACCAAACCCCGGTGCAGAGTGTAAGAAGCAGCTGGCCATTTGAGTTCCCCTGTCCCCCCATGCGGTCGATGATATTCGGCCAAGACTAGGAGTCCCTGCCCACACGAGCGTTGAAGTCCCCAAAAATAAAAGCTTGTATCCTTTGGGATATGGTAGCAAGCTTGAGAGGCTCTGGTAGAAGGTTCCTTCTGTTCTTGGGTGTAGGTCATGGTGGGGGCGTTACACACTGTGAGTGTCAGGTTACTGCTTTTCTTGGAGAGGCAGTCTCATAGTCATCAGACGATCACCAATTCCCTTTGGGGAGAGGGGCTCTAGGTTCTGACCAGCGAGGTGCGGATGTCAAAACCCCTCCTGCTTCTTTTTTTTCCTCCAGGGGGCCTTTCTGTCCACAGAAGGTGTATCCAGCTCCCTTTTGTGATTTCTCCAGTTTTCTGCCGGCGCGTCTCGCTAAGGTAGCAGTATCAACTTTTTAACGTTT
>CM031622.1:27797701-27802701 GCA_018398815.1 Conus ventricosus | reverse complement strand
AGACGGTAAGAAAAAGAGTGAGGTGCGGACAGACAGACAGGCAGACAGGCAGACAGGCAGACAGACAGACAGACAGACAGACAGACAGATAGAAGACAGACAAAGCGCGCGAGAGCAAAGTTCAGTTTAGGGAAGAAAGAAAGAAAAAAAGAAAGAAAAATGACAGAATTAAAAGAAAGGCGAGACAGAAACTTCATTCAAGGTCTGAGATTTCAGACTCAGTTTGTTATTCCTGTATTGTCTTCCAGTAGTCGAACAGTCATAATGATCTGTGTTCTTGCTATGGAAAACGTGCACGTGAAAACGTGTCAGAAACGTGTGTAACTGTTATCGTCCATTTTACTGTTTAAAATTTAAAACTTTCTAGAGCAAACTGATTTTCTCTCTCTCTGTCTCTCTCTGTCTCTGTCTCTTCTCTCTCTCTCTCTCTCTCTCTCTCTCTCTCTCTCTCTCTCTCTCTCTCTCTTTTCTGTGTGTCTCTGTCTCTCTCTGTCTCTGTCTCTGTCTGTCTGTCTGTCTGTCTCTCTCTCTCTCTCTCTCTCTCCTCTCTCTCTCTCTCTCTCTCTCTCTCTCTCTCTCTCTCTGGTTAAACTCCAGAATGACTCAGATGTAAACGTCCGCAGGTTCAAGTGGAAATCGCATTCGAGTTCGCAGACGCACACACAGTGAGTGATTAAGACAGAAACAGATGGACAGAAGACTGGTGTATCATATAGACATAAAATGACTGAAAATAAGAGGTGAACATTCAACGCCTTCTTCCTTGCGCAGAACTCTGAAGCGATCAAAGCTAAGTGAATTTTCGTTATTTTATTCGTTTGTGACTCCCCTGAAGAAGACTAAGAGGTCGAAAGGCGTTGTGATTTGTCTTGTGACTCGTTTGTCCACGTTTCTCTGGGCGGTTCGCTAACATTTATTTAAGATTTGTTCAGATATAAATGTTTAAAAATTACTTAAAAACGTCAAATTTGCGTGTGTTACATGTGAACAGGCATATACAACTTAATTTGGCTTATTTTGTTACCGCTCTTTGAGCATAAATTACAGATAAAATAGTAACGGTCAAAGTCCACAAACCATCTTGAGGCTAACATTACACATAAAATAGTAACAGTAACAGTCCAGAAACCATCATAAGGCTAGAATTACACATAAAATAGTAGCGGTCACAGTCCAGAAACAATCATAAGGCTAGAATTACACATAAAATAGTAACGGTCACAGTCCAGAAACCATCATAAGGCTAACATTACAGATAAAATAGCAACTGAAACAGTCCAGAAACCATCATAAGGCTAACATTACAGATAAAATAGTAACGTGAACAGTCCAGAAACCATCATAAGGCTAACATTACAGATAAAATAGCAACTGAAACAGTCCAGAAACCATCATAAGGCTAGAATTACAGACAAAATAATAACGGCACAGTCCAGAAACCATCATAAGGCTAACATTACAGACAAAATAATAACGGTCATAGTCCAGAAACCATCATAAGGCTAACATTACAGACATAATGATAACGGTCACAGTCCAGAAACCATCATAAGGCAAACATTACAGATAAAATAGTAACGGAAACAGTCCAGAAACCATCATAAGACTAGAATTACAGACAAAACAATAACGGTCACAGTCCAGAAACCATCATAAGGCTAACATTACAGACAAAACAATAACGGTCACAGTCCAGAAACCATCATAAGGCTAACATTACAGACAAAATAGTAACAGCAACAGTCCAGAAACAAGAAGAAGAAGAAGAAGAAGAAGAAGAAGGAAAAAAGAAGAAGAAGAAGAAGAAAGAAGCACCCGGCTGGAGAACTTTCATCGCTACGTACGGTGGGACAGAGTGGGACAGAGGTTAAAATCTGCGCAGGGAGAGAGAGAAGAGAGAGAGGAGAGAGCGAGAGAGAGAGAGAAACTTACCTGAAGAGAGACTCGTCTGATTTGCAATATAATTCACTTTTTTTAGGAACATCGTCTTGACGTGTCGCAAGGTTACGTCAGATTGGGTGACAGAGAAAGTTGCAAAACTCTTTTATATCCACCGGCAGGGGCTGTAACTCTGTACCCTGCCGAGTTGCCGGCCGTGTGATGTTTTTATTCATGGGGACTTTTCAAGCGCCCGCCCTACCCCACGGTAGGGGGGAGGGTGATGGGGGAGGGGGGAGCAGTCACAACTTCTTTGGCTTGGAGGGAAGGGGTGCTGGGATCTACAGTTACATTTTATCGACAAAGCGAAATGTGTTTCGTCAACCAACACCCCACCCACTGGTTTTCTCTCCCCCCCCCCCCCCCCCCCCCCACCTCCCCCTCTCTTCCCGTGTCTTTCAATTCCAAGTGCAAAATTATTGCCATCCATGTTGTCTTTTTTGTATTTTGGTAAGAGAAATCAGAGTAATGTTGCCTTTTCTAGGTTCATTCGTTTATGTTAAGAGTTCAACGCATTTGTTTTTCTTTATTAATCACGACACACATGAACACAATGAATGCCATTATCATCATTATAAACACGACACACATGAACACAATGAATGCCATTATCATCATTAAAAAACACTAAATACATGAACACAATAAATTCCATTATCATTACGACACACAAGAACACAATAAATGCCATTATCATCATTATAAACACGACACACATGAACACAATGAATGCCATTATCATCACGACACACAAGAACACAATGAATGCCATTATCATCATTATAAACACGACACACATGAACACAATGAATGCCATTATCATCACGACACACAAGAACACAATGAATGCCATTATCATCATTATAAACACGACACACATGAACACAATGAATGCCATTATCATCATTATTTATCACGACACACATGAACACAATAAATGCCATTATCATCACGACACACAAGAACACAATAAATGCCATTATCATCATTATAAACACGACACACATGAACACAATGAATGCCATTATCATCACGACACACAAGAACACAATGAATGCCATTATCATCATTATAAACACGACACACATGAACACAATGAATGCCATTATCATCATTATTTATCACGACACACAAGAACACAATAAATGCCATTATCATCATTATTTATCACGACACACAGGAACACAATAAATGCCATTGTCATCATTATTTATCACGACACGCATAAACACAATAAATGCCATTATCATCACGACACACATAAACACAATAAATGCCATTATCATCATTATTTATCACGACACACAGGAACACAATAAATGCCATTATCATCATTATTTATCACGACACGCATAAACACAATAAATGCCATTATCTTCATTATTTATCACGACACACAGGAACACAATGAATGCCATTATCATCATTTATTTATCCGACACACAGGAACACAATGAATGCCATTATCATCATTATTTATCACGACACACAGGAACACAATGAATGCCATTATCATCATTATTTATCACGACACACAGGAACACAATGAATGCCATTGTCATCATTTTTATCACGACACGCATGAACACAATAAATGCCATTATCATCATTATTTATCACGACACACAGGAACACAATGAATGCCATTGTCATCATTTTTTATCACGACACGCATGAACACAATAAATGCCATCATCATCACGACACACATGAACACACAATGAATGCCATTGTCATCATTATTTATCACGACACACATCAACACAATAAATGCCATTATCATCATATACGCTGTTCCCGAAATGATGGTTTGTGTATTGCTCAGTATGTTTGTGTTTTCAATATTTGAGAACATCAAAACTTGACGATCGATCAACGATACCATTATTCTGCAGATCGACACACACACACGTAAAAAAAGTACACAAATTCACAAATTGTGAGGTTGACCTCATGTTACTTTTAAAACAATCTTCAAAGAAACATGACTATGCCGCCAGTGGAAAGAAGCAATCAAACGGCAAGGCCACTGTGGTCTAGGTCAGGCCTGACAAACATCATTCAAAACAATGGAGACGAAGCAGGAACAGACCGTCACTGAGCTCCTCAAACTGGGGGCAAGATGGATGTGTAGTAATAATGGAAACGAGGCTGCTGGGAAGGGAGACAATGCGGTTTGAAATAAAAACAACAACACTGATGATGATGATGATGATGATGATGATGATGATGATGATGATGATGATAACAGGAATATTCATAAAAATAATAGAGGAGAGATATAACGTTATAGCCCAGCCGACCGCAAAGGGCTGTATCAGTCAGAGAGAGAGAGAGAGAGAGAGAGGAGAGAGAGAGAGAGAGAGAGAGAGAGAGAGAGAGAGAGAGAGAGAGAGAGAGAGGTGAACAAATCAATAGTGGGGGGAAGAAGTACAGGTTGATGATTCCTCAGTCATCACAGCAATGATTTGGTTAAGATTAAAACAAAAGCGAAAAAAAGAGGGGGGGGGGGGGGGGGGGTGCGAGAGAGAAAATAAAACGCAATTTAAAAAAAGTCGTTAAATAACACATATAAAATCTTTTACAGCAGCATCTAGTGACCATCGCAGTTCATTTTGAAAACTGAACCATCTATACTGTCTTCCCCGAGACCGTTCGTCCGTTGATTCAGACTCATCAGTGACACAAAGGCGAACTGGCTGGTTTGTCCTTGGCATCAAAGGGAGATATGCCATACTCTGTCATTCCGTGATCTTTTCACCATCAAAGGTTCAAAATAAAAAAATTTAAAAAAGAATCCAGCGGCACACCAAAACAGCCACTGAAGAACAGAAAAGTAAACGGTGAAGAAAACACTGTTAAAAAAAAAAGTTCATGAAAAACTAAAAGTTGGTATGTAAAAAGTAATGAATAAAGAAGTCAATCTTTGAACCTGTTCTTTAAGGATCTTAGTTTGACGAGGGATTTGAGTATGTGTCTTCAAACAATCCAAAGGCTGGATTTAAGGTAGAGGCACAGTTATTTAATCCTGTCATACTTGATGAGAAGGGTGAAGCATCATT
>CM031622.1:27770201-27792701 GCA_018398815.1 Conus ventricosus | reverse complement strand
TTGGGTTTAAATATTTAAAACTGTACAAACAAAAGTTTTTAAAATTTTATGGTTTTTATGCAAAATTTGGGGGGTTTTTAATTAAAATTGTTTTTTTTTCAAGCAAAAATATTTTAAAAAAGGTTAAACAAAAACTGTGCTTTAAATTTTTTTTTTAGTAGCTACTTTGAAACAATATTTATTTTAAAAACTTTGGGAAAAATTAAACAAAAAAACACAATTTTTAAAATAATCAATTCCCCTTCCATTGATCTATAAATAAAAATTTTTATTAAAGGGGGGGAATTATATTTTTTTGCAAAATTTAAAAGGGAGAAAAATCATTTTTCAAAAAAAAAAAAAAAAATAAAAAAAAAATTTAAAAAAAAAAAAAAAAAATTAAAAAAAAAAAAAATTAAAAAAAAAAAAATTTAAAAAAATTAAAATAAAAAAAATAAAAAAAAAATAATTTTTTTTTAAAAAAAAAGTCCCCTTTAAACCCCACCCAATTTCTTGGGTTTTTAAGTTTTTAATAAATTAAAATTCTAATTTTCTTACCAAGTTGTTCACAAGTCATCCTCAAGTCACTTCAATTTTTCTTCCCTTAATTTCACCCCTCAATTGTCCCCCAAGTCTCCCCAATCATCCTTAAGTCCCCCCCAAGCCCACTTCTAATTTCTACTTAATTTCACTTCTAATTTTCTTACTCAATTCATCCTCAAGTGGCCCCTCAAGCCCATCCTAAAGTCCCCAAAGTCATCCTTTTAAGTAAAAAAACCAAGTTTTTATTCAAGTATCAATAATTTCAAAAAAAATTCCAATCTATGTTTTATCTTAAATAGTGGGTTGTCTAATTAAAAGGAAAACAAAAAACCGGGCCCCCTAAAAAAAACGCTCTCGTTGGGGATTCTTGTTTAAAACCCCCTTTTACGCGGATCGGTCGAAATAGATTTTTAATGAATTTTTTACATCCGAACCCAACCGCATTGATTCCCCAAATTCGGGCTTTTGGAAATTTTCTTTTTAAAGACCCATGCCCTTTTTTTTAATAGCGTAAATTTTTTTTAAATAATACGCCATAAATCTTTTTTTTTAAAAAAAAATTTTAAAAATTTAAAGGGTTTTTAAAAAAATATTTTTTGCAAAAATTAATGGATCAAAATGATCTTTTTTTTAAGGGGGGGGGGGGGGGGGGGGGGGGGTTTGGGAGGGTTCGGGCGTGGTTAAAGATTTTTTTTGATTGTTTTTTTTTTTGGGCGCCATTTTTAATATTTTAAATAACATAAAAACCGCCCCCAGCAGCAGAAAAGGGCCCCCAAAAAAAATGGCAAAAATTTTTTAAAAGGTTCAATATTCCAGAAATTTTGGCGCTGTGGGTTCTTGAATCACTTTAATTTTTTTAATAGCGGGCTTTAAAATCAACTTTTTTTGGGTTTTGGGGTTTTTTGTTTTCATTATGAGTTTTTCTTAACTTTAATTTTTTTGTCTTTTTCCCCTCGGGCAATTTTTTTTCCCGCTTAACACCCCCCGGGTTTTTTTAAGGGTCCCCTTTCCCCCCCTGATTCGGGCTTTTTCTCCCTGATTTTCTGGTTTTGGTAACTTTCTCCACCTTTCGGGTTTTTTTCTCTTTTCTGCGGTTTTTTCGGGCCCGGGCCCTTTTTAAAGGGGAAACCAAAATTCTATAGGTTTAAAAGAAATTTAATCCCATGTTTAAAATGGCAAAAAATGTTCCAAATCTATATATAAATCAAAAACCCTAGGGACCAAGATTTTTAAAAAAAAACTGGATCTTGCGTTAAAATCATACGTAAGATCTTGTTCAAAAACAAGGGGAGCAAACCTACTGACATTTTAAAGTGTAAAAACCTAAGAACCGTTTGCCCCACACTTTTCACCTTTAAAAAGACCCCAGCTGCCCCTTCATACCTTTATAATACTTTAAAATGTCTTGCGGCGAATCTTTGAATCTGTTAATGCAAAAATTCCCGTTCCGGGAACGTTTTTTTTTTTTCCCCACGCTGCCAAAGAATACAACCTCCCCCTTTTGGGGCATAAAAGCTTGATCACCCCTTTGGGGTCTTTCAAAATTTCGGGAAGGGTTTTAAAGGCTTCCCTGACGTAGTAATCATGGGCTGTTCAGGTTTTTTTATTAATTAAATTTTATTTTATTTTTAAAAAATGACACCGAAAAAATTTCCAACCTTGTATACCATTTGCTGTTTTTGGGGAGGGCTAAGTGAAAGGATACTAAATGCTTGGGTTAAAATTTGGGTTAAAAAAAAAACCGGCAGATCTTGGAAAAACTAATTTTTGGGGAAATTCCCGCAAAGTGATTGCTATTATTGCGGTTTTTTCTTTTGCCACGAAAGATTTTCTACCCCAAGCAAGAAATAATTCCAGACAGTAAAATATGAAATAAAAAATACATTTATAAAAAATGGCTTCACTCTTTAATTTATGATAGGCGGCGCTGGGGTTTTAAAGGGCGCTCCCCTTTTAGGGGAATTTTTTAAAGCTTTTTAAGAAACGCGAGATAAAAGGCGAAGAAAAAGACATAAAAGCTTGGAGAAAACTAGCTGCACAAAGATCCCCCTATGAAAAGCAGGGGAATTAAAGCAGTTATTTTTTTATTAATGATACCGAAAAAACGGGGGCCGGGCAGCTTACACTTTAAAAAATTTTTGATCAACCCAAAAAAACAATTTTAAATCTTGTAACGGGGCAAACCAATCGAGAAAAATTGCCCCCCCCAAAATTCAGTGACTTTATCAACCACAGAAAAACAAAAGATCAAAAAATTTGGGGTTTAAATGTTTTTGGTATGCCCCTTTTTGTGTTTTTTTGTTGCTTTTTAAAAAGGGGCTAAAATAAAAAATGAAAAAAAAACCCAATTTTTCCCGCCCCAAAGGATATTGGAAGGGAATAACACCTTTAAAAAAGCAACCCAAAGCACCCGGGAGTCATTGAAAAAAACAGCAAAAAATGGTTTCTAAACAACGATTGGCAATTTTTTTACCTCCCCCTTTAACAAATACAGAGACCACATTTTGGGTTAATACAACTCCAAACGAAAAACCCATAAAATTGGATCTTCATTTTTCCCCTCATACGATTAGACAAAAAGATTTAAAAACGCATTTCAAAAATTTTGACATAGTTTCAAGATATAAAGATGAAAAACCCGGTTAAACCACAAAAGATTTGCTTTTTTTCGTTGCTTTTTCCATACAACTGATATCCCAAACGGGGGCCCGCAAACTTACCTCGCATGTTTTCAAGTCGAGGGAGGGAAAAAAATTTAAAAAGGGCCAAGTAAAATAAATTTAAATTTTTAAAAAACATAGATTTTACCTTAAAAAGGGGGCATTTTCCCCGGATTTCACGATTACGGGGTTTTAATTTGAAAAACTTTAACAAACTTTGGGCCGAAAGACTTTTTTTTCCCTCCCCAGTATCACAGAGGGCTAAATTGACAATTCTCGAACACAGAAAGGGGTTTAAAAAGACGGGCCCCTCAGTTTGCCCGCAATGAAAAATTAAAAGTTTTTAAAAGGGGTTAAAAACCATCCCAAAGAAAATCAAAAAAAAAACCCAAAAAATGTTGTTAAAGGGGAAAAGTTTTTAAAACCGGGCAAACTTTTACCGTTTGGTTTAAAAAGTAAGGTCCCTTTATTTCCCGGGGGGAAAACAAAGGGCCCTTTTCCCCCGCATCGGGGCAACAGATCCATTTTGGGGAGTGGGGACCCGAACGAAAAAAAAATAATTTGAAAAAAATGAATCCCCCCCCGGTAATTTTTTAACGAGAAATTTGACACAAAAAAAAAACCAAAAAAAACCCCCGCTCCTCAAAGATTTTTTTGTGAAAGAAAACCCTGCAGATAATCCCCCAACACTTTTTCCGTTTTAAATTTAATTTACAAAATATATTTTTTTTTTAAAAGGGGAAGCTCAGAAGGAAGCCCCAAAAAGGGAAACAAGAAGGGGAAAGGAAAGCCCTTGAAAATGATACGGGAATAAATTTCATGTTTGTAATGCTTTTTGGGGGAAAACCCCCTTTTCGAGGTTTTAAATAATGCATGCTAAATCATCCAGATCGCCTAAAAAACTAAAAACCCCCCAAATTGGGAAAAAAAAATATTTTTAAAATAATAAAAAAAAAAAACGCACGCGTCAACAAACAAAGAAAAGATTTAAATAAATTTGGGGATGAAGCAAATGATTGATCTTATAACAAAAGTGAAAAAAATAAAAACCCCCCCCCCCTTTTTTAAATGGGGTCCTCCAGTGCCCAATTGAAATAGAAAACTCTGGTTTAAACCAAACCCCGTTTTGTGTTTGTTCTACCCAAATAAATTCTTTTTTTTACAACTTTTTGTGTTGACTCATAGTTAATTTAACGCAGTTTTAAAACGTTGCTGTTTGAAAATCTTTTTGCCAAACAAGGGCCTTTTTTGGTTTTTTTGTAAATGTGATATGTTTTGACGGGAAACAACGCTGCGAGAAAATTCCCTTTGCTTTTTTTAAATGTTTTTCCCCTCCTGTTTCGAAATACGGTCTTTTTTTTTACCTTAAACCAACAAACTCCTTGATCACCTTTCCAGATAATTCCCCCTTTTCACTTTCCAAAAAACCTTCTTGTTAAAATTTGAATGAAAAGGTAAATTTTTTAAGGATAATCAGATGTATCAACCATCCTGCTTTCCCTTTTAAAGGGCCATTTTCCTTTTCCATGCCCTTTAAAAAGGATGTCTTCAGTAGGGAATCTATAACAAAACTATCTGTATCTGGGTAAAGATTTCGGGCCCCTCAAGGAAAACGGGGTTTAAAGTAGTCATAAGAAATTCTAACATAAAAAAGGTTTTGGGATAATTCTAAAACATTAAACCCAAAAAAATACAGGTTTGCCAATTTACTTTTTTTTTTTTCACCCAAAAAAACCCAAAAAGGGTTGTTTCCAGGGAAATCTTCTAAAAGCCCTGAAAAATTTAAAGGTTTTTTAAAGTCAGCTAATTGCTTCGTTCTCTCGGTGCCCAAATCTGAAAATTTTTTGCGCTTTTTCGGATTCTCCAAGCCCTTCCCCCCCCGAAACAGCTGTTGTTCATCAACTTAAAAAAGTTTTTTTTTCCTGACATCTGGGGTTTTTAGTTCCCGAATCATTTTCTTCATTTTTTATGGTTTCGGGAACTTTTTTTTAAATCAAAAGCAATTATACGATGAACAGTTTCCCAACCCTTCACCCATGTCTTAAAATCCCAATTTAAAAAGAATTTCGGGTAATGACAGACATAATTTTTTTTTGCCCCAAAGGTTTTGGGAAACAATTTTTTGGCGGCTTCTTGGATCCACCCTTAGACTTTTTTTGCTGCTAATGGATATTATTTTTGCGGGTCATGGATTCCGAGGATATTTTAATCAACTTCTAAAATTAAAACCCAAACGCTGCTGATAAAGGGCGTTAACTCCCAACCACTTTAATGCTTTTTGAAAAATTAAAGGGATGGGCCCCCCTGTGTAAAATTTTAAATTTACGTAAGGGAAGTAAAAATGGGGCCTTTTTGCCCACCAAAAACCAAAATTTTTTTGAATCTAAATACTTAGATATTAGACCTTTTACTTGGTTCATAGTGGGCCAAGTTTTTGGGTTGTTTGTTTTTACAGTAAGATGCACGCCAAAACAAAATTCCTCCACGAAATTTCCGTTTTTTCAATCATTTTGAATAAAATTTTGGTTAGGCCCAGACAATAAATCAATCTGTATTCCTGAAACTTTAAGAAAGCGCCCAACCTACCCCGGGGCGCAGAAATGTAATGCGGGGGATCCAGGCTATAATGTTTCATGCAGGTCTTTTTTATAGTTTTAAAAAGACCCGCCAACAAAAAAAAACACCACAAGTATGAATCATGATTTTCTCCCATCTTTTTACACCCCTAACTTTTTTCGCCACGCATCTTGAGAAATTGCTGGTAATCAGATCACGGATGCCCTTTCCTCTAAGACTAGAAAAGAACGCCCCAAAGGGAGGAAGTGTGTCTTCGTAAAACCCTTTTTCCCAAACTGTTCATGTACTCAAAGGGATAAAACGCCCTTTTTTTAACAAGAGTTGAGTCAAAAAATTCTTCTTTATAGGGCAGGATTTTGGGGGCCCCAACCAGTGACCCCTTTTATCCCACCCTTTGTTTTGCATAGAGCCCTAAAAAGCCCATGTTATTTAGTTTAAAAAGCACATGTACTTTCTGATGACGGAAATTTGCATGAAACCAAAAGGCCCATCGCCCCACTGCTTTCTTTATAATAAAAGCCCGAAACCCCCTCGAAAAGTTATAAAAGAAACAGGCGCTTCCATGTTTTTGGAAACAAACTTTGGGTTAAGTTTGCTTTTTACGTCCCGCTGCTCTGCTTCCTCTGAATTTTCCCAAACAAATTTGAGATCCGGGTCCTTACCTGGGGAAAATTCTCGCTTGATGAGAAGACCTAAACCCAAATCCAACAATGTGTGGCTGAGTCATACTGTTTTTGGGGTTTTTCCAGGTGCCATATTTTTTCCCAAGAAAATTTTTAGATTATTAAACAGTAAATTAAACGCACTTTCTCCCATGGGGTTCTAAGAAGTATTTTGCAGCTTTTGGCCCTCTAAAAAATTCTGGCCCCTGAATAAACCCCCACCGACCTGACAACGATGAAAGCAAATGAACAAATTTGATGATTACCCCTTTAAGACTGTTTTTTTAAAATTTTTGTGGGCCTTTTGGGCCCCTTTATAAGGAAAAAAGGGGTGATTCCAAAATCTGTGTAAAACCCAACCCAAAGGGGAATTTTTCAAACCGCTTTCCAGTTCCCTTTAAAAATAAATTTAGATCCCGTTGGGGGGGGGTAATTATTCTGTAATTTCAGTCAACCCGGGGCCCAAAACAGTGTTTTTTTATGTTCGCCTCGCCCGCTTGAACAGATGGGATTTTTGTTAAACCCTTTTCTACAGAATTTTTTGTTTGTTTCCCTTTTTTTGAAGTAAGCTTCAAAAAAGTTTTTCTCATTGTTTTTATTAATGTGGAAGGGGGGAAACCCCCGTGGGGAAAACATCAGAAATAAACAACATGAATTTGTCTTGGGTTTGCCAATTGTTTGGGGGGTGTTCTTGGAAAACTTTAAATTTGGGAAAACCCCCCCTTTGTTTCCTCATTCCCATGGTATACATTAACAGTTATTTTGGTTTTTTTTTTGGGGTCTTCAAAAACCCGAACAATTTTGGGGGCTACACTAAAAAGGAAAGGGGCACCCCCACTAAAGTTAAGAAACAATTTATGTAAGGGTGAATTAGACACCCCCCTCTCTGCGTTTTTTTTTCGGGTATAATGCACCTGCGAGAACACCCCACCCCTTTAAACCCTTGTTGTCCCCCAATTTTTTATGTTTAAACTGCTCTTTTTTGCTAACCAACCCGAGGCAGTAATTAAAAACTTCCAACAATTTGGTGCATTTCTTTGCCTGTTTTAATCTAATACTAAAAACTTGGGGCCCCCCTGACCAACCAGAGCCCCCTCATTTTTGGCCTTTTTTTCCAAACCGCCAAACTTTAAACTGTGCCAAAGCAGTTTTGTCTGCCCAACCCTTTTTTAAAAATCAAATTAAAAAGGGGAAAGAAAGGGCTGTTGTTTAAGGGTTGGGGAAACCCCGACTTTCTAGATTTTCTTTATTTATTGTTATATTTGTCGATTAAAAACCAAAAAACATTAAAATTTAACTGGCGGTTTTATTGTTTAGTTTGGCCCCGGAACAGAAATAGCATGAACAACCCCTTGCCTGTACGGTTTTTTGGGTCAATGAATTTTTTAGATAAAAATCCCTTCCGTGCCTTGATAAACCCCCTCTCAAGGGAACCCTTTAAAAAATTTGCTTTTTCCCTTCAAAAATTTTCTTACCATGTTGGATTTTTTCTAACTCCCAAAAATTTATTTAAAAAAAAAAAAAAATTCTTAATCAAAACAATATCGGGGGGGTTTTTTTTGCGCTTTTGGGCCATTAAAAAAAAAAGTAAAAAAAACAAAACCCTTTTGGGTTTTTAATGTGAAACTTTGGGGTTTTGGGAAAAAGTTTTAATGTCTCGTTTTTCTTTTTTTTTTTAAACATTCCTTTTTTTTAAAACTGCTCGGGGGTTTTGGCTGTTTAGAAAAAAAAACTTGCCCCCCGCCTTTTTTTTGAAGGATCAAAAATTTTTTCCCTTTTATAGTCATTTAAAAACGGGGCCCGTAAAAAGTTAAAAAATTTCATCCGTGGGTGTTTTGGAAAATCAAAAAAAGCCTTTATTTAAATTTTTCAGTTTTTAAAAAAAGAACTAAATTTTTAAACCGTTATTTGTTTTAACCAAAGCTTTTGTGGGTTTTGGGGGTTTTTGGGGTTTTTTTTAAAAATTTTTCCACCGCACTTACCCGCAAAGACCCCAAAACCGGAGCTAAAGGGCCCCCCCCCTAGAGGTAAAAAGGGGTCGGGAAAAACCCAAAACCTGTTGCTAAGAGGGCCCAACACTTTTCCCTTCTGAAAAGGGGGCTTATTTTTTATCGATTTTCCAGAATTTTAAAAATATGTAACAGCATTTTAAAAGGGAGGGAGAATAAAACCTCGTTTGGTTTTTTTCTGTATTTGAAAGGTCTTTTTCCCTATTTTTGTTTCTTTTTTTTCGTAATGTTTTTTAATCTAAAAAGGGTTTTTTGTTTGGGGGGTTCTAAATATCCCCTTCTTTTGGCGGGGCGTAGGGGGACATTTTTGGATAAACCCCAACAGACAGGGGGGGTTTTTTTAAAAAAAAATTTAGTATATACAAAATTTCCCCCTTTTGCCTTTTTTTTAAAAATTCCCGCGCCATCAATAAAAAAAACAAATTACATTAAGGGGTTTTTAATTTTTTGGCTTCTTCTTCTTTAAAAATTTGAATGTTTATTACCCTCCCCCTAACCCCCCCCCCGTTTTTTTTTCCCCCCCTTTTCCCTTCCAAAAGAAAATGATTTTCCTCTTTTACCTTAGTCAATCCATAAAAAACCCTATTTCGTTGTTAATAATCATCAACCTAACATTGGAAGATGTAAACTTTAGACACAAGGTCAACTGTTGGATTTTTTTAAAAAACCTCCCGCCCCCAAACATTTTTTTAATTTTTTAAAACAAAATGCGATAAGGGTTTAAAAGGGCCCCCTAAACTTTGAAATTTTTTTTGGCTTTTTAACCCCCCCAATCGAAAAAATTTTACTTTTCGTTTTTTTGGAATTAAAAAAAAAATTTTTAAATTTTTTTCTTTTGAACGGTCTTTTCATCTTCGCACAGCAATAAAAAATGCCTTTAAGTGATTGTTTTGGGGCAACACCCAAAACTAAAAATTTTCCCTAAAGTGTTTTTGCCCTGCTTTTTTTGGGGTATGGTTTAATGTGGGCCCCAAATTTTTTCGTAATATATTAATTTTTCGTGACTCATTTTTGGGGCTCAAAACAGCTTTTCAATTCAAAGGGGTTTCTAACAAAAGTCCCAAAAATCTAACGAAAGTCAGAAATTTCTGTACTTTGGCCCTTCGGGGGTCTATGATTTTTATTTAAACCCCTTTGGATTATCAAAAAAAAAAAGTTTAAATTTTTTTATGACAAATTCTTTTAATTTCTCCTTTAAAGTAAAGGAAAAAACCCATCGCTTTTTTTAAAAATCAAAAATCCCCCAAGGAAATAGGGAAAAACCCCATTTCCAAACGCAAAAAACAAGCGCAAAACTTTTTTCCGTCTTTTTGTATTCCGCGGGGCCTATTCTATGTTTTAGTTTCTTCCTTTATTTTTGATTCCCCTTTAAAAAGAAAAATCGGGGCCCCTTTTCCTTTTTTTCCCCCCTTTGCCATAAACCGAATAAGGTTTAAAAAAAAATGGGCGCAAATTTTGTAAAGAAAATATTTTCTTGCCCCACAATTTTTTTAAAATTTTGCTTAAAAAACATTTGCCCGCCCCCGATTTTCAATTAAAATGTTCCCCGTTTGGGGCTGTTTTTAAGCGGTTTCAAATTTTTAAAGTAGACGGGGCCCCGAGCCTGGAAAAATCAAATTTATCTGCTCCCCTTCCCGGAAATTTGAAAAGTAAGAAAATTTTATTGGGATCAAAAAGTAATGGGTTATTTTTGGGAAAAATAATTCCGGGTTTTTTTTTTCCCCTTTACGCCATTGGGGGGCCTTTTCTGTTTTTTAAGCGGGTCAAGAATCCCAGCCATGTGCTTGTTGTGGCCTTTTTTTAAAACAAAATAAAAAAATTTAATTATTTTTAAAAACATGGGGAGGCATTGAGGATGAAGAAATTTTGAAGTTTTAGATCCCGGGGAAAGGGGCCTGAGTGAAAAGACTCCTTTGGGACAAAAAACCCCCTTTTGGGGGGTCCCGGGGGTTCCCCTTTTTCGGGGGGTGAATTAACAGAAAGTAAGGTTCCCAAACATATTTTCCAAATTTAGGCCAAAACCCTCCCGAATTTAAAAAACCCAATGATTTTGGGGGTAAAAAGATGAAACCCTTTGGTTTTTTGAGGAGGCGAAAACCCGGACAACTTGTTTTAAACTTTCAACCTTTAAAAAGACCCAAACAAATTTTTAGCCTTGGGGTTCAATTTTGAAATAGACCCCCCTGGCGAGCGTACAAAACCCCCTTTGGGCCTTTTTAGGGCCCAAAAATTTAAAGGGGGGGAGGCAGGTTTTTAAAAATTCAAAAAAACCCCTGCAAGAACTCCCAACAATAACCCCAAAGCCCAAAAATGGAACTTAAAAAATTAAAAACAATCAGCAGGGGAATAATAAATGTAATAAAAAGGGAAAATTTCCCGTTTTTTTCAGAAGAAACACGTTAAAAACCCAAAACAAAACTTCCCCCCGCTACCCCATGCGAGAACTAACGGCCCTTGATCATGCTTTAAAAACCAACAAAGGGGAATTAACCCAAAAAATTTTAAACAAAACTAGGGGGGAAAATAGAAACATATTAAAAAAAAGAAAAAGAAAAACCGTTGAGGGGTGGGTGACGCCAAAAAATTTTGGGCCCTGATATTAAAGAAAAAAATAGCCCAAAGACAAAAGATCTTGAAAAAAAAGAAACACAAGACTAGAAGTAAAGAATTACAACCGGACCAAAAAAAAAACTCAAATGAAAAGAATAAGAAAAAACTATCCGAAAAATTTTTTTAAGAAAAACACTAAAAATAGCAGAAAGAATACAACACGTTTAAAAGAGCAAGGGTTCCCCCATTTGCAAAACGTTAAAAAAACGGCCTTTGGGGTTTGCAATAAGAAAAAACTGGGGAAAGCTTCTTCCCGGGGGGGGTTTGGGCCCCAAAATTTTTAATTTCCTCCCCCCGCCCCCCCCCTTTCCCCCCCAAACGCCCCCACCCCCGATAAAATCAAGGGGTAAAAACCCCTTGATCAACTTTCAATTTTTTAAAAAAAATTAGCTGGGAAAAAGCCGTGGCCCCTTTTCCAGGAATATTGGGGATTTTTTTCCCCGCTGGCCCTTTTTTCCCACTGGCCAAAACAAAGTAGTTGGGGTTTTAAAGGGCCGACCCCCTTATGGGGATTAAATTTTTGTAATTTTGGTTAAATATTTTGTAAAAGATTAAAACCAAGTAAACCTTTTTGCCCGTTTAATTTCCCAAAAACCAACGCTGTCTTTTTCATATTCTGGGCAAAACGCGAACAGAGTCCCCGGGGCTTTGCGGGGGTCTTTTTAAAGGCCCCTTTGGGGTTTGGGGCTTTTTGGGAATTAGATAAATTATTCTTTTGGGGGCTTCCCTTTTTTTTACGGGTTGCAATATTTCCTTGGGTCAGAAAATTTTTTTTTCCGTTTTGTCCCACCCTTTCTGTTCTTTTTCCTGCCAAAGAAATTTATTGTTGGGAGTTTTTTTTAAAATTTTCCCCTGGTCTGGGTCAGAAGGTAGCTGTAAACCCCCCGTGCCAACAAAAAATTCTAAAATTTTGATCTTTCCCCTTTTGTAAAAAAAATTTTGGGACCTTTTTTAAAACTTTTAAGGCAAATCAAAAAGTAGAATTAAAAAGGCGTCCTCTAAATTTTTCTAAGTAAATTTTTTTTTGTGCATCAAAGCCCGGGAGAAGGACAGTTTTCTCGATCTTGCCTTTTGCTTTTTGAACCCTAGCAAACAACCCAAAAGTAAGTTTCGAAAATTTTTTTAAGTTTTTTTCAATTTTTTTTTTCTATTTTTTCCGCTTCCCCCGTTTAGGCCCTTAGAAGTGTCTAAGATAAATGTTTTTTGTCCAGCGTTTTAAAGCTCTTGCCTTTTAGGACCCCCCAGGTGAACCCCGTTTTGGGCCGAAAGAAAGATGTGTAAGGGGGAAAATTTCCAAGGTTTCATCCCATTTCTTTTTTGGGCCGGCCCCCCAAAATAAGGGGGCCCCAAACCAGATTAAAAAAACAACTTTTTTCTAAAATTTTGTCTTGATGTTAATATTGAATTCGGTTTCAGAATTTTTTTCAAAAGCCTTCATGCTATTCTTTTGCGAAAGGGGTTAAAAAAAAAGGTTTGGGCCCTTTTGGTAAGGGGCTTGCGTTCCGCAAAATAAAGTCTGAAGGTTTAATGAAAGGAAAAATTTTAAAACGACCCAACCCAAAAGGGTTAGGATGAAATTTAAAATCCCGCATACGACAAAACCACACCCCCTTTTTTGCACAAAACAAAAAGCAAAGTTTAAAATGGTTCGAAAAAACCTTTCAATTTGGAAAAAACAAACCCCAAATTTTTTTTGGGTGGGGGTCCCTTTTTTAATAGGAGGGGTTTAAAAAATCTGCTTAATGGAGACTTAAACCCTTTTAGGAAAAAAAGGGTTTTATCTGGGTCCCCCGAAATGTCGAGGGGGTCAGTTTTTATTTTTTTAAATTGAGGCGGGGGGCCCCCCCCCCCTATTTTTGCATCATATAAAATTTTTAAAGGGACCTCCAATTTTTAATTTTTTTTTAAAAAAAAGTTTTACCAAAAACAACCCCCCCGCCCTTTGTTTTTAAACAGGCCCTTTTTAACCCCAATGCCAAATTTGGGAACGGGCGCGGGCCCCCATAAATTTTCAACAAAGTCGTTTGGTTTTAAAAAATAAGCAAAGGGCCCCAAAGGGGAAAAAATAAAATTAAAAAATTTTAAAAAAATAAGGGCCCAAATTATTGCGAGTTAACCCCCCCCCGATGGTTTAAAACGGGGTTTTTCTCCTAAAAGAATCAATGAGAAAAATTTGGGCTTGCTCCAAACTTAAAAAATGGCAACTGAAAACCCAAAGTTTACCTTCAAAAACCCGAAGGGAAAAAGAAGAAAGGGGGCAATTTTTATAAAGGGGGAAACCCCAAAAAGTTACCCTTTTCCCAAATGCCCAAACGAAAACCCCCCTCATAGTTTTAGGGGGTAAGGGCCAAAAAAAATCCTTTTTGAGGGAGAAAAAAATTCCGCTCATCTTGGGATTAAAAAAATCATTTTCTCTATGTTCATTTTTTGGAGCTGAGCACTGGGTGAAAACTTATATGTAAGGGGGAAAGGGCCCCAAAATGTTTTTAAAAAGCTCTTCCGGGCAGGGAAACTGCATTTTTGCATTTTTGAAAAAAATAAAAATTCCCTAAATTTTCAGTTTTAAAGATTTGTTTTGTGGGGGGGTCGGATCATTTAAAAATAAAAATTTAAAACAAAGGGGGAAAGTTTGAAATGTGATAACCTGCCATTGTTTTTTGGATAAACTAATACGTTACCAAAAAAAAATGTCCCCGGGGCCAGAAAAAATCAGGAGTTACATTAACGCCTTTGAGGGGTATAAATTTTGAATTAAAAGACCTTTTCAAGGGGTTCGGACTTTGAACAGAAAAAAGGCGAGGAAAAGGCCTTTGGGATTGGGTTTTTAAAAACACACAGATGGTTTATTTAAACGAAAAATGTTTTCCGGGCAGGGAAAAAGTTTTTTCCCAAACTAGAACCCCCCCGCCAAACTTAAAACAAATAAAAGTTGGCCAGAAAAAGAAAAAAAATAGTTCGAAACCCTTCCTTACCAAAAGGCCCTTTAGAACCATAAAAGAAAGGAAATAAAATTTGAAAATTTATAACCCATTTTACCCAAAAAAAGTTTTGGGCCCTAAAAAGTTTCAGAAAAGCATTTTAAAATCTGGCCCTTTAAAATGTAATTTTTATGGGCCCGGGCACAATAGCCGGAAAAAAACTTTCAATAAAAGCCGTTGGGAAAAAACAT
Organism: Conus ventricosus; assembly: GCA_018398815.1. NCBI lineage: Eukaryota > Metazoa > Mollusca > Gastropoda > Neogastropoda > Conidae > Conus > Conus ventricosus. Next base: position 27,778,492 of record CM031622.1, on the reverse strand, counting down.
ACAAACCTCCCCAAAAAGAAAAGTTGAAAAAAAGGCCTTTTAAAAAAATTAAAGTTCTTTTTTCCCCAGAAAAATTTGGAGACACGTCACCAAAATATTTGAAAATTTTTTTGTCTTTAAAAAAATTGGAGAGGGGGGGGTTGTGGGCGTTAGTGAACCTTAAAAAAGGAATTAATATTACTTTTGGCCCCAAAAATTAAACTTAAAAAAAAAGCCTTAAAAATTAAAACCCTGCGTCTTCACAAAGGTAGGTATTAAAAAACATAACAACAAGCAACAAAAAGAATGTTGACCCTTTAAAAAGAAAAAAATCCCTTCCCGAACTGAATTGGGGTTTAAACTTTTAAACCCCTTTAGGCCCCCTAGGGTTTTATTTTTACTGAACAATTTTGAAAGAGATAAAATAAAAATAATAACTGGGTTGATTTAAAATTTTTTTATAAAACTATGGGCCCCGTTAAACTTTTTTTATAAAATCCCCTCATTGGTTTAATGATTTGTGGGCAACCCGGTTTGGAAAAAAAATATTTTTTTCCCTAAAACCCTTTTTACAAACAAAATTTAAACCCCTAAAATTTTGAAACAAATTTTTATTTTCTGTCCAAAACTTCAAAAAGGGAAAAAACAAATGTCGAAGGTTTTTATTGGGCAAAAACAATGACTAAATATTAAATTTAAACCTAGCACTAAACTGAGTTATGTTTTAAAAAAACTTTTTTAAAAAATGTTTTAAGGGAAACCCCAGACCCCTCTTTATTATAATTACGTTCGGCAGGGAAAAAAATTAGTTAAAAAGGAAAAAACCCCTTTTTTCAAAACTGGCCCTTTCCCGCGGAAAAAAATGATGGGAAAAATTGTGGATTTTAAAGGGCCCCCAAAAAAACCTTTGGTTTTAAAAAAAAAACTTTTTAGAAAAAGTTAAAAGGGCCCGTAGTAATTTTTCCCCCTGAAAAACAAAGGGCCCCAATTTTAAAATGTTTGCGGGGGAAAATGGGGGTTATTAAAAGATCAAGAAAAACCAGGATTAAACAAAAACTAAAATCGAAAAGTTTGTAAATAAGTAAAAAAAAACGGATAACCCTACACGAAATTTGTTTGTAGATAATCGTTTTTTTTGGTTATTTTAAGTCTTTCTTGTCAGAGAAAAAAGGGAAAAAGGGGGGATTTTTACCACTTTTTTCCCCCAAAAAAAAAAGGTGGAGGGAGCAATAGGTTTGAATTTGGGAAAAAAGCCTTGTTCTCTGGAGCACTGTAAAACCCAAGAAACAGATGGGCCTTTTTTGAAAGGGGGGGGTTTTTCACGATTTGTTTCCACCGGGGGCCCTAATGACGGTTCGGGGGCCCAAACCCCCCAGGGGGGGGGGAAATTTCTTATTTTTGTTTTTTTTGTCGGGGTTTCGTTGCGTGTGCCGTGCCTTGGGGGGGCTTTGGGGGCGGTTTGGGGACCTCGGGGGGGTTTTAGCCCAAAAATTCGGGGTTTGCTTTCTCCCCACTCTCCCCTCTCTTAATTTCCAAACGCCCGGCTTTTTCCCCCCTGCAAATTCCCGGGGGGGCCCGGGACCTTTTCCCCTCCCAACATTTTTGTTTTAACCGGGGGCCCCCCGCCTGTTTTTTTACCTTCCCCACCCCGGGGAAAAAGGTTCGTTTATTTTTTTTGAAGTAGCTCACTCGGACGCAAACATGGCCCGGTTTGGCCCCCCATTGCTGAGGGGGAGTTTAACCTTCCCCCCACTCGAGCAAAGTTTGGGCTTCCCGGGGGGGGGGCCCCCGCTTCCCCGCCTGGGTTTTTTACCTTATCCCTCGAGAGTACAGTCAGAAATTTCAATTCCCGCAGGTTTTGGGCCCGTAGGGGAAGGGACAAAAACATTTTTTCTTCTGTTTCCGCCTCCCCTTCCGGGCCCCGTCCCTCGACTGGAAAAGGGGTAGAGAGAGTCCCTTTGACCCCCCCTTCGGGGCCCCCCCCGGGTAGCTGGTTTAAACAACCTTTTTGTGGGCTGTTTTTTTTGATTGTTGTTGTTAGCCGGCTTTGTCCCTTTGCTTTTTCCGGGAAATTTCTTTTTTTTTTCGAAATTGAAAAAAGGGAAAAAAATTGTTTTGAGACCTTTTCTCTGGTTAATTCCATCTTAACCTGGCCATTCAAAAATTTTTTCCAAAATTCTTTTTTTCCTGTTTTTGTATCTGGTGAGGGGGTGTCGGTGGGAAGGGAGAGAACCCGTTGGGTTCAGGGGTTTAACTTGCTTGGTCTCGCCCCCGCCCCCCCCTGTCACATTCGCCGGACTTTTTTAAAACCTTTTTGGCCACCGTCTGTTTGTGTGTGCAAAAGGGGAAAAGAGTTTTATGTTCCCCAACGTGCGTACCATATTTGTCGTTTTGGGTGCGTGGTTGAAAATTTTTTGTTTTTTTTGAAAAAGTGTTTTTTTAATTAAAAATTTTAAAAGTTATGCCATTTAATTTTTATTGCAAAAGTTGGGGGCAGTTAAAAGCGAATAGCCCCTGTGTTTTAATTTTTTTCCCAAGGAAGGAAAAAGTTAAGGGGTGAAATGAGAGAAGGGTGAAGAAAATTCCTATTTGTTTTATAACCTGGTTTTAAATTTTAAAGCAGTTTTTTTTTAACCCGCATCGTGTGGGAAGGGCTTGATTTTAAAAGGGGGTTTCTGGTGCGTTTAATTACACTTCCCCTCGCCCATCATGCGAGGGCTAAGCTTGACCCGCAATGTCAGACGGGACGACGGCAGGGTTTTTTTCCCGAAACCCCTTCCTTTTTTCCTTCCTCCTTCCCTTTTTCTTTTCCTCCTCTTTTCCCCACTCTCCTTTTCCCCCCCCCCACAAGTCCTCCCCCCTCCCCCCCGGGGTTTCCCCCTGGGGCACGAACTTTGGGGGGTGCCACCTGCGGTCGAGGCCCCCGTTCGGGGTGAACCCCCCGGGGGGGCGGGGATTGGGGGGGGCCACGCGCTGGGGGCCCCGGGCCACCCTTGGTCCCGGGGGCCCGGGGGACGGGTAGAAGAAGGGCCCCCGTCTTGATGGCCGGCCTGGACCCCCCCCTCCCCGGACCTCCAGTAACAGCTAAAGTCCCCCCCCCCCCCCCCCCCCCCCCTCCCCCCCCCCCTCCCCCGGCCCCCCGGGGCCCCCCCCCCCCCCCCACCCGGCCGGAACTTTCCCCGGGGGCCCCCCCCCGGGGGGGTTACGCCCCCGGGGGGGCCCCCCCCCCCCCCCCAAAACCCCCGGGGGGTCCCCCCCCCCCCCTAACGTTTTTTCCCCCCGGGGGGGGGGGCCCCCCCCCCCCCCCTTTTTCCCCACGTTTTTTCCCGGTTTCCCCCCCCCCCCACCCCCCCCGGGGACCCCCCCCCCTTTTCCCCCCCCCCCTTTAGGGACCCTCGGTCGTTTTGGGTTTACGGGGTAAAAGGGGGTTTTTTAACGAAAAAGGGGGCCCCCCACGTGGAGGGCGGGCCCTTTCCCCCCCCCCCCCCCCCCCCCCCCCCCCGGGTCCCCCTCGGGGAAAGGGGGTAAAAAAAAGTCCCCCCCCCCCCCCCCCCCCCCTGCCCCTCCCCCCCCCCCCCCCCCCCCCCCGGGGGGGGGGGGGGGTTGGTCCCTTCCCCAAAAAAAAACCCTCCCGACGCCCCCACCCCCGCCCGGACGCCCCCCCCACCACCCCCCCCCCACACTCCCCACCCCCCCCCCCCCCCCCAACGCCCCCCCCCTCTCCCCCCCCCCCCCCCCCCCGCCCCGCCCCGGCCCCGCCCCCGGCCCCCCCCCCCCCCAAAACCCCCCCCCCCCCCCCCCCCGGGGCCCCCCCCAGAACCCCCCCCCACCCCCCCCCCCCCCCCCGCCCCAGCTACGCCCCCCCCCACCCCCCCCCCAAAGCCCCCCCCCGCCCCCCGCCCCCCGCCCCCCCCGGGGCCCCCCCCACTCCCCCCCCCCCCCCCCCCCCCCCCCCCCCCCCCCACCACCCACCCCCCAAAATAAAAGGGCGCCCCCCCCCCCTTCCGTAAAATCCCCCCCCCGCCCCCCCCCCCAGAGTCCCCCCCCCCCCCCCGACTTAACGCAAAGACCCCACAGCAAAAAACCCCCTTTCCGTTCCCCCCCCCCCCCCCCCCCCCCCCCCGTTTCCCCGCCCCCCCCCCCCCCCCCCCCCCCCCCCCCCCCCCCCCTCCCCCCCCCCGGGCCCCCCCCCCGGGCCCCCCCCCCCCCCCCCCCCCCCCCCCCCCCCCCCCCCCCCCCCCCCCCCCCCCCCCCTTTCGCCCCCCCCCCCCCCCCCGGTGTGGGACTTGCCCGCCACCCCCCCCCCCCCCCCCCCCCCCCCCCCCCCGGGCCCCCCCCCCCCCCCCCCCTTCCCCCCCCCCCCCCCCCCGCCCCCACCCCCCCCCCCCCCCCCCCCCCCCCCCGGCCCCCCCCCCCCCCCCCCCCCCCCCCCCCCCCCCCCACACCCCCCCCCCCACCCTTCCCAGCTTTAAAAAAAAGGAAAAACGTCCCCTCCCCCCCCGGCCCCCCCCCCCCCCGGGGGCCCCTCCCCCCCCCTTTCCCCCCCCCCCAAAAAAAAGGGGGGGGGAAAAACCCCCCCCCCCCCCCCGGGGGCCCCCCCCCTTTTCCCCCCCCCCCCCGGGAAGGGGAGGTCCCCCCCCCCCCCCCCCCCCCCCCCCCCCCCCAAAACCCCCCCTCCCCCCCCCCCAAACCCCCCTTTCCCCCCCCCCCACCCCGCCCCCCCCCCCCCCCCCCCCCCCCCCCCCCCTCCCCCACACTTTCCTTCATCCCGCTTATCAAAGGGGGGGCGGGTTTCCGACTCCCCCCGAAAAAAACCCGGTGGAATGGAAATGGCCCCGCGGGTTTAAAAAGGGCAAGAGGAGAAAAGGCCCCTTTTGGGGAAATTTAATTTTTTACCCGGGGAAACCAAATTTTAAAAGTGAAGCAAAGGGGGAATTCTGTAATTTTTAAAACTGCTGAGGGGAAAATTTTTTAATTATTTTGGGGGGAATTTATTTTATTGGGCAAGTTTTGCCTTGGGGGTTTTCTATTGTCAATTTTTTCGTTTTGGGGGCTTATCCCCCCTTTTTTCCCCCGGGGTTTTGGTTGTTCAATTAATTATACCTGCACGGTTTTAAATTTTTTTAAAAAAAAAAAAATTGGATGGGTGGAGAAACAATCTTTTTGGGGCTCTTGGCAAATGGAAAGGGCAATTTCTTTTCACCCCCCTAGCCATTGGAGGGAACCCCCAATTCCTCCAAAAAACGATGGAGGAAAAACCCCACACCCAGCACAAAGAAACCCAACAACATGGACCGATCAAAGGGAAAAAATTCCAAAAAAGGGAGAAAAGGAAGAAAAAAAAACCAACCAAAACCGGAGGGGAGAAAAAAAAGGGAGAAGGGGAAGGAAGAAACCAGACAACCGGGCCCGAGAAAAATCAACAAAAACTTTGGGATGGGGGGAAGAGAAAAAAAGAAGGAAGAAAAAAAAAAAATACTTTAAATTTAAGTTCAAAAGTTTAGTTTTTGGGGAGGGTGGATCATTTAATATAAAAATCAAAGACAAAGCGGGAAAGTGTGAAATGTGATAACCTGCACATTGTTTTGGAAATAAACTAACGTTACAAAAAAATAATGTCCCCGGGGCCAAAAATCAGGAGTTACATTAGCGCCTGTGAGGTGTATAACTTTAAAATTTAAAAAGACCCTTGCAGACGTTGCGGACTTTGAACAGAAGGGCGAGATAGCCTTTGTATGGTTTTGAATACACTAAAGATGGTGATTATAAACTAAAGAGGTTGCCGACAGCAAAAAGTTTCCTAAACTAGAACAACTGCGCAAATAGAGGCAAATAACGTTGGCCATATGAATATAAAATAGTTCGAAAACCTGACCTCAAATGGCACTTAGAACCATATTTAGAATGGAAATAAAATTTGAATTCATAAGCCCATTTACATATTTTACCCGTCAAAAAAGTTTCAGAAAACTTTCAACTCTGGCCCTTTCCCATGTAAGTCTTATCCCGGGACGACAATATTCGGAAAGAAATTGAAATAACGCCGTATGGGAAAAAACAGTACATCCTCCACAGAAAGAAACAGTTGTAAAAAAAGCTTCTACAAAATTACGTTCTTTCCAAGCAAAAATTAGGAGACACGTTCACAATGATATTTGAATTTCTGTCTTTAAAGATGTGGAAAGGGGGATGGGGTTGTGGGCGTTAGTGATGACCTTATAAAAGGAATTAATATAGCTGGCAAAACTTAGACGTTAAACGCCTTAACGTTACCATCGTCGTTCTTCACAATGGTGAGGATTTTAAGATCATAACAACAAGCAACAAAATCAATGTTGACTTAAATAAAAAACAACTACAGAACTGAATTGGATTAATCTTACCATTTAGGCCTCGTAGGGTTTTATTATACTGAACAAGTTTTGACGGAGAGTATGATAAAAAAAAATAACTGGATTAGAATTAAATTCTGTTTAAAAACTATGGGAGCAGTTAAACTTTAGATAAAATCCCCTCATTGTTTCAATGATTTGGGCAGACTGGTTGTGGAAAAACAATATTGTCCTAGACTTATTACAAACAGTTTAATCGCTATAATTTTGATCATATGTGATTTTCTGTCCAACACTTAAAAGGAACAAAAGCATATCATGATAGAAGGTTTATATGGACAGACAATGAAGTTATTTTGTTAATCCAGCACTAAACTGAGTGAGTGTTTAGAATACTTTTATAAAGTGTTTGAAGGAACGCAACACTCTTTATTATAGATGACTGTTCGGCAGAAAAAGATATAGTTAAAAAGAGAAACACTTTGTCAAAGCTGGCTTTCAGCGGAAGACATGATGGGATAAGTGTGTGATTTATGCCAGAAAATATAACTCGGTTTTAAAAGACTTTAGAGAACAGTTAAAGACTGTATATTAATTTCACATGAAAGACAGAGACTCATTTGAAGAATGTTTGCGCGAAAATGATGTTATTGAAAACGATCAAGAAAAACATAGGATTAAACAAAAACTAAAATCTGAAAAGTTTTGTAAATTAGTATTAAAAACGGATAACCCTACACAGTATGTTTGTTTGTAGATAATCGTTATTTTTTGGTTATTGAAGTCTTACTTGTCAGAGAACAGGAAAAGGCGGATTTTAGGCCACTTTCGCCCAAAAACTTGGTGGAGGAGCAAGTGAGTTAGAATTGGTAAAATGCTGTTCTCTGGAGCACTGTATCTCAGAGAAACAGATGCTTTTAGAAGGGGGGTTTGTCACGAGTTTGTCACGAGGCCCTATGACGTTCGACCCACCTAGGGTGGCGGAATTACTTATTTGTTTGTTGTCGTTGCTGTTGTCGTGTGTCCGTCCCTTGGGGTGGCTTGTGGTGCGGTTGCACCTCGGTGTGGTTCAGCTCAACTTCGGTTTGCTTTCTCTCTCTCTCTCTCTAATTCCACCGCCCGTGCTATTCATCCTGCAAGTTCACGGGTGGCCGGTACCTTTCTCTCGAACTTTCTGTCTATCGGCCTCTCGCCTGTCTTTTTACCTGTCGCACGTGCTTCGTTTCTTTTAGTTTGAAGTATGCTCACTCTGTGACGCAGCATGGCATGTTGGCCGCCATTGCTGAGGGAGGTTAGCTCTTCACTCGAGCGGAAGATGTCTCTGGGGGCGCCTGCTCCAGTCCTGGTTCTTACCTTATCGTCGAGAGTACAGTCAGTACTTTCAATTCCTGCAGTCGGCCTGTAGGAGAGGGACATCATTTCTTCTGTTTCCGCATCTTCGCCTCTGTCCTCTCGACTGGACAGAGGGGAGAGAGAGTCCTTTGACCCGCCTCTTCGGGTCACCCACGGGTAGCTGGTAAGCATCAGTTTCGTGGTCTGTTTGTTTTGATTTGTTGTTGTTAGCCGGCTTAGTCTTCGCTTTTGCGCAATTTTCTTTTGTTTTCGAAATTGTAAGAGAAATATTGTGTGAGACCTTTTCTCTGGTTAATTCCATCTTTAACCTGGCCATTCTAAATTATTTCCAAAATTCTTTCTCCTGTTTATGTATCTGGGGATGCGGTAGTCGGTGGGGAAGGGAGAGAACCTGGTGATTCAGGGTTGGAACTTGCTTGGTCTCGCTCGTCCGCCCTGTCACATTCGCCGGACTTTTATCCTTCGGCCACCGTCTGTTTGTGTGTGCAAGGAGAACGAGTTTTATGTTCACGAGCGTGCGTACGCATGATTTGTCGTTCGGATGCGTGGTTGAAGATTTGTGTTATTTTGAAATGTGTTTATAAAATGTGACAGTTATGCCATTGAATTATTATTTGCAAATGTGGT